>OZ021727.1:36987743-38187743 GCA_963978545.1 Linyphia triangularis
TATTGGAAGTGAAATTCAAGGACTTTCAATGCCTTTTTCAAGGACATTAAAAAAAAAATCAAGACCTTATTTTACCATCGCAGAGTCGGTACAAAAATTGCAATTTTTAACTTCCTTTTTTTTAATTAACGAATTTGTCTGAAGTTTAAAATATAAAATGTTACCAAACAGCAAAGATGCAACCATAAATATTTATTGCAGGATGAAGATTGGAGAAATCTTTTCCTATCCATTTTTTATAGTTTGAGTTTTGCAGTGATGTAAGTACCAAAATGTGATTTTGGAGCACTGTCGGAGCAGTAAAAATACAATTTGGGAGCATCAAAATGTGGTTTTGGGGCAGTAAATTATTACATTAAAATTAGTGATGCTCCAAATATTCTTGTATATTTCAACCTTGATATTTTAAATTAATTTAAAGTAAAAAAAAAAGGTGTAACTTGTTTATTTTATAAATATGTTTGCATTCTAAATTTATATTAATTAATTTGATAACAATACTCAAAAAATTAATTAAAAAGCATGACATTCATTTACAAACAAGGCACTAACGTTTTTTTTTTTTTTTTTTTTTTTTTTTTTTTTTTTTGTCATCAATCCTTGTGTAATAAAAAAAAAATTATTAACCTCTTTGCCAACAATTAAAATATTAGGAAGTTTTCAATGACATCATGAGGTTTGGTTCATCACTGAAAGTTTTTCGAAATAATCTCAGAGCAACTTTTAACAACTGATTAAATAAGATTAAAAAAAAAAAAACTCTTGCCTGCCCAGTACCAAAATTATCTATAGAAGTTCTTCCCAATAATCCAAAATAATTTAATTCTATACAAAGTACTCCCCTCCCCCATGCAAAAAAAGTGAAACAAGGCTGCTTAGCAGCAAGCATTAGATTTCATAACATGTTTGAACTGATAGCTTCACTTAGGTTTTTTTAGGCCTATTTGTTTATTGGAAGATAATTTTTTTAACTCAAAAAAATTAAAATCTCTAACTGAAATTTGACAATTATACTAGCATTTAATTTATATAAAAAAATAACTTCTAATGTACTTAAATAATAAATTACAACAAGGCAAGTTGAAAAATAGTAATTTTTGTAATGGTTTGTTTTCTAGCATTCTCCATTGTCTAAATGGATTATAGAGTTCCCATGTGAAATCTCAAGGTCAATGGAAACAAAAATGATTTTAAGTCTGTGCTTTGTATAATCCATCAAAAAAAAAAAAAGACTTTTTTTTAAATATATGCTAAAAACAATCATGTACTCTTAAAGTACTAAGAAAAATATTTATTATCTTTAGTTACAAACAGGCAAGAAAAAAAAATCCAAATTGGATGCATAAAGATTGATTTCATGCCTTCTACAGTTTGAATACAAAGCACGAATTCCTGGTTGGTTGGTTGAAGTTTAAAGGCGCAAGGGCTATACTGCCGCGAATCCCTGATTTTTCCTACAGCTAATTTAAAGGAACACATATTTGTAAATACAAGAAATCCTTACTTTTTTTTTTAATAAAGACATAGCTTAAATCCCCCCATTCAAGTTCTTCATAAAATTTCTAGTCTACGGTACGACTTGGTGCTTTTTCTGGGAATTGGCTACAATAAAAGAATGACGTAATATGCGTTTTCCCGTTTGTGGCCAAGTCAAAATCATGATCCAACAATGAGGGTTACCAAAAAATCATTTACTAATACTCACCAATCCTTCCACCTAATTACCACAGCAAGTTCAAATCCTGTTTTACCGATGACTTAGAAATTAAGCCCGGAATTGTGTGGGGAGGGGAGGCTGTCAATTGGATTAAGAAGTTTAGAAATTAAAAAAAATATTCAAGTTTTCTTTAAGCCTTAAGAAAGCTATGTATTTCTTAATTATTGAAACCAGGCAAGAGAGCAAATCTAAACCAGATGCACTACGATTGCTTGTGTGAAAAATACAATACTTGTATTCTATTTTTAGCACGGAGCCTCAGTAAAAAAAAATCTAAAAATAATCATGTATTCTATAAGTATAAAAAAATATTAATTTTCTATAAATAAAATCAGTCAAGAAAACAAATTTAAATCAGATGCACACAGATTCATTTACTACTTCTTTACAGTTTGAAAAACCTGCAACAAAATTGTGAGATTGTAATTTCTACTTTCAAGTGCGAACCCTTTCCGGCACATTAACTGACGAAAAACGCCCTTAAAGTGCAAAATACTCTCTATCGCTTTGTTGGCAACATTCCATGATAATTTTGAAAAATTTCGTGCCAAAATTCTCGCAAAGTAGTTTTTAAGCCAAAAAATGATCTTTTGGTGCAGTTCGGCGTAATCTGGAACGAAAAGAGGTTTTTGTAATGGAAAAAAACAAACAGCCATAAACACTGTTTAGAGTCGGAATTTTCACTATAAAAACAAACTTTCTTGAAAGGACAATTTAAATTCAAAGAATAACGACAGCGGGCAGAACTAAACAGGATATCAAACATGCGACAAGCCGAAGCCAGCAAAACTCAAACCATGTAACGAACGGTCACTATTCGCCGAAAGCAAGAAATGGGAGGGAACTTATTCAACTGTGATTGACAGATCCACGGAAAGTGAACAGGCCGGAGACGGGAACGTGACGTAAAAGCGTGACGTTAGAGTTCTGGTAAGACGGGAATTTTGCAGTTTCAGAATTCAAAGACTTTCAAGGTTTTTTGGGAAATAATCCTATTTTTCCAGGCTATTCAAGGCCTTGAAAAAAAATAATGAAATTCAATAATTTTCCAGGCCCCGTACGCACCCTGCTGTCCACACAAGTAGCAAATACTTAATTTAAATTATTTTTAGAAGGAATATTAAGAGTTATTTAAACATTACTTATTCTAGTTAATGTCAAACTTTATTTATAAGTATCCAAGTAATTAGAAAGGATTTAAAAAAAAAAGAAAGAAAAAAACCCGGTTTAAACCAAAAAAAAACCTGGTTTAAACCAAAAAAAAACCTGGTTTAAACCCAAAAAAACTGGTTTATTTGGTTTTTTCCAACCCTGGTCAAAATGGTAAAAATTTTACATGACATAATTTGTGTACATCTCCCAAGTAAAATATTTTCTTTTTAGCAATATTTTTATATTTACACTTAAACCAACAAAAATTTTGCATTTTCAAAATTATGGCGCCATATTACGACTAAAATTATAAACAAACAAAACTAAATGACCAGAATACTCTCTCTCATGGTAGGATAAGAATAAATAATATTAATAATAAAATTTAAAAAAGAAAAAAAAAAACGTTATCATCAACATTGAAAAGGAAACTCGCTACAACTTCATAACTCAGATTTGGACATTATAGTGACATGCAAAAATGATTACAAACCACCTACACACCTGTGTTGTGTAGCTTTCTTCTTTGTTAGAGTGGATGCAGCTGAGCTAGGTGAACTAGCCATATCGTCATTGGATGCTGTGACAGACTTGGAGTGACTCAGTTTGTGGGGCAGGACAGGGGTTTCACAGGGAGAATGAAGCCCATCACTAGAGTCTTCATTCTCAGGAACAACTTCACGGAATTCTGTTATAAGTGGAGAAAAAAGGGTCGCTTTAGGTGAACTTATAGCTGACTATTCTGTAAGTCAACTTTAAGATCAAACTGAGAATAAATAAGGGGTTGCACTGCATTTAATAAAATAATATACAAATGATAAGTCAAGATAACAAAGAATTTATTTAAATAATATTGAAGTGTTGGGATAAAAACAAATTTTCAGAATGAAATTGACTTGAAAACAAAATGAATTTTTCCCCCTTTTATGTGTAAATAAAGACATGTTTTTAGGTACTTCATACAAAGCTAAAGAATATGATACTTACACAGACAGATATCAGTAATTTTTAGAGTTCCAGATTGAATCAGCAATTTAAATTTATATCTGTCATAAACATAAATGTTAAAACTATCCCTTGTATTACAGATGAAATGACACCACAATTAACATGTTGACTGTCATGTTGCGTAGAAATTTATTTCCTTGCATAAACTTTTTTTTTTTTAATACACTTTGTATAATTGTATTTTCTCTTCATTTAAGCCTAACCTGATATTTTATTCTTTTTCTTGAGGCCATCTATTCATATTTACACTATTATGCTACGAGTTTCCTTGTAGCTGTACAAATATGGCAGGCAAGTAATTAAGGGACGAGATAACTCTTAGTAGTTGTCCTGGGTAAGTAAACAACCCACAAGATATCTCATAGTTGGTAGTCAACACGTTAAATTGCAAACAATTAAATAAAACACTTCTAACTTACTTTCTGGATTATATTGCACAAGCATAGTAATGCTGTCCATGCACTGCCTTAGCACATTTGCAGCCAGTCCATAAGTAGCACTTCGCATATTGATACCACAAACCTGTCAAAACAGTATTTTTCATACATACTCATTCCAAAACAATATAATTCAATTTTAACAACACAAGTTAGCTATTAACTAACCTCTAGGAGATGATCCCCAATTTGGAGACCTGCTTGAGCTGCAAGGCTGTTTTTGGTTACAGAAGATACAAATATGCCTCCACCCTCACCGCAGCTGATTTGGATACCTAAGGGTTCTGAAGTTTTTTCAATACAAATGCTTCGCAGGTCGCCTGGCTTAGCACTAAACAGAAAAGAAAAACAAACTTTCTCAGGCAAATCTTAGTTACACATACTTTAGAAGATGCAATTTCATTCAGTATAATTTACATTTAGCAATATCTATCAATAGTCATTATAATTGTATGTAGCGTCAAAATTAATGAGTGAAAAAAGTAAACAATGAATGTGACAAATGTAAAGAAGTTAGATTGAGATAGCCACTATCACTAAATAAAATATTCTAAATCATAAATTATTTATAAATTTGGTCTATACTTTTATCTGGATTTTGCTTCTAGTAGAATGAACATTATGTGACTGGGGATTACATAATTTTTACGTGGAGAGGGAACTCGTATGGAATATAATTTGAGTTTCCCTGACTGTTCTCAGTTTCTATACTTCAAAATAGTGCAGATTCAATTATTAAATTCTAAACTTAAGTCAACATATTGTACAACAAATTTATTTAATAATAATATTCTAAAAAGTAATAAAGTGAATGTGATTTCTTATGCTTGTGGAATTTCATTAAGTCATTTTTAAAGTGACAAATTATATTTCCTGTTTATTTGCAAATTTTTAAAAAAAAAGAGCCAGATAATTCCTTATACTTTCATGATTGACAATTATCTTGATATTTAAAAAAAAATTCTGCTACTGGTCTCTTTTGGGGGTGGGGAGGGGGGATAGGAGACATGGATGGGTATAAAATATTGAGGCTTTTTCTATAATGGTATTTTTAATTTGATGTAGAAGACTAAATTTGTAGAGTTAGACTGGTAACATTTTATAAAATCTTACCAGGCTGTAAAATCACCAAAACAGATGCGATATTTAAATAGAAATTCTACAGCAGACAAAAGCTAATCTCATAGGAAACTAAGCAAACTTACTAAACATTTAAAAAACAATTATATTTTATACTATTCTAAATAGAATATCACATTAAACAAATACAATACACTTACATTCTTCCTCGATAATCATTCAAGGCTTGAGACCCATCAGGATTTTGCCACTCAACAGTGAAGGGTGGCAAAGGACTGCTTCTCTCTGAAACAGAAGAAGCCTTCTCGATGGAGCTACTAGACACCTTTCCAGCCGAGGACTTAGAAGTGACGCTTGGATTGGAAGGGATACGTATCCTCTGATTTCGCTTAGGATATGTCAGAAGCCCATCTGCAACGGACGGACTGTAAGAGTCCTCCCTATACACAGTGTGGACATGGGCTGGCACAACCCTCTTTGGAGTCTGGCAGGAAGAGCCATGGTGGTAATGCTGAAGATCGATACTTTGAGTCGGAGATGGATTGGAGTAACTGTAGTGGGATGGGCATGGGGAAGGGGATGGACTGAAGCTATGCCGTCCACTGTCCTTGAGCGAGTACCTTCCATTGTCTGTGTGGGAATGGAAGGAGCGAGCGTCAACAAGCATGGACTCAGTGACAGAAACACTGAGAAGAGAGTCACCACTTCTGGAGGTGTAGACGGACAAACTTGGTGGAGATGAGTATCTGGAAGCGTTTGGTAGAGGGGAGACTACCAGAGCATTACCATGGTTTCCGGTGTTATGGTTGTGAGGGTGGTGGGAGTGTGTCATGCCACGTTGCTCTGTGCTGAGGGTGGTGTAGAATGGTGTACTGCTCCGGAGGAGGTTTGGACTGATGACGGAAGCAGTGAGACTTGTAGGAACTGTTACAGGATACATGTGACCGGAATGGGCACTGATTGGCCGGTCCGGAGGAGAAAAAGAGAGAGCGTCAGAATGGTTGAAGGAAGTCCTGTCTAGACTCATGAGGTTCTTGCCACACTGGCTTGATGCATTAGATTCGAGAGAGCTCAGACATTCGGAGTCAGATATTCCAAAAAGGGCGGATCGGGGGCGAGTCCGGTTTCGATTTTTGTAGTACTCGAGAACATCTTTGTTGGGGTATGCCGAAACGACGGAATAGTCCAGCAAGGATCCAGGACTGGAAGTGCCATTGTAGGAAGGCGGCCGCATGTCACTTAGCTGCTCATTGCTTTGACCAGAAAGATTCGCCTTGTGGGAACCTATGTCTGCGGATGCGTAAGAAGACCCTGAGCTTGAAGTTTGTTGGTTGCCAGCACTAGGCGAGATGATAGGAATACTAGATTTCTTCGAACAATTCATAGATGGATGCCCATGCTGGCAATCAACAAACACTGAAATTCTGTCACTATTCATGGTCACTGAAAGACGACTATTATTTTCATTATCACTGCAGTCATCCATCAAATGATTCTTGTGAGATTCAGAGGCTTGTTGAGGGGAATATTGCACAGCCGGATTGTACAAGCTGAACTGCTTATTGACAGTGGCAAGAGACTTCCTCTCTGATTTTTTACGACCAGGATACCGGGCGACGGTACCCATGCCTACCTCATTGTATTGTATCAATGGTCCCTTGTATTTAGGCCAAGTACCGCCATTCTTCTCTTGCTTTTTTGAACTGGAACTTTCCTTGACTGGTTTGTTATTCAACATCTTGCTATGAATTTCAAGAACGGAGTCAAGTTCTGCAATAGGGTCTTCTTCGTCATGCCCCAACAAAGGCGAGTGAGTATTAGGAGGACTCTTCTTCTCTTTTGATGTGCGTTTTTCACCGAATATTTTGTTGTAAGCTCGATCTAGGAGGGTGGGTTGGGAGGAGGGATACCGTGTCCTATCATCTGAAGCGGCTTTCCGTCTTCTGGTGATCGGAGACAGAGGTGAGTTATCAGGCGGGGATTTCTTAGAATGCTCAATTTGAATACTCCCAGACTTTAACATTTTCTCACTTTCGTGTTCATACAAGGAAGGTTTTTTAGGAGAGCTGTGCATACCATCTTTGTCTGGTGAGGAGGATGACACACTATCTCTTCCTGAAAAATTAATTTCCAAATTTTAAGAATTTGATTTTCAATTTACTCCTTTTCTATACTGTTAAAGTTATAAATTTCAAAAAATAATATCTAAGCTTTCTATTAATATCAGTTATAGCATTTTTTTTTTTTAATTAGAAAGCTTGTTCATAATATAATTATTACTGAGACAAATGTAACAGTTTGTAATAAAAAATAGGATTCAAATTAAAATTGTTATCTAAAACTTTTCATTACTTACCAGTACACAATTTTTTTATTTTTTTATTCCTAATATTTAAAAATAAATATCTTAGATCAATTTTGAGATACAAAATAAGAATAACTTACTATTAAAAAGTAAAATTATTATAAATGCATTTGATATAATTAAGCCAAAATAAAAAAACAAAATAGTAATTTTATAGAACTTTTATAAATATATTGAACATACCATGATTTCCTAAGTTTGATCCTTTCATCTTATCTGTATGCATTTCTGAGTTAGGATAATTGGAAAGAGAACTTGGTGGAGAACTGGGGTAAGATACACACTTCGAGAGTTGCAGAGTTAAAGTTGAACTATTCAAATCAAGCAAATCTCCAGCACCTTTTACATTTTCAAATGATTTTCCATTTACCTGCACAAATTTAAAACAATTAAGATTTAGTTAAAAGAATCAAGACATTACATTTTGCACAATTTACATGAATTTAAACAACTGCTGATATATATTTATCAATCGCTTTCAGATTAATAACTCTTCTGAAAAGTCTATTGCATGATATAGTGTTTTGAATAAGAACATATTGATTATTCCTTAAGAAATTGGTTACAAAATGTACTGGATTTGTATTATCCAACTTTTATCATACAATATTGATAGTAAGAGGAATCTTAATAAAAGATAAGAGAGCAATTAAGCGATTGAAAAGTCCAACATAAAGCTTCTCCAAGTACAGACATGCTAAATGTACTATTATTACAGTCGAACCTTCAGTGATTCAGAAGTTCACTATAGCTGAGTGTTTACTACATCCAATATTTCATAAAAGAATTTTCAAAAAATACCATAAAATTGCTAGTGTACATTTTTGTACTACACATATTAATAATAACAAATGACAACCATTTTTTTTACCAACAATAACTACTTTATGAAAATCTTCTTTTAAAGAGAATGGAATCAAACAATGGAATAATAACAACTTAGTTATTTTTTACAAGATGAAAATAATTTCCTTTTGATGACAGAAACTACGACATGATCACTTGGGACATCAGAAGTAATTACTTCGCCATCAACACATTTGAAATATTCAACAGTCTGACAGTAAACCTGAAGATTAATGTCAAAACAGGTGGGTCTCAGTTTACCGTATTCGAATTACTTACCTGTGAGATTAGTACTAAGCATTTGAAAATTACATTGGTTACTTAAGAGTTAAGTTGGGATTGCTTATAAAGTTTATTATAACCAAGAGTATATCTCAGGTTCGTCTAGTGAGGTTCAACTGTACATTCAACCTTTTTCCTTTAAACTGGTAAGATACAAGGCCACCTTCCAATACCAGTTGCCAAGATTTGCAACTAATAAAACCAAGTTCAGATTTTTAAATAACAAGGGATGAAGTTTTGAATCGGTTGCTGCTAGAATAACTAATTTTATATGGCGATTCTGCATCTTTCTTAAAAATATATATTCGAAGAAACTAGTTTATCACAGTTTAAAATAAGTTGTAACTCCCTATGTAAAAAAAAAATTAACGCATTTTCTATAAAATATTTCCATAAAACATTCATGCTTTATTTATAATATTAAAAATCATAATTACTAAAGAGAAAACAGTCGTTTTTGCAACTGGACTATTGATATAATTACTAATACTTTTGAAATACCAATACAGTAAATTTTGATAAATATATGTAAATTTTACTTAAAATAAAAACCTGATTTTTAAGGTATATAGATTGATCACAGAATTGAAATTAATACTGAACTACTTACTGCTAGCAATCTATCTCCAACAGCTATGGATCCTTCCCGGGCTGCAACAGATCCAGGAGTAATTCTACTGACATACACTCCATTTTCAACGCTCAGACCATGATGTTTTCCACCCTGACAGCTCAGTATTACATTATTCACTCCACGACTATTTGTTGCTCGGCGCCTTTTCACAACCTAGAAATTTAAAATCAATACTAATATCATAAATTCTAATTGTGAACCGAAATAAAAAATTTATGATCCTAAAGAAGAAATGAAATATCAGAAAAGTATCAACAAACAATACAATTTCTAAATTATCCATATGCTATATAATGGTCAAGTCTATCTGCCAGTATATTTGTCAACATTCAATACCGAAACTAGAAATTTAAATGCTGTCACCAAGCTCAACTAAATCGGCAAATACTATGTGTAATTTATAAATGTCAAAATATCGTCAAAACCCCGATAGTGATAACCTTTTTAGTTGAACATGTCATTGACCAATTATAACTTTAAAAGGTAAAAAAAAAAAAAAACATCAGTGAGAATTATCAACTTATTCAATTAAGCATGAATACTTGAATCGAGAAAGAAATTCCCTATTTTGTGACACAATTTAAACTTTCTATTCTAATTATATTACGTTACTAAAATGGAAAATGTAGAAATAAATAGTAGTTAGAAATATTTATTTAAAGTTGTAATTGCAAATTATTATCTGCAGATAAATTTAAAAATGAATGTAAAGCTTTTTTATCTGAAACACTACAAGTTTTGATTAACATAAAATATGTTTTAAGTTTAATAAAGTCATCATGAATTTAAGTATGTTTAAACTAGAAACACATTTCAGCATAACAAAACATTTTCTCTCAACTTAAAACTTACCAATAAAACATTTCCACTGCAGTTTTGAAGGGCTTCAATTGCATTTTTTCGGTCCATATTCGAAACATCAATATTGTTTATTTTTAAAATGCAATCATTAATTCTGAAAGAAAATAAATCCATCAGTACTACTTTCAGGTAGAAAATTAAATAAAATATACAAAATAAACTAGCTGTCCACTAACTTTAGTTTTCCTTCAGCCCGGCTTCCTTTAGCTATACTTCTGATGAATATGTCACAACCATTTTGGTTGTCATTTTTTCCGCCACCAAATTCAAGACCAAGGTCCTCCTCCGAAGAAAATTTCTAAAATCATTTTTTTTTATATTTTGAAATGCAAGCATGTAATCAGCATTTGAAAAAGTACAGGAAGAAATAATATTTGTAAAAAGTTTGTGAATGTGCAAAATAGAAGGAAAAACTAAGCAAGTTCAAGGAATTGGTCTTTTAAGGAGAATGTCTCAAACACAATAATCCTACCTGCCTAAACAGCCTAATAAGTATTTGTAATAATTAATGTCACACCAACTCATTTTTAATTAAATATTGCAGGGTGCCAGTAGGGCTAGATCATAAAAGGTCTCACTTGTTAGATGCTTATTTTCCCAGCAAAATTTCAATAGTTGATTTAAGTATGATCATAAATGAGATTAGTGTCAGTTAAAATACAAAAAATATGTATAAAACCTAAACACACATGAATGAGTGTGCAGAAAAAAAAAATGAAGAAAAAAAAATGAAAATAACACGAAACAATATTAGTTTCTTTTATTATTAATCATAAAACAACAAAGGTAAAGTAAAAGGATTTTTAAATAAACACAAAAAGTAAAGTTTGCTTATTAAAAAAAAAAAAAAAAAAAAAAAAAAAAGCTTATGCTGTACTTTAGAAAGTAATGCATGACAGAAAGTAATATAACTTACAAGTGGGACTTCAACATTCCAAAATCCCATTCTTGCATATCAGCATCAATTGCAGAATCTCTGCTGTGATTATTTCCAACTGAGTTTAACTGCTTCATTCGCGATTCTTTCTCTAATTGGGCTTCAATTTTTTCTCTAAAATATTGAGAAGTATGTTTTTTAAATATTCTTACACTACATAGTAATATTTATAAATTATAATTTAGAAAGATATATTTTTTGGAGTGTAGAATACAATATCCAGAAAAAAGTCTATTCAATCGAGACTAAATTATATAACATGTTGAAATTAAGATCTAGAAGAAAACTGAAAAATTTAATCAGCAATTGCTATTTAAAATTACAAAATAGAAAGCAATCACTTTAGATGAAATTTCAAACATCATGCATGCTTTTACTAATTCATCATAATAAAAAATAAAAAAAATAATAGTACAAGAAGATTTACAAAAAAAAAAAAAAAAATTCTAAGACTAAAGAATTTTAAATATAGCAGACTATTTGACAGCTCACCTAAGCTCTTTCAATTCCTTAGATGCCTCATTTTTCTGACGTTTGACGTCATCTGAATCCCGAAGAGCTTCTGCCAAATCACTCACAGCTCGATCTCTTTCCTTTCTTAATTTATCACACAAAGACCGAATGCTCTCGCGCTCTAATACTATCTTGTCTCTCTCGCTGAAGGCCCAGTCTCGTCTTCGTTTGCAGACTTCAGCCTCTTGCTGGGCTTCTGCAGAATGATAGAAACAAGTTTAAAAGTTTTTAGGATTTTTTTATTGATTTAGATAAATAAGAAAAGTAAAAATTAGATAAAAAAAATATGAAGAGTAAAAATTAGAATTAATTAAAATGACTAAAAATTATAATCTATTTTTTCCTTTAGTTGAACAAAAATTACTTAAAACTATTTCTATGTTCCTCAAAAAACAATAGTTAGTTTTAGTATTTGATTTATTTTTCATCAAATATTCTTAAAAAAATTATTGAATGAAGTTTCTTTAAATTTCAAAGTCAACTCAATTCAACAAATAATCAATTGAATTATTTTAAGCAAATTTTGAAATCAATTTAAATTTTTTCAAATACTTCTTTAAAAATTAAAAAAATTTGAAAGCATTTTATGACAGCACAATTTTAACTTGATTAAAACAGTACACTTGAAATTAAAGTATAAAATTATAAACGTAATGCAACAAAGTTTAAAAGTTGCAACTTTAATTATTTTCTTAACCTTCATTGATAAACTACTCTTTCTATAATAATGTGTTACTTTATAATGTGTTTCTGTAATAATTTATATGCAATGATTGATATCCAAGAATGACTTTTGGCATCCAAACTGAATGTAGAAAGCAATTAAAATGTAATAATTATTATTTGATCCTGAATCAATTCAACCACTTACCAAATTTACTTCAGATTTAAAAGGCAATTAAAACCACACAAGTAAAAACTCACAATAAGCTCAAATTCCAAAGTATTATTTTAGCTGCAAAAGAAGTTGCAACTACAAGCCAACCAGTAAGTAGTCCACATCGTCAAACAAACATTTTCTCAATTCTCATTAACACAAAGTCACACTAACCTACTAACTCTGCCTGAAGCTTCTGCACTTGTTGTCGCAAACTTTCAATCTCCCTATTGGCTTGATCCAAATCATCCAACCACTGACCATGTGTCTTGATCATTGTTCTTCCATTTTCACTCTCCCACTGGTTCTCATGTTCCTTTCTAGAATTATCTCTTCCAACTGAGTCCCACGGCTGTTCGCACTTACGCCAGTCTTTGTCTCGTTGCCCCTCTTCGCGACCTGTTACATAGTCTCCATACTTCTCTCTCAGATCGTTGCATTCCTTCAAGGCTTTATCTCGGTCTTGGAGAGCTGAGGATATCTCACGACGCAGTGTTTCAACCTGTTGAAAGATTTTGTTAGGGAACATGTTGATAAAAATGGTTTGTCATATTGTTTGAATCATGGACTTTGTAGGAGAATGACAACTGACAATTTTGCTTTTGATTCATAGTTACAACAAAAGCATTAATTCATTGTCATATTAAAACTTTTATATGTATCTTAGTAGAAAAAGGCATATATCTTAAAAGAATCTTATTTTTAATTAAAATATTTTTTAAAAAGCAAAGATACAAAAGAATTAAAATATATTTTCATTTCACATAATTAGATCTTCAAGAGGGAAATGTTGCCATGTATATTACTCTTTAATAACTCTCAATATCATTAAAATGTTGAGGAGGACTATACATAAGGTTTTCTTTAGAGATTGTCTCCTTTTAACTCAGGTACAAAAGCTTAATATTATGTTAAAAAGATTTTTTTATTTCTATAACAAAACTAACTTTTCATAATAGTAAATTAACCAAGGTTTCCCAGCTCTAAGTTTTAGTACATATGGTTTACATCTGCATGTAATTATGTTAAAGAATTTATTTCTAATAAAATAGTCTTGTAGATATTTATGTATCATAAAAAGAGTACATTACTTCCATCCTTCATTACTTTCATGACAAAATAGTGCTCAAGAAAATATGCATAGCCACAACTTGTATTAGTCTATCTTATACAAAATGGCTTAAGTAATAAGAAAGTAGTTTATTATGCCAAATGTCTAAACGAATACTGATCTTAAACTTGCAATAATTATTAAAAAAATTATCCCAGTCCAACTCTTCAATTGCATCATACTTGTCAAATGACCACAAATAAACCATCCCAACAACAATTCAAACTCACTTCTTCTGCAGTTGTTTTGTTGGTTCCTTCAGAAGACTTAATCAATTTCTGCGCCTCATTTAACTCCTCTTGCATTCGCTCCATCTCCTTATGCACAGTGTCCCTTTCAGACATGATGAGAGAGTATTCCTGTACGGCAGCGTTCCTTTCTTCTGTCAACCTGGCAAGATCTTTGGATGCCTTTATCCTTACAGCCATGGCTTGGTTGATTTCCTTCATAGCTTCATCCCGTTGTTGCTGGACCTAGAACAACAATGACATAACATTAAAAAAAAGAGACAACAATAAACCAATGTATTGGTATTTTTCTAACTAGTTTTTTTTAGGTGTATTCTCTTATTTTGCATGTTGGCATTTGAGGGAGAAGTGTGTGCTTAGTTTTCTGGAGTAAAAGAAAAGAATGTTTTCAATGAAATATAAAGAATTGCAATTATAATGACCATTCATAAAAATGTTAAATGAAATTTTGATAAAATAGGTAGTGAATTATTGCATAAAATTTAGATATTAATCCAAAAGTTACAACCTTAGTTTTATACAGAATTGTATTTATAAATTTCTTATTATATATAATTTTGATTATACAGTGAGCACTTTTGTTTTAATTATAAAAGTATAATATGTGTGTGGTCTTAAGAGAATACAAATGTTCCCTGAAACTAAAATACTTTTTTAGATAACATTCTAAAACAAATAGGTTAACAGTTTTTGATAACCAATCTTACTAAATAAGTATTTTTGCACACTAAATTGCACATTTTTTTATAATTTCCACATTTTTCATAATTAATAACAAAACCCAAATCATACATTCAAAACTCTTAGAATGCAAGACTTTAAATACACCATAAACATAGAAGTAGTACATATATCAACAACTACAGTAATACTGCTTCAAGTTATCTTTTATTACGAAAGCTAAAAATTATTTACTTAAATTCCCTAAAAGATATACCAATCGTTTAAATGAGCTAGCTCAAAATTGACACTATCAAATTACAATTTAGCATACTTCTTACACACAAGCCATCAGAGATAAGTATTAATTTAGACAGCAACATTTAAGATAATTTCTTGAGCTTAATCGGATTTTGGTGTTCAACTTTATTAAACATATTGCAAACGGAAATTACCCTAATTAGAGAAGGTATCCAACAAATGAAATCAGTTGAAAATTACCCTTTTCTTTCCAATTAAAAGATAAAAGTAGTTAAAAATTTATAAGCTAATAGAAATATTGTACTGAAATCAAAGTCAAAATCCCACGAGTTAATCGACGAATAATTACTTTCGCAAGTTGCTCCCTGGCTTCGTTCCTCTCCCGGAGCGCATTATCCCACTGACGAATCGCTGCAGTACACTGCTGCTGCAATCCATTCCTCTCGTGCAAAGCAGCATTCCGCTCATGCGCCAGATCTTCATATCGTTTTCGCCAACAACTCAGCTCTTCCTGAGTTACCTCCAGTTTGGATACAGTGGCACTGTGGGAAGCCATGAGATCAGCGTATCGCTTGTGTAGGTTATCGTACTCTTCCTTCATGGCTTCACACTTGCGGACAACGCTTAAGTACAGTTGGTGGGCTGCCTCCCCGCCATTTTCGGTGAGCATCTCCTTTTTAAAAACAAAAGGGAAGATTTTAACGATAATGCGTTTAACTTTTAGATTTTTATTTTTGTTTAGATATTTTTTTCGTAATCAAAACTAAATAGATTTTAATGTAGTTATTTTATCACACATCTCATTAATATATATTTGTATTTTTTAATAAATATCTTTTAAAAACTTTTTTTTAATTTATGGAATGGATTTTTTCATGCAAATCAAAATATATGGACTTTTGGATGTGGTGTTTTGATCCTCCAAGATTTTTCTGCTCAAGAGCTTTGTCTTTAAAGTTTACAGAGTTTCATACTGAAAGTTACACTTTTGCACTATTTCAACATGTTTAAAATATAATTCATTTGAGCAGCTTTAAACTTGGCAATTACTGAAGAAATCATGATGGAATCTAGAGAATTTTTTTTTATTAGTTTAAAAATTAATAATGTTGAGCATTAAAGTCGTTACTTTGAGGGGGGAAAAAAAGAAAAAAACTATTTCTTTATAAGCATTGAGAAAATTTTCACACTAAGCAGAAAACTTTTTTTATTGTTTTAACCTCGAACTGTTTTCTTCCATTAAGTCCTTCAGAAATTTCTCACCATCTCAAGCTTTCTCAAGATCTATTGCAGGTTTGGAGGCATGAATACAGTCACTATTATAATAATCATCAAGTATATGTTAAGGAAGTGAATCTTATACTGTTGATTGAAGTTTTAAAAACCATGGTTACTTTTTTACAGTTCAAGAATGTTCCTTATTGAACAAAATATATAAAGTTTTAGAAATGTGGGCAAACAAATCCAAACTTGAATTTCCCTAAACCTTAATTAAATCTATTATCATTTAATGCTATAAGTTATTTTCCTAATTGAGTGGTACTCTTGTGTTAGACAGGTAACAGATAAAACCCACCAAATTGCAGTTATAAGTCATCCAAACTAACAACCTTCCAATAATTTATAATTCCTAAAACAAACGGTTATAGGTATGCTATAGCAACACTATTACAAACCGTACATTTTTAAGCTTGGCGACAGATTTATGCTTAATTTAAAAATGTAAACAATTGGGCTTGGCGACAACTACACCAATTTGTACCTGTCTAACACAAGAGTACCAATTGAGTTTGCATCACTTCAACAGTCTCGGAAAGCATTCCATAATATGAACTAAAATATATAATACGAATATGAAAATGCTGGCATTACCTCACAGCATCTCAAAGTTATTAAAATCTGCACTTACTTGCTGTCTCTGCAGTTCATTAACTTCTTTACGGTCTTCCTCTCTAAACCTTTTCAATCTTTCAATTTCTTGTTCTAAACGATGTTTGTCAGCCAGCAGTTCATTGTATTGCTTTTTGAGGATAATGGTTTCATGACGCTGGTCATCTAGTTTTAAAGTGGCAGCCTAAAAATATTTAAGATCAGGTTGCAGTCATATTGCATACTTTTTTAATAAAAACAAATTACAGGACAAAGCATTTTAAGTAGAGTGAAAACAAAGTCACTTAGGGTTTCAGTTTTTTGTACACTGAGAAAAAGGAAGCTACAATTAAATAAAAATAACCATTTTTATTTTATTAAAAAAAAAAATTAACAGGATTTTGAAAAATAGAGTACTTCAGAATGGCAAACACAAAGGTATTTAAATTTTTTATGACAAATGCTGTAGCTTAGTTATTGCATTTTAAAGACATTAAATTTGAAATCTAGAAAACAACTAATAATGTTCTTTACTAACATAGTAAGTACTAGAAAAACATTTGGCTTACTTTTGGCTTCACATGATAGAAATCAGAGTCCCTGAGTGATATTTCTTGTTTATGGAGGAAATCATTGGTTGTATATCTATGATGGGAGTCATTTGCTGGATGTACAGAATCATACTCTCGATTTGAATTTAATGAATGATCACTTGTACTCACACCTAAGAAAATACATATCATTAAGAATTAAATTTGAGTTCAATAACAAAATGTACACTTTTCCATTAAAATATGACAACAGAATTAGAATTATTCAGCATTTCATTTAAGTTATGATTGTTATACAAGGGGTCAGATTAAAAAAATGTACAGAAAACTGGTTTGTAAGTTACTTCTATTCAAAAACAAAATGTTCAAATAATTGTGTGTGCGAAAATCAAATTTGGTTTTATACAGAAAACAAGCTGAATAAGTCATAGAAGGAAACTTTATCACACTTCAATAAAATATGAAGATATTACTAAAGTTAGTTTCTAAGGATCCTTTTTTTATAAATAGAATTTGTTCTAAGATCCTCCTATTTATATAGATTTTTCAGAGTTTTATTTTGTGAAGGATAACAGAATTTGATAAAGGGTCCTTTTTTAATTTAGAATTACCTAGTGTCAGTAAAAAACACAAATATTGCCTGAGCAAAAACCCATTTTTTAAAAAAAAATTCATAAACTAAAATTTAGAACAATTATATTACTTTTATAGAACTTAGTACAAAATAATAATTACCATGGTTTTTGCTTAAAGTACTGAGAGATGAAAGCATGCTGTCCCCACTCGTAGTTAATCTTCTATAAGAATTATCTCTATCCGACTGCAAAATGAAATGTGTATATTAAAGTAATTATTTCTATTAAATAGTTATGAAAAATATTTTTATACATAATATAATCATATAAGCATAAGTGTAAATGCAATGGTTAATGACAAACCTTCGAGTGACTGCGACGCCATCCATCCCGTTCACTATTTACAACATGGAGATCAGTTTTTAAAATACCTTGAGAGAGATCAACGTCTTGGTGGGAGTATAAGGATTGCGGTGCAGATGACGGACTTCTGATGATATCATCGTTTATTCCTAAACAACAAAAATTCAAATTAGGCACAAAAAAATAAATGAACAAATAGAAAGAGGTACTAAATAGAAAAAATAAGGAAATTATAAATAAAAATATAATAAATAAAGAAATAAGAAATTCAAAAACAGAAATTGAAATACAATTTTTTTCGCAATTTTACAATACTGAGTTACTATTAAATTATCACCCAGACCCCAATTTCTAGACTGACAAGCAGTTACATGAAGTGCCTCACATTCATCAAAGGCAGGAAAGTCTTCATCACCAGCTCCAAGTGCCACGAGTACCAGGCTTCACCTGAGCATTTGATGAACTGTTTGAATATCTCAACTCTCAAGGGAGGACATTTATCAATATCCTCTTCTTGTACTAGACTTTCTTGGAGTCAACGGACTCATGAATCTCCTCTGACTTTGTCAGACATGGAGAATAAGCAACAACAACACTATTAAATTAGTAATTTCTTCGGGAATTGATCTTGAACATTGATAGTTAAAAATTAATTAGCAAACTCCAAAGTACATCTTAATATTCAATATTGGATTTGGTGGCAAAGTATAATAATTAAAGAAAGTTGAAAATAAAATCTTAAAATAACATATATGAAAGTTTTTAGATATAAGTAACAAATGCCCTGCAATTATTTAAAAACTTTTCATTAGAATTATTTTAACAAATATTACAAACAAAATTTTTATAGATCTCATTTTTTTTTTTATAAACTCTTGCACTAAGTTCAGCATAAGTATTTCTTTTAAATTAAAACATTGGCAAAAGAAGGAAAACAAGAAAACAAAAATGTAAAAGTTAAGAGAATTTTTTTTATATATATAAAATCAAATTGCAAGTGATAGATAATTTTAGATAAATAAAAAATAAATATAGATTAATTTAGCAATGAAGATATGCAATCTTGCTCAAAATCCAAACACATAGAAATATCTGAAATTACAGAGAAAAAAAAATGTTTATGAACTTTTATAAATTTTGTTGCAAAATGCATAAAACTCAAGAGCTTACTGTTTAAAATGAATGAAAAATTCATAATTTCTGATACAGAATTAAAAAAAATAAAAAGTTATTAGCTCAAATCCATTACATTTTCTTACCACAAGTTTTCACTAACAGTTTGTTAAAAAGGAAAAATGTGAATGATATGCCATTACCTGGTCTGAGACATTTGTCCAATAGAGAACAAGTAAGATATCAAGTCAAAGTGGGCAGTGACCTGAATCTCCATTGATGCTTTACGTTTTTCACACACGACTGACAATTGTGTCTTAAGTAGGTTATTGAATAACAATTGCTACAAAATCCAACTATGCTACAAAATACTCCTTCAGCATTAAATTAATTTTTTTTTCAGGTGTCTTAATTTCCTTTAACTTTACAAGAGTCAAAAAGTTCAAACTTGAGATTTCAAAATGAATACTAAGAACAATTATGAAATTAGTGTGGTAATAACATTAGAAATTGCAAGAATATCTCTCCAGGAGCAGATATGTACACTTATCTAAAAATAAAATTCAAGTCTTTTAAACAATAGAGAGGGGGGAGGGAATATAAAATGCCATCTATCAGATTTAAAAAGTATATACTTTTTAATAGAGCAGTTCTTTTGGTAAAATGCAACTGACGCAAAACACAATATTTACAGTTTAAAAAATTATCCATAGCAAGGGTGCAGTGAATTTTCTAAAAAAAATTAGGCAGGAATTTTAGGGATAATTCCAAAAATTTCAGCAAAATTTTAGCGGTAATAAAAAAAAATAAAAAAAATTAGGGATGATTCCAAAAATGTCAGGGATATTTTTTTTTTAAATTTAGGACTATTTTTAAAGCTGACATAGGCTCCTAGCACAAACATTCTTTTCAAAGCATGTTTTAATACCTGGAAGAAAATTACCAGTTTTCAAAAAATTCAATAATTAAAATATTAAAAAAGATTTTTTCCTCTGGAGGATCATCTGGATTTTTACACGAGTTTTGGAGGAAAATCAGAAACTTTTTGTGGTTTTGAATTTTTCTTAGAAATTATCAAAAAATTTTAAATACAATTTGAGAAATTTTAGGGAGAAACAAAAATTTAAGGAAATATTAGGGATTCAAGGGCGAATGCGACACTTGCAATAGAAGATAACAGCAAATTTCATTGGTTTCAAAGGATTTTATTTAAAAATTTTTTAAGCACTATTCAATGGTAGATAAAAAGAAACAATTAAAATCTCGAAAAAAATTACTGAGCTAAAAATTAAGGTTTTAATTTATTTTTATATATATATACAAGATTCCATAAAAGAATGTCCCAGTTTACTTACACTTACCTATTTTACCTAATAAGTATTTAAATAAATCATAAATCAATTTGAAGGCAAACTATTGTAGTTTTTATCACACTATAAAAGTAATCATTAAACACTTGTGTGTATAAATTACACAAATTAAATACTACTAAAATTTATAACTGAGAAATTCTTTTATGGACATACTGTAAATGGTACTTTGGAATAAAACTAAATAAGTCAAAATGGGAGAAAATTTTGCTTCAGTACAGGGAATAAATTCAAAAAATAACTTTCCAAAATTACATTAAAACAATGAACATTTCTATTTCAGATTTATATGCGCATCTACTACAAAATTCAAATTACACAAGAGGCCATCTGTTTGCAATCGGAAATTGTCTGCACAAATTATCTTAAAATTTTTATTTATACAAGATTGTCAAAATCCATTTTAGTTTAACACTTCATTAATTTAGAGAGCAGACAAAGACTTAGTTAGCCTGAGGTCAACATTACCAAACAAAACTATAAAGGTTACAGACACATGCAATATGCCAAATATGAAAGGTCGTTTCGAGATGAGCCTTCATACCACCTTCTTAGCTATGTAAAAATCAAGTCACTGAGTTATGAGGAAGAGCTTAATTTTTCAGGTAAAAAGTATTTCCAAACACAGGTGACAAAGAGCAATGAATGACAAAGTAATACCCTTACAATACCAAAAGTTGTTTAAAAACTTTAATCTCTTGAACTTGGTATATAAAAGTTGCTTTAATAAGAAACAGGGTTCTCACTCAAATCACAGAATGAAAATCAATGACTTTTAAGGACCTAATTAATGTTTTGAAGGATCTTTGAATTTTTTTTTCAGGCATCATGTCAATATATAAATTTTTTAGAAAGTTTATTCTACCAAAACAGTTATAAGTTGGTGCATGCGTAATACAAATACGTCAGAAAATTCCGATACAGTGCGGATAAGTGGCGGTCACACGGGGATAGCAGGTCTGAGTTGTATTTTTATTAATTTTGCAGTTGGACAACATACACAAAAATTAAGGACTTTTAAAGGACATCTAAGCATTTTCAAGGACTTTTAACCTTCTGAGGGTCACGGGCGTATATATCCGTCATTTGATCCTCAGTTTTTCCAGCAATACACAACCTTTTTAAATTTATAAATAAAATATTTTAAAATTTTTTTTATTAGGATGATAGTTTAAAACCTACTTAAAACAAAATAAATAAAAATTTAAAAAAATTATATATTTGGATCAGAAATAAAATTTAAAAATTATTGCAGGGAAAACAACTGTATAATTTCGCCCATTCCCTTGACGCTCAGAGGGTTAAGCACCCCTAAGTATTTTCAAGGCCTAGAAAGCAGGTTAAAAAATATTAAGCACTTTTAATGACTATGGGAACTCTGAAGAAAGCACTTTAAAAGCAACTTTTAACTATCTCATGACAATTATCTTAAGTTCATAATGGAATTTTGACCAATTTACCTACCTCAAAATCATGTGTAAAAGCTTTTTAAATAACGATTTTCACAATTTAACTTTTTCAGTTTATTTAATTAAAAGAATTCCTTAAGAGACAAGTACTAATAAAATGTAACGCAAAGTCTTTGATCAAAACATGTTAGAAAAGGAGAACCAAATTTTAATTTAAAAAAAAAAAAGTGCTTGAATAATAACTGTAGGTATAATAAAGTTATTATGCATAATAACTTAAGGAATTTTTTCATTTATATAAACTGTAAAAGAATGAAACAGAGAAACAGAACTACAGGGTTATTACAAAAGAATCATCGAGTTCGGACGTAGTAACGTATCAAAAACCGATGATTCATTTGTAATAACCCTGTACAATGTAGCATATTGGGTTAAGATACCCTAAAAAGAACATTTAATAGCATTCAGCAACTGAAAACTCCTTACTTTAAGGTTGACAACATAAACATTCTCAATTTTGAGATTTTATTAAAAAAAATTCCAACCTGACATGATTTGAAGACTAATAACAAGAAAACATGTACTGAATATCGAAGTTCTCACCCAATACCTATCTATTCATGACTTGAAGTGAGAAGCAGTGCATAGATGGCGCTGTAAACTGGACGAGACCACAGAGACTTTTTGCCACTTCCGGTTGGTGTTTGATCTCCGTGTTTGTGGATACAAACTGTGTCTTTCTGAGTCTTAGTATTTATCCATAGTTATAAATTTTAATCATAATGAATAAAGTGTAGTCAAGAAGGAAGTACAGGCGATGTTGCTTCTTTCCGCAATGTGGTATAAAATAGGTATGAAATGTGGTATGAAATATAGTATGTTCATATAGACTGAGATGCGACTGAAAATTTTTGGACCCCATCGAACATCATTCTGAATTTTTTATAGAAATTAGAGAAAAGTGAGATTACGAATCCACTGGTCTGCCGTGGCAAAAATGGCCGAAACTGATCAAAAATCGACTTTAATAAGTTGAACTATATCCATTTGCCAAATGCGCCATAACTTGCCAAATAATGAGCAATTTTTTTTTTTTTATTTGGTAACCCTCACTCTTTAATTTTAAATTAAGAAGGTTGCAGACGATTCGGATGCGTGGCTATGGCTTACTTGCATCTTTCCAAATGAGCCAGATTGGCAATAAACATTACGTCACTGATGACGTAATTGATGTCACCAATTTGGCTTACTTTTAAAGGATACAAGTTTTCCGAGCCAGAGATTAGAAATCGTTTGAGCTTTTTTTCATTGAAAATCAAAATGCAGTGGGTTGCCAGACGAAAAAGTTTGTTCTCTTTCTGGCACGTTATGACATATTTGGCAATCGGATTTTAGTTCAACTCATTCCAAGTCGATTTTTATCAGTTTCGGCCATTTCTGCCACGGCAGACCAGTGGATTCGTAATCTACTCACTTTTCTCCAAATTCTATAAAAATTTCAGAATGATGTTCGATGGGGTTCAAAAATTGCAGTCGCCTCTCTGACTAATAGAATAAATTGTGCTTGTACACATTGAATGAATTAAAAATTTACCTTTTCACATTTTACCAGGTATCAGCTTTTAAGATGGGTTTGCAAGAACCACCACTATTGATATCAAAATATTGAAATCAATATTGGTATATAATATAAAATTAAAAATTTCTAAATTGATATCCTTAGGCTTGATTAGAAAAATTGTAAGTCTTCATTGCAACTAAAACTGACAACAAAGTACGTATCTAAAACTAAGAAAAATTTATGCTAACAAAAATGTGTTAATTTTTTTTTTTTTTTTTTAATATCGTATGAAAGTAAACACATTTCTGGTAACTTATGTTACCCAAAATTATCCATTTTAAAATCAATGAAATACTTGTTTCAATCATTTTTAATATTGAAGTAATATAGTAATTAAAAAACCCTTAATATAACTGTCGACAAAAAAATAAATTATTTTATACGTTTTTTTAATCGCACCACCCACTTTCATCAAAATTGAACAAACTCAACCGGAATTCGAGTGTTGTACACCTTTAGAAATTAATTTATTAAAAAAAAAAGAACTACCAGGAATGAACTTTGAATTTTTTTGTACAAAAAATTCTATAAATTATATTCTTTATTGCAATGTGTTCCTTTTTACAAGGAATGACCCTTAAATATTTTAGTAGACACCATTTGAAGTTATAATACACCTATTACCAATACACCAATGACCTACACAAATAATTCACTCTAACACCTTAAAAAAAAACCTATTAAAAACATGACATTTAATTTAAAGTACTGTATAAATTTGTGTAGCGTTACAAGAAATACAGCCTAATCTGTAAAAATACAAACCTGTCAAGCAAATGAAGTTAATATTAAATATACTATTTATGTCTTAAAATGTAAAATTATATCATATGAGCTGAAACTTTTCAGGGAAAAAAAATCTTTATTTCATCAAATTGGGTATCTAAAACAAAATTTAGTACATATAAATGTATCCAAACGAGACTTCTGGCCTATATCTGGTATCGTCAACAAACAGTTTGCATTAAAAAAATATCCAATGGATCGGATAAATCGATCCCTCCATCTATAATTAATTTCTCTTTGTATCTCATCTGAGCGAAAAGCTCCAATTTTTGAAAATAGTCGCTGCTCATTTGAGTTTTTAAAAGCAAAACAAACCTTGAATCGAAATGACAAATGCATTGAAAGCAAACGGAGAGACTCTGCCGGAAGTGAGTAACCGGAAGACGCGGGAAGTCTGCCAATCAGAGACGACTTGGGATTTGTTTCCAAACATCAACCCATGAATAGCTAAGTCAAGAATGTAACTTCCCATACGGCTGATTTAGACATTGACAGCATCTGGCAAGTTGCTTGGAAAGTCACTGTGACATTTTGATTAGTATGCTAGCTCTCTGTTTAAACAACGCTCGCTACTGGAACAATCCAGCTATTTGTGCGAGTACTACACAGCCAATCGGCAATCAAGTGAGAGAACAGGTAATTGGAAGGTAAAATGTCCATCAAATAGAAAATGTCAGGGGAATCAGTGACAAACTGGCATCTAAGGAGACTGGAATGAAGCATTTACAGAGCTAATCACTGGCTTCTAGTGGCCTCTACCGACGTGTAGACCATTAATGTAAAAATAAGCCTGTAGGAGTTACTGTGAAAGTACTCTACCAGTCGAATTTTAAAGTACTTCCTGTGAAGTATTATGCAATATTACTAAGGTTATTGAGACTTTCAAACTGATAATAACCTGCCAGTAACACTTACAGTTTAGACTTAATGAATGGCATATTGACTTTCAGTCAATCTTTCCAATATTTTAGAACCTAACTTCAGGTTGAATTTTGATATGGGAATTTGGCTTCCCAAGACCTTACATATGACATATCACACATAGCATTTGTAGCTTTCTTTGGGAATGATGACCTCAGATGGATGTACAGAGATTTGGAATAAGCTTTTCACTACATTAGTGCAGTGTTGAAATTATAAGGAATAATATTGGAACATTTGAATAATAAATTCAAAAAACAATTTTTAAGATTATAAATTATCATTCTTCAACATAGAGAATACATAATGATGGCTAAAACAGGGTTCCCCCTCAAATCACAGAATGAAAATCAATGACTTTTAAGGACCTAAATAATGTTTATAAGGACCATTGAAAATTTGTTTTGGCATCATGTCTATATATAAATTTTTAATTAAGTATATTTTACCAAAAAAGTAGCAAGTTGGTGGACGCGTAATACAAGTATGTCGGAGAATTCCAATGTAGTGCAGATAAGTCTGAGTTGCATTTTTATGAATTTTGCAGTTGGCCACACAACATCAGTAAAAATTAAGGAGTTTTAAGGACCTCTAAGTTTTTTCAAGGACTTTTAAGCATCTCTAAGCATTTTCAAGGCCTTGAAAATAAGTTTAAAAATATTAAGCATTTTTAATGACTTTCAATGACCGTGGAAATGTGCAAAAGTTTGGTGTTGCTGTCTTAAGATTAATAAATAAAATTCAGCAATATAGACTAATTGTGCAGTTTTAAACTCTAGCTAGTTTTTATGTTAAATGCTTCGAGAAAGCACATAAACAAGTTCCTCTAATAGAAAAGTAAATTATAAACATATGGCCTGAATAAAAGTTGAGAGGAAAACAGGTAATGAATTGAAGACACCAAATAACAAAATTTTTACTCCATTTGCTTGCACAATTAAAGACACTTTATTTGACCAAGGAAACTTAGTATACTAAAATTTTAATGGATAGCTAAGAGTTGGTTGTTTTCAGATTATCTGGCGCCGTCAGCAACACGAGGGCTATAATGCGCCGAAACATTTCGTCATTAGACAAGCCAACATACATTTACAAACACCCATGCCAACACGGGACTCGAACCCGCAACCTCGCGGTCTAGAAGCCAGCACGCTAACCACTATACCGTTTGGTCGGCGGATAGCTAAGAGAAAACCTATGTTTGTCTCTGTAAAAGACATTGTATTGGTATGAAATAGGAAAAAAGTTTAGAAATAGGCTATGTTGAATCGGCTCTATTATGGCCCAAAATCCTTAATTTTGTGAGATTTTAATAACGTTCACCTATAATTTAATATCAATACAAAAGCGGTCAGTGTTGTTGAACTAACGGCATATTTTAAAGGCAAATCACCAATACCAATAATTATTTAAGAACACAGACCTTGAAAAGGTATTATTTTAGGAGATATTGCAGGTAGAATTAGATGAAATAGTGGGAAATTAAAGGGAGAATCGTCTGTTAAAAAATGTAAACAAAGTGAGTCATACCAACTTACCACTCATTTTTTTGTTACCACCCAGGAACATAACGGTAAGTAAATGTGGGTATGTGTTTTCTAGAGCTAAACAAAAGGCTTGAAAAGCCTGAGATCCTTTAGAAGGCAGTAAATCTAAGAGTTTTTCTGCCTTTCCTTCAGAACTCTGATATTTCTTGAGATCGGTCACGTCATCATCAGTTAACGCACCATTGGTTTGTAGCAGTGGTATTAAGCGATCAATATCAACGCATTTTAAGAATCGAGTTCTGTGGAATTTTAACAGTTCTTTGTGCTGTTCGTCCATTCCATTTATTAAGTACTACGTTAACACCTCGATAAACAACATAGTTCTTTTCGCAGGCAGATCCTGGAAACCTCCACTGACAGCCGCCATCTTGAATAAGCACAACAGAGTTCAATGACGTACGATGAAAACTTATTTTAATTACACGCGAATCATGTCAGGCGTGAAAAACAAATGGAATTATTTCCAATTTTAAGTTGTTTTTAAAATTGGGGGATTTTTGTTTAATTTTTTCACTCAAAATTTAGACTGAAAAAACTATAAATGTATAATATTTCTTAAGTCAAAACTAGTTTCTGGTGTCCAACGCTTTCCTCACTCTGAAAGCAGTGAATGTTTTGTTTTATTTCAAATTATCAAACAGCGGTATCATTTTAATTTACTTTTTAATTAATCATACATAATTTTTTTTATGTCTAAGCAGTTTAAAATTCCCATTGTATTTTGTTTTATCCAACTTCTAAATACCAGAAACGAAACGTTCGCACCCATGTTTGCGATGCGGTTCTAATCCAATCCATTTCGGAAAAAAAATTGGATAGTAAAAATAAGCATGTTCTCAATTCATTTTGGGTAATGAATTTTGCATTATCTTAATAGGATAATGGTATTTAACTAATCAAGATTAGAAATCTGACGTCATTGCTGACGCAGTTAAAAACCGGCATTTTCGCAGGCGGGATCAATTATATTTCACATGCAGCAAGATAAAAGGCGGCAAAAGGTTTTTCAAATCTTGAAATTTTTTAAATTATCAAAGAATATCTCTCCAAATTATTAATTTTCTGTTCAAATGAATTAGTTAAAACTCAAACACGAGAGTGGTGAAACCTTCTTTGGTAGCACCCATGAGAATGACTCTACAGAAATTAAAATAATTTACAATTACAATTTCGGAAATATTCTAAGATTAAAATGTGATACGACAATTGCTAACCTACCACCAGTGATGTAGTGTAAAATAATAGGTGAAGGGATGCTGTCTTTGTGTGGTAGACCTAGTGTCCGTGTTTACGTAAGTGGTTACAGACGTATTTTTTGGTGAATGGGAGAAGGCGGGGGATTCGATTAATTTAGACGCATGCCTTACATACAAGGGGTTCGCAATAAATTCCCAGATTCTGTATCTCCTTGAAATCTGCTTTCAAACTGAATTGACGCGATTGCTTTGGACAGTGGTGGCTCAGGAGTATTAAAAGTGAAGGGGCCAGAATTAACAATGGCATGGTTTTTTGATGGAAGGGGGGGGGGGGGGAGTAGGGGGTTGAGTGAAAATTTCAAAATACATGTAGTGTATGTATACTAAAGGGGAGATAAACCAGGGACTCCTGGATCAGTAGACAGGCGTGTTAACCACTAGGAAAAAATGACAACTAGTGCCTAGGTGTTGTATCTGTCATTTGTATACGACACCACCACAAGTTCCATGCAATTATACAAATGTACATAAAACAAAGCTATTAGAACAATTAAACTAATCATCCAAATAAATTTTAATAAAATATATATTTTTAATAAAGCGAATGATTATAACAAATTAAACACAGTAGCATTTTGTTTGAGCCTATGGCTTTTAAAAATTAACCCCATTTTCCATGGCTTTGAACTTTATGGTTTTCGAAAATTTAAAAATAAACAGAAGAAAAGTGGAGAGATTTTCAGAAAAAGTATGGGTTTTAAATTATTCATTTAAACATAAAATTAATGCATATTGATTTATTAATATTTCAGTTCAAAATTTCCTTACTCAACAGAAAAATGTTTTAAATTTTAATTTTTAAAAATTTCTATTGTTCACTGTTCAGTCAGAGCCCCTTTGTCACTTGTGGAATGTACCACAAAAAAAAATTGTTTATTGTTGTCCTTATAAATGGATATTTCAGACAACTGAACAAGTTAAAGAGAACTAATATTCTGTATTGGGGGAAGGGGATGGCAAACACATTTATATGGATTAGAATGCTTTAAATAATGTTTCGATTGCAAAAAAAATCTTGTTTTTTGCTACCCATAAAATGAGGTTTCATCACTACTCCAAAGTAAAAAGATGCTGAAGGCATAGTGGGTCCTATGTCTGAATACTCAGAAGCGAATTTAGACGTTAATCAAGGGACAGGCGAGGTTGCTACGATGACCATTGTTGTCTATTATAACAGCAATTAGGTGGTAAAATAGGATGGGAGGAATGCCTAAATTCACTTGCTGTCTAACTCGCACCTAATCACCTATAAAATCGAATGAATTTAAAAGAAAAATTATACTTTTATGATAATTAAAATAAAGGCAATAATTAAGTATTTATAGTGTAATTGAAAGTTGTGTGATGTCACCAAAAGGTTGCTTTTATACACATATACTGTTAAATCTACTTCCTGTCATCCAATCGAATTGAAAATTAGCAGATGCACTTGTTGTCAATGACAATGCTTTCTGCCAAGTTTTGAGGCTGTTATTCAAAGGATGCTTTTACACACATTCCACTTTCCTTATGTCACTTACCAGTTTTTATTGGCCACATACCAAATTTAAATCAAACATACAATTTGGCAATATTTAATGACTGAAACCTTCCCCATTTAAAGTTGATGAGGCAAAATCTTTGGAGGGCTGATTAATCCAATTGCAGTCATCCAATCGAATTGGCAGATATTCATTGTGAATGACAATATATTCATCAAATTTTGGGAAAAAAGTTAAAATAGAAGTTGATCTGGAGCAATTTGAAGGCAAATTCTTTATTTTAATATTATATAAAAAAGTAAAACAATTAAATATGAAATCAAGAATAATTTAATATAAAAAATCCCAGATACCTACATTTTCATTAGGGATATCTTTAAGTTGAGGCAAATGTATAAAACTTGTGATTAACAAAGACAAATCAATTCAAGATAGAAGAATTTCTTTTATTACAAATTCTTACTGCATTGCAGCATTATGCAATGTACACATTTAAATGCATTAAGACAAATGGAAAAAAATATATTTCCTTCATAATCTTTCATAGATATTAATGAAAACAATAAAAACTAAAGATTTTCCAAAGGAAAGTGCTTGGTTTCATCCAAGAAACACTTAATTATGATCTATTGATTTCCGAATACATTGAACTAAATTAATACCATTCTAAACATAAATCTAAATTTGCAGATTTAAATATTCATTCCTTCATTTATAGCAATAACAATTTAATTAACAAAAGAAATTAAAAATTAAATAACTATGGATCTTTCTGTTTGACAATCAGAGGTCCAACATTATCACCAGTATCTTCATTGTGCTTATTATGACTTCCATCACAGTAGGGGAACTGAAAAAAAGAAGTATATATATATGTTATAATTATATAATTATGAATGTAAGATAAATACCACATTATCAAATGAAGAGTGAAAAAAAGTGTTTCAGTTTACTTTATCAGAAAAGAAAACAGTTGATGCCCTCTAGCCACTTATGAGGAGGTTTGGCGAGGAAACTTTTCACTGAATATCTAAGACTTAATAAGATATCTCTATATGGAACAAATATATACATCCCTTATTTAGTTACCATGAAAGTACTTTTTCACTTCAACTTTAAAGAGCATTTCCTGCTGAATTTTATGTAATAAATCTAACTTTATCAATGCCTTCTACTAGTTGTATGCTACAAGTCAGTAGTATTTATAGTTTTGTCTTTTTAAACTATAAAATTACTTCCTGTTCTAACTTACTTGAATTTTGGTCTATGAGACCTTTCATTTGACATATTGCACAAGTTTGTAGTTTTGCCTGGAAATGTTAACACACCCACAGAGCTTTAAATAAGCTGCACACTAAGTTATTGTGGTATAGAAGTTAAATTTATTTAAATTATTAATTAGTAAAAGGTTAGACATGGGAATTAACAGCACACATTAAAAGAAGCTCACCTTAGAGGATTTCCAACAGCGGCAAAACACTGCCTTTTTGCCAAGATCTTCAATATCTAGTGAATGGACAACTTTATCGCAGTCTTTCTGAATATTTGGATTCACACGCCCTTTCTTCTTGGTGCAACAAAATGTAACATAGAGTGCATAAGAAACTGCTACAGCACTTAAAGCCCAAGGCAAAACTTGCTGTACATTTTCATTCACTGAAACAAAAAAATAAGGATATTTGAAAATTTTTGGACTAAGGTTAATTGTAATGGATTATCAAAAAAAATTTTTTTCAAAAGGAATAACTAATAATAAAAAAAATCAAGAGTAGACTGTCATTAAAGAATTTAAGGAGATAACAATGAACAAAACATTGGCATTGGAGATTATCTGGCCCAAGAGTTACACAAGGGCTATCAGAGCTTCGTTATAGTATCAAGATCAGTACGAAGAGGGAATGTCTCTCTGGTTACAAGAGGGAAACCTCTACCAAGTTTAAAACGTTGAAACAATAAAAGAAATTGGTATCTTTGAGACCAGTTTCACATTATTCACTATTTATAGTTAGGGTTAGATGATGAAGTCATTATACAGAGTGGTTGTAAAGTCGGTGCCTATTTGTAACAACCAATATTTCAAAGACTAAACAACCTATCACAGTTTTATTTTCATTTGAATACATTATTAAGGTATACCATTTGGTTATCAAGTTACATTTCAACGTATTCACCCGCATTTTCCACACATTTCAGGAATCTTTTAGGAAATAAATCCACAGCTCTTCTTAGTATCTCAACTGCAACATTTGCAAACACTTCATGGATGCTTTTTTAATATCCCTTGGTTTTAACTTGTACATTAGTTCCTTAACTCAATCCCAAAGAAAGAAGTCGCATGGGGTTAGATTGGAGCTGCATGCACGCCATTCTGTCGGACCCCGGCGGCCAATCCTTCTGCCAAGGAAATTGTCAACAAGTCAAGCTCTTACTGGAATTGCATAGTGGGGTGGAGCTCCATCTTGCATAAACAGCAATTCCCTTCCATTTTCCCATTCCAGAATCAAAAGCCATACATACGTTCAAAGCATCCCCAAGTATCATTCACCATTCATGATATTGTGTGGCGACATCATTCCATACCAGACGGAACCGATATATTGGCCTGCACGCAAACTGAATCTAACCCATGCCACTTCTTTCTTTGGGGATGGGCTAAGGAACAAGGGTACAAGTTAAAACCAAGGAATATTAACAGCCTTGAACAAAATATCCATGGAAAATATTTTCCATGTCTTAAAGCAGAAGACAAAGGGTTAATATAAATTAATTTTCTTCACAAAAAAACAATATTTTGCATGCAATTTCTACATTGATTATTTATCTCATTTTTTTAAATTTTTTTTTGGACTAGTGCATAATATCAAGTGACATGTATTGTATCACACAAAATGGTTTGCCCATATCCAGTATGAATTACTGTTTTAGAAAAACTACAAATAAACTAGGCTGAAATTAATTTTGAGGTTTTATATTCAATATGATTGTAAATCTAAAATAAACTGTTTAGCAAAGGCCAAAGACTTTCAGACGAGCTCTATTGAATGGAAATTATTCTGTTTTGTTGTGGTTAATAAATATTCTCTCATACATTATATGAGTTCATTATTGGTTTCAGTTTGTTTTGCACAATTAGACAGTACTTGCGAGTAATATTGCATTATTATATGAAGAGTACGTTTATTACATTATTATAAGAAGTAAAATGCTATATATTAAAAATTTGAATTTAAATAAAGTGTTAGGCAAAAATCTTTTCTTGTATAAGTTTGAATAAACCATGAGAATGCAAAATTAATGCTAAACCCAAGTTATTTCAATCAATGTATAGAAGGTCCTTTATTTTGGTGTAAAAAGTTTCAAGTTCCTTTATAATTCAATAGAGAAAGTAAACTAAGGGGATAGGTAGCTGATGGGAGAAATTAGATTTACAGGATTAATTATTAGGGACACTATCCAAGACTGAGAATAAGTTTTTGTAAATTCATTAATTTCATATGTTATCCATAACCTATACTAATAGTTTGGTTTGGTACACAAACTTCTTTACAATAACTGTTAGCCAAAAAACTATCAATATTTTAAAACCTATTCAGGATTAGTACCTTGTTGGGCAGTGTTTAAGTTGGGGTACAAAATCTCTTTAGCAAAAAAAGCTAAAATCACAATTTTCATTTTAGCAAAATGTTAAATTAATTAGGAGTTCCATCACTTGTGAAGTTTAATTGAACACAATTAAAACACATTTCATTAAAAAATTATCATTATCTTTAAATATAAAGCTATTTTATACCAAATATCAGCTACAAAAATATATCTTGCCCTTCAGCTTATTTGCTTTTAAAGATTGATGATTAAACTTGAGACAACAAAAATGATGATTTGGCAAATTTTGTGTCAAAATGTTTTAGCAAAACAGCTAAACCACACTTTCTTATTTTAGCATTAAGTAAAGTTTTGAGTAGAGATGTGATATTTACGTTCTTTTTACTGAACAGGTGTTCTCTGCTCCCGTTCTTTTAAAATGAGCTACTCATTAACCCGTTCTTTTGAAGAACTAGTTCTTTTTTTCCAATTGCCGAAATCATAGCCCTTGGGAAGAAGTGCTATCTTCGGTAGGTCTCTGGGATAGGTCACTAGGGTCAAGGACGAATCTTTCCCCTCCACTTCACTGCTCTGTTAACGTGGCGTTTTAAAGAATGAGAGGAAAAGTTACTACGTTTTTGTGTGGTTTTCCAATGACCGCGTCAGAATAACGCATACAAATTAGAAGAGACTTTTTTATATTTTCGAAAATATGATTGTGACAGTCGCACTCCTTAAATTATAAGCTTTACATATAATTTTAGTTTGAATATTTGCATTTATAATGTAGGAATTTTAAAGGAATGGAGTTTTTAATATCTAAAGTTTCCAAAACAATGGGACTCACAGAAAGTTCAAAACCTCAATGGAAAAATACAAATAAATATTGTTGCATTTTGGTATATAATTTATTAAAAGGAATGAATAAATGAATTAGAACTCTAAATTAGAAATTAATGGAGGTATACAAAATCATAAACGATGGTGAATTTTGTATAATTTTTTTCCGACACACAAGAAATTATTATTTTTATTTTTTTACTTTCATTTACCCCAAGGGCGTAGCCAAAAAAAAAAAAAAATTCGGGAGAAGATATGAAATCATGTCAATAAATCATACAATCTTCTTTATCAATGCCGCATGTATTTAGTAATCAAGATAATATCTATTTTTTTGTATCCTTAGACATTAAAAAAAAAAACTATAATAATAAAATAAGCTGTGTGTCTGTCTGTCTGTTTATATATAGAAACCTACTTAAAATAGGAGTATAGCTTTGAAATTTTCAGCATAAAAAGTTTTGGCCTTCTAATTGTACATATTTGTCAAAGAGAATGTTACAATTTTAATTAATTCTTTTTTAATTGATCTTTTTTTTTTTGCAAAGTGATTTCAAATAGAGATACAGCTCTGATATTTTCAACATAAGTAGTTTTTTGCCTTCTAATTGGACTTTTGAAAAACAGAATTTTAAATTTTATTTAGTTTCTTTTTAATTAATTAATTAATTAATATTTTACAAAATGATTTCTAAAAGGGCTACAGCTCTAAAATTTTCAACATAAGTAGTTTTGACCTTCTAATTGGATTTCAGAAAAACAGAATTTTAAATTTTTATTTAGTTCGTTATTAATTAATTTGTTTAATTAATTAATATATATATTACGAAATGATTTCAAATAGGACTACAGCTTTTAAATTTTCAATATAAATAGTTGTGGCCTTCTATTGGATTTTTGAAAAACAGAATTTTAAATTTTTATTCAGTTTCTTTTTAATTAATTTTTTTAATTAATATATATTTTACAAAATGTTTTCAAACAGGGCTACATTTCTGAAATTTTCAACGCAAGTAGTTTTGGCTTTCTAATTGGACTGACAAAAAGAATATTAAAATTTTAATTTGTTTTTTAATCAATTTTTTCACAAAAAGCGACTTCGAATAGGCATAGAGCTCTGAAAGTTTCGACATAAGTAGTTTTGGCCTCTAATTTTGCTTTCCACAAACACACGTTAAAATAATCTTAAAGGGGTGTTGTTTTATTGTTTTAAAGGGGAATTTTTTTTCTCTACAAGGGAGAGAGGCTTCCAATATTAAGGTTTTACGTAGCAATTAGATTTTAGTGAGTGAAGTGAGCATATGCTTACGCATCAATGAATCTTTCAGCGAGAGAAGCGAGCCTAGGCTTGCATAGCAATGAACCTTTCAACGAGTGAAGTAAGCCCGTGTTTATGCGTCAGTGAACTATTCAGCGAACGAAGCGAGCTCGATTTTGCGTAGCGATGAACCTTTCTACGAGTGAAGCGCCAAAAACTGTGTCCTATACACGAATGACAGATTTCCGCAAAGCGAGGACTCACAGCTAGCTGAAATATTGCACATGTTAAAATTTCGTAGCGAAGCACGGGTATTCAGCTAGTTTTAAATAAATTTAATATTTTAAACAAAATATCAATTGATTTTTGTGTTTTAATGGCAAACCTAAAAATTTCGGGAAGGGATATATCCCGTATCCCTCCCCCTGGATAAACGTTTGAATTACCCATTTGTATACATAGGGTAATGAAAGTATAGCATTCGGTCATTAAAAATCGATTTTGTTTTTGCACTTCTCCGCGTTTTGAAACATCCAGCTTTCAAAAAAGTGGTATAGAAAAAATATCTGTCTGTGGTCAGCATAACTCCCGAAAAAGTTGACCTACGATGTTCAAATTGAGTATGCGGGTATGTGGTGACCATGGGTACCATTTAGGTTTTCGTCAAAATCACGCATGCGCACAAAGTAACTGCCATTGAAAAAATCATGTTTTTCAACTATTGCTTAAAAAAACGGCTCTAACGATTTTCATTAAAATCACTGTGGAAATGCCTCTTAAGGTGTTCTAGATATACCCACCTTCGAAATTCCCATAAAAATATTAAAAGGCGTAAAAAGTTGAAAAACGAATGCCTTCAACAAAAGTTCTCTTTCCTTGAGTATACCTCATCAACGATCATTTTTTCTTCTCCCCTCTGTTTCACTTATAATAAAGGATAATATATAAAAACTGTAAATGACACAATTCCACGTCAGTATGTAATCGAAAGTTGTGCGATGTTCCATACCCCTAGTTTTCATTTTAATGGTAAACTATGCTAAAAACAAGTATTTAATCGGCGCCATTTGAACAACGTTTTAGTTTTTTTTTTTTTTTTTTTTAATTTCTAGAAAGTTACAACTTTAAATAAGTAACTCAAAAATTTAAATTATTTTTGAGCATACACGTTTCTGAAAACAAAATTCTTATAGTATTACAACTATCTTTCTATAGAACACTTATTAAACTGAGGTAGAAAAAAAACAAACTTAAAAACTAGTGAGAGATAATTTGTTACTATCACTGTCGTGTCTACTCGTTTCTGGATAGTAGAAATTACATTGGCCCGGTGGGGCGATAGAGGATGAGTAATTTGTGAAAGATTCCCACAGTGATAATGTAGTGTAGAAGAGATTAATTTGAAACAAAAATGTTAGAGATAGCCCAGTTCCTTTTACCAAAATAATATTTCACAATAGATTTACAATATATGGAACACACTAGTTTTATTTCACATTATATAAAAAATACAACCTTCATTACAGTGGATTTGGAAATGTCAACGAACAACTCAGCCTGCTAAGGATTCGAACCTAGCACCTTAAAAATATGACAAGCAACCTTTGGAATAGCATTAAACAAAAAACGACATTTCTCTTCTTTCTTAATTAATACAAATAGGAAGACCAAGAAGAGGCTTAAGATCCAGTAGGGTTATTCTAGACAAAATAAAATACTGAATTTATAAAATACACAATACAAAAAACCGCTAATGCATGAATTCATAATAGAAAATACCGAATTTGTAAAATTCGATATTTTCAATTATGTATTCCTATTATGCATTGTGTATATTGTGTAAGTAAAGAAAGTAAAACTGTTTACAATTCCTCACATGGCGAGAATTCTGTGAAAGAACATGTTCTTAACAAATTTATTATAAACTCCGCAAATTTATTTTTTTAATTCTTTCAAAACCAGCTTTTATTTGTTACACACAAATATAGTGAAAAAAATTATAATAATTTCAATTTAAAATCAAGGTAAAATTAAAAAAGAAAAAAAAACTAAATGTTTTTTTTTATTTGCTGGATGGGATTTACCGGACCAATGTAACATAGACCTAATACATTAAAAAAATAATAATAATAAAAATAATAATTCCACATCGTTTTGTTACCATAAATTATGTTTCCTTTTTCCAAATTAAAAAAAAAATTAAGTTTACTTAATTTAAAAACACACTTGTAACACATTATAATAAAAGAAAAACGCGGTTTCATTCCAATGCATTGATAGTTTGAATATAGAAAGAGAAATAAAATAATTTCCTTATTATTATTTTTTTATACTCAAAATAATAATAATAATAATAATAATAATAATAAAACATATAAGCATTAATATCTGCTGAAATTAATTGAAAAGATCTCACCCCCCCACCCCCCCCCTCTCCTCCCCGCGAGCATTTCAACACAGTCCTAATGATGAAATCAACAGCATATCCGAGAAACACGGAACCAGTTCTGTAGAAGCTCCCGTTCCGACACAGAGCGGGAATGAGCAGAGAACAAGTGAACGGGAATAGTTCAAATGAACTAGCTCTTTACGGAGCAGTTCAAACTGAGCCGTTCGGAAAGAGCAACTCAGCTCAACTGTTCTGAACAGAGCTGGTTGAAAAGAACTGGCTCTTTGAAACAAACCTGCTCATCGATAGTACTCCATATCGATGCTGTTCATCTACTCTGCGCCTGCGAAACGCAGCCCTGCTGTTAGGAGAGAGATCATGGATAAGGAATGTGTGTGAGGTAGGAGAGGGGAAAACGAAACCTTCTTCCTCAAGTGTGACGTCAGAGGTGTGACGCATAGGATCGGAGCGGGAAGGATTTCGCCTAAGATAAGAATGTTAAGGAACAGGGTTTTGGTGTGATCAAAGAACAGGATGTTCCCGCTCTTTTTAAGGAACAGGCCCAAAATAGCAGACTGTTCTTTTATTTCCCATCCCTAGTTTTGAGCATTTTGCTAAAAAAGCACCCACAGCTACCCTGCTGTTGGGTAAGCATATGATGCAAGTGTACTAACCCACAGAATTCAGCATTGCCTGAATTTAAATTATTTAATTGCTCCCCTTATTAAATTTTGAGTAAATCTAACATGACTGTATTGAATTTAAGTATTTTTTTTTTTCAAAATTTTATTTAATGTTTCAAAACTTAAAATGTTTTCTCCCAAGTTTGTGATGCTTCATCTACCCAGCAAAATGTTTTTTTAAATCCACACACTAATAACCTGAATCCAAGTTATAACTTATACAAGAGATTTTTTATTAAGATACTTGAAGTACAATTAGAGTGACCATGTAAAGAAAGGTAGCAATTGAAGGTAGCTGGAAAGAACTCTGGTAAAGTAAATCTTTATATAGTCCCCATTTTAAAAAGCTTTGCATTGAATAAGCTAAAAATTATGATTATAGAGGAATCAAATATGCTGAAACAAGTTAATTCCTTAAAAACTATACTAGCATATAACAGGAAAGATATAACAACGCTAGCATTATGCAATCAAAATTACAGAAATTAAAAATGGAAAAAAACAAAACAAAACGTTGTTCTTACAGTTTGCTCGATAGCAATGTTCCAACACTTCCAAAAAGTAATTCGACGTAGAAGTTAAACTCATGTTTTGAAAGTATTTGAGAAAATTGAATGCAAAGTAACTAAAGCACCTGTAACCTTTCTAATACGTTTCCATTCGACGCAATGTTACACAAAAGATGTAGTTATACTTACACATTTTTATTACGAAACGACTTGTTTGAGTGCCTCGAGATATCACGTTTAATCTCCCAATTTAATGCAATTCACGAATTCACCCGGGCAAGTACCAAGATCATCAAAATGAAAATCTAAATAAATAACAAAAAATACACAAAGTTTAGTTGTTTAGAGCTGTTATTGACCATGACCAACTAAAGAGTATGAACTTTGCATACATTACATCACAGACAAAATGCTTGTTAGTAAAAAATTAAAATACCGGTGTGTTGGCTTAATGGAATTTGAAAATTCGAATTTATTTTAAAAGATGTTATTGTGATTGATCCGAAATTTTGGTTGAAGAGACGATGTTCCCTACTAAGTTTTTGACATCATTGCAACCATATCGATTTTTGAATTAATTGATTTTGAATAAAGGAATATTATGAAGGGTCTCAAGTTTTGTTTGATGATGATAGCTAAAAGAGGGAAAAGTGGAAGGGGGGAGGGGGGGGGGGGATATTGTGAAGGAGAAAGCTCGTCAATTTCTTTATAGCCTCAATATAGTTCAATTCATTCAAAGTCGATTTTTGACCAGTTTCGGGCATTTTTGTTACGGCAGACCAGTGGATTCGTAATCTACTAACTTTTCTCCACATTATATAAAATTCAGAATGATGTTCGATGGGATACCTAAACATGCAATCGCCTCTCGGACTATTGGAGATTGGATAATTGGACGAAATCCTGTATTAATTTTGCACATTTTTTGTCTTTATTAATGTCATTTTTTAATATTAATTTCCATGTTTGAGCGTCACATGAATTCTCATTAGCTGGGTTGAACATAAACAATTTTTTGCACGAATAAGCTTAAATATCCATCTTTTTGTCGTGTATATAAACCAGAGAAAAAATTCTCAATGTAATAGGAAAAAATGTTCAAGAATTTTCTAAAAGTAAACAACTCTCACTTGACACTGCAATAATTCAAACTTCCTTTATGAGAGATCTAAGAAAGTTAATAAACTTTATCTGAAATCATTAAAATCAGGCGGGATACAAAGCCTGATTAATCATTAATCAGCCTATTTTAAATAAAATATTCAATAGTAAATACAATTAATGGCAAAGTGTATCCATAACACTGTTCAATGATTCTATCCATCTTATACTCAAGAAGACAAGTATTTTTTGAATATATATAAATATAATGAACACTGAAGGATACTAAATCATTCTCTAGGGCAGCTAATACTGCCAGAATGAATTAATTTCAATTGGAATCATTGCAACAAGGACACATTTTTTATTCAACTTTCAACATTACCTCCCAAAGAGATAGTATTATCATCCTTTACATATATTTCTGCGTGGCGTAACGATGTTGGGTGTGAATCTAGGGATGTGTAACATGGTACAACTTTCAATTACATTTAAAATGCTTGTTTTTGGCGATAATTGTTACATAAGCGTAAGGAAAAAGAAAGAAAAAAAAAATAATAATAATAATTTTAAAATACAAAACAGAAAGAATAAATTATAAAAATTGCTAGACGTTACTTCAAATTTATTAATAGAAAGCAGAAAAAGGAACTGAAAGGAAAGCTAGAAAGAAACATCAATTTTAACCCAAAGGGATCTTTTGCATATGCCTGTGGTAATAAAAGAATGGTTGGTTGGTTGTTTTCAGATTATCTGGCGCCGTCAGCAACACTAGGGCTATAATGCGCCAAAACTTTCGTCATTAGACAAGCCAACATACATTTACAAACACCCATGCCTAACACGGGACTCGAACCCGCAACCTCGCGGTCTAGAAGCTAGCACATTAACCACTATACCGTTTGGTCGGCAATAAAAGAATGGATACTCATCTGGGGTCACTTGAGGATAGCCAGGGTAATTTAATGCATGACGATGAGGAGATGGCTAACGCTTTAAATGAGTATTTAATGAGAGTCTTTAATAAAAAATTTAATGCGGGACTCTTATAGAGATTAATACAAGATCGGATATGCAGAAGTTTAAACTTTCTAGGTAAGAAGTGTTTCATCAGTTAAAAGTATTAAACCTTTTAAAGCTCCTGAACCTGACAATATTTATTCAAAAGTCCTTACTGAGTGTGCTGAGGAGTTAGGGAATGTGTTGTTATATATATTCGAATGTTGTTATAGTTCGGGTACAGTACCATTAGATTGGAAGTTAGCTAAGGACATTACTCTACTGTTTAACACAAGAGTGAAACGTGATGCAGGAAATTATAGACCAGTCAGTTTGACATCTGTTATCGGTAAAATGTTTGAGACAACTTTAAAAAATTACATCTTGAAATTTTTGGTGACTAATGACTTGCTTTCGAGTAAACAGTATGAGTTTAGAAAGGGAAAATCTTGTGTGACTAATCTTTTACATTTTTACGATGAGGTTACTAGGGAATTGAATGGAAGGAATTTGATAGACATAGTCTATATTGATTTTCAGAATGCATTCGATAAAGTCCAGCATGAAGTATTATTTCATAAGTTAAAAAGAATTGGAATGCATGAGACTGCTTTAAGTTGGATTGGAAATTGGTTAATTGGAAGATAGTAAAGAGTGCACATCAAAGGTAAATACTCTCAGTGGGGAGAAGTTAAAAGTGGAGTGCTACAGGGGTAAGTTTTGGGGCCACTTCTGTTTATAATTTTTATCGATGATAATAGCGAATGTCTCTAGGGTAAAGTCAATTTTTTTTACAGGCGATTTAAAAATCATGGGACTTGATAATTCAGTGGATCAAATTGTACGATTTCAATTAGATTTGGATAGGATATCAGATTGGGCTATTAAATGGGGTTGGTCATTTACTATTAGAAAATGTCAGGTTTTACACATGGAGAACCAAAATCAAAATGCGTCTTACAATTTACAAGGCATTAGAATAAATCATACAAACCTTGTCAGTGATCTAGAGGTGTTGGTTAGTAGAAATTTTAAGATGAGGCAAAAATGTAGGGCAGCTAGTGATAAGGAAAATAGGATGTTAGGTTATAAAACAAAAGTGTTTCATCTAGATCTAGTTGATATTATTCATTGTATAGAGGTTTGGTTAGGCCGCATCTTGAATATGCAGTAAAGTTTTGGTCACCTTTTTTTTTAAAAAAAAAGGACATTGATGTGCTAGAAAAAGTTAAACCACAGAACAACAAAAATAATTCAGTGTACAACGGGCATGGCATATAAGGACAAATTGAAAAAATTAAACATGTATACACTGCAGGAAAAAAGGGCAAGGGGGATACGATTCAGTTGTTTAAATTTATTGCACAGGGTGAAGTTAGGGGTTTAGAATTTGTCCCTGACAATAGGACACGAGGAAATGGGTGCAAATTGTTCAAATCTCAAAGAAGGGCGAAAACACTATTTTTACACTATTTCTTATTGTTAATCAATGATTGGAATGATTTGCCAGCAAATGTTGTAAATTCCGTGAGCCTAAAGAGAGTTTTAAGAAACAGTTAAGATAGGCATTGGAGGATCGTCAATGGATAATAATTGGATTACACGGCTAGATAACACAACTTTTTTATTTTGTGCTACTAAACTTGTATGTATTTAATTTAGGTTATTTAGTCACTAGATTTGGTTATGTTTGCGCACTGTTGGATTCTATAAAATTTGTCCGCTTGCATTATGTATTGTATTTTTCCAGTATGATTGTCAGACGTTGTGTCAAATTTGTATATTGTATTGTATTATTATGTATGATCCTGTAATTATTGTATATTGTAGGTATGATTCTGTAACTTTTGAACTATAAACTGTAGGTGGTGTAATTAAGTTAATTTTGGAAAATTAATTAACTTGGTATATTATGAATAATGCAATTTTTGTGATTCTATTCTACAAATCCTGTATTCTCTATTATGTTATTCATGAATTTCTGTATTTTCTGTTATGTATGCAAATTATGTTTCTATATACTTGTATATTTATATTTTTTACTCGACCAAACCTTGTTGGGCCTTGAGGCTGTTGTTGGTTTTAAAATTTTTATTTGCATAATAACAAAAAATATTGGAGATTTTTTTCGATAAGTATTGCATTAACCTTTGTTGTGAACAGAGGAGAAACAGTCGTTGATGATGGTTGATGATGGATACTCAAGGGATGAGAACTCTGTGTTGAAGACATTCGTTCTTCAACTTTTTACGTCTTTATAGCATTTCTACAAAAAATTTGGAGGTGTGGATGTTTAAAGCGAGGATTTTAAAATGTATTACCACAGCAATTTTGACGAAATTCTCGATTTGATTTCTGTGCTGTTCTATAGGAGTTTTCCATATTTTCTTCCATTCAAAACAAAAATGCATTTCAGTTTCTCTTTTAAAGACCCCGAGGAAGATATTCTTTTTTAAATTAGTGTAGCTCTGAATAATCCATTTGTTACGGTGTTTTAATGTCTGTTGTCAAAAAAAAAAAAAAAAAAATATATATATATATATATATATATATATATATATATATATATATATATATATATATATATATATATATATATATATATATTACTTATTCAATTCATTATTTTCAGAAGCTGCTATTTAATTGATGAAGAAGTATTGCTGGTGGGGGATAACAATGCTTTCTACAAGTCTCTATATGTCTTTTCAATAATACATTTTCTAAACAAAGCTGTAACAATGAAAGGTACGATAGTTAATTTTAACAGGGCTAGACTCCGTGACTAAAACTTCGTGTGGGTCACTTGACTTGCAACTTAATAGACGATGATCTCTTACTTTTCTTAATATGATTTCTCGACAAATGGCATTACAAATGAAACATAAAAATAATGCAGGAAGTATGCCTTCTGGGCAACCCGCCTTTGCCTTGGCAAAAAAGGGTAATGCGTTCATAAACTATACTGGTGAACCTCCTGGATGAACGTGGAAATTAATTCATTAATAATGTATTCTTTAAAGAAATAATTAATACGCACTGTTACTTACTGATTTGTGATAAGAAACGTCGCTTGCGACTTTTAAGGTAATGAAGATTTTCTCGTGTTCCATGGAAGTTATAGTGATAAAATAAAAAAAGAGCCTCTTTCACAAAATTAAGCTATATATTTATTTAAAACAGCGTTTCCTAGACTGTAAAACAAACCCACTGGTGGATCGTGAACTAATTTTTCGTAGATCAGGAGCAGTTTTTAATTGGGCGAGGTTTTTGTAAATAAAAAAATTGATAGTCATGCGAATTCAAATTTGCTCCTTTCGTGGCCATTTTGTGAGATTTGCAATTTTAATACTAATTTGTTTTTTTTCACAGTCTTTGAAAATTGTAAACTAAAGAGTTAACAGATTGTACACGCTCAATAAATAACTTTTGGTAATTCGAAAAATTTGTAATTTTTTAAAATTACAAATTGAACTACTGTTTTGTGTGTTTAATCAAAAGTAATGTTGAGAACCATTAAAAACACTTGTTTAATGAGAGATGTGGTATAAGAGCAAAGTTGGTTGCCGTTTAACTTTCTAAAAATGTGGGTTCCGACCTTTAAAAGTTTGGGAACTTTTGATTTAAAACATAAAGTTGTAATGACAAAATGGCCTTGAAAAGAAATTAATCTGGTCGCTTGTCTGTTGTTAAGGCATAATATGCTTTGAGAAGCTTGCTTTCAGAGCTGCCATAAATGTTTCAGCTCCAATGTCTGTTACAGATTACAAGTACCATGGTTGCTTGAAGGTACATGTTCCCTATGGTATCTTTGAGATTTATTAACTTTGAGGAAAATCGGTCCACCTAGTCAACTCCACTGCTGAGAAAACTTTGTTCGAAATTAAATCGTTGAGATGGCAGATTTCCCATTAGAGATTCATTCCCCTGCTCCATAGACATAAGGCTTTTTTGGCCACAACATATGCTTAAATATTGCTTTAAAACGTATGAGCGGGAGCGTACTGGAGCATAAAATCCTCCCGATGATTTTAAAGTTATGCCCGCTCAAATTTTCAATGTAATTATTAATCAAATTTTAATAATTTTATTAATAAATTTCCAATAATTAATTGAATAATTATTTTGAATATTTAAAGTATTAATAATTAGTATATTTTATTGTTTAAACATTTATATTTTATATTTTCAATAATTTACAAGTGCTAATGATTGAAATTTGAATGCTTGGGCTTTAAAAAAGAAAAAAATCCGTTAAGGAAGGTAAATATTTATACTAGAAAAACAACAACAACTTCCGTACCGGTCTATTTTTTACAGACACTGACAGGCGAGGTGATTGCACCAGACAACACTATGGCCAGTACGTCCCTAACTTGAATCTATTAATATATACACGTAATAATGTTATTAATGTGAAATTTCTATAAAATAACATTACTTTTCTTCAGATTAGACTAATGATACAACAAATCAAATGGTAGTTAAATGTTCTGGTAACTTTTATACAGTAAGGGAGAAAGAAAAAAAAAAAAAGAAAGAAAAAAAAAGAAAAAAAATGAACAATGGCTGCAACTTTGGTTCTAAATGAATAGCTGTTTTCAACCATTTACGTTTCTTTATAATTATATATTAAAACTATTCATAAAATGTAAAATTATTTTTGTTAAAATTTCGAAAATTTCAATAAAAATCCCTGTTTCTATCACTTTATTCAGTCTAAAATTATGCAACTTAAATATGTAATTATAAATTTTTTCTGATACTTAACATCAAAACTCAATTAACTACAGACATAATTTTGAAACAAATAGTTTAAATAAGGTTTCAAAGGTATCAATAAATACTCGTACTAGCGAGCAGACCGCAACCCTCGCATTTAAGTTTGCTAAGAGAAATTACTTTTTTAAGAAACTTATTAGGGTTAGATATTGTGTTCGATTGCAGAGAGATTTAAAAATCCTTAGGTTTCCTCAATGTGCTTAAATTGTGAATTTCCCTTTTTTTATAGGGCTTTCATTTACGTATGCTCATCCCCCCCCCCCCCTTCATTAGCTGTGTAAATTTGTAAACTAACTTCGAAGTGAGATGATACAAATTTTTTGAAAGGAACTGGATATTCGAACTATAATAAAAGAAAACGGGGAAAAGAAAAAAAATTTTTGGTAAACTAAAATATATACATATAGATACATTTTTTGTTGTTAAATTTATATCTTTATTTAAGGTGTTAATATATGTTCACATAACTTTAAATACTATAGTGACTCTAAAAAGGTTTTTACGAAGTTGTTTTCTTCAGTTATTAGAGGTAGGGTATAAGCATAAAATTGACAATTGTATGCTGCAAAAAAGATTAATAAAAAGATAGTGTTCTTTTTAAAGTTATAGAATAAAGTTAAAATAATGTCTAGCCTAGTTAAAACATGACCCTTGGAAGATTTTTCTTGTTAGAAAAAAATAATTGTATTGTGTAATCTGTTGATAAAATGATTAACCTGTTCAGGACCGGCGAAAGGAGAAAGAAGCGCTTCCCCAGGCCCGCGCGCTCAAAGAGACTACGCACGCACGGGACCGGGCATTTTTCCCCGTTAAGCATTTTGCCCCGTTAAATTCAAATAAAACGTTCCAATCTGAAATCACGTCTGTGTGATGATGGGCCGGCTGGCACGGAAACACTGATCACAAATACGATATCGCGGGCCGTGAGGGAAGAATCGTCTGATCACATATACGCGATCACGGTCCTGAACAGGTTAATTCTCGTTATAAATACCTTTCGAGTAATGATCAATTTTCTGAAAAACTCACTCGTGATATTTCCAGAAAAAATATATAACTTGACTTTTTTTTTTAAAGTTATAGATCTCTTATGATATTACTCCTGATACTTGAAATAGTTATACTAATTTGATGAAGTGTCTTTTAATCTTTCTCTATTTCTTTAAAGAAACACGTTTGTTAACGTTTCCAGTGAAACTCTTTAGTTTACGTTAGAAGAGTTTCGAGGACTTGCCGGAGAATTATTGACAAGTCCCATTCTATATTTGTTAGTTTCTAAATTTCCCTTTATATGCCTCCATTATTTTCGTATGTATTGATTGGTGTCTAATAAACAATTGAGAATATTTCTCTGTGTGTTATGAATCTGAAAGATGTGTTTTCTATGAAATACTTTTAATCCATTCTGCTCCAAAGGTAAAAACAAAGTATACTTTAATAATGTCGCTTTTGGAACCGACAATTTAATTGTGTCTCAATATACAATGTTATTCAAAATGAAGGAGCATGTTTTAAATATGTATTTTCAATAATCGGCAATGGATGGGAGTCACATACTACACATTACTGGGTAGAGGAAAGCTCAAACTTATTTTATGCATTCAACGTGAGCATCATTTGTTATGCACAAACGACGAATCGATACTCCATTTCTTGTCATATACATCTGCTTGTTTGAATATCTTTGAATTTTGAAAATATATTTAACTCTAAGCAAATCAGATGGGAAAAGTTACTGTCTTAAATCTATTTTACTGCAAACTCAATCGACAGTTCCCGCATTTTTTAAAAATGAGTGAAAGTAGTTTACATTTATGACGAATTCCTTTCTGGTTCCAAATTTCCAAACAAAAGTTATTTAAAAAAATTAGTTATTTAAATATTAAGAAAAGAAAGTACCCGTAAACCTCGTCAGATCACAGTCCGATCAAAACGATTCGCTATAACTGTGACGTCATGACATCCTTCCGTTTCTATGGTTATCTTAAGGCTTCTGCCAAATAGTTGGCGTGTATTTGGTAGACAATTGCCATATCCCGTCTCGGATTGGCGCGATTTGAGGGAAACTTACAAAACTGGCTTCCACTGTTGCGTTTCAAGCTAAATTGTTTCAGATGTGACGTCACGTTCTTTTCGAGTCAAATGTGTCGATTTTCCCGCCAAAATTTAAAATCGAATTTAGGTTGCAAATTAAAAAAAAAGAAAAGAAAAAATGCAGTGAACAGAAATTTTTGTGTTTATGGCCTTTTCGAAACATTTAGAATTGAATAAATAAAAAAATAAAAAAAAATGCCTAAATTGTTAATTATGTATGCATCATTTGGTAATTAATGATATTTTTCAAAGTGACACTAGAAAACAAGGTAATCCCGAAATCAAACCTAGATGCTTTAGTGTATAAGTCTAAATATCAGAAAAAAGTGTTTAAGTCTAACTGTCAGAAAAATGGTAGACGAACAATGTTATGGGTGTATATATGGATGTATTTATTTATTTACTAGTGAAATTTTTTAAAGTAAAGCTGTGAAAAGAGTCAATCGAGAAATCAAACCTAGATGCTTTGGTGTAAACTTTTATTAAGGGTAACTGTCAGAAATATGGTAGACGAAGGAGGTTGTTATCGTGCTGGGGCCTCGATCTGAATGACTTGTGCTTGTGCCAGGCAGCTTCCATCGCGAACAGCAGGGATCCGACAACCAGCCCAATGGCCAGCAGGTAAAATGGTCCTTGCAAGTCCTCCAAGGAGACTTCTCTTTGTCCAATGGTTTGACCATGAAAGTTGTAGCATTCGTCTCGATGGGGATTGAACTTCTCTTGCCAATGTTGGAGAACTCCGCTTTCCTTCATTCGCTGGATCCTGGGGAAGATTTTTTTTTTCTTTAAGAAGGGAGAATTTGTATTTAATATGAAACATATTTAAACTCTCTTTTGGAAATTCGAAGATGTCAAAATTGTTGAAATTTCATGGCAGGAATGAAGGTTTAAGACTTTTGTTAATCAAGTGGCTGAATAAATCGAACTGCAGGTGGAAAGTGACTAAACTGCTATTGGAACTGAGTACGAGTTCCTGGGTTCTTCTTCCATCTGCATTACGGAATGTCGGACTATAGCCAATGACTCCTTATAAGTCGATTACTGAAACTATATTTGAGTGAATATAGTTAACAATGTTCATAAAATGCACTTTGTTAGTCTTTAAAATTACGTTAAATTATATATTTTTACGTAAGCGCAATGTTAAAATAAATAAAAAGTTTACAAGTTATACGAATATTTAGACGTCGTGAACTACACGGCAACTAACGTTGATGAAAAAATAATTTTGATTTTAGTAAAATATTTGTAGAAGTGCTTGAGCCAGGTCTCAATAAAAAATACTTTATTTATCGTGGCCTAGCTCGCTATAAATATTATAGCCGCGAAATCCATTCAACTAACATTAAATAAAAACATTGAGAAATAATACTGACCGAGAAAAGATGGAAACAAAATGAATCACTTTTAGTTTTAGATGAGATTGTGCAACTTCTCAGACATGGATCGTTTCCCTGGGGAGCAGTCAAGGGTTTTTGCGTTTTCATTGCTGAGCCAAAGCAAGAGGCGTATCAAGCAAAATCAACGTTAGGCACCATTCATCACCAGCCTCTCTGGCTTCGAACCACGCGTCCCGTCAACTCGAATCTTGATCATTAGTATAAGACTTTATTTATTATCATCTGTGCATCTGCATGTCTGAATATTAGCGTGTTCGTCTGAGGTACACACGTTTTATTACCCCCTTGGGTTCTCATATATTGTGACTCGTTATAGTTTTATTTCTCGTTATAGAGTTTCATGTATTCAATTCGTTGCTTCAATTTCCACTTCTAAATTGGTTAACGTGGAGTCTGAACCACAATAAACATCTATAACTAACGCAGGATTTGAACCCAGAACCTTTGGCATGTGAGGCCAGAGCACTAACCACACATATATCAGGTGGGTCCAAATATCCAAGTTCTAGTAACAGCTTGGATTTAACGAATCGCATATAGACTCTCTTCGAACAGACGGACGGATATAGACTTTGTTTCTCACTACCTTATCGTAATGTAGATACTAAAATTAAATGAAAATTAAACAACTTTTCAAATTTCAGTAATAAACTTTACTCACTCGTCATTAAGCAAGTCGAGCAGGAAGGATCCCCTCCTCAGTCCCACCGCAAGATCCATTTTGGAGAACGTTCTCGGAGCTATCGTAATCCTGCACTTTCCACCATGTTTCCAGAAGTCGTCTTCCACCATCCACTCGAGATAGTTCTCGTCATCCACGTAAACCGTTTTGCCGCTAGCCACATCATCCACAGCGCAACAACGTGGAGTCTGAGTGGCGAGACGCACAATGCGACCACGATTGGGATTGCCATGCAGGTATATCTTGCGAAGGCGACGATAGATTTCCAGTTGGGAGTGCTGTAAGAGAATAGGATGGGACTTCTATTAACTTGCCTTTAAGTGGCACATCAAGTTGCGTATCTTTATATCCGCTGTTTCGCTCTCGATTTATAACCAAATTTAGTTTCAATGAACTCACTCAATTATTTCTTAAAATTCTACTAAGAAATAAGACTCTGACATAGAAGTTTAATTTCAGGGTAAGATTCCGAAAGTTATGATAGGAATGGTAATCACGAACATAAACCAATATAAATTTACATGAAAGTATGTCATGTAAAGCAGAGGAAAAAACACATTATGGTTATATATATATCAGCTTAAAAACCGCATTACTACAAGAAGTATAAAGTTAGAAAAGAATCGATTTAACTATCCTAACTAAAAATAAGTTACAATAGTTAAAATTATAGTTTTCTAACTTTATACTTCTTGTAGTAATGCGGTTTTTACGCTGACATGTATAATTATAAAATGTTTTTTTCCTCTGCTTTACAGTACATACTTTCATGTAAATTTATATTGTTTTAGGTAATAGGAATAATCAAAAAAACAAACAAAGAGATCCCAATTTGCCTCTCATAAGCGGGTTTGACAGGTCCAGGATGCCCTGATGGAAACCTTTCTTGGTCCCCAGCTATAAAAATTGTATTTTTACCCTATATATAGATGGAGCCATATTGATATTGCAATTAAACCATAATATATTAAGTGACTTTTTGGTACGCATTCTTGATGATGTTCTTTGTGACATCTGGCATATTTAAAACCTTTACTCTTTTCGGGTAAGAATTTTATATTTGTATCTTTTATATTTTTAAAATTTGAAATATTTCTTATATGTTGCTTTCCACGACGAAATTTTCAGGAGGTGTCGTGGTATAGTGGATATCCATTATTCCACGACGAAATTTTCAGGAGGTGTCGTGGTATAGTGGATATCCATTATGGAATATTCCCGCTATCACTTTAGAAACAGCCCTTTTGGGGACCTGGATCTGCTGAACTCCCTGACGAGAGGCAGGTTGAGACCTCAATTTTTTTTTTTTTTTTTTTTTTTAGATTCTGCATTCTAGTTTAAGTTACACTAGTTAAATTCCTATTTGTTTATGATTACGGATGAAATGGTTATGTGATTTGATCTGATGGTTATGGCCCAAAACATTTATCAACATTGCAAGTGCTCACACTTGCTGTGTTGGCCTTGGGATTGAGATATTCTCACTTTTTCTATTTGAATGGTTACTCAAATAACAAAGAATCATATTTAATTGACTAAGAGAGACAGACCAGTATGTTGAGTATATAAGATGTGAATGTTTCTGGTAATACATTGTTATTGAAAGGGCTTAATTATTGGATGATCCAAAGATTTTTTCTAATTTGAACAGTTTTGGAAAGATTTCGTCAAAAAAGTATTTTGATATCATACTACGAGGGTCTCATAGTATATCATAATTGTCGTATTATCTGTCATCCATATACCAAAACTAATACAATAGGGTGCAAGAATATATTCTAAGATTCATCTCCTTCATATAATTTCCCAAACGATAGAAAAGTTTAATCTCAAGCTTTAAAAGCTCAGCAAAATTGAACAGTGTGTATCTTGTTGATAGTTCGACATCATGTAAGCATTTATTGCGTATAGCACAGCGATTCTCAACCTGTGGGGCGCGCCCCCCTAGGGGGGCGCGAGCACACTAGAGGGGAGGCGCGAGAATATCCTAGAGAAAATATTATTTAAAAAATTTTATTACCTGGCTGAATGGAAAGCACACATACACATAGAAAACAAAATACATTTTGACATGAAAACAAAATACATTTCGACATATTTAACAAATAAAGTAAAACAACTTACTAAATCAAAACTTACTTAATCAAAACATACAAAAATTAAAAACAAATTTATTAATTATTTGTGACTTCCTTGGGCCTATCTTGCAGAGCAAAGTTTTTCGAAGGAAGGCTTAATATTAGAAATAGCCACTCTCAGTTCTGTTTCTATATTTAGCCAAGATCTATATTTGTCTTCAAAGAAGCCACAGCAGAAAATCCAGATTCACAAAGGTAGGATGTTGAAAATGGTAATAGAATGCGAAATACCCTTGTTTTTAGTGCAGAAAAATCATCCTCTTCTCCTACCCAAAATTCAAATAGTGATTTATTACTAAATTATCTTTTGGTTTCGTCACTTGTCGTGAAGTCTATGAAGTTTTCTTCCTCATCAATTGAGAGTCCTTCGGGACTCTTACGAAATGGATCCCTAACCCACTCGTAACTTGCTATCAGTTTGTCGTCAGTAAGAAAATACTCTTTAAAATTCTTTGCCAGCATGGCTAAATGATTTTCAATGGTTACAAAAACAACTTTTACATGTTCTTCTTCAGCCTTGTATGTTTTAGTACAATCATCCACATTTGCAAACATCGTTAGATTTTTTTTGCTTTAAATTTCTGCTCCTCAATTCCAAATTTCTACAAAAAGGATTACCTTTATTACTCTTATCCAACATATGTGTATTTGCTTCTTGAAGTTGAAGATTCAAGTTATATAATTTCTCGAATATGTCGACCAAGTAGTTCAATTTCATCACAAATAAACCATAGCGAAAACTCTCGACTTCCTGTATGTTTTCTTCTTCTAGGAAAATGGCGATTTCTTCTCTTAATTCATAAACACTTTGCAAAAATTTCCCACGTGATAACCATCTTGTCTCGCAATAAAATAGTAACGCTCAATGTACTGAACCCATATCTTTACAAAGTGCGGAAAAGATTCTCAATTTCAGTGGTCTCATTTTTATATAATTTACTACGGTTACAACCGTAGTTAACACAATATTCAAACCAGGACTCATTTCTTTCGAAGCTAAAGCTTCTCTGTGGATCATGCAATGTGTCCAGACGCACTGCGGCGATCCTTGGAATCTTCCAGACATTGAATGAGCGCCATCGATGCATATTACGACGCAATTTTTCCATTCTATGTTTGCCTCATTCATAAAATCATTTAAAATAGCAAATAATGCTAGCGATGTTATTTGGAGTTCTGTTATTTTGCAGAAAAGTAGTTCTTCTACCACTGACATATTATCACAAAATCGAACATAGGCAATTAAATGAGCATCTTTATTACTAACTGTTGCTTCATCAAGCTGTATTGAAAACAATTTGTCACGAAATTTCGAGATAAGCTGACTCTGTGCATCTTCAGCTATATCACCAATTCGACAAGCAACAGTAACATTTGAAAGAGGTATGGACTGCAATTGTTAAAAAAAATTATCTATAAACATAGTTTCAACAATCTCAATTGCTGCTGGCAAAATAAACTCTTCACCAATGGTGTGAAGTTTTTTACATCTGGCTATTTTATATGAAACTTTGTAAGATGCAATTAAAGCTTTTTTATTCATATACAAAGTTTCGTTAAAAAAGGATTTTTGCTTATTATATGATTTCAATTTTAATTCGAAGAGTTTTCTGGGTTTGTTGACGTACTCACTATGAAGCGTTTCCAATTGTCGTTTAAGTTTATTAGGTTTCATGCTGTCTGCTGCCAATATTTTTGGAACAAATGATACACAGGGACCTTTCTTCTTCATTTACTTCAGTACTGGTAAACCCAAAATGTAAGTATTCTTGAGAATATTTTCTTGATTTTATTTTCGGAACCACGCTTGTCTGTGCACTTGTTAATGCTTGACTATCGTCCAATGCTCGCTTACTTCCGCTTAAAAATTTATCCATGAGTCTGCATAAATCTGCTACCGTGAATATTTAATATGGTGAATTGCAATTAACACTAAAACATATATAACATACATATTCACGATAGATTCGATATCGATAGAAGGATCGACTCGAATGAGACTGGCTGGAATTGAAACTTGTGTTATCGAATATTTTCCTTCTTCCTATGAGAAAATATTTCCTCTGCGCATGCTCGAGACGGCATCGGTCTTTTTCACCGCCCGCTTGATAAAATGCCAGATGAGGTTTCTCGCCAACGTTGGCTTGCTTTTACTCTTGTTTTAGCAGTTTGTTAAAAATAATTTAAAAACAGATTCCAAAATACTCAATATACATTTATTGTTGTATACACTTTATTGTAAGTGGGGGCGCGATGAAAATTATGATTGAAAACTGGGCCGAGAATACTGAAAGGTTGAGAAACGCTGGTATAGCACATTTCCTTTTGTAATTTGAAACTTCTTATCACAGTAAACTTATTAACTGAATGTGTCACTATCTTCCCTGTCTTCCCTTGGCCAATTAACCAATATGTGAGTTATGATTAACGTTGTGGAGAGAAAAGGGCCGTCGCTAATAATTTGGATTGGGAGGACGTTAGACATACTTTTGCCGACTAAAACCAAGGCATGTTCGGTGTAAATGTAGAAAATATCCAATAAGATGTTAATCTATTATTCATTAATTTTTATTAATATAAAATTAATTCATAATTATTTTTAATTAATATATAATCATTTGTTATTAATGCATAATTTCTTGTTAATGAGTTTATAACTAATTGTTAATGATTTTTTTTCCATTTAATTGTGAATTATTTTATTTAATATGTAATTAATTTTAGTGTTTTTAATATTTTATGGCATTTTATTAATATGTAATTAATGCCATATTTTAAGTAAATTTCCATCACATTTCAGTTAAAGTTCCATCAAATTCATTTAATTTTTCATTTCTGTTTAATAAATTGTCCTCTCTTCCCCGAACAAAGAGGATAATTTTTCGAAGCGCTTTTTTTTTTTTGGGGGGGGGGGGGGAGAGGGAAGGCCTTTATCACTTGCAGATAGAATGCATTCTCATAATCTTAAACCAATTCAGTAATTCAGGCTCCATTTCAAAACATTTTTTTTTCCTTTTTAATTTTCAAATTGCTGTTTCGAAGAAATTAATTAAAAGTGTATAAGTGGGTGGAAATCGCAATATAACATTGAATAAAATAAATTAAAAATATTGATCAAATAGTTGACTCTAATTTAGAGTTGTAAAAAAGTTAATCAAACAAATTCTGGAAAAATTCTTCTTTGTAAAATTCCATCAGATTATTGTTATCATACAAAATTACCTAAGCGAAGCACTGCGATTTTTATAATCGAGACAAAGTCAGAGACATATAAGAAACATGCATTTACACTCTCTCCTGCCTTTCAAAAAATAACGTGGAAGAAGTAATTCACAAGAACAAAATATATCGGTATTAAATTATCAATTCGAACAGAAAATTATGTACAGGTATTAACTAACATCCAATTAGGAAGTTCTATTCCTATTTTCGAAAAATCAAGGATTATACAAACATTTTTGTCGCATTATACCTCCCTGTTAGCGATCTGCACCTCCCTGCAAATAATCCTGTCGGCACCCATGCACAATATAATTGCATTTCAAAATACAACAATTATTAAAATTGTTTTGTTAATTAGTTTTTAAATAGTTTTTAACACATATTGAAAAGTATATTAATAGTAAAACTTAATTTTTTTTAACAATGTAACATAGGAATTTACTTCTTAAAAATAGTTACTTCGTGTACATATTTTTTACCATAACTCCTGGATTGAATTTAATGATTTTTTTAGGTTTTCCAGCAATAATTTCTGTAAATATTACTCGTTTTATTAATAACTAGCTAAATATCCATGCTTCGTCACGAAATTTTACCATGTGCAATATTTTAGCCAGCTGTGAAGCTCCGCGTTGCCGAAATTCGTCATTGGTGTATAAGCCCCAATTTTTGGCTCTTCGCTCGCAGGAAGGTTCATCGCAACGCAAAATCGAGCTCGCTTCACTCTCTGAAAAAGTCATTGACACACAAGTACAGGCTTATTTAACTCGTTGAAAGGTTCATTGCTATGCAAACATGAGTTCGCTTTGCTCGATGAAAGGTTAATTGCTGCGTAAGCATAATGTCACTTCACACACTAAAAACTAATTTCTACGTAAAGCCTTAATATTAGAAGCCCCTCCCTTGTCACGAAACAAATTAAGTTTAACAATTTAACCCTTTAAGAGTATTTTAACACGTGATATTTGTAAAAAGAAAAATTAGAAGGTCAAAACTACTTATGTTGAAACTTTCAGAGTTCTAGGCCTATTAGAAGTAGCTTTTTGTGAAAATATTAATTAAAAATTCATTAAAAAACAAATTAAAATCTTAATGTTCTTTTTGTCAAAATTCCAATTAGAAGGCCAAAACTATATGTGTTGAAAATTTCAGAAATGTAGCCCAGTTAGAAATCGTTTTGTAAAATATTTGTTAATTAATTAAAAAACATATAAAATTTCAAAATTCTGTTTTTCAAAAGTCCAATTAAAAGGCTAAAATTACATTTGTTGAAAACTTCTGAGCTGTTGCCCTATTAGAAGTCGTTTTGTAATAAACTTTGTTAATAAATTAGGAAAATTAATTAAAAAATTATCAATGGAAATTTTAACTTTCTGTTTTTCAAAAGTTCAATTAGAAGGCTAAAACTACTTATGTTGAAAATTTCAGAGCTGTATCTCTATATGAAGTCCCTTTGTAAAAAATAAATTAATTAAAAAAAATAATTAAAGAACTAATTAAAATGTTAACATTCTGTTTGACATACATAAATTTAGAAAACCAAAACTTTTATGTTGAAAATTTCAGAGTTTTACTCCAATTTTAAGTAGGTTTCTATGGATCCACAGACAGACAGACAGACAGACAGACAGACAGACAGACAGACAGACAGACAGACAGACAGACAGACAGACAGACAGACAGACAGACAGACAGACAGACAGACAGACAGACAGCTTGTTTTATTATTATAGATAATAATTTGTTCCAGGAGGAAAGTATAATGCAAATTTTCTCTAAGCAGGACCAAAAATCAAAAATGTAAAGGATTTCTTTATCATTTAACCAAACTATAATATTATGTATATGTAAAAACAAGTAATAAAATAATAATATATATGAAGCTCGATCCCAATGAAGCAGAAATCAAGTTTTAAAAAGTAAATTATTCTCAACTAACTCACTACCCTTATGATCTTTTAATTTAGCGACAAAATATTCAGATCTATAAAAAAGCAAACCATAATTTTTGTCACAAAAATCCAAACTATGTAAGAAATATGAATAGTACCTACGGAATTTTTTTGTGTGGAGGGGGGGGGGGGAGGAGGGGGTTCATTCAAATCGCCAATGTTATTACCTTGAGGAAGGAAGAGAAACTTCACAGTCAACATAAGATTTCCAAAAAACCTCACCCATTTTTCTATCTCACCTTTAATGGTTATGATCCTAACTTGAGATCTACTGATCCAATTCGAAATATTTAAAAAGTATTTTGATTAATCTAATTTATCTGAAACACGTGAATAAAGTGGTGAAATCGTGGATACGCTTGAAAGTGTACTCACAACTTCGACTAGACTGAACATGGTTGTACGTAGAACAACGTCAGGCCGCAGCTATTTGAGCACAGGAAACGTCAAAAAATTTAAATAGTGATATAATAAATCTTTCAATACTTTTCAAATGATTATTTTGTTGCAATAAATACAATGCCTTCCAATAATTTACATGGCATGCATTGTTTCGGTAAGGCATTTTTAATATATGAAGTACTAAATAATGTCATTTATAGAGTTCTTGACATTAATTGCAATAGTTTGGCAAAATGTAATAGAAATATTTTTCGACAGAATTGTACGTTACTTCCATTTCACTTCACACTTTCATAATGAGTACAAATAAATCTCGTTGAATAATTTTACAAAATGTATTTTTTATTTCTATCTTTACCAAAAATTAAGCAAGTTTTATTCGAAATTCAAACTTCTCGCCAGATCAGTGATATACGTAAGGTATGTATTTAATAAGAGAGGGCTCATTTTTCAGATGTTAAAATTTAGGTGTTGTGAAATTTTCTGCAAGACTTTCAATTCATATGACGTAAAATACATACACCGTAAATTACGTTTAAAGTGCATATCATGGTTTTTGAGGCGTTACTTGACGTACTAAAAATATGTCACCTACTGCAACACATAGGAGTTATTTAATAATTGGAAGGATAAGTAACTATTGTCAGTTTCTTCCTGAGAATATAGTGTGTACTTATCAGGTGACTAAATTTAAAAACTTATGACTGTCTATTTGACGATTTATACAATTAACATATGCTGATTTGAAATCGAAGGAAAATTATTCATTCTGTAGAGAATTTGTAGAAATTGATACTTGGGCAACAGTAGGGGGTGCGGGAAATATTTTCATATTTAATTTCTAGAAGCTGTCAGTGATGATATCAACTTAAATTTTCCTGACAAAAAGGATATACTTACTCCAATTCAAAATTGCCGACCGTCAACTTGAGCTGAATTGTGGATTGCGTGCCACGAGCAGACGTGTGTCGAGCCAACAGGATAAAAGTGTACCACTAGCGCACCAACACCTGTTTATGAGGGGAAGGAAATCCGCGACAAGGTAACATGGTATCACGAGCGCACAAACTCTAGTTTCTAAACAAAAATTTAAAATTTTGTTTTTCTAAAGTCCAATTAGAAGTCTAAAACTACTTACGTTGAAAATTTTAGAGATGTAGCCCAATTAGAAATTGTTTTGTAAAATATTAATCAATTCATTAAAAAGAAACTAAATAAAAATTTAAAATTCTGTTTCTCAAAAGTTCAATTAAAAGGCCAAAACTACTTATGTTGAAAATTTCAGAACTACAGCCCTATTAGAAGTCGGTTTTTTTTAAAAAAAATTGTTAATTAATTAAGAAAATTAATTAAAAATAACTAATTAAAATTTTATTATTCTGTTTTTCAAAAGTCCAATTAGAAGGCTAAAACTACTTATGTTGAAAATTTTAGAGCTGCATCTCTATTTGAAGTCAGTTTGTAAAAAATAAATTAATTAAAAAAATTAATTAAAAAAGAACTAATTAAAATTTTAACATTCTGTTTGACATACATAAAATTAAGAAAGCCAAAACTACTTATGCTGAAAATTTCAGATCTCTACTCCAATTTTAAGTAGGTTTCTATAGATCCACAGTGCCACAGACAAACAGACACACAGCTTGTTTTATTATTACAGATAAAAAGGCTAAAACTACTTATGTTGAAAATTGCAGAGCTGTATCTCTATTTGAAGTCACTTTGTAAAAAAAAAAAATTAATTAAAAAAGAACTAATTAAAATTTTAACATTCTGTTTGACATACGTACAATTAGACCCCCCAGGGGCTCACTTCGGTGAGTACGGGTGAGGCGATCCCGGGGCGCCTGAGGGAGAACCATTAGATGGGGGAGCGGTGGTCAGTCTCCTTAGCAAAGTTGGGAGCTCTGCTTACTCCCAGCACTCCTGCGGAAATAAAATCGAATCATGCCCCTATCTGAGTGTCACTTTGTAGTGGCTGTCACTGGAGGGGGCAGTGCGGGGCGTATTGCTGGGATCATCCTTGGGACCCTGGCTGTCACTCTCGGGTGACATTACTCTACTCTCAAGCGGGACGGGCAATGCTGTCGTAACGTACTGCCGTAATCACGATTCTTCAGAGTACTTGCCACACTTCTGGGGTGGGCGCCGAATATCAATAGATAGGGCGGCTTTGCTCGTTACTGGTATACGTATAATTAGAAGGCCAAAACTTCTTATTGTGGCCAGATTCACAATTCTTCATGTCTCGCACATCCGTCAATATAATATCTTTTATTTGCAATAAAAGTCATGACTCTAAGTTAATTACAAGTTTATTTATGTCCGTTCTAATAACGTCCTAATTAGTCATTTTAATTGCAATTAGCTAATTAAAAAATTCACGGAAGAAAAAAGTTTATATATAAAAATGTACCATTTTTAATTCTGCTATATGCCAAAAAGTTTGAAATTATAACCTAAAAATTATAGAATGGAGATCCTACCCTCTGCACATAAACTAGCAGTTTGTGCGCTTGTTGTACCATTCGCTTGATAAATAACAGGCATCTCTCTCCCTTCCCAAATACAGCAGGTGTTTGTGTGCTCCTGGTACGATGCGCTTGTGACCATCGATATAGATACTCGTGACACGTCGGCTCGTGGCACGACACCGAATTGTGATCAGGATTTTTTTTAATGCTATTTGCGATTTTAATTATTTATATATTTTTTCCTATTCAATATGTTATAAAACATCCATCCCCAGGCATTTTTAAAGGAATTGATGACATTTTTGAAATTTGTCGAGTGCTGCCTTTTTTTCCTAAAAACTTTGGCGGAATGAGATAATGAAGATATATCTATAATTTGTGTTCCCAAGATACCTATTATATTTGTGTACACAGTCCATCAATGTAGGCGGGGGAAAAGACACTGACACCCTTATAATAAACTTCTAATGTAAAAACATCGTTTCGTGAAACACGGGTCGATATTTTTAAAAAAAAATTTTTAATTAAAAAAAAAAATCATTTAATTCGATTTTATTGTGGATCTACTTTTAAAAAAGGGCTCAGTAAAATTTCGAAAATTTGCCGACTGTTCAACTTTCTAAAACTTTAGGGGAAGGAGGGGGGAGCGAGACAATCCCTTCGCCCCCGTTCGCATTGGCCCTGGAAGAGAATGACGAATGCTGAATTCAAACAGTGGAATATGTGTACCTCGAAGTCCTCCAAAACGGGACATCCTTCTTTGATGGTGAGGGTGAGTGTCTTGTGTGCTGCGAGATCGTCTAGAGATTTGACGATTAAATTGACATTTGGAAATGCAAGAAAAGCAATAAGGTTGGCGCTGTAAGTCGTGGTGATGACCATGATGGAAAGCCACCACGTGGCCAATAGCAAGCGACCGGATGTGCTCAAGGGAAGGTGAGTGCCCCCTAAAATAATCAAATAAGGGATTTGTTACATTGTTGGTGGATATATTAAGGTTAAAGAAGAGAAAGACAGCCACGAAGTAAGCTGTATAATGTAATGATATCTTTTCTTTGAGTTTTAACTCCTAAATTGGCTCAAACTAATTATGAGATAAAAGATAATTAGCAAAATGTTTTTTTTGTTTTTTGTTTTGTTATATTGAGGGATTATTTTTATTAAGAAGAAATGGAATTGAAACAATGCATTTAACAATATTTTACATTAATATTGATGTAAAATATTGTTAAATACAGCGTTCATTTAAGTTTTTAACCATAATATTTTTAACCTTACACAACTAGCATATGCTAGTTGTGTAAGGTTAAAAATATTTTTTATTCACTCTTGTAGAGAAAACTGGATATCTCAAAGAAAATTGACAGCAAGTTAGATAGTATATGTTTATGTCTAATATAATCTTTATTTATTAAGAAAGGGAAATTATTTTTCCAACAATCAAAGGAATTAAATTTTAAAAGAAACCAGTTATGCAAATTCACACATTTATGGTTTCCAAAAAATATTTGTAAGGCGAAAACCGAAAATATATATATGTCGAAGGTAATATATATATTTATTTATTTTGACAATAAACAAGAAAAAAAGTGCGCGTAATTTTAGGAAAAATATTTTAGTTTCAGGTATTCAAAAATCCTTTTTGTATAATGAATGTTTGATTATTTACTAAACTTATAATTTTGAGTACTATAAAACTAGACTTTGATTTACTTGTCCCTTGGTTAACATATTGAATCAGAATCAATATTCATTAAATGCCTGATGAGGTATTTCTTACCTTGCTGCAACATAATTCCGAAGACTAGCCAAAGGCATTTGAAGAAGGAGCAAAGGTGTTTTTGTGTGTCCTTTGGCCCTCTAAACTCCCAACTGAAGGAATGCATTTTGCAAAGGACGTAGCTCAAAAATACAGCAGACAGGAAAAGTAACACCCAAACCTAACGAACAAAATAAGAACAATTAGATGCAGTATCCAACATAATTCAAAGTGTATTATAGAAGAGAAGTTGAATCAATTCAAAAGATTCAAGAGTGTTGAAAAATAGTTCAGAATCGTTTTACGCTGATATTCCCTACCCGGTTACTATAAGTGTTCACATGTGAACTTTTTTTGGAATTTAATATTATATTATCAGGCAGTTCACAAAAATATTTTTTTTTTTTAATTTGGCAGTGAATATTTTAAGCAAAAATAATAAAATAACGTCTTTGATAGTAAAATTGGAACTGATATATTATTTGTTTCGCAAAATTAATTTCTATTTCTATTTGAAATTTTAGTAACATTATAAAGGAAAAAAAAACTTCATAACCTTAGGCGATAACAGTGGTCTCAATACATGATATACAGTAGTCAAATTCAAAACCAGTTATTTTTACGATTTGATCACACATTAAACATTTGAATTCATTTCTTCTAATCATAAATATAAAATAACCCAAAATAGTCCTAACTTTTTTCAAAACATTCTTGGAACTAAGGGATAAGGGAGAGATAGATATTTTTGACGCGTTTAAATGTATTTCTCTGAATGTAAGATTAGGTGTTTTAAATATTGATTTTAAAAACAATAAAAAAATTAAACAAACCGATATATTTTGTGTCATATTTATATTATCAGAAAGACAGCATATTACGATGACATAGATTGAGTGGATTTTTAACAATATTTGCAATCTTAAAATCGTCCAGTTAGTTTAAGTAATGGTTGGAATAATTCGGAATTAATAATTTAATTACGAAATTTTCTTTTTTTCTACAATTACAAGTCTCGTTTTCAAATTAGGGGCATGGTCACCACGAACACTATTCGTTCCAAAAAAGTTCTGTGAAGTCTCTATATGAGACCATACCTCCGTCTTGTAGAGTTTGAGAAATATCAATGCTCTGGGCTGTTCTTCCGGATACGCTATGAGGAGGCCGTATTTGACGGAGGTGAGAGGTTTTGTGTACTCCACTGCCTCGTACCGTGTCGGGGTGATTGTCAGGTACGGGATCACGTCCGCCTCCTGAAGGAGAAACATAAGGCGATAGTTTTAACAAAACAAATATCTGAATTTCTGTACCTGATAACAAGAAAGCCATTGTGCAAATACAGGGCGTCCCACAAATGACCGACGATATGGGGAGGTGGGGGGGGGGGGGGAGGAAGAAAAAGGGAAATAAATAAAAAAAAAAACCACCGGAGGTTATAGAAATATGCGGTTTGCTGCATTGTGCTTAAATTACCAGGGAATTTATTCTCACCAATTTTCAAAATTAGTTACAAAAGTTGCCAACAGATGGTGCTGATGACTAGGAAAAACTACAAAACAATGTTTTCAAAATAACCACCGTTTTCAGCAACAACGTGGCGCAGTCTGAGGACAGGGTGATAGAACTCCAAAACAATAAAATACGTAATTCCAACGAATAAACCATTTTCGAAGCATACGCTAGGATGTAGAAATAATAAAAATCTGAAAGGTCGGAATGAGTAGAGAATAGCAGCGCCATCTGTTGGCAACTTTTGTAACTAATTTTGAAAATTTGTGAGAATAAATTCCCTGGTAATTTAAGCATAATGCAGCGAACTGCATATTTCTATCGCCTTCCGGTTTTTTTAAAAATTGTTTTTTCAAATCGTCGGTTATTTGTGGGACACCCTGTAAGTTATTTACGTGACTTGGAAGCGCTGTCTTCAAGGTGTCAAGGTTTTAATGCCCAGTCAAATATGCATGTATTATCTTTTGAGGTGCTTAGAATATAGTATAGCAGTAAATGATGGCAAATTATTCTATGATTTGTTTCTAAGAACTTGCAGGGAACATCATGTTCTGCCAACCTAAATAGCCTGAGAAGCAAAATACTTTATTCATGAGTTGTACACTTGAGTTACCTTCAAGTATACAACGTCATAGACATTGAACCAGATTGCTTCCACATTTCAGAGGGAAAGTGTATTATTAATTAAGCAACCTTAATTCCTTTTTGTTTTTAAATGTTGTCTTGTTTGCAATTAAAAATGTTCCATAATTGATGTTAATGCAGTTACATAATTTTACATTAATGCAGTCCAGCAAACTGAATAGATTGAAGTTTAAAATAAGAAAAAATAGAAATAATTTATTGGATGCCGTCTGACGCTTTCAGATTGAAACGTCGCTAATAAGATAAGACAGACATAAAGCCAAAATATTTCAAGTTTATAAATTACATGACAATATTTTATGTGTTAACCAGCAAGCTATTAGGAATGCGTTCATTTAACTTACCCCTCTTAAGACCATACCGATAGCTCCGTTCCATTCATCCCCAGATTTTGTTCCCCAGTCGTCTTCAGGTGCCACCACAAAACTATATCTTTAAAATTAATAATAATAATAATACTAAAGTAATAATAATAATACTAAAGTAATAATAATAATAATACTAAAGTAATAATAATAATAATAATAATAATACTAAAGTAATAAAACTACTAATAATAATTCTAATACTAATACTACTAATAATACTAATAATAATTATACTAATACTAATAATACTAATACTATAATACTAAAAATATTACTACTACTACTACTACTACTACTACTACTACTACTAATAATAATAATAATAAACTGTTATTCATGAATTTGTAGAATATCATCTCACAATTTCAGATATAATTGTTAATAATGTATTAAGACTTTGACATACTGTATGTATATAATGTGTTGCTTAGAAAATGACTAGTGTCTATTTAAGTTACTTGCCTAAACTGTAGTCTTCCGCTCACGTAGCGGAGAATTTCTCTTAATACGCAATCTTCTAACACAACTTCTCCATTTATTAACTTGAATATCACAAAGGGACGATACTATAAGAAATAAGGTTGCATTTTGAGCGTATGTTCATTCATGTAAATCTGTTAAAAAAAGTTAAGCCAAAATTTTGGCATTGTTAATCAAACGCGATTTTACTTTTATAAAAGCTGAAAATAAGTAAAAATGCTATTAGTTCTTTCAAATGGGTGTTAAACAAAATAGTTATTTATGCAACAATTGGGAAAAGTAATACTTTTTTTCTAACGAGGTAAAACGCGTATTTAAAGAGTGCTATAGCTCTAGTCAAATAATTTACAGAATTTGGAAAAGTATTTTCTCACGTGTTGCATACAATATTTTTTATAATCACGGGCAAAATATATTTTTAATACATATATTTGTTAACGTTGATAACTCCAGTCACTGAATTTCTTCTGAAAATATGTCATTTCAATTCCAAGACTATATAATAATTCAACACGACGTGCAAGAAAGTTACTTTCAAGCACTCCTAACGGTTAAGTGCTACTTTCGCCATGATTTCGGATTAAGAATGATTAAATAAAATTTAATATTTTGCACGCTTTGATAAAAAAAAAAAAGTTAAATTATAATTCTTAAACTCTTATTGTTAAAACACATTTATTTCAATAAGATTGTCCAAATGTCTAGTTGAATTTTCCATTATTTCTTTAAATACGAAAGCTTTCATTTTGTGAAATGAAATGAAACATAATTTTATTAGTGGACCTATATGCTTCTTGCACATAAAGTTCACTCAGAGGAAATACTTTTTAAAAGTTCATTAGAGTAAGTTAGAGAATTCTATTTTGTTGGAGTCACATTTAATTGCTGTTTAGGAATGGCGACTGCAACCTTTTATTAATTTTAAACATTTTATTTTTTATTCTTCCTGTCATTGATTTACTATATGTATTTCTGCTGGGTTAAATAAAAAGAGTTTTCTTCTATATTGTAATGTTTATTTCAAGTGTGCGAGTTTCTAGAATCATTTACTCCAATATATTGTTGTGAGAGAGATTTCTGAGGTTCAAACAACGTGTTAAAATTTATATTTTCTTTCCGTAGTGCTCCCATCTAGTGTATACTATCACACCTTCCCAGAAGCTTTGATTTTAGCCTTGAAATTGATACATTTATCGATTTTGGTTTTGTAAGGAAGGAAAAGGATTGTCCACAAAAAAGTCCATAAATTATATATAAGGCTCTATAGAAATTTAGTACTTTTCTTGCAGCTAAATTTAGCAATAACACATTATGAGGTGGAGAATTTACACCTGAACTACGGCAATCCTGAGGTGCATTGGTTCCAGGTGAAGCGGCTCCATCCTAAGCAGACCCGTGTCGTTGGCCCAGACTGCGACGGGGCGCAATTTTTGGGTGCCATTCTCAGCGGGGAAGCTTCTCCAAACTGTGTACTCGTCTGTGCCGCAGCAGCGACGAAACCGCAAGTTTTCCTGAAGGTGAAAAGATCCATTATTGTTTGTTTCCTTAAAATAGGCGAGTCAAAGTTCACTGTATATCACTATATTCAAACCATAGCAACACAATCAATGAAATGACTATTTGTTAGTGAAAGTTTTTATGGTAATAACATATGAAAGGTAGGGCATGAGACTTTTTTCCCCTATTCGCAGGAAACAGACTATATGGTGTACTGTTGAGAGTATTGGGTAACATTTTATGATGCGTGGTTGAAGTTTGAAATTTTCTTCTTTTTTTATGTAAGAATAAATTTTTTAAGTGCAAAAAATTATAGAGATTTCATTTTTATTTGAAATAATCTTGTAAAATGTTGGTAGAATAAATTAAATAATCAAAATAATGGATATCTGAAGACCTGGTAATTTTATGAAATAGATTTACAAAATTCCGGTTGAACAAATTAAATAACCGAAATAATTCCTCGGATATTTGAAGATAGAGCCAGTTTGAAGTAATCCCTTAGATATTTGTTACGATTAAACTTCACAAAACCATATACTTTTCGACGTTAAAATTTTATTTTGGATTTTGAATAGGTCTATCTACTGTAAAACTTTTAAATTTTATTAAATAAGAATTTGTGGATGACCCCGCAAAGTTTGCTTTATGTAATTATCAAGATCAATTTTTTTTTTTAAAAACGTCTCAGATTTTCAAACAGTCTCGGAGATATTTTTAAAATTGCTAATTTCTCCTGTTTTGAAAAGACTTTAAATTTCTGAAAGATGTAAACGATCTTCATTCTGCATTTCAAACACTTTGTCCGGCTTATGGGCAACCTTTAATTTAAGATTTTTTCATCAGTTTGATAAAAGGATACATTATATAAGCTACTAACTATTTTAGAGTCAAAATAGCAACTGAAACTGATTTACATTTTACAGTACGTATACTATGTAAAAAAAAAGCTGTTATACACGATGATACCTCATGAATGAAACATGTATTACAGTTGTATATGGTTAATACTAGTAAAGCTTAATTTCAATGTAGTATTGTTTTTACCTTAATATTTTTTAAAATGGACTCTCCAATTGCCTTGTCATATATGGACAGAGCTGAGCATTGTTCTTCAATTTCATGATCATGTGATCCAGTGGACATAATCTGTGAGAGAAGTTAGAGACATATAATATCAGGAATTATTACTTTAAATTACTCTATATGAAATATAGGGTAATAATGCATTCGGTCAAAAAAAGTATTGTTATTTTTTTTGCGTTTCTACAAGTTTTAGAAAGTCCTAATTCCAAAAAAGTGGTTTATAAAATGCCTGTGGTGTCTGTTTGTTCGTTGTCAGCATGACTCTCTAGCGGATTGACCTACGATGTTCAAATTTTGTATACGGGTTAGTGGTGGTCAAGGAAGCTGCCATTAAAGGTTTCGTTAATATAGTGCATTTTGATCAAAATCACTGTGGTAATACCTTTTAAAGTGTTTTAAACATCTATATCACCGAAACTTCCGTTGATAAACGAAACGCTTAAACATAAAGTTACTTCTCTTTGAACATTGCGTCATCAAGGATTGTTTTTCCTCAGTTTCCCTTACATGAAAAGGATAATGTAAGTAATAACTATTGCCAAAAATATCTAAAATTTTGCCAGTTTAGTGATGTTTTTTTTATTTTTTTATTTTTTATTATTATTATTATTATGTAATAATTATCGCTATACGTGTAATATCCTATAATTTATGAAAATACGAAAAAAACCCGGCAAATTATACCTATCCATGTTAAATTTAAATTCACTTAATATTATCATAGTGTAATTGAAAGTTGTGAGATGTTCCACATCCCTGGTTTTTCACTGCAAGTGGCCCTAAAAGCCTTTGATACTATATTGCTTTATTTATAAATACTTTGCTTATTATTGACTTTATCTTCATATTCTGGTATTTATTTTACACATAAAAAGAATTGAAATGTATGCTATTATATCTTCTTGTGTTGATGAAATACTTTTTGTAATGAAAAATTAGTATTGGATGATCAAAAATAGGTGTTTTCAACTTAGTAACCCATTAAAGTTTTGAGTCAGCAATTTTTTTCGAATGCAAGAGTTATTCTTACAATCTCAATTTAATAAATATGATGTGAAAAATTTCATCTACCTATTTGCAAAACTGAAAATTGGTATAGGATACCGAATAACAGACACATTTTTTCTTTATCTTTATATGTTTCTTGTAAGTTCTTTCATGGTAAATAATTTGACTTACAAGATTCTTTTTTTTTTTCTTCTTCTTTATTTTATTTAAAAAAAATTATATCAAAAGACTTCCTTTTACTTATCCTACTTATGGATTCTTACCCTAATTTCCTATACTTTCTTAAATACTTCTTCAAAAAGAATCTGCTTATCAAAATAGCACTGAAAGTGGCCCTACCAAGCACATTATAGTTTAAATGCCTTGGGGAAAAATTCTTTCAAAATCTATTAAGAAAATTCAGGTCCAATTCAATTGGTCCCCATCGATTTCTTGAGTTGGAATGGTTGTTAACAAAATTTAGGTTGAGTTATGATTGTTTAGAATATTTTAACCCAAAAATCGATATTCTACATACTTAAGAATTCCAAATGATTAATGAAAGATTCACAAAACTTAAAGAGAACAAATATGCATCAACTTATCTTTACTTAATTATTTATAAAGTAAACATTTAAAACCACACCGCCTTAATCTTGAACAACTGTGGTTAGCCGGATAAAATATTAGATATATATTTCCATGTTTTAAAAAATTACTGATTGTAAATATCTTGCTTAGTCAAAACTATGCACAAAACTATGTATATTTAGTCAACTATTTCAGGCTTCTGAAAACCTACATTAGTTGGTAATTTAATTGCTTTTTATGAACTTTCTTCTGTATTTTCTGTGATGATAGTCGGATAAAATATTATATACTTTCTAGGCGGATAAAATATACATTTTCATGTATTAAAAATTCGTTGATTGTGAATCTTGCTTAGTCAAAATTATGCATAAAAAATATCATGCACATTTATTCAACTATTTCAGCCTTTGAGAAGTCTACTTTGGTAGACAATTAAATTGCTTTTTATAAATTTCTTCTGTGTTTCTATATAGTTACGTAAAGGGTAAATAACTCAATCAAGAATTTTTATTCTGCTCTTTAACAAACTTTCAACTCGAAAGTTCTTATATATTAAATAGAGTAAATCATGGTTAATTAAAAGGAACAATATCAAGTTTAAAAGAATTGAATTAACATAAACCATTAGTTGAACTTTCTCCCCAGATAAGGACAGAATCTGTAACCTTTCACTTCTTGGCTAGAACTTCTTAAGTGCAAACGCACAGCAAGGAGCCATAATAGAGAATAGAGAATCGTCCAATGTGTCAGTATCATTATTCATTGAATATATGAACGAATACAGTTGAATACTTTTCTTGGATTATTTTAAATGTTGGTCAATCTCCGAAACAAAAGTAATATTTATACTGATATAATATATGTATCAACCCTAACCTTGCATGCGCGAAGGCTATACCTCATTATAAAGCAGACCATCTCCTTAATTGACAACGTTATATGTTGTTCAGAAACCGACACTAATGTTCCCATACCTCCACCCAAATCAGACCCTCAAATGATTTTTCTTCTTATTTTAACTTTCCATCGATTACAGATATTGTTTAAGAAAAGTAAGGCTGTGGTTGGTTTGGGCTTTCAACGACCTATATTTGTACACAATAACGGCTAATTAGGCTGGGATCTACAGCTTATCGTGGATTCCGAACCACAAAACGAGCGTCAATGCCTATCCCGGGATTCCAACTCGGCACCTACGGCATGCGAGGTCAGTGCTAATCACACAGCCATCAGGTGGGTATTTAGAAAAGAAGGAATGACATTTGTATAACATTGCAGAAAAATCGTAAAATGTCGATCTATTTAACCGAATACTGGAATGCTTAAAAAAAAAAAAAAAAAAAAAAAAAAAAAAAAAAAACTATTAATATTCTACAGATACTACAAAAGTTCATACTGATATTATCAATATTTCCACGCTTTCAAACAGCTTTAATGAACTTTTTGTAAAATTTGTGTTTATTTCTTCCTAGATTTTTTTTTACTCGTAATCTCTTTATGCGTACTTCTAATGATTTATTCATGAATAAAATATATATATTTTTTTAAACCCCAGTATCTTTTCTATGGGTAGAGTAAATAATTTTAATCTTTCTATTAATTGAAGTTGTTTTGATTTTCTTGCGGGGGAAATGATTAGAATTCTGTGCAGTGTGTCAAAAAAATATTACATGAATGTCTTATCTATCTGTTCAACCGAATTTTTTTCCCTATGACACATTTTCTTCTATTCTTAGTGGAAAACATCAATTGTGGAAAAATGCTTCAGACTGATTGTTATTGAGGTTAAAAGAGACAAAAAAGAGCGTACGCGGGAACGATTGACCGTAACTTTTTAAGCAACAATTGCACTTGATTGCTACTGAGTTAATTATGAATTATGATTTCTGTAGTATTTATGAGTGAATTTACATTTATTAAATTGCAATAAATTCGAAGTAATGCGCTTTCTGAAGTTAACAAATATCATGGATTAATATATTTTAGCATATTGTAAACATATATTTGTTTTATTTAATGAGTTGAAATTTATAGATCTATTAGATTTTATTCTAATCAAATATTCGATCACCAAAATAACAATTTTGGCAGTTATTATTATTTATTTTTTTAAAGGCTGTACAAGAATTGTTGCAAAATATATCGCCTAACTGGCCATTTGCTCTAAAAGAATGATGAAAATATAAAAACGGTAAATGACACAAATCCACGTCAGTATTATAGTGTAATTGAAAGTTGTGTGATGTTCCACACCCCTAGTTTGAATCTTATTTATGCATGTTTGTGATGTACGAACCATTTGTATACCAAATTTTACTTAAACCATCCAATATTATTCAACTTGTATTCTTTCAGATGGATTGACACCGAAGGAAGTGATTATATAAGTCAGGATTTTTCAACTTGTAGTGCGCGTATCCCCAGAGGGGGCCTGAAATGATCTCCAGGGAGTACTCGTAAAAATATATGTAATGGCGGTCATTGATCGAGATAATGAACATAAAAGAACTAATAAAAAGTTGTTATAAAAATCGAGGTAGATAGCAGTATTGGCCAATATCGGAAACAGGGGCTATGAGATAGATTGGCTAGTCCAAGCCGAAACTCGAGCATCGTTCCAAAATACAAGATTTTTATAAAAATAAACAAATCAAAACCATCACAAAATATTTTTTTTTACCCCTCAATCCTTTCTTATAATACTATACTTAAATTTTTAAACTCTGTATCAACATTTCAAAACTTACAGTATATTTTACCCAGCAATGGACGAGATTGGCTAAGATCCTTAGCAACGGCAAGTCTACAACGGGACATCGGGATTGGCCAGTGTCGAACTGATACTGACCAGTGGATTTGTGCTACTAAGTTCGGATAATTAGGAACTTGTATTTCCAATGTATATTAAATTTCATTTTGAAAAACCAAGACAATACAATTGAATACGACATAATTATCAAAAAAAAGAAGAAAAAAAAAATTATATTTAATTTAGGTATATTTTTTTTTTCTGAAGACATATAGAGGAGAAAAGATCACTGGTCGTCACCTAACATTGTATGCAGTTGTTTGTAATTATTCATAATGGGGGTGAGGTTGGGTTACGTGAGGCAGTGATGATAGGATTAAGGGGTACGCAAGTAAAAAAAAAAGTCGAGAATCACTGATTTAAGTGTTCTGTTCTCGATCTTGGAGTACAGAACACTTAAAAGATTGGTTCGTATGGCTTATTCATTAATAGTTCGATAGTTTTATAAAAAGACTAGAATGGCCGATCAGCTCACTTCGAATGCTGCCGGACAGTCCGTTGCCTTAGCTCCGATCCCGCTCACTAATGTTAGGTCCACTTCGTACGCACGCACTTCCAGGAGTCTCTCCTGCCACCTTTCTGGACGGTCCGAGACCAGGAACTTGGTTCTCATCTTGTGCATGCTGCCTGATAGCATCTGGTATTCCACAAGAAAACAAAGTTAGACAATTTAATACAAAGCACCCTGGTGTTCGTGTACTCCGAGGGATTTGTCGAACGTTAAGTTCCAAATTTAAGTTTAATTTATGTTTTGAAAACATGAAAATATTTTGAAATTAATATTTTTTTATAAATTCCTTTGCATCGGAAAAAAAAAAAAAAAAAAAAGTCAAATAACTACAGTGGTATCGTCAAAAATGTGATTATTACACAGGAAGTCAAAAAATTTAATTATGAAATTATTATATTTAATTATATGAGTCCAACCTATTCACTATTCATCATCACCGTTAAGTAGATTTCTCATTTTTTTTTTTAATATAAAAAAATTAGGAATAAATTACGCTTAAAAATACGTCGTTTTAACATGGACTTCATAAGATTTTGGCCCTCCTCAATAATACAAGGACCAAACCTATCCCAATAAAAGTATAATGCCCAAAATGGGGGGGGAAAATGCATGCGAGGATTGTAAATATAGAGGCAATTTGTGGTATATAAGAATTATCTGAAGTGGTGGGTAATGATATGCATTCGAGTGTTGAAAATAATGTAGATGATAGTCTACAGGGGTATTTTTTTTAATGTTTATTTGAAGATTAAATATGAATAGTTTCGCGTAATATACATAAATATATATAGGAATTGGTTTCTGCGTACAAGCGTGTAATTTTTGTATAAAAATACAATTTTTAATACCATTTTTTTTGTCTTTGCCAATATATTTTTAGCTTGCACTGCCACAAAAGTTTTTAAGAATGTTGTATTGGATTGCCTACAGTAAATTAAAATAAATTATGCCAATTTTAAAATTGCCTTATTTGTAAATCAAGTATTGATTAAACGGTCATTTCTCTATAAGTAGTAGGCAAGAATAGAAAAATTGTACGGAAAAAAATACACTTCAGTGAAATTTCCCGTAACTATGGTATAAGGATGCAGTAGCAATTTTATATCAATGCCTCTAACGAAATTCAAACTGGTTAATTTGGATATTTTTTTTACTACATTAATTATGATAAGATAATTGAACCCATTTTTTAAAGCAAATGATCTAATATGGAATTGAAAATTGCGTAAACAATCTTTTAATGAACCAGTGAAATGTGAAAGAACTTAGCTGCTATGACTAAGGGAAAGAAATTGTAACCAAATTACCCTTGGTTTACCCTCTTTACTGAAATTGTGAACTCTTATGGGAAATCATCAGAGCAAGACTAAACTGGATATTAATCTTGTGATCGAATCCAGCTTCATTATCATGTCACATTTTGAAGATTCCCAGATGCTTCGTTTCGTCATCTGACCTAGTTCCAAATTTTAAAGCGTGTTGGTTGTGCTAATTCGCAGAAGGGTAGAAATAGTCGCGATGAAAAAGTCTAAAAACACAATGCTAAGTGAAAAATTATTTCTGTAAAATGTTTAAGATTTAAATTAAATTAAATTGTGGGTTCTTGTTTCAATTTGTATATTGTTCCAGCACAACGAGAGGAGTTTTTGACGGAAGAAAGTTTCTGTAACACAGGAAGAAACATAATTAGATTATCTCGATTCTCCAAGATTAAAAGCAGAAAAATCCTTTAAAACCAACTAAAAAGAATTCTCGAATATATAACAGATTAATTTGCAGAGACCAATTTTGAAAGTCTTCTTATGCTTGACTTTGATTTCTTTTCCAATATCTACATTCAACTTACATCCGACAACAATTAACATAATGCATATGATTAATATAACTAATACTTCTCCTAGTAAAAGGTATTCTAATCTTAGTAAAAGGTATTATAATTTTAGTAAAAGGTATTAGTAAAGGTAAGGTATTCTATTCTGATATACAAGTTGATTAAAAAGTAACAGAAAAATGTGAAAAATTTGTATTTCGCGAATCATTGACGATGTCCTTTTTAACAGAATGCATAGAAAAAAAAATCTCTCTCTCTCTCTTTTTTTTAATAATAAATTACTATCGATTCTATTAACAATTTTGAGTTTCGACCCCAAATCGAGTTTTCTCAATAGTTGAATATGTAAATATCTGTGAGCAACTATGTAGAGACATTTAAATAGGCTACGGACGATAATAAGTAAAATTTTGTTGGAATGTTCCATCTGTTGGCAAAACACTTTTTTTTCTCTTTATGAGGGAAAAACAATATATTGATATTTTTATATATTTCCATGAAATCTGCGTTATAGTAAAGTTAGTAGTTCACCAATAACCAGTTTTCAAATTTTCAGCCACTTTTGGATCACAGCCGACCAAACGGTGTAGTGGTTAGCGTGCTGGCTTCTAGACCGCGAGGTGGCGGGTTCGAGTCCCGTGTTTGGCATGGGTGTTTGTAAATGTATGTTGGTTTGTTAAATGAAGAAATGTGTCGGCGCATTATAGCCCTCGTGTTGCTGACGGCGCCAGATAATCTGAATACAACCAACCAACTTTTGGATCACAAATATAACATTTGAATTTCACATGGAAAGTGGTAAAGATGTTGATCTTCCCACCTTGAGAATGAGAGTGTCCGCTATTTCTCCTTCTCCCAACGAGATAAGCATTCTTCCATCATCGGTGAGGTCTGCCAAGTTCCATGCTTCGAAGAACCTCTCGACGTTCTTCAGGAAGGATGGTCCTCTATCGGAAACCTTTGCCTGAATGTGGGAGACGCGAACTCCATGGGAGGACAGAAGTGAGGACAGAAGAGTGCCACCTACAGAGTAAAATGAAATCGTATCACGAAGAACAGGAGAATAGAGATACAAGACAGAGCCTATACTGACGGGCTGTTTCGACAATTGTTTTGTAAACATGGATAGTTACAGAGGACAAGAATACAAGGTGTTGGAGTCAATAAATTACAAATAGCAATGATAGTAAATGATTAAGTAAATTCAGCTCTCAGGTCGTAATATATCGTAACTGTTAAAAAAGGAACGAATGTGTTTTAACAACACTTTAGTTGCATTTGCGTGCTTTTGTCTGTCTGTTTCTGCCACTATGAAGTGGTTATCACAGCCAAATACGCCTCGTAATTTTGAAATACAATAAGATTACGAGGTCAGAACCTTATCGCGCATACCTCTCTCTCCAACTCCACTACACTAACGAGAGGACATAGAGTCCCCGATCTATTCAATGTGCACCACCCCCTCTATTACTTTTACATACCAGTATTCGGTTGTGGCCAGGACAGAACCTACGATCTACCCCTCATGAGTTGGATGCCACGATCATAAATATCACTTGGCGTAAGACATGAAACAATGAGAAAGACTAATGAATTGTGGCTTCCAAGAACATGTAAGCATGTAATAGCTAAAAATGTATTTGCTTGCACTACAGTAACATTTAAAAAATAACAGCAGGATGCTTTAAAAGAACTACTTTACTCCAAGGACAAAGTATCAAATTAGGAATATACTTGATGTTTGTGGAACGTAATTGCTTCTGAATGAAGAATTAATTTTTACTTCTTGAAAAAGCATTAGCTTCATATTTTATTTGTAAGTTGTTATTGTTTGTGAAATTTGTTGCCATGTGCGTGACAAATGTTTCAGTTTAAAGTTACTCTTTTAATAGAATTATTAAATTTTCAGTATCTTTGCAAACTATGGTGCAGCTGGTAAGGTTGGAATGGTATTTTATTGATGTGAAATGAACGTGATTAAATTATCTGAATTATTACCTGGCTTTAAACTAGTTTTAGATTATTATTATACAGTTTCTAATAACGTATTGAATTGTTTTCAAATCAACATATTTATTTTCCTATTTATTGCATAATGATAATGCAGTGATGCTCACAAAATCAAGGAAAATATTTTTAGGTTTTAGTGATTCGCTTGAAGGCTGTCAGTTTTTCACCATGAGAACATGGATTTTTTTTTTCGTATTACCAAAATAAAATTCCCACCATTACAGTTAAGGAAGTCCATGAAGCGAGTATAAACTTTTATCTACTAGTCTTATGTCGTATGATCTATTTTTAACTCGGCTACTATGTTTGTACTAAAAGGAAATGGACATTGTGGTTGGTTACTGGATTGTGAAAATCCAAGTTAATTTTAAAAGGTGTTTTGTGATTGGTCACAAGCGTATCTTAAGTGTAGCCAAACGATGCTAAGCCCCTTAAATAACAATTTGTACAAAATCCATTGAACATTAAAAAATATAAATTTGACATCGGAATGTACAAAAAAAATAATACATCATAGACTGTTAAGGAGCTTTATGTGCTTTAGGAGAATTACTGCAAAAATGTTGGGAAAACCTTTAATTGGTACAATCGCGTTTCCATTTTGTCTATCACGTCTTAATAATTTTTGTGTTGTCAAGGCAATTCAATTAAAGCCAAATGGTTAAAATTTTCAAATATGTGTATAAGTGAATATTAAGAATACTATTTAAATGAATATATATTATAATATAAAAAATAATTATACATAATTGGCAATCCAATATTTGGAAATTTGGGGGGGGGGGGAAGGGGTACCACCAGCGATTACTTCTATTTTTAGGAAGCTTTTCATGTAATTTCACCATATGTTTTACCTTTTAGGTTTTCACGCAATTTTATTTCTGGTTACCTAACTAAATGTATTGGAGACTGTGAAATATATTTAAAAATAATTATCTATAGCTAAAAAAGCTAAATATCTGACTAATTCATTGACAACATACTCATCACTAATTTTCATATTTACCATAATGTTAGAGTGCTCAAATTTGACTCGGGAGTTTTTTACAATAAGCTAATTAGGAAAAATAAAAATGTTTCATACTGACGTTTTGTGATTATGTGGATGAAATCAAAGAAGAGGGATTTCTGATTTTTTCAGATTATCTGAACCTGTTTGATCCAGGATATCGGCTCCATGTTTTCCCTCAATTTTAACCTATTATTTTCTATAGGTACTTTGATCAATCCAGACTATTTGGGATAATAATTTTTTCTTTGAGTAAAAACTGCAATGTGCGTGTTTACTCCTTAGTTTTTATCACCAAATAATTGAGTTTACAAGTATAAATTTTAGTATTTATCAAAGTTAATTGCATGTCCCCCTTTAGAATGCAATATATTTAAAAAAAAAAAAAAAAAATTTAAGTTATTTTTTCATTCACCTCTATACCGTGTACTGGAAAATGTAGCTAGTGATATTTTTAATACTTCATATAAGTCATAAGGATTCTATGATTGAAATTAAAATGCATTTAACTTCTTTATTACATTACTAGAAATTGCTATAAATGTGGATTAGTATTATCATGCATGTTAAATGCATTGGCTACTCAATATGTTAACTGTATGTATTGCGTTCATTATCTTTTTAAAAGTTCATAACTACCAACATCCTTAGAGGTTTATGTACAGCGAATAACATGAATTAGACTGTCAAAACAAGTACACAAATTATCTGGGTACGCAGCATGTTATACATACTGTCACTCTCTCCCTCCTGTAGTACAATGACATCATGCAAATACTCTTTTTTGAGGTACTCAAACACGGCGATCTCCCTCTGCCAGTACTGGTCACTGGGTGGCGTTATACAGATATCGTGGCACTGGACTGGAGCCACCAGGTGCGGCAGATTGTAATCGTGCGCCGTGCTGTCTATTCCCTTCCAGCTGAAACTGTTTCCAGTGATGGCGAGCAAAGCTACACTGCCCTCGGAGACCCAGTGACAAGCTACGTCAAGAAGGAAAAGTATAAAAAAAAACTAGAAAGTTGTAAGGCGCTTAAGACGCCAGTTGAAAAATTATGAATATAATACACACGGCATATTTATTAAAAATTCATTTTTTTCCGTTTAATATTGTGCAAATGAAAATTATTTCTGATATATATAAATGAAATGGTAAAGAAATAGTTTTGTTGTTTCTAATTGATCAGAATCTTACAAAAAACGTATTTTTCTATAAGAGAATTCCATCCTCTATGGTTGCCGCTCTCATTAAAACCGGAAAAAAAACCCATTTATGTTGAAATTGAGATGTTACTTACGACTTTTTGTGCATGTGAGCGCAACTGTTATTGTAATTCCTCAGAATCTTATAAAAAAATTAAATTTGCGAAAAAGAATGTTGAAATTTAAACATTAATCTGAGAAGAAAATTCTAACAATTTATTCTCCATATCACGTGAACAGAAATACATGAAAAGATTAGCGCGCAATTATATGGCACCATCTTACAGCTTTTCAGAATGAGCAGTGAGTCAGTGACTAAAGTAACTCTTACAGTGATTAATTTGTTAAGTGACCGACTGAATTATGTTAATTTATGGTTGAGTGAAGTGAACCTAAACCATGCAGAGGCTCACATTGGATATACATAGCAGATAGCAATGCTTGGTGTTAGTGAGCAGGAGTGATGGTCTCAAGTCATTCTAAATTTTTAAATATGGTGTAGACTCACCGTCGTTGAGGTCATGACGCAGCGTTTTCGACTCCTTGTCTTTGAAGTGGACAATCCTCTTCTGGTGGCTTTCCTTCTCGTAGAACTCATTTCCCACTGACCTTCGTATCAGATGCAGGAGGTTGGTCACTGGTGCATCGCAATCGCCGTACAGGAGGACTGAAAGAGAATAAAAATGTTGCACATTATCTTAGCCTGATTAACTTTTTGGAAAATATTTTTTTTTTTAGTTTTAGTAACATATTTCCATTTTTGAAAAATGTAAGTATGCCGAGCATAATTTTGGTTTTATACATTTTAATAAAAATGTGCACTGGAAACAAAAGACCGTTTCGTTGCTATACTCTTTATTTTGGATTTATTTATCCCAAGTTAAAAGGAACTATACAGTAAAATTTCAATATTGAAGCAATTTGATAACGTTCAAATTTACGCAGTAATTTTTGTGAAAGTCTAACACCTGACAAATTAGAACAAGCTCCATTTATTTTGAAGATACTGAGTTACTATTGCAACACTTATGGCTACTGTAATAAGAAAACTTACAGTATGTACACGAACAATTATATTCAGTAGGTAATACTAAAAGTTACAGTAGGTTCCCAACTGTTACATGTTAACGTGCATGCATAGTTGGTGATGAAAAATACATTCTACTTTTGCATTTATACATTATATGGATAGTTATAGAATGTTTTACATATACTCTTATACATAAAATTGTTTTACCTCGTAATTTGCATACTCTGATTTTCTAGTTTATCAAATGAAGCGTTATTGATCATCCAATCATTTAATATTTTGTATAATGCAAATGATGGATACAACAATTAAGTGTTATAAATATTAATGAATCGTATTACGACATATTACATAATCATATCATCGGCCATTGACTCGTTTCGAGTTTATCGAATTATGATGAAAATTAAATCAAATCAATCAATCGAGTGTGATGCAAAAATGAAGAGCCAGTGGAAAAAATGGTGCAGAACATGATAGAGTCAAAGAGAAATAATTAAAATAAGAATGAGATTTCCTCTCTAAATAACAATAATAGCACTAGTGGTAATATTATTATTAGTGAAAATATAGTTATGTTATAATAATATAGTTATTTTATATAGTAATAATAATAAGTAAAAGTGTTATGCTAATAATAATAATAGTAATAGTGATTATAATAGTAAAAGCATAGTTATGTTAAACTAGTAATTGTAATAATGATAATAATAGTACTAATAAAAGTAATAGTGGCAATAATAATTTTTGAGATAATAACAGCAAAAGTAATTATAATATTTTTGTGATAATAATAGTAATAATGATAATATTTGTAATACTGTTAATATTAGTAATAGTGATTGTATATTACTAACAGTGATTGTATATTAGTAATGGTGATAATATTAGTAATAGCGACAATTATAATAGTGGTAAAAATGATAAACGGTAAATATAATAATCACAGCAATATTATTATCTAATGGTAAGAGTGATAAAAATGATAAAAATAATGGTAACTAATATCAATAATAATATTAATAGTAATAAAACAAATTGCAAATTATATCACTAATATAGGCACTTAGCGGTAGCTAATCTGCTCGACAATATAATAATAAAAGCTAGATGTAATAGTGTTAGGTGGGGTAAATTAATAGGATTCATATTATTTTTATGAATAATGCTAGTTAAATGTTAACAGTTTCAATTCGTTATTGTATTTTAATATTAGTTGATACTATATCAAAGAAAAAAATACCTTTAAGAAAAAAAAGAAGAAAAAAAAAATTAAGCAGGCATTGTTGATAAAATAATATTAATACTTCTCATTGAATTTGTGCAGCCATATTTTCCCTCCGTGGGATAAAATAAACACGAATAGAAAATAGTAAATAAAAAAAAATAAAAAAAAAAAAAAAAATATTCTTACGCTTTAACAAAATTATTTATGATTTTACACTTCCCATTATTTATGATACAATTACATCAAATAAATTATTTTGTTCAATATTGAAAGAATGTCTGCCAAATATTTCTAGGAATATGTAATTATACCAATTTTTGTATTTACACAAGGTTTCGACCATGCAACGTTATTCTCTATCTGTGAAAATAAATTTAGATCAGAACTCCTTCTTTGTATACCTCCTGTCAAAGGAATTAGTCAAAACAATGACAACATCAAGTAATCAAAAAGTTACTTATAATACTTCGTTGGGATTTTTACAGAAATTTTGGATTTATTATTATTTTTTATCTCCCTTAAGGGACATTTTCTAATTATCACTTCTTACATAAATTTAATAAAATAAGTTATACCTGCTCATATATTTGCCAATAGAATACTAAAACTTTAATAAACCTATTCATTATCCCTTTTCCCACCCCGCATTAATTAAATCAAATAAAGAGTAATGAATATTAAAATTTGATATTTGTGTTCAACTAAAGCTAAAACTACCCTTAAGAAGACACCTTCCAAATATTTGCGTAACTAACAAGATTTTTTAAGTTTTTTGGAAGCATTATATGCATACCTGAAATTTTATTTAAGCTTAGCAACAACATTAACGAGTTTTCTTTCCAATCCTTATTAAAACAATCGTTCTATTATGTTGATATAATCTTATAAAGGAATATGAAAAACGTTAATCAATCACAATCAATTAAAAAAAATTAATGGCTAGTAATTTTGGAAAATTAAAATTACTACCCCCCCCCCCATTTTAACACACAACAATACCAACAGTCCTAATTAAAATTAGATTATAAACAAAAGGATGTTCTTACTTATTTTAAATCCTCTTGAAAGAGCCACCATGCATGTTAATAATAGAAGAATTTTCCACGTATTTGAAAAACGTCCTTTAACATGCATTCTTTTCTTTCACATCAGGATTTAGGTTTTAGTGAGTCTTTGCTCCACTTTTTTTTTTTTTTTTTTTTGTATTTAGTGTTCTTTAAAAATAAGAGTCCACAGGAGAATGTTTATAATTTCTGAAACAAAAAAAGAGAAATTGTTTCTATTAAAGTGAGTCTTTGCAATAGCATGGTACCAGGGATTAAGCTGTGGATGCTTTTTTTTTTAGCAAAATGCTTAAGAACTTTCTTAAATTAGAAAATGTGGTTTAATTTTTTTGTTAAAACATTTAGCCACAAAATTACAATTTTTGTTATCCAAAGATTAGTCATCAACCTAAATGATCAACCATGCTGAAGAGTAAAAAGTATTTTTTCCAGTTGATATTTGGTATAAAATATCTTTATATTTAAAGTTAATAACTATTTTATAATAAAAAGCTCATTAATTTTTTTGGATTAAACATGAAATCACTTAAGCTTTTTTGCTAAAGATATTTTGTACCCCAGCTGAAACACATGCATGATACATTATTTATTATTGTAAAGTGCTAATTTATTCAGTTCATTTAGATAAATGATAAAAAAAAATTTTGAATAAAAATAAAGCCATTCTAACGGAAAATTAAAACAAAATGATTTGTACAACTAAAATAAAACCAGTTAATGTAAAGTTATTTGCAATATTGTAGTGGTGATAGTAAGATATCCTTTTTTTTTTCCAACTTTATTGACGGATTAAATTGTAGTTTTATTTTAATACAAACTTTAATATAAAAATATGAATTTTTAAATCATCATCATAGTTTTCTTGTCTGTGATACAAACCTTCAATAACTTATCATAGTTTTCTTGTCTTTCATATGATATAAAAGAATAATAACTTAAAAAAGTTTCGAATTGTATTATTTTTACCTGGATGTCATTCTTAGATCTAATCAAATTACTATACATATGAGAAATTCTCACAAAATGATAACCCTGAAGTCGCTAAGTGGAAACTTTTATTTTAAAGTTATGCATTAGTCAAACCTAAATCTAAGGTTTTAATATGAACTTGAGGGATGAAAACTAACTAAAGATGCTAATTGATTCTGAAAAGCTTTGCCATCAATTTTTTCTACTTCCGTAATTTAATGCATCTAAAATTTATGTTGATTTATAAAAATTAGCTCAACTTAAGTTTTTAATTGAACTGAAACTAATTAAAATGAAAATTCAAATATCAAATCCTGTTAATACTCTTAAGTAAATCGTGTGTTTTATATCTTTTAGGTTATTTACTACATTCTTTTTTTCATTCCTTTCAAAACGCTCCTCAAAATAATTTCATTATGGAAAACTTCTTGGCTTAGAAAATTGTTAACTAATAGTTAGGTTCCTGGATGACTGGATGAAGCTGAAGGTTAAATAAATTGTATTTCTTTTTAGGCAAAAAAGGAATGTATGATAAGATCTCTTATTATGTTAATAAGTTAGTTATGGAAAAAAAGTTCAATTCCTTGAAACTATTAAGAGTTTCTAAACACATGAAAACAGTTATCTTCTAGACTCTTCTTAAAGAAAATAGATTATGGTGCAAAAGAATTCAATTTATGTTCCTTTATCACAGAATCGAAATTTTGTTGTACGAGTTTGGCTTTTTAGTAATAAGTTGTGTAAAGAATAAACTTCTTCGGAAGGTTTTAGAATGATGAACCGAGGTAAAATATGAATGAGTTTGTAAAATATGATTGATTGACAATAAAAATGGTATTGAGTCTTAAAAGCAATTTGAACAATGCTAGTCGATCATATGTGATTATATCTGTAAATATCAGATCTGCTTTTGCGGTCATGCGACATTACCTAAAATATGAAACAACAAAATATATGCAACTTCTACATTACAGACTTAATGAAATTATTGATGCTACTAATTACAAGAGTTAAAATAATTCCAAGTATTAATATATTATCGTTTATGTTTACTGAAGATACTGCACCCGACATGTTTTATTAAATATTCTTGTAGAAAATTTTAATATATCAGTTTAATATTGTAAAGGAAATTTATAGGCATTTCAATAATATTCTCCAACTCTTGTGAATGATTGTAGAATAGTTACTTATGCAACTAGTGGGGAAAGTAATACTTTTTCAAACGAAGTAAAACACTTATTTGACGAGTTGGTTAGCGCGAGTCAAATAATTTGCCGAGTTTGAAAAAGTATTTTTCTACGTGTTGCATACAATATTTTTTTTTTATACAGATATATTTATTAATGTTGGCAACTCCAGTCAATGAATTTCTTCTGCAAGTATGTCATTCGAATGCCAAGACTATATAATATTTGAGATCGAGGTGTACGAGAAAGTACTTTTTCACACAAGTGTGAGAAAGTTACTTTTCTGCACTTCTAGCGAAAAAGTGCTACTTTCACAGCGATTTCTGATTCAAAATCTTTAAAAAAAGTTGTTATAAAAATATTTTACAACAATATTTTATTTATCATGATTTTATAGAATTGATTTATTATTGATTTATTATGATAATCGAAACGAATTTAATAAATCTATACCCAACTTAATAAACTTAATAAATTATAAAACCTAAGACAGTTCAAGCTCAGTTTTTAGTTTACTATCAATAACTAATGTTGCTAACATTTTGCTTAGTGTAAACACTTAAAAGAAACTTCACAATATTTCCATATCACCAATAAATTACAAATTCTGTTTAAAATTAACATAGATATTGATATTTTAAAAGGGAGAACAAAAGAAAATTTTATATTTATTAAAAAAAAAAAAAAAAAAAAAAAAAAAAAACACTTACCTTCTACGCGTAATCTTTTTCTAGTCATACGATCGCCATCTCCATTCAACACAATCTATCAATATACTTGTAACACTTCTTGTATAGTGTATGCTTCGTACCGTCTATATCCATCACAAATGAGTTGGTGGGAGACTTTGTGACATCCGAAACATAAAAATTGATTTTTGTTGGCGGTTTGTGAGTCGTTACACTTAGGGGGAGAGGGTGGTGCAGTAGAAAATGGTCGGGCACACTGAATAATTGCTTCGGTATTGATGCGACTTCTGAATTGGGAATTATTGTGCCTTTATCCAATAATGCAGTGTCATTCGCAGTGTTGGGATGGCAGCAAAAAGACAATACAAGGGGGTCGGCCTTGATATGTTTAAATTTGTATTGTCGTGATGTTTCTATTTCAGAGTAGATTGGGGCTGGCCTCTGCTAAAAAGCATTGTTCAGTTTTGTTAACGGAAATGTCTATTGATTAATAAACAATAATAAACGCAGCACGAAATCTATGGCCATTGAAAATAAGTAGACTTCCATAAACTAATTTTCTGATTACCTACACGAGTCAAATATCTATATTACATAATAGTTTAAGTGTTTAGAAAATAACATTAGTTTTGTCAACTAACTGAAAATTTGATTTAATTGAAATATTGATTTAATAATGACAAGGTAGATTAATTTTGAGCCACTTGTTGTTGTATATTCACGTCTGATTGAATTATATATGCCCTTCTCTAGTATACAATTAATTTGAAATCACTTACACAATCACTCCTCTCTTTCGTATTATAAATTAAAATTTTAGTCTATAAGTAAAATTAACAATGTTCTTAATTGTCCACCATATTTTTGTATGTGTTTTCAAACTTAGAGACTTTTCTAAAAAATAAAAATTTCGGCTTGCATTATTTTTATTATTATTATTTATCGTTTCATTATAAATTTATAATCTCTTAATGATATAAACATTCCATTAGTTTCTTAATTACTGGATTAGTTGGTTGTTTTCAGATTATCTGGCGCCGTCATCAACACGAGGGCTATAATGCGTCTAAACATTCGTCATTAGACAAGCCAACATACATTTACAAACACTCATGCCTAACACGGAACTCGAACCCGCAACCTCGCGATCTAGAAGCTAGCACGCTAACCACTATACCGTTTGGTCGGCAAATTACTGGATTAACATTTACTTATATTTAATTTTGTATAATACACATTCTTTTTAATGAATCATAAGTTGACATGTTTGAGATGTATTTTTTCATTATTCCGATATGACTGCGTATTTAGCCTTTCAGTTTAAATGTCTCCTAAAATGCTCTCCACACACATGAATTCCAAGAAAAAGAATAAATTTACGTCAGGCCCATACATTTTTTTATTGATATTTAACTTTTAATTGTTGTAAGTGGTCTGACAGACCGTGAGTCATTTTTTGTACAATGCTTCCACCCCTGAAAGTATTTCCTCTTCGAATTTTATATGATTTTTTTTTTTGACGTTTTTTTTTGTTTCTTAAATTTTAAACTGACGTTCACCAATTTGTTTGGCGTAGTATGGAGCTCGTGTTGCCCTTGCGCCAAAAATATCAAACCACCCATCCACAGCAGTTAAAAGTTAAAGTTGTGATTTTATAGTTATTACGACGCAAGATTCACGGCGAAAGAAGAACATAAATATAATTCAATGCTCAGTATTGAAGTCGGTGTCTTTTATTAAACTCTTTTTCTTTTCGAAAAGTAAAAGCATCAATGAAAGGTACTTGCGCAGAAAACGGACACCCACAAATTCTCATTATCTATCTGCAATTTAGAAACTGCGTTTTCTTGAACTGAATATTATGCCGCATTCCCATTTTCGTAACGAACACTCAATGATACTGGGATCGAACCATAAATGTTAGTTTTTTTTTTTAAACTGGAAGACTCACCAAACCGTTAAAAAAAAAAAATGGTTTCTTGAAAATAAACCGTTTTTCTTTCACTACACTTCTAAGAAAAAAAAAAACTTTTTAGGGACAGGAAATATGCAATGAATTGATAATATTTTTGGCATGCTTGATTTGTGTTTTATACCAATAACGAAACACTAGCTATACAACAAAGAAAGAAAGAAACATTTTTAATGATGGACTGGTAACCAGAGACCGATAGTGCGCTTAATTGTACGTTGCAGTAACGTAATAGAACACCAATGATGACAGAGGCGGATACACAAAGGGGGAAGATTGGTCCCTCCATTGGATGTTCAGGAAGGAAAATAGAGAAAAATAAAGAAGTGAATAAAGATGAAAGATAATGCAATTATAAAGGACCAGAAAAAAAAGTCTTACAGTAACCTAGACTCAAATAAAATCACTGACTTTTTACTCTCAATTATCCATATGCTAATATAGGATAATGAAAGTACTGGATTCGGTTGAAAAAAATTAGATATTTTTTTCTGCATTTCTGCACGTTTTGAAACGTGCTGAGTTAAAAAAAAAAAAAAAAAAAAAAAAAAATGTTCGTCTGTCCGTCTCAAGGGCACCGCCGGAAAATTTTACCAGGGAGGGCAAGTACTCTCAAAGGTTTTGAGGAGGGGAATGACAAATAAAACTAAATTAGGGCAGGGTTCTTAACATATTTATTAAAAGAATTATTATGGATATATACCAGTAATCTAGGACAAAGAAATAAGTAGACAAAAAAACCCTCATTGCCATGAATATGAACTATTTATTGAATGAACATAACACCAACTACTTACTACTCATTCTTTGTGCTTGAACCAAAACTGAGTTCTTTTACTATGGCAAACAAGTTAATGGCTTTTTGTACAATTTTTTTTTTTGTTTTCTTTATCAAATCCCTATGAACTGACAATGAACACAGTCTACTAAGTTTGGAATTGAGATTCGTACTCAAGTCTTTACGCGTTTCAAAGTGTTGAGACCAGTAAAAGTTATGTCAGTTGTCAATAAGTTTAGTTTTAAACTTAATTGCAACAAAATGAAAGGCTTTTAGAAATTAAGAAATTTAAGGAATTAAGGCTTAAAAATGAATTTTTGATTAGTAAGTATACTTAATATAGCACATATTATCTTAAGGAAGACAGAATAGTTTGTGTCTATAATCTCATTTTGCAATTCATGAGATATATACAGTGGCTCAAAAAGTTTTCGTATAGTTTAAAATTTTTTAGAAAAAGTGCTGTAGTTTGGAATTTAATTCGAATATTAAATTCAATATTTTTTTAATTTTTTTTTGTTAGAAACTCTATTTAATTCGGAATGAAACTTAATGTCGTAAAAAAGTATTGAATTTTTTTTTTTTTATCAAATACTAAATTCATAGAACCAGAGAAAAAAAATACCACAAAAGTGTTCTTACACCATAAAATTGTCTGAAAAATTCATAAGTAAAATTATTTTCTGACACTTTTTTTAATTTTTGCATTGTGACGACATTAAAAAAAATTGATTGCCTGTAATATTATATTTCTCTATTTATTATAATCTATTTATTCGATAAATAGCTCGTAGCATTAAAGAACAACAAACAGCTGTTTAAAATTAACCAACTTTTATCGTAATAATAGTAAATCCATTCGATGTATTGTTAATATATTCAAATTATTAAATTCAATGGTTTAGTATGCAATGAAACCATTTAAAAAAAAAAAAAAAAAAAAAAAATAGAATTAAAAACCAGCCAAGAAGAGATTGCCCCACAGTGTTATCTGAACGAGAAAAAAGATTTATTTTAAGAAAATTAATACACACACATTTTAATTAAAAATTTCTTCAGATTGTAGGAAAAAAAATTTTACTTCAATTTCCCCTCCAACTGTTTGAAAAGCAGTCATTATCAGCAGGACTAAATGGTTTCCAGAAGAAAAAATTTCTTAAATGTTAGAAGTAGAAAGTTTCACATTTCCTTTACAAAGGCAATGATAAATAAGCCAGAAACGTATTGGAATTATGTCTTATTTGAAGATGAAAACAAATTTAATGTTTTTACTTTCAATGGGCGTCTTATTGTGTGGAAAAGAAAAAATGATGAACTCAATCCCAAGAACTTTGTTGGCACAATAAAGCAAGGAGGAGGAAGTGTCCTTGTGTGTGGGTGCTTGTCAGATTCAAGACTTGGTAATTTGGTGTTTAATGATGGTATAATGAATAATTAACTCTATTTAAATATGTTGAATGATAAATTAAATTTGTCATTCCAAAGTTTGGGTATTATAAATAACTTCATTTTTTTTATTATCAAGATAAGGATCCGAGCACACAGCAATTAATGATCGCCTCTGTTGTCTCTATAATTGCCCAAAAAATCTCAAAACACCACCTCAGTCGGCAGATTTGGAGTGAATTGGAGGCCAATGTAAGAATATACGACATTAAAATGAAAAGTCAACTAAAAACTAGTAATGATCAAAGAACGGAGGAACATTGATGCAGAAATTAAAAACAAAAAAAAACATAGTGAAATCTATACTCATACGCTTTAAAGTTATTGTGAATGCTAAAAAATATCATACAAATTACTTATTTACTAAAATACTACAATAAATACTAATATGTAAAAAAAAAAAAACTTAAGTGTACGATAGCTTTTGGGAGATAATTTTTGTGTTACTTTTAGGTTAATGATTTTCCTAAAGAAAATGTTTTCTGTGTATTAAAAATATTTTATATAGTTTTATTAAGATGAAATTAGAGACATTATTAAAAAAAAAAATCGTATTCTGAAATATTAATTTTTGAGATGGATAATGTAGTAATTGATTGAAATTTGTAATTGTAATGAACACTTTTGGGAACTACTGCATGTACGTTGGATTTCTTGAAGTGGAAAATCTGGAAGAATTCAAGCGTTTTTTCAAGATTTCTTATAAAATTATTATTTTTGTCTTTATAAAATTTGTTTTCCTTTTTTCAGGGGGGGGGGGGGGGGTCAGTTGCTTCCCCCCCCCCCCTTTGGTCCCTCTCTGACTGCAGGTTAGTGGTAACTATGGGACTTGTCATAAGGTTTTCATCAAATTTACGCAAACGCCATTGAAAAAATTTATGTTTTCATCAATTACTTTATTTGAGCAATTTTGTCTGTATAATTCTTTGAGTATAAATAATAAATGAGATATAAAGTATCTCGTTGACAAAAAATATTTTAGCCAACCAAAATCTTTAGAAATGATTTTTTAAGCAATACTATTTAATATTAATTTTTCTTTTTTATAATAAAAGACTATAAAAATAGCCAGTTATTTCTGACAGTTCTATTGCGAAGTCAAGTCTTTCATGAAACAACAAAAGCCAGCAAAGTATTTTGGCCAAGTTCATGTCTTTGTCATCTATTGCACCTTTTTCTTTTTTTCAGAACATTAAACTCCCATTAGAAATATACGAAATGAAACAACTTGAAAATGGACATCAAAAAAAAAAAAAAAAAAAAAAAAAAATTCTTCTAACCATCATCCATTCCACCTTCCAGGATGGATGGGGGAAGATTACCCAGGGACCACCTTTGTGCAGTTGCAACAGGCGAATAGAACACACGGGGATTGTTTACTTGACGACTGTAAAGGTACTAAGAAGACACCTGCGTTTGTTCAGAATGTGGGGCGGGGACCAGGAATGTCGCAGGTGCGAGCAGACAGCGTGGGGACTCGAGGGAATGGTTAATGGTTGGTTTGTATCCAAGTAAATAGACGTTCCATTTTGTAGCCTTATATGGCAGACATTTAGTTAGTGCGAATTTTCTGATAAAAAGACCCACAGGTACTTCTCTTAAAGGCAAGAGAAAATAAATGGTCTTGCAGCATAGGAGGAAAAGCATATTAGTTTCTGTATGTTCTCAAACTAAACCTGAATATTTCGCAGTTATGTTCAGATTATAACGAGCGGTGGATTAGCATGTGGATGTTCAGGAATCAAATCGAACTATATATTTATTTTTATAGTTGAAGACGTTTATGTTACTATCTATTACAATTTTCTAAATAGATTTTTTCCCAATTTTTTTTTATTAAAAGAATAAATTTTCTCAGTGTATTATTAGAATACAAAATCTTGAATTTAATGGGCAGAACTTTACTTGCTTTTTTGGAAAGTAAATCGTGTAACAATCACACACAAAATGAAACATTGTCACTTTCTTACAAATTTCACCTATATATGAGATTTTATTCGTTCATATATTTCAAACAAAATATGCATGCATTTTTCACACTTCAAAAATAATGAATTTAATAGAAAAGAAAACATTAAAACACCCCAATAAAAGGTTTATTTAGAACAAGAAAATAAATATTAGTAACTATATAAAATGAACAATTACCGACTTAAGTAAATATCTGTTATTTTATATGGTAAACGGTAAATTAGTAACAAGTCTTTGAAAAATAACAACAATTGACTTTTTAAAATCCTTAGAATAAAATAACTAGAAATGTTTTAAATTTTAACGTTGTACAAACACTACATAGAACGAAGCAAAGTAAAAGAGTTCATGTAATTTTGGTAGTCAATAGAAAAAAAGTCTGCCCTTAACGAAGTTCTATTGGTGCGGGGAGATTTTTCAAAGTTTTTACTTAATACCAACATAAATGTCAGGGACTTGGATAAAATTGTATGTAAACCCCTCTGATTCCCACTTTGTTTCCTATAAGTGACACACTTCCCTTGTATAAGTAACACACTTCTCCTTAAATATTGATATCATCCTGTTCTTTTTAACTTTTCTCTGAGATACTTTTAAATTAATAACAAAATAAAACAATAATGCATGTTTAAGCTTTATGCTTAATCAATTCGAATTTGCAAGCTTGTAATAATTTTTGGGAAAAAAATACGATTTTCTGTGAATCGTGAGATTGTACTAGAAATTTATAGAGCATATTTATTGACTTACCTCGTCTATTTGGAAATATTCACAGCTGATTTTCTGGTTACCAAAAAGTATTCCACTCCAGACGCGCACCATGGGGAGGGTTTTTAGGGGCAGAACCCCCTTAGGATACTACTACGTTTTGTCTTTGATATAAATAACGGATTTGTAAATCTCCTATCATCAAAAAATCATTATGCATTATTTTTAGTCTTCTTAGATACAATATAAAGTGTCATTTTAAAGAAATGTAAAAATATGGATGTTTCCGTTTTTCAAATGTAGCTGTAGTGTTTTTGCTAAATGTCCTTACATTTAAAGCACCATAAAAATATAATAAAATCAGCCTGATATCGTTGTTTGCCTGTTTACATAAATTATTTTTCCTTCTCTAATTGAATTCAAACAGACGAGGAAAATTTTATATTAATTTATAATCCAGAAAATGGGGATTATTCGGAATCTATTGATAAAATGTAGTCCCATGTTTGGTTGCTTTGTCGAAAATTGGACAAAAACCATTTTAATATTTTGTCATACGTAAGTGACAGATTAAGAAACTGCAAAAAATATTCATGACATGTGACAAATATGGGATGTGAAAGTTCAGTATGTAATTTTTTTTTTAATAGAGAAATGCATGGACAAATTTTGGGTTTAATTCCAAACCCTGCCCACAGAAATTTTCTTTTAGTGCCCCTTCGAAAAACCTTTATCCTATACCACCATTTGGAGCCTTCACAAGGGGGGAGGGAAGTAGTAACTAAAAGGATTAGGGGATTGCTCTCCCCCCTTCTCCCCAAACCTATCTCAGTTCACATTGTTGACATCTCCGATTGGTTGAGGGTTGGCTTTTGGCAACCTTCAATTACTAAACCCCAACAGGCAAGTGCAAGCCTGCAAACAGAAAATAAAAATCCCTTGAGTCGTAAGGAGCTGTTCATAGTCTGCCATGGAATTAAAGAATTGGATTTTACTTGTTTTATGTCTGGGCTCATTTTTATTTGCGTGTTGTGACTCCAGGAGGAATAGGAGAACCAGGATTACCAGAAGGAGGTCATTTAGAGTAGAGGTCAGTGGTTAATGGTTGAAACTTATTTGACCAGTGTCATTGTAAGAATGGTCATTTAAAGTAATCTATAGTTATGAACACTCGTTTTTTTTTTCAATGTATTTGTGATTTTAAATGAGAATTGTGTATCTTAAGCTAATGTCCTTTATAATGATGCAATTTTTGTTTTGTTACATAATAATCAAAGTGACGTATCATGAAACCTATGACCATAGAGTTATAATTTTGTATTTGTGTCTATAATACTCATGAATATGTCAGACATTACATTTGTTATGATAACTTTTGTGTGAAACACAACACTAAAGTGTAGAATAAAGGAATTATTTATAAAGCTGTTCGAATAAATATCGAAATAAATGACAAAAATGATTGATATAATTTTGCTTTTTTTAATGATTGTTTCTTTTTTTTCAATAGTATCTACTTTTAATATCTTTCTATTTATTTGTGAGCTCTGTATAGCGACAGGCTTTAAACCTTATGCACATGATGCGTTGCTTCTTAAAGAGTAAGAATTTTACTGAAGCATGTATGTGCATGTATACACGTGGCCTAGGTTCTTCATGTGGTCTTGTGGGAATTAAAAAAGTGTGGTGACTCAAATTCGTTATTGTATATTTTGAATAACTTATAAGCCAGAATATTCGAAAAAAATATATTTATTGCATATGAAATTAATAATCTATTTGTGTAAAAGAAGTTTGATCTTCATAACTTGCTTGAACAATCTACTGATTATCCAATCAAGTCTTATGAATTTGTGCGTTAACATAGATCTCTCTGCTGTTTTTCCATTTTCTAGAAAATATCGCGGGATAAAATAAAATATGTGTTCTTTGGAAAAAAAAACATAATTACAATCTAAGGGTAAAAATCTTGTAAGGAGAAAATATGAAATTTTCTGGTGCATCAGCAAAAACTCTGTATAAATTAAAAATTGTTGGCGATATTTTGCAAACTTTAAAATTTCCCCAAAAATTACGAGTTAGTGAAAGTGAAATATGACATGTCTGTAGCATTTACGAATATGCAAGTTGTCTTCCAGGAGCCATTTCAAGTTGAATTTTGATGTGTTAAAAGGACTTGACTAGACCTTTCATTTGACCTATCAAACTTGTCTCTAATATTTGTAGTTTTTTCTCTGTGCATTTTGACGCCAGATATACATATATAGGTCAGAGTTTTGAAATCTAGGGATTGAATACTTCATTTGTCACTGGATCATTAAAAAAGAATGTAATAAATTTTTAGAAACATGTAACTAATCTATTAATCATTAAATTTCTTTTTAGAAAAATGTATCTATTGACAATTTACATAATCCAGCCTATGGCGAATGGAGTAACTGGTCCAGATGTAATCGTCAATGCAGGCAGTACAGAAACCGAAGCTGCATCGATTATGAAGTGTGTGAAAACAAAACCCAAATAATTTACAGGTAAGTGATATGCTTTATAAATGCTCTAGACTCCATTAGTACCTAAGAGATTCATCCTATGTCCACATTATCTACAATAAATAGAGCAACTGCGATTACTCTTTGTATGTTTTAATCATCAGATTCTTGTGAAAGAATTTGTTCTAATTTTTAAGAGTCAAGGATCATACTGTACCGAAACCACGGTAGCTGGGTTACTTCTCCGCAATTACTAGTAGCATGGGAGAAAACCCGTTTCCCCCCCCCCCCCTCCCCCTCCTCCTAATGAATTACCTGCTCCAACCCCATTCGCTATACTTTTTTTTTAAAGGAATGAATATAGAACCTAGGTTACAGCCATTACATTGGCGTCTTGTGCGTATGTGGTGGAAACCGATTTTTTGTGGAGGAATTACTTGCTCAAACCCTATTCTTCATTGTTGCTTTGGAATTATATTTTGGATATTTTAAAGAAATCACCAGTTTTCGTTTACTTATATTAGAATGTGTTAATCGCTTCCCCAGTAGCACAAATACTTTGACCAATCTCGTTGTAGACTGGTCGTTGCTACAGATCTTGGCCAGTCTCGCCCTGTGTTGAGTAAAATAGATTGGAAGTTGTGAAATGTTGATGCAAAGTTTTAAAATTGAAATATATTTTTACAAGAAAGGACGGAGGGTTAAAAAATATGTTTTGTAATGGTTTTGATATGTTTATAATAATAATAATAATAATAAAAAAAAAAAACGTGTATTTTGGAAAAATGCTCGAGTTTCGGCATGGATTGACCAATCTTCCCAGAACTCCTGTTTTGACATTGACTATTAGTGGTGCGCTGCCTGGGTGACAGTGTAAAATAGTTGCTCCATTACAAATATGTTTTCTGGTAACATAGGAAAAATTAACTCCTGGGTAAGCTAATACCTTCAAAGTACTTATAAAAAAAATGAAAATTTTAGAATATAAAGAATTACTTAGGTAAACCCCATTTGCCATAATTGCTTTGAAAAGATTGATTTCTTTTCATTTCCTTTTATTGCAATTTTTAAATCTTTGACAGTCATTTTGAGTATAATAATCGTTTAATGACAAATGTGATGTTTGATAACATGCTAAAACCAATACCTTCAAAATACTTAAAATTAAACAGCAGATTTTTTTAATTACAAGAAACAAAGAAATTAATATCCCCTTACACCCAAGACAGAATACATTAATATAAAGACAATAGGGTATTTGGTCTTTTTTTTTTATCTCGTTATGTAATTTACGCACACATATCATTAGTCTTCCTTTGCCATGTTCCTGGTATATATATATTTATTTATTAAAGTAATCCCACAAAACAAGGCCATCTGATGGTTTGTTTCACTTGTGTTTTGCACCAACTGTTCTCATAAAGAATAAATCTACAGGCTAACATGGAGATCTATTGAAACCGTCACGTTTCTTGTCACGCAAAACAACAAAGTTCACACCTGGAACTCTATATTTCAGTTAACACCGGTGTCCAGGAGTGGTCGCTACCACATCTTCCAATAAAGCCGTCACGACTTCATCAATCTTTAGAGGTAAAAAAAAAAAAACCTAACAACAATGGTTGTAGAAGAAGGACTTATACGGCTTTGTTATGAGTTTTTTTTTTTTTTGTGGTATAGCTTGCACAGTGGCATATTGTCGAGCCATCAAAAGAAAGCCGAATGGTGGTTATCATCGAAGTAGTGGTTATAGCTTCGAGTACTTGTTGCTGTAGTTTGAGGGATAAAAAGAAATAAAGTAACCTATGGGTCTATGGTTAACATTAGGATTTCTCTTTGGTGGTAGATAAATCAAGATAGGTTTTCGCCAAAAAAGAAATGTAGTATTAAAATTAATTAAACTATGGAAAAATAAGAAAATTTGGATTCAACTTAAGCAGTAATATTTTGATATTTAATGGAAATGCTTAATGGTATATTTAATTTGTAAAACTTTCACAACCAATGGACTTCACATCTCATAAATGTCTCAAATTTATCCTAAATGTTAACTTTGATTTACTAAGACTACTTTCTTAAAAGTATATTTGAAGTGTTATTCCATTTAAAAAAATACTAGAAGAATTTTTCTTTTATTAAAAACTGAGATTATGGAAAAAAAACTATTTTTCAAAAACTTTATTCTATATTAAGGGGGGGGGGGGGGAAGGGGAAGATTAAAATAATAGTGCATTGATATCTTTTATTTTAGAAGTGAAAAAAATTGTTAGTGTGGATTTTATAAATATAAAGAATTATATATAAAGACTTAAAGAATATATATTTTTTTTCATTTTCTGATTTATTAAAGTGACTTTGTTTTGCAATTAAAAAGCGATGCATAACCCTGGAAATTCTAGTTCTTTAAAGAAACATTTTTTATCTTAATAAATATTTTTAAAACTTAACGTAATTTAATTTGCCGCTTTTTCAATAGACAACAAAAACATATTCACCCACAAATTTTTCGAACTGAACCACAAAATCCCTCAAATGAAGCCAAGACTCCTTAAATCTATGCGGTAAAAGTTGTGCGGTATACTTGTGTTGTATTTTAACACTGTAGATAAGTTATAAAAATAGAAAAATGTTAGTGCATTCGGCTATTAAATGAAGCTTGAATTTTACCAATTAAACTAGCAGACCCGGCCACGCATTGCTGTGGCTAAGGTTTTTGTTATATTACATAGTAGTAAACTATTCAAGGGAAACGGTAGAACACCTGTCATGGGGACCACCATGCTTTTTTACACAGATGCCATTTGTAAAAAAACATGGCGACCTCCATGATTGATTTTCTACTACCGTTGATATTGAGCAAAAATTAATACAAAAGAAATAAATTTAAATTTTTTTACTTTTTGTATTCAAGTTTGTAACAAATGAATACATTATAAAGTTATTAGTAAATAACACGTGACACTTAAACTTATAAATGAGGTAGGTAGGGCAGATAGTTTTAAATCTTTAACAATAATGTTTATTATTTTGAATTATAAATACTTTTAATTTCAATTTAATTTAGCACTAATCGGTGCACAATATTTTTGGTTAACCTGTCTTTAGCTAACACAAATAGATTCGACGGTTTCTCTACACGTGAACATGCAACATATTATAGTTGCCCATGAGAGAAACATGGATTTTTCAAATGTAAACCACAAATGGACATTGTTTGGCCTTGAGACTTATTTATAGACATGGCAAAAGCTAAACGAATTGGAAACTGTAACCTTTCGAAGGGTATCGTAGATTCTGATGGTATCATCGGAATACGTGGCAACAGGACCACTTCTCCTTTAAACTTTCCAGTTGAAATGGTAGCTTAAAGTTTATTTCCGGTGATCTTTTTATGACCAAACGCTTACCGTTGCATAATCGAGGTGGATTCAAATTACGCAGGAGAATAATAGGTGAACCAATCTTTAATCAAAGATTATGTGGTGGCATTCCAGGTATTAACTATGTGATAATACTTACATGTATATATTTTAATTGAAGATTTTTGAACAATGAAGCACTAATAATTAAAAAGCAAGAAGAATTCCACTGTATTACTTTTACTATAATATGAATTTAATTTATACTTCAGTCTAAATAACACGTGGCCGGCTATGCTATTTCTCGATGAAAGGTTCATTGCTGCGTAAGAGTAAGGTCACTTCACACACTAAAAACTAATTGTAAGGAAAGCCTTAATATTAGAAGATCCTCCCTTGTCGAGAAACAATAAAAAAAAAAGCCCCGTTAATAATTATAACACAACACTCCTTTAAGAATATTTTAACACGTGATGTTTGTAAAAAGCAAAATTAGAAGGTCAAAACTACTTATGTTGAAACTTTCAGAGCTCTAGGCCTATTAGAAATCACTTTTTGGGAAAATATTAATTAAAAATTCATTAAAAAACAATTAAAATTATAACGTTCTTTTTGTCAAAAGTCCAATCAGAAGGCCAAAACTATTTATGTTGAAAATTTTAGAAATGTAGCCCAATTTGAAATCGTGTTGTAAAATATTTGTTAATTAATTAATTAATTAATTAAAAAACAAATAAAATTTAAAAATTCTGTTTTTCAAAAGTCCAGTTAGAAGGCCAAAACTACTTATGTTCAAAATGTCAGAGCTGTAGCCCTATTAGAAATTGTTTTGTAAAATATTTATTAATTAAAAAATTAATCAAAAGAGAACTAAATAAAAATTTGAACGTTCTTTTTGTCAAAAGTCCAATTAGAAGGCCAAAACTATTTGTGTTGACAATTTTAGAGCTGTAGCCTTATTAGAAATCATTTTGTAAAATATTTATTAATTAATTAAAAAATAACTAAAAAAAAAAAATTTAAATTCTGTTTTTCAAAAATCCAATTAGAAGGGTAAAAATACTTATGTTGAAAATTTCAGAGCTGTAGCCCTATTATAAATCATTTTGTAAAATATTTATTAATTAATTAAAGAAATTAATTAAAAAAGAACTAAATTAAAATTTAAAATTCTATTTTTTCAAAAGACCAATTAGAAGGCCCAAACTACTTATGTTGAAAATTTCAGAACTGTAGTCCTATTAGAAGTCGTTTTGTAAAAAAAAAATTGTTAATTAAGAAAAAAAATTAAAAAATAACTAATTAAAATTTTAACATTCTGTTTTTCAAACGTCTAAATAGATGGCTAAAACTACGTATGTTTAAAATTTCAGAGCTGTTTCTCTATTTGTCTTATGTTGAAAATTTCAGAGCTCTATTCCAATTTTAAGTAGGTTTCTATTGATCCACAGGGGGGGGGGGGGGGGAGCCACAGACAGACAGAATTGAAATAAAGAACTAAACCCTTTCACCAAAATAAATTTTTCAGTACTGCGGTAATAAATCAGTTGCGGTAATAAATCACATGCCATTAAATTGTAGCTTATGTGAAATGTTGGTACTTTCAACACCGCGCCATCTGTTAGAATCGTTTGGAGCTAACAGATAATTGTGACTGTCAAATAATAAACAAATAATTTGCAATAAAATAATATTGCGGCTATAAAAATTGAGATGTAAGCTATCCTATCTCTTAAGTTAGATCAAACTGAACACGGTGTGCAAATTTGATTAAAATCGGTTCAGTATTTTAGGAGTGCATAGGGAACAAACAACGTGACACGTAATTTATATATATTAAGATAAGATTATAAGAATTAGAAGTTCACTAAAAGTTTCTAATCATCACAATTATTAATATCTCTCTTATGAAAACTATATCACGAAAGATGATAATGTACCGTCATTTTATTTTCTCACGTTTGCAAGGAACTCTTTTTGATTGATTATTTTGTTTGCAAGTTGCCTCAAAAATAGATAAACTATTGTTAAATGGTATTTGTCTCTAGCTTTTAAATCGAAAATTAAAGTTCTGCCAACAAATTATTATACGTTATCACAAATGGGATATTTGCTATCCCTTTATGACACCAATGACTTGTTGCCGATTACGCACATGTTAAAAGGAGTGACAAGCAATGAACCCAACATCATCTAGGTTTCAAGAATAATAGTTGTACAAGCGATTTCACTTTTGACACGTCATTGAAACATTATTCTAAAAATTAGTATGGATTGACCACCAATAGCTTATTAACACAATATTATTTTTACAAATAGTTTTTTAACAAGACATAAGTAAAAAAAAGTATTATTTAACGAATCCCATAAATATGAATCGTCATTGCATATCGTCGAATAATTATGAAAATTTTCATCGCCTTTCTGCGATATATGGGATAATTTAAACGATGCTGTTTCCAAAAGTATAATAGATGCATTATATGTTGAGAAGTCCATGAATATGCATATAGAGGTTTTATTCTACAAATAGTGTATCGCAGCATCGATCTCATTCATTAAATGCTATACCATTGGGCAAATGAATAGTGAAGAGGAGGCATCAATCATATTCATTGCCATGGCCCATGGCTTTGGAAAGGTCGATGACAAATCGAAGGTAGCGTTGTAATTTAGCGAAATTTGGTACACATTGTTAACCTAATCCTGGCAGCAGTCAATGTTTTGTATTGGTTGTTGGAGGAAGCTGGAAATAATAATTCCCTAGAATATGGATTTTGAAGTTCAATACATTTGTTCACCATTCCTTGTGATGTATTTTTTTGATTGTGAGTGAGCTGCATTTTTTAGTGTGGCGGCGATTGTCCAGGTAACATAAGGAAGACATTATTTCCTAGGTTTATAATTAACAAAAAAATAAATGCAGGTCTTAGTAATTTCTATAAACGAAAGTATTCGACTAAAAACTTAAAATTTTAGTTGAACGATGATGTTGTTTAACATTTCAAAAAACTGTCTTCACAGATCACAGTATAGCTCTGTAAAAGATAAAGTAAAGAATACACAAATAATACAATTATAAAATATATTAAATATCTTTAATTGTAGTTCAATTAATAAATTCGTCGAGGGTACACTAAGTGTGAGGAAGAAATCATGTATTAAGAAGTAGGAAGAGACACAATAACCGTTTTAACTGTGATTAACATTGACCGAAGTGAAGGGTTCGAATTGAGATTTGTAATATTGTATCTAATGTGGAACTATAATAAAGAATATTTTCATTGTTAGTGAACTATCCTTTTATTGGAACTGAGTAGTTGGAATATTCATAAATCCAAATTTACCATAATCCAGAGAGATCTTAATTTTAATCCCTTCTATAAGAAGATACTGCTCCAAAAATTGTAGCGTTCTGTTTACAGTTCCATGCCAAATGCAATAATCCCAAATTGTAACTCGACTATGAGACTCTGGTCAATGTGTTGTTATTATTATTATTATTATTATGATAATGAGAGTGAAGAAAACTGTATTTCAGTAATTGACTCAAATTACGTAAATTGAGTCAATAGTCAGAATTTTATGAAAAAGGATTCCTTCGAAACCCCATTTAGAGTAGGAAAAGTTGGCCAAAGACGACCGTTAATTTTCTTAAAGATATTGGCATTGATTTTTTCACTATAATTCTTAATTTTTCCATTTTCAGATCTTGTGAAACCACGGCTACTTGTAAAAGTAAGATGCTGGTAGTGGTGCATAATTCTAACAATCCAAACAAACGACCGTCGAAATTCAAGGTTCTGAATCACCTCACGCCATACATATATACTGAATGGTCTGAGTGGTCACAATGTATGAACACGTGTTACACCAAGAGAATCAGGTAAAAGTTCACAAACACAGTTCATATGTCATTTATTTTTTTAACTGTAATATCACCTTTTGAAATTTATATAGTTAGAAATGATCTTCCAAAGGCATGATGACACAGAATAACCAAATCAATTTCATCAAACCAAAATTGTAAGTTACGAAAAGTAGACAAATTTTGACTTGCTTAAAACTAGTTTTAAGTCTTCATAGGCGATCGATGCTGAGGCACAGAAAAATATACAGAGCTTTATAAAACAGAGTTATATGAAGTATATATTCGGAATGTAAAATTGAAAATATGAAGGTTAAAGTGATAGAAAAATACAAAAGGGCAGTGATTTTTTCAAGAGGAAAATACAGTGCTGATACAAAAATGAGAGTGTTCTCTATTTATTTTTAAGAAAAGCTTAAAAGTAAACACACGTTTCCTGAAATTCTCATTTCATAATTGAAAGTCAAAAATACAAATACAAATGAAGTCAGAATAACTTCCCTGTTGTATTTTTCAACAGCTTTAACTTTAATATTTTCTATTTTTAAATTTCAAATATTAATTGTAGGAATATAAAATAACAACATTTTCTTCTCGACAATAAATGTCGCAGCAATAAAAACTGAATAAAAGATGAAAACCTTTAATGGCATGTTCAGGAAAATGTCTTTGGAGACTTCTTTTTAAACGACCTCATGGGCTAAAGTCTAATGGAGAAAAATATAAGCTTAGATTTAGAAGTTAAAGCTTTTTCAAGCATTATTATTTTTATGAAAGAATGTAATAGAAAGTACGCACAATTAAATTTCATGAAAACGAAAAAAGAAAATAAGAGCTATCTCAACTTCCTTCATTCCAGTTACCCAGTTTTTTTTTCAGCATTAACAAAAGTATTTTCTAAGGAAGAATTTTATACATATTTTTATTTAAAGAAATGTATGGTTTGAAAACTGTCACGTAAATATGCCTCTACACATGATTTATGACATTTTCATGTAAATCGGTCCAGGTAAATTTGACTAATTAAAAATTTCACTCCAAAGTTCCTACATAATATTTCTTATAAATACAATTGCAACCGCATGCAGTTATATTAGTGTCAGTCGTTATTATCTAATCACAGAGTAGTAGAGCGTTAATTCATGATTGAATTCGTCCTCTCTACGCGCCCTTGGGGAAATTGATATTCAATTAGTTGATTCATAGCGATGTGTAGGAATAAATGCAGTTTTAGCTAGACATTTTACTGTTTTTAATAACTATTATCTAATTAATATATAATTATTATAAGATTTTAATAACAATTCATATTCCTATCCATTAATGTTTTTTGAATGAATGTCGATCATGTATAAAACATATTTTGAAGCAAGGAATGTACTGGGACTACATTACGCCGAAACATTACTCTTTCAACGAGCTTGAAAAATGGCATAATCACTGAGTAACTTTTTGTAAAGTATTTATTTAAAAAATATTTTATCTAAGAAATTGGTTTAATTTGTAAAATAACGATTACCAACAACGACGAAATTTTGACCATCTTATAAAGGTGTGGAAATGGTGTTATACCATTTTCCCACTTTACTATACCTCTGGTGCCGCATACTTTAGCATTAAATAATTATTTGCGATTTTGCTAACACTTCTCTGCTTTCTAGTTTAAACCATTTTCTTTAATGCTTTCAAATGATTATCTTTGGTTGTTTAACACGTTGAGCTCCGCTTCAGCCATCGGTTTGACTGTGTAAAATATGATATAAAATTAAAAAAATTACATTGTTTTAAGCAATTACTGAAAATTTATTTAATTTCTATTTATTACAGGATAGTATCATTAACATGTTGAGTGCCGCTTCAGCCATCAGTGGCTGACAGTACGCTGTTGTTTTTCCCACACCTATAATTTGACATAGTGCCTTTCTTAGTACTTTTTAAAGTGCAGGAAGTTTTAGTTTTTGAAGTAATATTCGTAGTTCAATAGACAAAAATATTATTAAATATACTAATGTCCAAAATGCCCTTGTGAAAAATTGCCCACCTAAGAATTTTAAGTCCGAGATCTGGCAGCGCTGCGTATGCGTGTGGAATGAAAAAGCATTTCATTCTAAGCGTAAATATCTTTTACTGCGATAAGAAACTATGGAACTAATATATTTACTCAACTGTATCGAGTAAATTTCAATCTGTTAGCAGCGATGCGCTGATAGTGCGGTTTAGCCACAATATTTGCTGAAGTTTTACTCTCAGCCTTGCGTTTAAAAGTTAGAATTTACCCAAATTGCAAACATTTCACATGTAATTTCCGATGTATCTTTGCACATTCTTACGATATCATTCTTTGCCAACAATGTGGTTCTTGATTTCTGTGTATTTCCAACAGGACTTGTCGATTCCCTGAAATCTGTGGTGCCAATTCCGTGAAAGAAGACTACAAGGCTTGCTATAGGGAAGGAGATGAGTGTGAAAAGAAGTATCTCGAACGATTTCAGCACGTCAATGGCCCCAATGATACAGAGTCTAGTAAGGGCGCGCTTTTATATTCTATTAGGTATATATATATATATATATATATATATATATATATATATATATATATATATATATATATATATATATATATATATATATATATATATATATACCTAATAGAATTTCAGTCATTTCTTGTGCTTTGATAATAAACTTCAAAAAGGACAAGATTTTGTAGCGTATACAATGGTGGTTAAAATAAAAATATATAGTATTTTTTTTTTTACTCTTGGTACTAAAATATTAATTCCTTGATCATTTTTAAGTCTTGAAGGTCAGCATCAGTTGAATTTGCGTTTGAAATCCAGTGGTTTATGTAAGTTTAAAATTAAAAATTTTAATGTATTCATTCAAAATTAAATACACTATTAATGTTAAATATAGTAAAAAATAACATTTAAAAATAAATTTTAATATATAACAATAGAATGACAAAAATACATTTCTCTTTATATGTTGTTGAACAAGAAATTTCCACTGATGCTTTTTCTATTTTTTCATCTATCAGATGTAAAATGTAGGACAATCATAAAAAAAAAAGATTTCAATCTCGATTTTTTGACATACTTCGAGCTAACATGACGCGCTGATCTCACAAATGTAAAATCTCGATGGTATCTGTCAATCATACAAGGAATTGTAACTTTTCATAAGTATAAATATTCAGAATCTATTTTAATGAAACTAGAAACGCGTATGTGGTTAGGGGGCTCAATTAGTTTCTAACAAAAATTCAAGTATGAAAGCTCAGAAATCGAGGTTTCCATTTCATTTTATATAAAAATTAATAAGGGTTGTCACGCAAGACGAAATTAAACAAAAAAAGTTTTAATGCAAATATTTAAATGCATTGCCTATTTTTATGAGTGAAATTGCAATTTAAATGATTTTGAGCTTAGAGCGACTTTTTATAGCGTTTGGCCTCTTCAAAAAAAAAAAAAAAAAAAAAAAAACAATTCCGTGCTTTTGATTAACTCTTTTTTTTTTTTTTTTTTTTGTCTTTAATACTTGATAGAATGCATTGTCATCAATGGAAAGTCTATTTGCCAAGTTTTAAGCTTGATTGTATGACGACAAGTGAATTTATTAGTCCTTGTGCAATTAGTAGCTTGTGTAAAAACTCTTTTAGTGACAAACCCTAAAACTATATGGTTTTGAAAGACACACAAACGGGTTTTCAGTAATTGACTAGTTTCGTTTATAACCAACAAAAATATATTTACTAAACAATAAACATCACTAACTAGTAAACAAAACTGGTCAATATGGGATACTGAAAACCCGTTTGTGTGTCTTGCAAAACCCGATTATTCTGCTAAAGTGACCGTTTGGGCTGAATTATCTAGTAAAGGATGATAGGACCTCAAGAAGGAAACGAGGAACTGATTCCTTTGTGTTCAGGATTTACAACAATTTAATGCCACATATCAATATCGTAACTAATTTTGTAAAACACTGTATTTAAAATTCCCTAACAAATCCGTCCTGGTGAAAATCAGGGCTCATACGTCTTAGGGAGAACAGGGAAAACTCAGGGAAATAAAATCAGCCTTAAAATCTCAGGAAATTCTCAAGGAAAAAAGAAAAATCTCCTCTAAAACCTAGAAAAAAGTAATTGCTACTCTGGGAAAAAAAATCCTACTCTTCGGTGTTCTTTGTTTAACCCTGACTCGAGGAATTGAAGTTATAGAATTATTTGATAACACAGACTTGCAGAAAGTTATTCATAAAGAAAAAAATACTTTTTTCAAGTTATCTGAAGAATTTGAGCAATCAAGACATGATTATATTTGTGTGGCTAAAAATAATTTACTCCGTGATGGAAAACACGACTCTTGCAAACTCAGGGAAATATCAGGGAATTTTTTTCTCTTAAAATGAGTATGAACCCTGAAAATGGTATACATTTATATGACGTGTAGATAGTATCAAATTTACTCCCATCAATCGATTCTTCAAACCGGTGCATTTGAAATTCCATACCTGGTTTTTCAAAATACTACCTGTCTCTGCTATCTATTAATCTCCCGTAGTTATGTTATTGCAAATTTAGGGATCCCTTTCTGAAAATCCATGTACAAAGGCTATGTTTGTCTGTCATGCGCATGGGCAGCATAGACAAGCCTAGAAATTAAAAATTGTGTCTCTCAAACTGATATGAAAGGTAGTGAATTTGGAGAAATTTTTTTAACCGAAACATTGCCATAACATAATCGAATACACTAAATGGACAATTCCCGAATTTTTTAAAAACGAGTGAAATTAGTTTATATTTATAAATAATTTCTTTCTGATTCCAAATATTCACACAAAAGTTATTTAAAAAAAAATTAGTTATTTGAATATTAAGAAAAGAAAGTGTCCGAAAACCTTGTCCGATCGCAGTCAGATCAAAATGATCCACTATAGCTGTGACGTCAAAACATCCTTCCATTTCTATGGTTATCGTGAGGGTATAGTGGACAATTACAATACAATTTGCGAGAGACTTGCAAAACTGGTTTCTGCTGCTGTGTTTCAAGCCAAGTTGTTTCAGATGTAGTGACGTCACATTCGCTTCGAGCCGAATTTGTCATTTTTTCTCTCCAAAATTAACAAGCGAACTTTAGGTGAGAATTAAAAAAAAAAAGCCCAGTGAGCAGAAATTTTTGTGTTTATGGCCTTTTCGAAGCATTTAGAATTGAACTAAAAAAAAATGCTGGAATGATCGATTGTTGACTCTTGATGTTTTTTTTTTTTTTTTTTTTTTCTTTTTTTCCTTCTCAGAATATATTCTATATTTAGAAAGTTAAGAGTCGAGATGATATTTTTTTTTTTAAACTTGATAAACCCCTTTCATATTGTATTTTTAATATTTCTTCCTGCAGGTTCCTTTAGAGTGCAGAATATGAAGCATCCCTTAGACAACATGACATGTGGCATATCCGACGTGGCTCCGGAACTACGCATAACTGGCGGCAGGCCAGCTATCAAAGGCAGCTGGCCATGGCAGGTAATAACTCAATTCAATTGGAATAATAATTCCCTTGAATGTCGTGTTCAATTGAGCACTGCTCATGACCAGATAGGATATATCATTTTGGGCCTAATATAATCCCCTTCGCCTATTCCGATCAATGAGCACCGAGAACGTGAATATGCACGAAATTGCTGTTTGAATAGAGTTGAAGAAGTACTTTATGTTAGAGGAATCGAGTCACTAATAGTTTGGCGAGAACACGAGCATTGAAGAATGGTTGGTTGTTTTCAGATTATCTGGCGCCTTCAGCAACACGAGGGCTATAATGAGCCGAAACATTCGTCATTTGACTAGCCAACATACACTTATAAACACCCATGCCTTACACGGAACTCGAACAAGCAACCTCGTGGTCTAGAAGCTAGCACACTAACCCCTATACCGTTTGGTCGGCCATTGAAGAATGAAATCGGAAATTTAAAAAAATCTTGTATTTTTGACGTTTTACAGGCCTACGAAAAAAGTTTGTTTCTTTTGAACTAAGGATTTTTGTTTCTGGATCTGCTAGGCTAGGTGTCACATCGTAAACTATCAAAATGGAAAACGTGAAAGACTTTTCTAAGATGGATCTTTTTCGAAATTCGCCCAGTGATTTAGATCTTTGTAATAATAAAATTGCATTATTAAGGAACGTTTATTATTGAAAAGAATATTATTTTGCTTTCTTTAACATTTAAAAAATTTATTATGCTGCAATTTAGAATAAAATCTATTTGGTTTAACCAAAATTCTTCTTCAACGTCGTCTGATTACAAAACACTAAAAACCCTCATTTTAGAACATCGTGTATTTTTTAAACTACGAAAACAAGATATGAGCATAAATTGCTCATAAATTATCATTACTTATTTAATAAAACATCGTTACATTGCTAGCTAAATACACGTACTTTGCTTCGAAATGTTGACATGTATATTTTAACAAACAAATGACACATTATTTTATTTCTTTTCAATGACTTATAAGTGATAAATCTAAGTTTCTTTTTTTACCTATAATACTTCTATATAATTGCATGTTATTTGTATAGATGGAAATTCTCTAATATTTAGAACCAAAAAATTATTTTTCTTTTCAAAAAAAAAAAAAAAAAAAAACTATTTTAAAATACATGTTATTTGAAGATATTTCAAAATCATTTGAGAATAAAATACTCCTACGCTACAAGCGATAGGCGAAAATGGAATAACATATGACTTCTGAGATTAGAGTGACCTTTTCAACTTATGCGGATCTCCATAATCTAATTCACAGAAAAGCGATTCAGTACAAATAGTTTCAACTCTTCACGATCACAAATAAACAGTTTTCTTTTGGCCATTTCAAGTCTCATAAAAATCAATTTGTTTAAGAGGAATTGTATTGCTTTAGAAAGTTCTTGTACCCTTCTTGTATGTAAATTCAATGCCATAATACAAACTAAAAATACTCTTTTTAAAGGCAAAGCAACATGTTATCCAAGCATCAAAACATTCTTTGAAGAAGTATATATTTTGTGGTTGGAAAAAAGGACTGCCATAACTAGAATGGTTTTGATGTTTGCATTACAAACACTTGAAATCTTACATACTTTTATGGGGATTATAATTTCAAATCAGACATTAAAGGCACAGTTAAAGGAAATTTCAGAGTTAAAGCAACGCAGTGAAATGTGAAGCGAAAAAATTTTTATCGCGAAATTTTTTTTTGCCTTTACAACTTTGTAATTTTCGTATTTTGAAACTTTTTTCCTAAGCGAAAGGGGGTCTTCCCACTTGCGCCATTCCCATTTGCGCCAAGTGGTCAAAAGACTGGTTTTATTCCCATTTGCCCCACCTCTACTACTCAGTCCAGGTAATCTAACGGTCGGAATTCCTACCCGACTCCACCGTCAAACTACAGCAAATGGTTCCAGAGTTCAACACATATAGAGGGTAATATTAGTGTGTGTGTGTTTCTTTGTGGTCGGTAAAACTCTCGTGCAAACGGGGTCTTCCCACTTGCGCCATTCCCATTTGCGCCAAGTGGTCAAAAGACTGGTTTTATTCCCATTTGCGCCACCGCTACTACTCAGTCCAGGTAATCTAACGGTCGGAATTCCTACCCGACTCCACCGTCAAACTACAGCAAATGGTTCCAGAGTTCAACACATATAGAGGGTAATATTAGTGTGTGTGTGTTTCTTTGTGGTCGGTAAAACTCTCGTGCGGATCGACCTATGATGTTCAAATTTTGTGTGCCATTATCTTTTTTAAATAAAATAATTAATTGTTCGAAGTTATTACATTAACGTATTATGTACGGAAGGCTTAAAAGCTTATTTTTGTTGTTAAACAATAGGTAGAATATTTAAATGTATTACAAGAAAAATTTAACCTCCTAGTATATTTAGAACAAGTTATTTTAAAAAAAAACGTTAAGTAAATTCCTCCTAATCCTTTACAACCAATCAACACCCAAGCGAAAAATTACCAGACCTGGCAGCCCTGTGTCAGCAGTGAGTCCGTCCAGTCATTCCTGACAGGACAGAACAGGTTTCTTATCCCCCCCCCCTCCATCTTTTGAAGGGGTGAACAGAACAGGGCTCTCCCCCCTTAAAACTTTTGGAGAGGGGTGAGGTCCAAAAGAGGGAGAACACCGTCATATGCTGTTTTACAAAATCTGGTGGCGCAAATGGGAATTCTCCGCCCCTTCGCGCAAATGGGAATGGCACAAGTGGGAATAGTTCAAGCGAAAGATATGAACGTTGGTATTAATAATTCAGTGAAACGTTCATTGATTATACCATCATTTATTAGTTACAACAGCTTAGAAAGGAAAGATTAACACCATTAGCATTTATTGATAGCTTTTGGTGTGTTACTATAACCAATAATTTCGCCAGTGAGTATTACTATATTACATTTGAAATCGATGTTTTGTTTATATTATACAATAATAAATGGAAATATATAATGCTCGGGTTCATTATTTGTAAGCTTAATTATGGAAATTCTGCTCCTTAGTAGCACAGTTTCTCAAAAAGATCTCCTTCTACAGTTTCACTTCTGAATTTCTTTTAAGATGATATACACTATGTACCGAATTACTACATATTTGGGAAAATTGAAAAATAATAAAAAATAACAAAAACCAATTGATTGTTTAAAAAATTAGTATCTGGAAATTCAGATTCACTGTAGACGAAGTGGCTCTTTTGCTCCAATTTTGATCACAATCATCATAAAGTCTTATTAACTTAAATACATTTTTTGTTCTTTCTTTTACATTAGTTAAATGAGTTTTAACGAATACTACTCGAATTAACTCCAGCGAGATCCAGCTCGGAGTTTCGAATTCACTGACTTTCACAGAAGCTAACAAATTAAATTCTCTCTGCTTAATCTTTGGCATTATACTAATTTTCTGAACACTGTATAAATAATTTTTATGTTTTTAAATATATGGGTTCAGAACAACTCACATAATACTGTTCTGGTGAACATGACAGTCACCAAACGACCAATTTTTCTTTGTTTTGGTGATTAATTATTTTTCAAAGTTACTAATTTTTATATACTTTTTCATGTAGCAAGTTTATGTAGCATATATGAATCAAAATTCGGCATAAAAAATCATAACATTTCATAACACGGAAAGTTATGCTCAATTGCTAAAAAGGAAAACTTCAATTCGAATTCATTCCCATATTGACGTTATTATACTATACTATACTATACTATACTATACTATACTATACTATACTATACTATACTATACTATACTATACTATACTATACTATACTATACTATACTATACTATACCATATCATACTATATTATACTATACTATACTATACAATACAATACTATACTATACTATACTATACTATACTATACTATACTATACTATACTATACTATACTATACTATACTATACTATACTATACTATACCATATCATACTATATTATACTATACTATACAATACTATACTATACTATACTATACTATACTATACTATACTATACTATACTATACTATACTATACTATACTATACTATACTATACTATACTATACTATACTATACTATAATATACTATACTATACTATACTATACTGTACTGTACTGTACAATAATGTACCATACTATACTATACTATACTATACTATACTATACTATACTATACTATACTGTACTGCACTGTACTGTACTGTACTATACTATACTATACTATACTATACTATACTATACTATACTATACTATACTATACTATACTATACTATACTATACTATACTATACACTATACCATACCATACCATACCATACTATATTATACTATACTATACTATACTATACTATACTATACTATACTATACTATACTATACTATACTATACTATACTATACTATACTATACTATACTATACTATACTATACTATACTATACCATATCATACTATATTATACTATACTATACTATACAATACAATACTATACTATACTATACTATACTATACTATACTATACTATACTATACTATACTATACTATACTATACTATACTATACTATACCATATCATACTATATTATACTATACTATACAATACTATACTATACTATACTATACTATACTATACTATACTATACTATACTATACTATACTATACTATACTATACTATACTATACTATACTATACTATAATATACTATACTATACTATACTATACTGTACTGTACTGTACAATAATGTACCATACTATACTATACTATACTATACTATACTATACTATACTATACTATACTATACTATACTGTACTGCACTGTACTGTACTGTACTATACTATACTATACTATACTATACTATACTATACTATACTATACTATACTATACTATACTATACTATACTATACTATACTATACTATACTATACTATACCATACCATACCATACTATATTATACTATACTATACTATACTATACTATACTATACTATACTATACTATACTATACTATACTATACTATACTATACTATACTATACTATACTGTACTGTACTGTACTGTACTGTACTATAATGTACCATACTATACTATACTGTACTGTACTGTACTGTACTGTACTATACTGTACTGTACTATACTATACTATACTATACTATACTATACTATACTATACTATACTATACTATACTATACTATACTATACTATACTATACTATTCTATACTATACCATACTACATGATACTATACTATACTATACCATATAGTGAAATTTCAACAACATACCATTGACCCCTTTTTCAGGTCCTCCTTCTAAATGGTCACCAGGATCCTTTCTGTGGCGGTATTCTCCTCTCTCCCAAGTGGGTACTGACCGCTGCCCACTGTATCCGTCGTCGTCTCTTCGTGAGAGCAGGAGAACACGATCTCTCCCGGTTCGAGGACACCGAGCAGCAAGAGAAAGCAGGATCCATCTTCGTCTTCCCCGACTATGATCCTCTCACTGTCGACAATGATCTGGCACTGATCAGGATGCGGACTCCTTTCGAAATCACGCGGTATGTTAGACCCATATGTCTGCCGAATCAGGGAGAAAAATTGCCTTTCTACTCGAGGGCTACTATACTAGGTGAGGTTATATTTTTAATTGATTACCTATATTGATTTTTTGATCTATGGGCTGTTTGTCTTTATGTATATGGAGAAAATGGGGGTCCTTTGAGGTAATTCATTAAATAATTTACCCTCTTGATATTCAGATAATCGGTTTCTGCCAACTAGGGATACAGACTGTCTTTCTACAACAGGTTACTTAGTTGAATATCTTTGTAGTGAAAACTTTTTGAAAGTGACTTATCTTTTTTAAAGATTTCCATATGAACTACGTGCACTGTTAAAAAATTTTGATCCAACTTGCACCAAAAATTGTTTCGCATTTAGCTGCAACCAAATTTGGTGTTTAGTTTCATGATTTAATGGTGCTATATTGGTCCGTAAGTACCATTAAATCGCTAAACTATGCACCAAATGTTGGTAGCAGCTAAATGGGAACCAATTTTTGGTGCAAGGTGCAACAAAATTTTTAATAGTGCGAGGTATGTTTTTATCTCCCAAAAACACACTTTTGAAAAGTAGAAGAACCACCAACCTCAAAAACACAAAAAACTTTCTTGCAATAAAAAAATCATAAACATGATGAAAATTTTCAGCCACAAATACAGTGATATAAAAAATGGCCAACCTCTGATTAGAACTCTCGGCTGTGACTCGCTTAAGAATGTCTGCTTACTTAGTTTATTTTTAAAATTTAAGTTCCGCTCCCATAAAAATTTACTCTGCTTGAGGTTGGCGCCCGTCATAGGAATATTAACAATGCTTGCGTTTAAAGTAATTTATGGCTGTTTGCAAGAATATTCGAGTTCATGATTTCATTTGGATAGGTAGGAAATACAAAGTGGTGTAAATCTTCATGTTCATGTAACTTTCAAAATAGTATAGAGAAACTGTGCTCAAACGCTTGCATTTGAATATATTTATTAAGAATTTTTTAAGTAGGAAACTGAAGTGTTTGTGGTAAGCTTTTGTTTGGTTGATACATACATTTTGGAAAGTTTTTATTGTCTGGGGGCTTTAAAGGTTAGTAATTAAGACGGGCGCCAACCTCAATCAGCGTAAATTTTTATGGGAGCGGAACTTAAATTTTAAAAACAAACTAAGTAAGCAGACATTCTTAAGTGAGTCACAACCGACAGTTCTAATCAGAGGTTGGCCATTTTTTGTATCATTGTATTTGTGGCTGAAAATTTTCATCATGTTTATGATTTTTTTATTGCAAGAAAGTTTTTTGTGTTTTGGAGGTTGGTGGTTCTTCTACTTTTCAAAAGTGTGTTACGTTAAGTTGGTGGGCATGTGACACCACAAGTGTTTTTTGGGAGATATCAGAACTTTTTTTTAAACACTGGCGACTTCTATTTTTTGAATTTGTCCGTTTAATAGTTTTTCTATATATCACCTATGGTACACCTGGTACAGTACCCAAAAAAAAAACAGAACGATGGCTATATCTTTTGTTCTAATTGTTGAAATAACAAACAAAAGGTACCATTGTAAATCGTGGAAGGTTTTTAATAATTGTATGTAGTTTTTATTATCATGAGGGGTCATCTACATATTAAAACAGAACCAAACTTTAAAAAGTTCAATAGGAATCTCATAATATTATTCCATATTTGGATTCAGCAATAAAAAAGAATGCGAAATACAAAAATTCGTAATTTTCTAATGAATGGTTTGTAATTTAAATCATAAAAAGAAAATGATAAATTAATGTTTAAAAAAAAAGTTGTTTTTTTTGGCCATAAATACTAAATAATTAATATATTTCAGTAATTTTTTTTTCAAAAGGTAGTTTGTAAATGGCCATATTTAAATAGCAATCAGCTTTTGAATCAATTTCTTTTTTAATAATTAATTATTAATTAATAAAGCAATTAAAATTTTTTTTTGAATAGAAACATATATTTTTTTTTGCTTTCATTAGATTTACCATGGTCTAAAACCCCCCCATAATTTTTTTCTTTCCATTTTGACTATTAGTTCTCGATTTTTTAGAGAAAATGTAAAAAACGCTCACTTTAAGGGACCGTATAATAGACGACTTTTGAAAACTATCAAAGATTAATTCAAGGTAAACTAGAGGTGTGGAAAATCGCATAACGTTCAATTATCGTATAACCAATAGTTTAAGAACTAAGAAACACGCTTTAATAGGAAAGTGAACTAAAAAGTAGAAGATAATTTTAAATAAGTTTGAAATAAGAATAGAGTGATTAACAAGAAATATTTATTTTATGGTAAAAAAGCGTGGGGTGCTTGATGTCAATTTTTGTAAATATTTAATGACAGATATTGGTAAAAGTAGAGCCATTATGAAAATATCTTAAAAAGCACCTCACGCTTTTTTACGATAAAATAAATATTTCTTGTTAATCACTCTATTCTTATTTCAAACTTATTTAAAATTATCTTCAACTTTTTATTTCACTTTTCTATTAAAGCGTGTTTCTTAGTTTTTTAATCTATTGATTATTTTCTACTTTTTAGTTTGATTTTCTATTAAAGCGTGTTTTTTAGTTTTTTAAATTATTAATTATTTTTTCTGTAAACTATAATTTTTTTTTTTTTTTTTTAATTTGCTTTCTTAAATTCCATTTATTTAAAACAACATTTTTAAAGCAATTTCAATAAGTTATCCTTTAAAAATTTTATTGAATCATGTGACTTTTTCATTTTATAAATAATTTCAACGATCTAGTTACATTTGTGTTTATAGTGAAATATTTCTGTAAAATATTCATGCTTTGCTAAATACTGTTTACTAATGCCTACATTTAATATTTATTAATTTTCTAATTATCAGTAGTATTCGTTACATTTCTGCAATTACAGTTTTCGATATTTTATTTATTTCGTCTGAAGAATGCACATCTTTAATGTTGTAAATAAATTATGTTACTTTTGCATTTACTTGCTATTTTTGTATTAATCTTAAACATGACACTATAAATCCAAGTACTTTCTATGCAATTTTAGACTAATACTTGTATTTTTTTAATCTTCGTGAAACGCGCCACATTAACCGTTCGATTTCTCCCGCTGTGAAGAACCTTAAAAATACCTTTCGTTTTATGGAAATTCTCCCTGAAGACCGGTCAAAAAATCGTCGAAATGTTTTCGCTCATAAGTGACGTGTTTTTCAACATAATGCAACGAAATTTGGTATTTAGGGTAAATGATGTATTCTGAATCGAATGAAATGATAAAAAATAAGGGTTCGTATTGAAATTTTCGAAGATAGCGTTACTTTTACTTAGTATACGGTCCCCCAAGAAGAAAAAAATGCATCAGATATATAGAAAATCGCAAGCAAAACATTTTGGTGCAAACCGTAAGATTCTACGATAATTAGAACCGAAGATATAGCCATCGTTCTGTTGTTTTTTTGGGTACTGTACCAGGAATATTCATAATTCTTCAAACTGAGTTCGACGATACCTTACATGCAATAATTATCGTTAAAATTGATAAACCAGAATTGGTACCAATATTATATCTGGTACTTTAAACATTCATAATTCATCAAAACAAAAGTCCAACATGCCATATTTATCTTGGAATTTGATAAACTGAAAGTGGTACTACCTGTGCTATACCTGGTACCTTAAACATTCATAATTTTTCAAGACAAGCCCAACGACACCCAACATGCCATATTTATCTTCAAAATTGATAAACCAGAAATAGTACCACCCATGGTACACCTGGTACCATGAATATTCATAATTCTTCAAGTTGAGTTCAATGATATCTTACATGCTATAATCTACTTGAAAATTTACAAATTGGTTGAATGCGGATGGCAGTAACCATCAAAATCGACCACAACGAGTAATAGAAACTTGTGTATGGCAACTCAACCCCCAAAATTTAATGAAATACGTTGCCATCGACAAAGAGCCTGTCTGCCAAGTTTCAGCTCGTTTGGTTAGTTTGTACTCACAACGACCTATTTTAAGGCATAATAACGACTAATCAGTCCGGGACCCACAGCTTAACATGGATTCCGAATCACAACGAACATCCACACCTAACCCAAGAATCAAATCCGGCACCTTTTACATACAAGGCCAGAGCGTTCATCCCATTGAAAATTTATTCTAATAAATTGTTACAAATAAATATTACAAGTTTTTTACAGTCTAAATATTGCAATATAAATTATTTGTATTATACCAAGCATTGTTTTGGTTCACATATAATAACCCATTGATGTCTGACAAAATTTAAAATATTTTCTTAACAACAATTTTAAAATTCACTATGAAATTAAAATTTTGAGGATATATGATTCTACGATTTCATTCTACAACAGAAATTCATTCTCAACACATCTTTAAAAACGAATGACATTTGTGCAAATTCCATTAGCCAATCGCAATGCGTGGTTCATTTAGTCCTCTGTAATGAATTGACTGTGACGTCAGCTCGCACAACTTTGTATTTAGCCCATAGTATCTTTCAACAAAATGTGATTGTTTTCATTTTTCAATGGAGCTTTCCCGAAATTAAAATGTTTTTGAAAGTTAACTCTCTCTATATTATCATACAGTTCAAATAACACATGCAACTTGAAGAACAAATATTTCTCTTTAATTCTGTCTCTTCACAAATTAAATTATTTCAATTTTAAAGATGTTATAAGCCATATAATTATAGTCTAATTCGTTCTGCCTATACTTTTAACGTATGTTCATTCGCACTTAAGCCTAACATGTCGGAAAAACTAACTTCGAAATAATAGCAAACCTGTTTGGCAACTTTTGGCATATATTTCTGAACCACAATTACAAGCTGATCGCCTTTATCTGTCACCAAATTATGAAATGAAAAAAAGTGGTTTTGAATTAATTAAAAATAGAAAGAAATATTTAATGAAGTTCAAACCAGAGTAGGATTTTAAGTTGAAACATTCTGCATCCTATAATTCAATCCGTTTGAAGATCTATAGCTTAGTTAGGGCTGGACGTTTGTCTAAATTTTTACATCAAAATCGGACTGGAACTCGTTTTTTTATTTCATTTTGGAAATTTCAATATTTTTTTTCTTTGTTGTCTTTAATCCTATGTACTTAATTTTTTTTCTTTGAAAGATATCACTAAGACGAATCTATGGTATTTTTTGTATAATTATGTGAAGTTTCGTAAGCGCGCTAGAAAATAGTCAATTTCGGCTTTTTCGCTGGAAGTTGTGCAGAGAATAGATACTTACTGTCGGTTTCTGCCTTTTTAAGGTTGGCGGCGAAACGACCGTTTCGTCTGATGCATGGTAAATGCGGGCAACTTGCCAAGTGAAATATCTCATGGTTGACAGTTTATAGTCGAGTGCAATACATGTTTGAGACAGCAGAGACTCCAGAATTACCAGATCCCATATGAATTTTTTTGTTAACTTGACCAACTGTTAAGAGATCGATTGAAAACTCGTCGTCGATGTAATCTTATTGATTAAGAATTCTACCGTAGTGGCATGTTAACAATTCCCTTTGATCATGTACCTATTGTCTATTGTGGCTTTGATCATGCAAAGATTTGTTTTACTGTTTTAACAACTTCCTGAGACAAGTAAATTATATCCACTTATAGATATGTCTACTTAGTGTTGACAATTATCAGTAAGAATGAAACAAAATAAAGGAATCTGCCCTCTTGACACCTATCGATTTGAACTACATCAACTACTTATTTTACTTACGACCGAAAATTTGAAAAGACTTCCTTCCTTCCTTTCTTGGCAGAAAACGGAAAATGTTTAACCATTTGTCTATGTTATGCGAAACTCAATACCTTGAAAGTTAATAAAATGGCATAAAAAGATAATACAATGACATGAAAAGATGCATTTTCTAAAGGTGAATAGTAATGTGTAAAAATATGCATTCAAAGAAAACTATGATTTATGATTTTTTTTTATCTGCTGAGGACTTGCCTTAATAATCATAATTGTTGCCTCAAATAATCCTTTTTGCCTTAAATAATCATAATTGTTGTTTAAATTCGGCATGATCTTCTTCTATAAATTGGTTAATAATCTATTTTCTATACATTTTCCACTTTCAACACAAGCCATTGTTCTAAAATATATCCATAGTACTTTTTAGAATTTATACAATAGATTTCCTCTAGGAATCTCTTTTACTAATAAGTATTTACTTTACATGCCATTTTTCAAATTTAAAAATAATGTTTCGATTGCTTTTCTCTTATTTAGTTTCTTCAGTCAAACCCCATTAACGCGAAGTCGATGGAATCGTCGAAATTTTTCGCGTTAACCGAATTTCGTGTTAATTGTCTAACAACTTTTTCATCTAATTAAAGTAGATTTAAAACTTCTAGCTATAAGTGTATTTAATACTTTTGTTTTTTAGAACAGTTACATTGCAAGGCTTAAATTTTGTACAATAGTTTAAAAAGAAATTCATTAGGAACAAAAAAAAGTAAAGTTATTTATTCGTAACTTATTATTTATTTAACTTATTAAGAAGTCTGTTATTGATTTTTCTTAAATTTTTTTTTACAAAAAAACGTTTTTTAAAAAATGTGCCTACCTCTTCATAATTATTTAAAGCATATAAAGAATTGTCCTGCTGCGTTAGAAAACGTTGCAAGGTTTCATAAAAAAAAAAAGTGCTTTAAAGAGCAAATGTTTTTTTTCTCTTAAGAGGGATTTCACTATGTGAGATTTCATGTTAAATAAATATATTGACGTTAAATTTAAGTTTCATCGAACTTTGAACTGACATTACTTAGTGTAAAGCGATTTCGCGTTAACAGGCTTTGACTGTATTTTCTGTATTTTAGAGTTTTAGTCCATTGATTTTACTTACATAGGGTTAAACTCTACCATTGGATTTTTTTGTTACTTTAAATGAGTGAAAAAGAAATCTTATATTATATTCCCACACAGGTTGGGGCAAGCGTCGCAACTTCAGCAGCTTTGGCACCGACATCCTCCACCAAGCCGAAGTCCCAGTCGTGCCTTCAGAAGAGTGTCGAGATTCGTACGACGAGTACTACATTAGCGAAAACATGTTGTGCGCTGGGTACGAATCCGGACGAGTGGATTCGTGTCGTGGGGATAGCGGTGGCCCTCTCATGCACAGACGTGAAGGGGATGGATCGTGGGCCGTGTACGGAATCACCAGCTTCGGAGACGGATGCGGACAGAAGAGGAAGTACGGTGTGTATGCAAATGTCCTCAATCATCTTGGGTGGATACGGGGGATTGTGCAGAATGGAGAGATGGAGGTGGCAGATGAGTTGGAAAGGAAGTGAAGGATATTTTTGCGTTATTTTGAGCATTCTTCTGAGAATGGGCTCATAGTTCTTTTTTTTTTTTTAAATTATTTTAATTAAACTTGAGAAGCTTTTTAGAGAAGAATGGGCCATAAAAATTGAGCTGGAATGGATTAACATTGCAAAAATTATGCATTTGTCCTGGAGAAAAGTTCAAGTGAAGAATAGCTTTCCAAGAACGTTGCAGAAAACGTTTTGGTAAGTTACAAAAAATTTCCAGAATTAAAGCATACACCATTTCAAAACTACCTTAAGGGTTGCCTTGAATATTTTCAAGTGATGTATGGGTTGTTTAAAATTTGAAGCTCATAGATTTACTTTGGACTTAAATATTTTTAGTTGAACATTTCCTGGCATTTTCTTATGTGTTTTTCAAAGAACGTGATTTCTATGGAATGTGGCGATTTTTCTACCATAATTAATATAATCGCAAGGCAATTCTTTCAAAATTTCTAAATTTGTTACTTTTAAAATATTCTGGCAACCATTGCACGTTTCTTTTTTCCAAGAAATAGCACTCCTGAATTTCACAAATAATAAATTACATAATCAAAGATTCCAATTTGTCTATGTTACCATGTCTTTGGCCTAGTAAATTGGCGAGGCATTTTAGTGTAACTCAACCCAGTTTATAACTTGGTTGGCGATAGAGCATGATATAAGAATTTATGGAAATGGTCAATTGTTTGTTCAGGTGAGTAGTTATGGCTGGTGTCCAAATTGTTTATTTAAATTTTACCCAACATTTGAATTTAGGCGGCTCAGGTACTAAGTAAAGCATTGATAATTCCTATATTCACATAAATTTTAGAAGTATGTTCAACAGCAAATCAAACACTTCAATCACATTTCGGTTCATGAATGGGATGTTGCTTGCGTACAATTGAAATTTGAATTGTTAGTGAGGTGTATAATATATTAGTTATAATAAATGATTTTATTGTGATCATTGCCTGTATTATTATATTTGGAAGATTTATTATTCTACGTCTTTTCTCCATATACATTTTTCGCAGCGTTTTGTCAATAATATCTTTATACTTTTGATATAAATTTCTATCATTCTTACATTACGCCTTCTTGTAAGTGAAGCATCGGATGAACAGTTTTTGATCGGCCAATGCTCAACGAAAGAGAACTCTGTTGTTTGTGTTAAAGACATTAGCTTTTCAATATTTTACGTCTTAATAGTATTTTTAAGAGAATTTAGGAGCCGTATTTTGACAATTGCTGAAAAACAAAGTTTTCAATAGCAGCTACCTTATGCGTATGATCTATTTTGACCAAAACCTTAATGAGCTCTGGGCCACTATTAACCAGTATACAAAATTTGAACATCGTAGATCAATTCATTTGTGAGTTATGCTGCCCACAGACAAATAGATGAACGACAAAGATTTTTTCTAGACAACTTTTTACTTTCAATTACCCATATGTAATAACATAGGGGAATAAAAGTATAGGATTCGGTAAAAAAAAAAAAAAAAAATCGAATTTTTTGCATTTCTCCACGTTTTGGAACATCTTGATCTCAAAAGTGTGATCTAGAACAAATGTCTGTCTGTGTGTGTGTTTGTGGTTAGCATAACTCCCGAACAAATTGACCTACAATGTTCAAATTTGGTATGAGGGTAAGTGGCTGCCATAGGACCTACCATTAAGGTTTTCGTCATAATCGCGCATGCACATAAAGTAGCTGCCATTGAAAAAATCATGTTTTTTAATGATTGCTAAAAAAAGGCTCTAAAGATTTTGATAAAAATCGCTGTGGTAATGCCTCTTAAGGTGTTATAAACAACCCCACCTCCAAAATTCCCTTAAAAATGCTTTAATGGCGTAAGAAGTTGAAAAACGAATGCCTTCAACACAGAATCCTCTTTGCTTGAACATAGCTCATCAACAATCGTTTTTCCTTCTCTCCTCAGTCTCACTTATAATCGAAAGTCTCCTCAAGTTCTCAGTCTCACTTATTTCGAAAATTATATCTACCAAATCAACATTTTGGCGATTTTTTTTTTTTTTTAAGGCCCATACAAGCATTATTATATAAAATTTCGCCAAACTCTCCATTTTTACTAAATGAATGATAAAAATATAAATACGTTAAATGACACAAATTCACGTCAGTGTTATAGTATAATTGAAAGTTGTGCGATGTTCCATACCCCTAGATTTTTTACCAAATGCAACAATTTCATTTGAAAGTAAATATTTTGGTGGAATAATTCCAATACAGAGAAGTGCCAACAAATGAGAACTATTTTTATCTTAAGTGTCAATTTCAACTATTGTAATAAAGCCCTAACTTAAATACTTTTCACTAATTTTCTTTTTGTATTAAAGCTATCATTATTCTGTTTAAAGTATGGATATCTTACGTGCAATGCATCTACCGGAAGTATATTTCGAATTCGTTAAGTGTTATAAATTATGCTAATCTCTATATATATAAGACAAAGCCCTCACTCACTCACTCACTCACTCACTCATTCACTGACTCACTCACTCATCACTAATTCTCCCACTTCCCACATAGTCACAATTCTGAAAATCGGCACAAATATCAACAATCGTAAAAATAGAAAAAGTAAGCAACTCCGATCTCGATTAACCCACTTTAAGGGGTCGAAAAGGGGTTAAACGTTCCAAACGAGGGACATTCGAATATCCCACTTCCCATTTGGTCACAACTCTGAAAATAGGCACAAATGTCAACAAAGACAAACATAGAAAAATTAAGCTATTCCGAGCTTGATTAATCCACTTTAAGGGGTGGAAAAGGAGTTAAACGTTCCAAACTCAAATATCCCACTCCCCATATAGTCACAATTCTGAAAATTGGGGCAAATGTTAACAAAAATAAACATAGAATAAGCAAGCTATTCCGATCTCGGTTAATCCACGCTTAGGGGTCGAAAAGGGGTTAAACGTCCCAAACGAGGGATATTCGAACATTCTACTTCCCATTTCGTCGCAATTCTTAAAATTGGTATGAATGCCAATCAAGATAAACATAGAAAAGTAAGCCATTCCGATCTCGATTAACCCACTTAAGGGTTGGAAAAGGCGTTAAACGTTCCAAAAGAGAGATATTCGAATGTCCCACTTCCCATTTGGTCACAACTTTGAAAATTGGTACAAATGTCAAAAAAGATAAACATAGAAAAAGTAAGCTATTCCATTCTCGATTAACCTACTTTATGGAGTCGAAAAGGGGTTAAATGTTCCAAACGAGGGATATCCGAATGTTCCTCTTCCAATGTAGGCATAATTCGGATATTTGGTGCAAATTTTAAAAGGACAAATTTAAAAAAAAATAAGTTATTCCAATATCGATTAATGAATTTTTAAGGGATGAAAAGTCGACGCAACATTGAAACTATACGAGGATTATTTTAATGTCTCAATTCCAATACAGCTACTACTTCGAAATTTAGAACAAAGAGCAAACATAAACACAATAAACTATTTCAATCTCGATTACGTAATTAAAAGGGTCCGAAGGGAATTAAACGTTCTAAACGAGGGATATTCAAATGCCTCTTTCCAATATAGTATTCACAATTATAAATTTCTTTAAAATTGTCAACAAAGGAAAGTTTCTATTTTGATAAATCAATTTGTCGGGATCGAAATGGGTGCAAACGTCTGAAATGTAGAATACGTGAATGTCTTTTGATCGCTAAAATGCTAATGGTAAAATTTCGTAGCGCAGCACGATTATTCAGCTAGTCATGTATAAACTATAAAATCCTGTCATGTCAATTTTGAAAGATGATTCACGTGAAAATTTTGAAAGATGATTCACGTGAAAATTTTGTTAAAAGCTTAATATTCATTGATATTTTTACTAAGGAATTCGTTTGTTGTTTTACAAAATAAGGCTATATCTAGGAAAAAAAAAACTTTTAAAAAGCATGATTTCTAGAAACTGCTAAAAAACACACTATGATTTTTATTGGTAAATACCCTACAGTTTTAATATTGTGTAACCTTTTGGGAACTAATTTTCCACGTGTTTTTTGTCCTTAAATTTGATTCGTTTTTTAGTTTTGTATTAGAATTATTAATTTATTTTAAGCGTAAATTTTTTTCCCCTAAAAGACAAATTATTAGTGAGACAAAGACCCTACGGATCCCAAAGGGTTAATGATAAAATTGCATGTTTTCATAATAATTTAAGTTCGAAGGGAAAAATAAGAAATTTACTATCAATAAACAAATATGTTGTAATTCACATAAAATCACATGAGAACCATCTTTAATGAAACAGCACGCAAATAGTCTTTAAATTTAGTTTCTTTATTAAAATTAAGCATTAATTGTTGCCTTACTTGAAACAGAAAAAATCCCTTCGAAATGCAGAGGGAAAAAATAAAAAAGATAAATAGATTTAATTATTTTTCAAACGTGATTCCAGTTCATTAAGTTGGGAAAAATTAAAAATGTTTTTAATGCAAAGCTTAGTAATGATTTCCAAGCTATTAATTAGTTTAAGAACGTAACTAATTTATTTAATGTTAACTAGCAGAAACCTACCAAAATCAACGAAGTCTTTTTATTTAGCATGTTTTTATAATATTTTGTAAATAAAATTTAAATTCATACAAAGTTATTAAGTTCCAAGTTTTATTTTTATTGAAAAGAATAATATACTGAAAGAATAATTAGCAGAAGAAAAATTTCATTCGAAAAATTTTTATAAGAAACTAATTTTAAGGTTAAGTTGTAAATTCGTTTTCTTCAAAATTATATTTTTTTAAATAAAGCTCAAATTTAAATATTTTGTGAAATCCGTACAACTAGAATATAAATGTTTTAAATAGATTAATATATTAGTATTTATACTAATTAATTAAAAATTTATTACTATGTTTCAATATTACTGGTGATAAACTGTGTTAAAATTCAAATAATTGTTTTTGTCGCCAAGTTGTTTCATATTCTCCGGTTGCAATTAATTGATAAAATTTCGATATTAAAGACATTTCAAGCGGCAACCAAAGAAAAATAAATAAATAAAAGGAAGAATATATTTTAGTGGAAATGGTTACATAGCAGTTTCTCAGCCGTATTTAAATTCAAAATTAATAAATCAAATTTCCGCAGCGAAGCTAGTTTAAAAAAAATCATGTTTATTCGATTTTTTACCGAATGAGCAAAGTTGTAGAGTTAGTACTCTTGTAGAACTTCTATTATTTTCAAACCAAGGACTTCATATTAACTTGGCTATTTTCTGTAACTGTGTGAGTACAAATTTAACCAAATTCTATAAATTAGAAAGTCCTCCTAAACAAAAGTTTCTTATTTAGTTAATAAATCAGTATGCGGTGCATCGAATGCGTTTGCTAAATTTTGGTAAGAAATTATTATTGATAATTTATTTAATTAATATTTTTATTGAAAATTAGACAGCTTTAAAAAATTTTGATGTTATACATTTGAAATATTTTGAGGATGTAAAATATAATAGAAAGTAATACACATAAAGCAATAAATTCTAAAAAGTGGGGTTAAATAATAGAATGATATAAGAAAAAAGCAACAAAATTGAAATATGTGTTATGATTAAAAAATTTAATCTAGCAATAGAAAAAGGAGTTCAAGTTGATATGGTGTCATGAGCGTACAATAGTGAAAATATATCTTATACATAGTGACGTCACAGTCAACCTTATGTGCTGGAAAAATAAAATATGCGTTTGTGATTGATTGAGCAAACTATTTAATTCATATAGTCAATTTAAAGATATATTGTGATTTGTTAAATTTATAAGAGTGGAGTTGCCAGATGCTAAAAGTAATTAGTAATAACATTTGTTCAACAATATTAAAGTATTTGAATTCAAATAATTTTTTTGAAGAAATTTACCCTTTTTCAATTACATTTTACGTCAATTTATTGTTTGAAAATCCGTGGTAAATATGTGGGAACTTTTTCATTTTGTCCATTTTAATACCATTGCCAAAATTTAAATTTGGACTCTGTCATTAGCTTTAGTGTGATTATAAATATTTCATTCATATCTGAACCATAAATGTATTAAGATGTAGGCACAGAAAAGCATTTAAATTGAAAAACCTTTGCAAATTAACGCATAGCTAAAAGTATCTCAGAAAATGAAAGAAATGTTCTTTTATGCATCTTTGTTATTTTTTACTAAATACAAAATGTTTGAAAGGATATAGAGTGGATTTTTTTCAATCCCAGATCACAAGTAAAGGGGGGAAAAAGAAGAAGAAAAAAAAAGCAGCAATTTAGCCTACTATTAATATATTGTAAGTTTTTTTTAGTTTTGTCTTGGTTTAATTGATAAATACGTGTTTTTTCGTCTCAATGATTTTTGTTTCGTCGTCTATTCTTTAATGTCTATTTATCCAGCTTTTTATTTATAGTGTATTAAAAGAATTAGATAAGTATGAACTAAAATTGTAATAAGAAAAAAATATGTTATAAACTCCTTTTAAGGTAATAATATGTTTTTGGTGTTCTGTGGCCTTAAATGCGGAAAATTTGTTTTTTAAAAACAATGATTTGGCGAAGAATGGAGCAAAGTTACTGAGGGACTGGTTGAGCCTTTTATATTGAGGTTTTTTTTCACAATTTATACATGAAACTGATAACATTTCATTTATTTAATTATTGTATTGTCAACGTAACTATTTGATATACTTAAGAAAACGTAACTATGGAATTGTTTTAAAGAAGTATTCTTTGGCAACATGCAAGTGTTTTTTTATGTACGTACCCCGTTATATTTCTCTTAAATATGGTCTAAAAAGTATCCCAAAAATTCAAAATGGCAACTTCATGAAGTAGTATACAACTTCACACTTTTTCATTTTCTGCTCTAGCTCTAAAATATCCCTGAGAAGTCAAGTAATGACCTACTTTCTTGTTTTAAACTTTCAATATGCCACTCTACAATTTGAAAAGTCAGTATTATTGTACTGATAATGAATAATCGTCACGTTGATAATAAAGTATTACTGATCACATGGGTATAAAAAAGGTCATTAAGATAGAAAAGCTCTTTACTATTTTAAGTTTCTGAAAGAAAACTTAATTTAATTAATGCATTCGTATCAAATACTTCTGCTTCCACTTTATTTTCCGTATAAAATATAAAACTCTTTCTAATTCCTTATACGACGAATACCATAAACATGATTAATTGAAATCATTGTTGTAAAATTCAATTTAATTTGGAGCAAGAAAAGTTTAGGTGATATGGGGCATTGTTCAGTTGGATATTCTATTCGATATTGTCTCTAAGCTATCCCCGAATTGCTCCGAATATCATGGTGGGATTGTATTCTTGTCCATTGGGGCACATAAATTTATCTCCGAAAAATGTTTTCAAACGTCCCTGTTGTAGTAGGAAGTTCAGAAAAGTCATACAAACTGCAAGAGCAGAGAAATCTAACAAATGGATCAAGTATTTTGAATTTTCGGAGCTTTAGAATTAAATTTTAGTACTTTTTTTCGATTTCGCTATATTTTAACAAAACAGTGATAATACTATAATATCATAAGTATACTTGTAAGTTCCAGTAAGTAAATAAGAACTATTTTCTAAAACTTACGAGACAATAAAAATGAAATTCTTTCTACGTTTTATCAATAAAACATAATTTGAATAAAAATCGCTCTAAAACCTCTCTTTACAATGCAAACCGAGATCGTTGCATCTACCCGAAAGCATAAAGTTATCTTGCACTGTTGCCCTAAACCCTATCTGAAAAACTTTCCTATTTGTTACATTTACTTTTGTATTACATATTACACTTACTTCTATTTGTTGCATTTATTATATTCCTTGCAAATTTACAATCATCATTCATTCCCAAATAGAATATTCTTTGATACTGACATACAGAATGAATGTCACTTTAGATATTTTTATTAGCAAGACAATTTAATTTGTTATTATTTTATTCTAAGGTGTGAAGAGTTTATTTGAGGTTCATTCATTCATTTGCCTCTTTATTGAAGAACAAGGATCTAATAGTACACTCACTAATTTGTTTGTATCACAATTTGAAAATACAGGCGTGCAACAAATAGTGTGTTTGAGTGGATGTCTAAATAGGACTTTGAATATTTCTTATTGTATTGGGAAGACAATTAGAGTCAAAAGGTGTAAGCTCTACATTAGGTCTCTTTTTTGGAATATTTGGAAACGGGGAGCAGGGCCTGATTTAGAATTTTTTTTATTGTAGGCACAACATTCAGAGAGGGGGCAATAGCAAATATTTTTTTCCTTACGTCAAAATATTACCAGATCAAGCTATATTCGTTAAGACTAATTTTTTACAATTAAAACTCATAGTTTACTTTCACACGATTTTTTTGTTATAATTAGTATGATCTTGATTTCCTCAAAACTTTTGAATTAATCAAGACCCCCCATGAACACTGATTTTAAAGCACACTTTCCTGTATTTTAAACTTACATTTTACCACATTTATATAATAATAAAGATTACTTAATTTTATAACAATAATTGTAAATAATACAAAGTCCCACTGTTTCCACGATCTCACCAAAAAGGAGGGCCAAAAAAGTACACGTAAGAGCCTACGAACCAACCAATCACAAAGACTCTTTCATTTCATAGTATAAGAAGTTGTACATGGTTGGTTGGTGAACATCTCTTTACAAGAGGCGAGAGAAGGAGAACAGCGGCTTAAAGCCCTTGTCTCCGTGTACGTATGAAGAAGTTGTATATAATTGGCTGAACCGGAAAGATTTGCTTAATTAGGTTTTAATCAGTTAACCTATCTAACTTAACTCTCTGTGATTATAAAAAATATGGAATTTGCGGATGTGTAACTAAAAATTTTTTATTATTTTTGTTCAGTACTTCCCATAAAAAGACCATTATATTTAAAATTTTCAGAAAACTTTCAAAATTTGGGGGCCCCTGATAAATTTCAGTTAGTCTTTCCAATTTGCCTAAGCCAATCATATGCGTCTATGTAAAGCATCTACCGAAACTTTATATGTTTTGAATCGATGCCATATGTGTTAAAACCTCTATAATAATAAAAATATATATATATATTACAGGAGGCAAATTTATAAAAGAACATACGTCATTTAAAACATTTGAATACTAAACATTACCCCCCCCCCCCCTCGAATGATGCTTGTATCTTTGGTTCTAAAAGTTGTAGAATATTGCCGTTTGCACCTAACTAATTTGTTTATGATTCTTTGTTTGCTTGAAGCATTTTTCTATTTAGAGGACTGTTTACAAAGTAAATCGAACTCTAACTTTGAAAACCCTTTTCAATCGATTTAGAATACTTTATTTACCCCTTCAGTTCATTATGTCTAAAAACACGGCAATTATGAGCTAAGAGCAAATCTCAATATTGACATGGTTAGATTTAAGTGCCCCCTCCCCCCCATCCGGCCTGAAAGTAAGCGAACGGACTCGTGTTTTAAGACGCTACAAGTTTATTATTCTGAAATCACTCGGAATCTACTTAGATTTATTGTGTAATGTTTAACAATAGTCTCATAGAAAATTAGTAAAGTAACTTCAGATATGAGTTTTAATGTAAAACATTAAACACAATTTAAGTTAAATGAACTTCCAATTATGGTCAGAAATAAAAATTAACGTATAATAGTGCTGATAATAAAATTTGCAAGCATAAATTGTTACGTAATGGTTTTATCTTGCATGTATAAAGTAATTGATGTTAATTACGTCACACTTATTTCTTATATGTTTCACTAAGCCAAGGGAAAATAATTTTTTTTATTTAGCTAAAAATAACTTATGTTTTGAAACTTTGTGCATATTTTGTCAACGTACTATGTACTGGAACTTTGCATGCTAATAGAAACTTGTTTAGTCACTATATTATCTGAGACAAATGAAGAGTATTATGTAAATATATAATCCCATCGTTATGGACATTCGCTATATTTCTTACTTGTGACTGTAATTTATTAAATAATTTGTTTTTGCCTCTTTCTGGAATGTCCATAAATTTGCCGGCAACCTATGATGTCAAAACTTTTGTAATCTCATTATGGTTTAAAACCGAATTTGTTTGCATCGCTATTTTTTTCGTCGTACTAGAAGATCTAAATGAAAGCTATACTGCATCAAAATTTCGTAACATCGAATTATTATGCTAGTTCAAATTTCAAAGAAGAATATCTTAGAGAATGGTCTCTTAAAAGGAACTTCTTTCCATTTCGAGTATCGACTGGAAGAAGCCACGCATTTTGAAAACACCTACTTAGAAAGTATAATTACCGTTGTGTCTATTTATTTTTAAAAGCATAAAATAGGTAGCATTGACTTAGGGAATTGAACAGGATTTGTCTCACATGCTAGGGGCATGTGTTGCCTCTGATTCAGATGTTTGGTTCGATGACTGGTTGGAACTTAAAAAGGATGAATTTTATTCACACCTCTTAAACTTCTGAGTTGCAAAATATAAGGCACTTTTCAATATATATTTGTGACTATTTTAAGGTACTAGGAAAACATATAAGAGTTTACCATTTATGTTTTCAAAAGTTAAAATAATAAAGAAAATTAAAAATGTTACTTTGATTTTGTTTACCTCAATCACACTTCATTAGTGTATTTTTACCTCAATCAAACTTTAAATGCAATCTTTACGGTCCCTAACAGAAGGCGCTTTTTTTTTAAAACGTTTTTTGGTAAAAATATTGAAAACCAAACGTCAAAATGGAAAGAAAAAAAGTTTCTAGAAAGGTGAAGGGTTTTGACCATGATAAATCTAATAAAAGCAAAAAATATATATGTTTCTATTTAAAAAGTTGTTCTAATAATTAATTTTTAAAAAACTGTTTAATGCAATATTTGCATGCCATTTATGTTTTTTTTTTTTTTTTTTTAAGTAACAAATTTAAACATATTTGAAAGAAAATTACTAAAATATATTAATTATTTAACAATTTATACCTTAAAACTGGTTTACATTTTAAAACTAATTTTACATTCCCTAGTCATCATTTGAATTATTAACAACACCTCGGAAAATTATGGAATTTGGCAATTTGCCTCTCTTTCGGATGCTAAATCTAAGTATGTAATATTATGGAATTGCCATTGGAATTTTTGAAGTTTAGTTTAGTTTTATTAAGTAGATTACCGATTACGACAATAAACAACTATATACAATTATTAAAAAACTTTCAAGAATTACAATGGTATTTTACTTTTTTCATTTCATCAATTAGATATATAGTCTGCCATCGTACTTTTTTTGTGTACTGTACAAGTATATTTGTAGATTATTTGTAGTCAAGAAAAGGGCAGAAACATATCTAACACATTTATTCTAAAACAAATATTATAATACAGACGTTAATACACATATTATTTGACTCTATAATAAATACATACACAAAAAACGTTTGAGTGCGGTGTTATTGCCATTATCTACAAGTGATCACAAAGCCTTACGGCATTATTTAGATAAATAGACATTTAATACTACATTATTTAATGCATACATCCTTTCTAGCACAATGTATTTACTTTGGAAGTATATATTTCAATATTAAACATTTTTCTTCAAAGTTGGGTATGGTTGGTACCCTCTAGTATAAACATGTATTAACTTGTTATATAGTTTTGCATTAATTTACAGTGAATGTGGTTCAGTTGAAACATTCTGGAATAACAGATATATTAAATTAATTTATTTTTCTTCATTATAGAATTTTCCAACGAGAATTCACTCCACGATATATTTCATGTATTAATATTTTGATAGTCATGCCTTATACGTTTTATTAAAATAGAATTTTTTTTTAAGGATTTGCCTACATTAAAAATTTCAGTAACAAATTTTTCAGTAAAAATCTTTCATAATGTCAAAAAATCTATATATTTTTATCCATAAATGCGTGCAATTATATGATTTTATTTTACAATATGAAAAGCGAATTTTTGTTTATCAGTGAAATTTTTATACACGACTTGAATTATAAAGCTGTATATTTATATATATTCATTACAAATTGCATAAAATATTTGTTCTTCTTTTAATTAATTCAATTTCTCACAAACGTTCGTTTGTAATTTAAAACATTTTTTATTAAAAGTAGAAATACATTCAAAAATTATATTTGACTGCTGAAATTCAGATACAATTTGTGTATGCTATCATTAAAATATACTTCAGTTTCTGTCAAGTATTTTGTTATACATGACAAATAAGCTAACTTAAAGGAAGAAAATCATTTATTCTATATTGTAAATAAATTAAAATGAATGAATTGATGCCGATATATTTAAAAGGCAACATTTCTTTGAATTTCTGATTTTTTCTCTGCTAAAGAGCTGAAACGTCAGTTATCAATTATTTATTTAAAAAAAAGCAAAGTCTTCAATTCTAAAATTCAAGATGATACTTCACCCTTTGTAAAAGAAGATTAGTTTTTAAAACATAAGTCTTAAAAAGTAGGTTGATTGTATTTATTGAATAGTAAAATAAAAGTGAATGCAATATTTAAGCATTTTCTTATTACTTTTTAAAAACGCAGTATCATGAATGGAGTTTATTCATAACAATATTTGGTTTTCTTCATCAACATCAATTCAAGTCAAGGACAAATTTCAGTAAGATTTATATTAAATCAAATTAACTAATTAATAATACGAATGATCGTAATGACATCAGTTATTTAATAGATGTGGTCTGTGACATCGCAAATGTATGAATTAAATAGCAAAAAGAAAAAAAAAAAGAAAAAAAAAAAAAAAAACACCACGAATGTAATTAATTTTATAAAATTTCATATTTACTTGGCATGCTATCAATTCAAACTTTTTTTTTAAGTTCAACTGAATTTCTGATAAAATAAATTGTATTAAGAAACAAATTTATTGATTAAACTTTAATATTTTATATTTAGTTTATTATTTAATATATTAAATAGTGATCCGATGACATTAAGGGAAAAAAACTAAATTTCAGTAATTAGTTTGTGTGACTACTTGCATCCCAACTTTCAAACCATTTTTGTACAGAATAATTTAAAGCAAATGTCTTTTATAGAATTTTAGTATTCTATAGTATTATTATATCTATTTAGTATAGTTATAACCATACAAAATTTGCATTTGACTGAATTATCTTTATTATGAAACAAATTAAATAATTTTGGAAATTGGTGATTATTAAGATCGCAATATAAAATAAAATACTGACTAAACTAGCTCGTTTAAAATTTCATTTGCTACATTTAATGATTTTCTGTTGCTTTCTTAATTAACCTTTTTACAACTAATCAGATGTTAAATGTTTTAAATACATAATTCATATCAAACTTGAATCTCAGGATGTAATTATACAGGTTACAATGAATACACTGATCTTAATTGTCTAGAAGAGCAGCCTCTAGAATAAAAACGTAACATAAATTATTTGCCAAGAGGGTCATAATTTTGAAAAAGAAAAGTTCATAAATTAGTTTCTACTAAAGTTGTTTCACAATAAATAAGATTTTCCCAAGAGAATCACAGTGTGAGCTTTTGCCAATGGCGTATCTGCTTGTGGCCAGTTGATATTGTTTCATTCCAGTGCTCCAATGGCTTACCACGAACAAACATGTAGGATCCGAACACTACTCGACCAACAATCTTATCTGAAATAGTAAACACTTGTTGTTACAGTTGACATTATTTGAACTAATTAAGGGACAGAAAATGAAAAATATGTTAAAAACACATGGATATCCAAAAGTAATGGAACTTTTAAAAAATCCACAATTCGCTGCCGTTAGGAAGTGAAAGATGCGGTTTTTACAAAAATGCTCTCAATATATCGAGAAGAAGGAATTTATTTTTATTTTTTAAATCAACAGATGGCGCTGTAAGTATTTGTGAGCCATTTCTCTAAGTTATTACAGTGAATTGTGAGTTGCTAGTCATTGAAAATTTGATGCAAAGTACCATCTGTTGATAAGAATAGAAATATTTGTTACTTTGTGACACACATACTTTTGTATAAAAACCCCGATTTTTTACATTAAAGTGGAAACTGCTTCTTTTCCAGACTAAATATTCATACATTGATACTTTTTCATAAGTCATGTTACTTTGGGACACCTTGTATGTGGGACTAATTACAAAATATTAGTACAGCAATTGAACATTTTATTTACTATCTATAAGTGCACAACACATTTGAGCAAACACATGGTACTTATTGATAACTGTCTGTAAAGAGATAATTTTTTTTCCCTTCATGATTCAGATTCTGTGTTGATATTAGACTCAGAATATTATAACAATTACGAAAAAAAATATGATCAATACATTTGCATTGCGTATTTCTTATTCACTTAAAGATAATTTTCAAGTAAGATGTGAATAAAAGTTAATCGGGAACAAATAATCTTTTAAAAGAATTATAGAGTAGGCTGATCCGAAAAATTCGAGGTATCTTATACCTTTTTGCGGTAGTGCTGAAAAGTTGTTGACTCTCATTATTAAACTCTAAATTCGTATCTTTTGTCGCCTCAATGAGTCGAAAGTTGCGAAAGATGTACTAAAAATGCTTAAAATTCAAAAATTAATGAATAATCACAGACTTCGTTGATCATTTTGCGGTAATCCTTAAGAGTTACTGTGTATTAATAACAACACCTGTACAAAATTTTAGAATTACACGTTGAAATCTTCTGCCACCTCAACGGCACCGAATTTTGAATTTTGAAAGAAATTTTTTCAATAAATACACATTTCACTTACCTCATAATAATGCGAAAATAAACTTTATTTCATCTTTCAGACATGCATATTACAAAAGAATTATTGATTGTAATCTTTTTTTTTCGATTCGCATTATAATAACGTAAGTGTAATGTGTTTTTGTTTAAAAAAAATTCCTTCAATTTCCAAAAATCGGTGCCGTGGAGGCGGGAGAAGATTCTAACGTATAATTAAAAAAATTTTGCAGGTATTGTTGTTAAAAAATAGTAACTTTTAAGCACTACCGCAAAATGATGTTGTGATTATTTATTAATCTTTTATTTAAAGCATTTTAAATCCATTTTTCACAGCTTTCGACTCATTGAGGTGACAGAAGATATCAATTCAGAGCTATAAGATTTTACGCACTTTTTAATGATGAGAGTTCACAACTTTTCCGCTCTATCAAAAAAAATAAAAAATTTTAAGATACTTCGAATTTTTCGAACCGGGCTATTATATAGCAATAGTGACGATAAATAGTATTTTATTACAAAGTAGTACTTTAATCAATCAAACTTTTTTTTGAAAAAATGTAAAGTGGGATAGTAAAATAATTGATTAAACAGAGGCCATTTAAAACACTAAACTTTTTTAATACCTTTGTATGGCCCTCCAGATACTGTTACTTGTAGGAGAACACTGGCCGAATTCAAGCATTTCTGTGGTAATCGGAAATGGAATGATTCATTATACTTAGGATCAAGGGATTTCTTCACAGGTCCAGTTTTCTTGGTTTTCATCAGTTTGTTCTCAATCATGAAGAGAAGTTTCACAAAAGTGTCTGGGAAAAAAAAAACGTGAAAGGTTTGAAATAATTTTATGGTTGCGGCGAAGTATTTTTCAAATTTTACTTTTGTAATGCTATCTATCAAATGCTATATTTGTAGATATAGAACCATTTACAAATGTAATTTTTCTTTAAAATTAAAAAGCCGTAAAATTAAAGGTTGGCAGGGACTACTAAGTTATTACCAGAAAATCGCAGTCACATATTTAAAAACACCTATTTGAAAGTGGAATTAAGGAAATAACTAACTTTTTAAGTTTCTTTTAATTAAAAAAAAGTTTCGAAGCGTATAATTTTTTTAGCTTTATGATTAGAAAATACAGATAAAAATACGAATATTTAATGTGGAAGAATATTGCAATTACCAAGTGATTTTTTTTATTAAAATTTCCCAAAATAAGAATATAATAATTCCATTTTGTAACCTAAATTAATCAAGTACTATTTATTTAAAATCTTATTCTGTACAAACCATAGTTTTTATATAAATCGTCGAAGAATAATGTCACTGAAATACTTCAGCTAAAGAGCTGGAAAAGTCAGCTTTTTGAATTTCTTTATGAAGTACAATTCTCTCTTAGTTACTTAAGAAAGCATAGTACGCAGTATCATTGAGAGTAATCAATAATCTTTTTCTAAGAAATAAACCTAAAATAGATTTATAGAAAAAAAAATTCAAACCAGCATTGTCTACCAAATTATAGGTTTAAAACTAACGAAATTCGAAAGAACAACAAATCGATGATTTTTTTTGCTATCAATATCAATCAAATTTAACATTATAATTTCACCCTGTTTTTTTTTTTTTTTTTTTTTTTTTTTAAAGATTCGAAGCAACAACCTTCAAGATTTTACATTTGAGTTTTGAATTAAAATATTTAGTTACCATTAAAGTAGTAATAAAATTTAATGCCATCCTATTTTTATACACAGTACCCATGCATAATTCATATGTTTTTATTACACTAATACTGCTTTGTTTAAACATGTTGTTACGCAATTTCATTTTATTTGGTACACTATTTTAACTGGATATGTGTACTAGAATATATTGCATTAGGTTGCTGGGTTAGTGAAAGACTCACGTGTATTGAGTCATCTTACCGAGTCCATTTTGTTCATCTGGCATCTTGAGATTCTTTGCCTCGCACACTGTTACAGTTAGACGCTCCAGGTTATCGTTGTAGCACAGACTGACAAGAAGTTCTCCGACATCGATTGGAACCTTCACAAGAGAACAAAAGTTCAAACACTTTATGTTTTTATTTAGAGATGTATCTGATGAAATACTTTAGCTTATCTCTAATTCAAGTTTAGATTGTTCATAGTTGAAATTCATCTGTTTAAGCTGTATAGAGTAAGTTCTTATAAATATATACTGCAACACTTTTTGAATGCAAATTAGGTAATGGTAAAGGATATCTGAAGGAAAAAATGAACATAAGATCATATTTTCGTCTTCAGAAGGAAGATGTTGCACTTTACGTCCCTACATGGTAGTTCACTTTTGCAATCTGAATCACATTGGGAAATTGAGAATGTTTGAAAGCAATATAATCTAAGTTCCAAATATATGTCACATAATTATTTCCTTGAAGCGTGATTTGAAAATATTCGAGCAATTTTTGAATTAATAAATTTTTTAATTATTTTAATTTTTGTAAGATATTTTGGAAGATAAGGAAGATATTTTGATTTCAACAACGTCTGCTTAATTATATTCATCCTGTACTGTGTCCTGAGCTATAAACCAGAAATATTGCAACTCACCTAACATTTTACAAGTCTTTAATGGTGTATTTAGAAATAGACTTTGTAACTAATTGTACACATTGTTCCTGCCTCTTATATTTGCAGCATAGCAACATGTTTTTTATATGCTTTTAATAGAAACCTTGTTTAAACACTATGACTTTTGAAAAGATTTAAAGATGCATATGCTCAAACAATAAAACTCAAGTGTATGTTAATGATTTAAAAATGCTTAATTTTAAATTTGTGAGTTCGTACAGGTACCATAAGAATGAATGTCGAAAAACTATCCTCAATCTTACATCTCTTCTTCAATACGATGCATTGCTTATAAAGTGGACAAGTTCCCTTGTAGCACAACAATGCTGGCCAATATCGCTCGACATCGGACAATCTCGATGTGGACAGTTATAAACCGTCCGTTGCCACCGATTTTAGCCAATCTCGCCTTCTGAATAAAATATACTGGAAGTTTTGAAATGTTGATTCCCAGTTTTAAAATATCTTATTTTTAAGAAAAGAAGAAGGGTAAAAAAATATTTTGAGATGTTTTTGACATGTTTATTAAAAAAAATAAAAAAAAATCTTGAAATTTAGAATGATACTCGAGTTTTGGCCACCATTTGTAAATCTTCTAGAATCCTTGTTTCGAAATTGGCCACTACGCTGTGCTACCTGGGTTGGTGATTAGTTGTAATAAAAGTTTCTTGGGGAAGAATTGCAAGACGTTTTGCTGCGAGCATACTGTGCCAATGAAGTGTTAATGTATGGTTTTTCGAAAAGACTTGCCCAAGATTGGTTTCTCATAAGAAAGAAAACGCAAGGGCGTACAGAATAGAAGAATAGGGGCGTACTTACAACAGCATCGACGTTTTTAATAAGATCCTTCCATTGCATGCACATCTCGTTCGAAGTGAGATCAATGTCTTTGAGAGGGAAGAGGGCGTGTCCGATGACGTTGTACCTTTTGCCTCTATCGCTGTCCAGAACAGTGGCCTTAAGGATACGCTCCTCAGCATTCTTCGATGGCATCTGGCAATGACAAAGAACGACAGTTTCAAATATTTTACATTTGTTCAAATAGCTATAAATGGAAAATATGGTTGGTTTTAATTATGAAAGAGTAAGTGGTGACTATTGAATAAGTATGCCTGGACTGGACTACTGAAAATAGCCAAAATTTTAAAGAATATAGGTCTGTATGCGATATCTATTTTAATGAAAAATGTCTGTGATTCAAATGAGAAAAGAAACTTAAACTGGAACGACATTCAACATGTTTCCCAATTGTTACAATAGAATCGACGTCCTGTCTACCTAACTTTAAAAAGAGCATGCAAAATTCCAAAGTAAGCAAATATCAACACATATATTCACATTTCATACAAAAAAAATCTTGTGTTTACTTGTTCATTTAGTAATAGACGGTTATGGCAGAATGCTATTATATTACAAAATTATATAAGTTTCATCAGTTCTTAGGGACTATCGAAAAAGCCTCTAATGAAATGTATTCTTTATAACCTTCTTTCCTCTCAAAGTAAGTGATTCCGTGATTGATTCTTTCAAGCAAAGAGTAAACCAAATTCTTTGTCATATTATGCTAGCTTAAAGATCTTATGTTATAGTTTTCAGCATCCTAGTTTAATGAGAAGTAAAATATAGGGACAATCCTCACTTGCTATGTTTGACCCTTTTCTACCCCCTTAAGGATGATTTATTGATATTGGAAAGCTTGCTTTTCTGTTCTTGTTTTTTGTTGTTATTTGTGTCAAATTTTAAAGTTTTGTCTAAAAGGGAAATGCGACTATATAAGTGATGAATCAGTGAGTAGGGTTTTATATTTTGTATATAAAGCAACATTACTCTAGTGTCCTTTTTTAAAAAAGGAATATAACTGTTAAAATCAATAGAACTGAACCTATTAGTTTGATTGATTTCAATCAAACTAAACCATATATTTGTGGTGGTCACTCCAAAACCTGGAGACCTTTTCGAGAATTGGAATTTGTATAGCAGCTCATATAGCATTGTTTCGGGCCTTGCATAGCGGATGCCAAATCCCGGGATAGATTCCGGTCTGGTTCTTGTAGTCTTCAATACGATGATTCTTGTCTGAGCACGCAAATATATATATATATATATATATATATATATATATATATATATATATATATATATATATATATATATATATATATATATATATATATATATATATATATATATCTACAAGACGCACATTACTGCGATACGTTTCGTTGCACGCACATGACGCTCAGTTTCATACCATCATTCGCCCGTCCGACTTTGGCAGCAACCTTCGGCAACTCACTGCCACACAGCAAGCAATTTTTGGCGACTCACTGCCACACGCAATGCAACGCTCTCAACTCACACGTAAGCAACTCAATCGTTCGCCCTTTCGCGACTCACTGGGAAGGGACTATGTGGTGGTGTCGTGTATAAATGACAGATACAGCACCTAGGCATTAGTGGTCACTTTTGCGTAGTGGTAAACATGCCTGTCTACTGATCTAGGAGTACCTGGTATGACAGGTCTTATCGGTAAACCACATGGAGTTGTCATCAAATTTATTTCCATCAATCAATTTCGCAAACTGTTGCATTTAAATTTCTATATCTGGCTATTCAACGTACCCTTTGTCTTTCACTGTTTCGCAGTTACGGCACTTCTAAGTTAAGAATGTCTTTCTGAAAGATCCTGTAAGAGCTCATGCTTCAGTCACTCTGAATAAATTTCTGCCTCAAACAAATGTTTAAGAAAATTCTATTCTATATATATATATATAAAACATGCTGTTATTTGTGACTAAGGAGCGTGACTTCTTTTTAAAATGTCAGTTTTCCTTTGACTCATATGCTGAGAATAAAAAGAAAAAATTCTTATGTCGCACTTCTAAAAGTTAACCAATACAAGTCAAATGGACTGTCATTTCCTTTCCAGATTTATACTCTGGAGATGTCATTAAACTAGGAAGTCTGTATTTTTTTCGTGTTAGCCTAGAAAATTGCTTCTTAATGAGTCGGGAAGTAATCATCATATTCTTTTTCTTTTCTCAAAAGCCAGGAATATTCAAAAGAAGTGGTAATTCTCAGCTTAACTCTAATTTGTGTTTAATATATTTACGTGAGAAAAGTCTTAGCTAACGTTTAAAAACTTCGAAGATATAAATAGAATTTAAAAGTTTTATTTCTATTTAATCGTACCTATTCTAAAGGCAGACGTGTTTATTAAATGTCGAAGCATGAAAATATTAAAACTGAAAACATCAAGGATACAAGTTTTATAGTTTTGCGTCAATATACACAGCTATATTAAATTTCATATTAATCTTTAAAAATTCATATTTGCTTGGATCATGAATTGTGTATGCTAAATATAAATAGAAAATAATTATTTTCTTTATCTATGGATTTAAAGAACAAAATTTATTGATGCAAAATTATGAAATTCATTGTTTGTTTACTTTTTTTTTTATTTTGTTGTTTGTTTATTTAGTTTGATGGCGTGCTTATAGAGTTGAAGGATAGCATGGAATATGCAAACTGGGGTATTTTAAGAGTTTAACCATCTATAACGTGTTTTATAAGTAATTTAAACATTTTCTTCAAAGATAAAGAGAGCTTGTGTTGAAGAGAATACGCTGATAAAAATATTCCAAGCTAAAGTTTTGTACATTAATAAATAGTTTTTGACACTTAAAAAGAAAATAATTTCGAAAGAATTATTCTAAGCAGGAATTTAACAACTTGCATATGTAAATATATGCATGGGAAGAAAAGTTTTGTTTTAAGTGATAAATGTTTTCACAATTCTAACAAAGTTTTATAGAGTTCCGAGAAAGCTTTGAATCTTGTTCATTTCAGTGAACAAAGGGATCTAGTTAATTATTTTTATTTATTATTAATCAATATTGTTTTAAATTATCAAAAAGTAACTACTTAGGTTTAATCAGGTTCGAATAATAATAATAAAAGTGAACAAAAAATAAGAGTTCTTAAAAAAATTAAAAGCACAGTGGAAAAAAAATCTGGATTTTTTTTTTTTTGCTAAGAAATTACATTGCGTGTTCTTCATCGGCGTTTTACGCATTAGGAAGAAAATTAAGTTGGAAATGTTGAAAGTAAAATAATGAGTTATGTAGATAAACATTATTTAAAACTATTAAATTTGTTGTTATCAACTACTTATTTGGAAATACCGGTGATTAATGTTTCTTTTAAAAAAAGCTTCGCTCTACAGTTTAGCTTATTCGGGGATCAAGAATTTATAGTCTGATCGTATTCCAAGTATACCATGTTTGCCTATTATATTCAAACTAAACATTTAATTATAATTACAATAGTATTTAAATTGTATAAACAAATATTTAAAATATAAAATATAATGAGGAATATTTGGATCAAGGAAATATTTTGTAGGATATCTATTTTTATTGCTACGAATAAATAATGGAAACGCTTTGTTGTGCGTTTCTACAAATTGTAGGAGAGTCTTTTGTCTCTTCCATTGGTATTAGGTTTGTATTGCTTATTAATTGGAGTCAGTTTCCATAAAAGGTTAAAAATATTTTGAAATATGCATTATAAATCTTTTAGATTCTATACTAAACTTATTTAGTGAGAATTTTATGCAAATGCTCTGTTTGTTTGTCTGTCTGAAGTCAACATTCACCGACAAAACTTGAAATGCTACAGCCATGCCAAATTAAGGGTATCGACGAAATGAGTTCCAATATGTAATATATACTGTTCCCAATGCCTTTTGCATAGATTTTGTAAATTAGATTTGATTTCCTTTAAATATGACCTGGTTAGACTTTGTTGAGTTCAGGATGTATGTTTAATAAAAAAACATTTAATTTAAAATTACAATTACAATAAAAATTCAAATTTTTAAAGAATAAAAAACCCGTGATATTTTCATAACCCTCTTTCATTGTGATGCATTTCATACAGATCGTCCCAAAAGTTAATAGACAACCTGTTTTTTTGGATTTAAGAGCTAACTAAACGATTAAATAAATTATGCAAATAAGTATTGAGGTAATACAAATAATAAAATACTCAAACAACTTTAAGCAGTCATGGATGGTTTTCTCTAAAACCAGAATTTATTCGAACTCTTGTTTTGAGTATGGTTCCTGATCGAGGTTTTGAAGTGATTCGGAAAAACGGCTAAAAAATGTGAACGTTAAAGAAAAAATAATTAGTTGTCTATAAACTTTTAGGACACCAAAATTTAATTTTTATCACAAAGTCTGTAATTGTGTGATGTTATGTATGCATATTATTATTATTGTCTTGATGTTATTGATAATTAAAAATGATTTTGAATTTGTAACTCATCTTTTTCAATTGGTAAAATAAAAAAAACGCTTTGTCTATAAACTTTTGGGACGCACTGTAGTGGTAGAAATATACAGTCGAAACTGTGCAAACTAAACTAATTTTAATTAAGCTGATCTAAAACAAACTTAACTTAACTTAATTAAACTAAACTAATCTAGGCTAAACTAAAACCTTTTCTATTTCAGCTCAGAACAGTGAAATCTTTTCTAACAATCATTTCGGACTACTCTTTTTGGCTGGTTTTGTTGGCGGTTTCTTTCTTAATTGGCGAGTGAACCTTACACAATGCAAAAATTCAACTGGATATTACGAACGACGTAAACTAATTTCTATTCCGTTAAACCTAAACTATAAATACTATACAGACATGTACTTACATCAATTCTAATGATTGTATAAGGTAAGATTGCATAAAATTTAAAGGAAATTAAAATTCGACCTAGAACAGAGTTTCCATTGTAACATCTTGTAGTTCATATCTTGATTGTAAATAGAGATATCGGATAAGGTTTTGAATATTCAGGGACAAGTTTTCTCACCAAATTTACCGCAGAACTTGTTACCTTGGAAATTTTTTAATTAAAAAAATATTTTCGGTGTTCATTATGTCTGCAACTTTAACAGAAGAAGATTGTAGTTATTAATTGTATACGCTTTGTTTTCTACGCCTGATGTACCTCAATAAAACGTATGTAAAAGCGATATTATTAACAGGTGTAACATTCCAACCTGTTTTTATATAATGCGCATTTTTTTAAATCCATAATTTAGTCCAGTATGAAAGCTTCTGAAATAGTTTTCTTTGTAGTTTAATCAAACGTTAAAAACATATTATGGTAGAATTTTTTAAATGAAATGTAAACCTACAAAACAAATTTAAGTGTCAAGAATAAAATTAAAAATCAAAACAAAGAAAGGGAAAACAAGTTAAAGTGGCTTTTACGTTACCCTACCGGTAATAAATTAATTAATAAGAATATTTCCTTTAATCTAGGTGTGATAGAATAAAATGAATTGTAACTGTGCTTCCTTGCCATATAAAAATTACTACTTACAATGGTATGATAAAAATTTAATATTTCGGAAATTTTAAAAAAATATAATATACATATGGCACCGAACTGATGAGGGTTTATTGCACTGTTGTACCTCAATAATAGAGTTACAATTTTCTAAGTCTAAGCATGTGAAACGTTGTTGAAGTGAATCATATGAAATAACCAAAAGTTAAATGACTTAATTATCCAATTGTTAATGATTTTCCGATCTGTAAACTTTATTATCAAATTAAATTAACTCATGGAACACAGGAAGAGTTAACAATGCAAAAGACCCCACTGCCTTCTAGTGGAAAATTCAATATTAGAATCTCAAAATTTAAAAAAGAAATTTTTCAAAATTTTATTTACTCTAAGTTTTTGTTACTGTCTTACAATTTAATTAGCATACTTTTAATTAACTTCTGTACTTTTTCGAAGAAACATTGTCGAACAATGAGAAGATTTAACTCATACCTGATTGTTACGACAATGAAATGAGCAAACAACTTAAGAGGAAATGAGTAAACAAAATTCTTTTGACAGAAATATGTAATTAACAAAATTTTAAGAGTTCATGATTTTCAGTATTTCTGCAGTGCTGTAGCTTAAGAAGAATAGGATTTGAATAATGTTAAATTCATTATTAAAAATTTGAAGCGAATTTTCAAAACTTCATCGCGAATTGATAATTAAATAGTTTCCTTCCAAACTGCTTTAAAACTTAAAAACCCTTGAGGATACACCAAATGAGCTGCATATAAAGTTGATTTTCTTTTAGTAATCCACGTCGCAATTCACTTAATTGAAATAACTGAGAAGTGATAAGTAAACAGAAAACTTTTCCAGTCTGCGACAGCTATAAGTAGAGCGAAAGAAAGTTTCTATAGCAGACTGTTATATAAGGCATACTATAGGGTCAAATGAGCTTTTAATTACTTAGTCATAAGGATAAAACAAAAGTGCAGTTTACTAGAATGTTCTCATATAAATTAATACCGGCGTTGACTTATTTGTCCTCTATGAATTTGTTTGCCAAAATCATGCCAATTTCAGTATTTTTAAACCCATACTTAATTAGCATTGGAATTACCTAGTACGTATATTAACTATGAACATTGTTGAAATTTAGTTGTAAATAACCTTTTATATAAAACAAATAGTAATGATTAAAAAGTGGTTTTTTTTCATATGTCAATTACGTTTTAAGTAGACATATACTTATTACTAGCTGCATGACCCGGCTTTGCCTGATATTCGGAAGTGAACAATGTTTAGATGGATATATAAATTTAAGATAATAAAAAGTATTTAATTCTGAAATGGATATGGCTTTGAAAAATAACCTTACATTTTAATTCATATGTAAATAGGCTGATTAATCTCTCAAAGTATGTCCCGATGATAAGTGTTGATCAAGATACCTATAGGAAAAGCCCGTGTCAAATTTGTCCAGTAGTTATCAAATTATGAGTTTGGTCACTTTCCGCAATTTACTGCCTTAACCACAATAGATTGGAATGGAGATGTTTTCGCGACCATCTGGATTGGCAAAGATACATTTGAATGACAATCCGGTTCAAACTGATTCAATAGACCACACCTCAAGTTATAAGTACGAATCCGTTCAACCACTTTCCGTAATTATATTCCATGAATAAAAACCATTATAATTAAACTACTTTACCTTTTTATTAGCTTATAAAGAACATTCGAGCAAAATCTCAACTTTTTAGCCTCATGGGAAGTTTGACAATTAGTGATAAGTAGTTAGGGAATTAATGAGTCAGCCAATCTCTTACATAGACATGTATGTTTAGAAAATAAGCTGTTTGTCAAAGTATTTAAAGCACATATATGAATTTTGGGTTATTTATTGTAGAAGGGGGAGGGGGATTACGTTATTAAATGTCAACTGGTAAATTACGCATATGAAGGTAAACGTACGTTATTTTTCCGAATGATTTTTAATCTTTATTTACTGACGGGACTTATATAAAACCCATCATGGTATTATATTTTTTATGGTATTGTATTAGTTTCAACGCTTGTAGACTCATTGGGACTTTGGAATCAGCTTCTATCAAATTCGTTCTTCAATCGCTAGATGGCAGTAGAAGTTTATTTTTCTTTGAAAAAATTATGTATTTAAAAAATTAGCACAAATTTAAAAAATTTAGCAAATAAAGGGTTAAAGAACTAATAAAATATTTATTAAAGTAAAAACGTGCTTTTGTATGACAATATGAGGTAGTTGCATAGTTAATTTTTTTTAAATGCTTTATTTAACTCTGCTTAAAATTTGCATATCTGTATTTGACATAATGCTAAACAATATACATTTTTTTTTTTTTTTTTTTTTTAATAAAGTCATTTTTTATTTTTGTACAGAATTAGTTTGTAACAAATTTCCTCTCAAATTCCAAATGACCCTAAGGCGTATTCGGTAAAGTATCTCTCTTTAGTTCCAATGGTCTTGGGATCGAGACCCGTCGCCCACAGCGAAAGCCCAAATACGCTTCAACCCTTTTACTTACCCAAGTAAAAATATAAAATAAATAAAACTGTTGGAACAGAGCAGTTTTTTTATATGTTGAAAAACGTAAATAATATGTTAATTGACCTCTGTTTATATCATTAGTAATAAAAGAAGCCAACCATAAGTAAACCGACCATGGATGGTTATCACAAGCTGCCACATGTGGTAACTTTCCAATCAATTGCTATTAGTTTTTGCTTTGTTTTTTTATTGTTACTATCAATTACTATGTATTCGAAATTTAAACTAGCTGTAAAAGTAAATTTGGTTCAATATTATACTATAATAAAGCTGTTACTTGACTAATTCACATAATACCTTTAAAACTTGAGTAGCTTACCTGAAAAATAAAATTCTCTTCAAATTTCGGATTGCACGTTTTCTTTTTCATCTTGGATTGAACATATCTTCTTTCATCAGGAAGAACATAAATTCTAATGGACAAAAAAAAAAAAAAAAAAGGGAATCAAATTTAATTTGTCAACAACGCCATTTAATTCCACGTTCTTATAAATAATTATAAATTACACTGATAAGTACATAAATACAATAAACATTTGAAGAATTATTCCATTTCAAGGTGTCCAATACATTATAGAAAAAAAATCTTAGTCTGAATATACAGTATCATATCAGTGTAGGTCAATAAAGAAACAGGGTTCCGTATTCCAATTCTGGCCAAAACTCGAGGATCTTTCCAAAATACACGATTTTTAAAAAATAAACATGCCAAAAACATCAAATTCTTTTGTTTGCTGTCTGTTCTTTCTTATAAATATAATATTTACATTTTAAGACTGTGCGCCCACATTTCAAAGCATCCTGTATATTTTATTTAGCAATGAGTGAGATTGGCCAATATCTGTAACAACGGTCGGTTTATAACGTTCCACATCGGGATTGACGATATTGGCCAGCGTTGATGTGCTATTAGGATATTGTATTTGCTATACTATAGAACTTCAAAAACAGTCGCATTTCTCAGTATATGCTAGCAAATAGATAATTTTACATCTGACCTTTTTATTATTATTATTTAACTGTACTGAAAAAACACATTTTAGGTTTTTTATACAAATTGAGGAGTAAGATAACATTATAAAATATCGATTCGATTATGATAATATCGTAAGAGGATTTGAAAGTCTATATGCAAATACTAAGTAAGCGATGATCGTCGGATTTTCGAAAAAATGCTTCTCAAGATTTTTTTAAGTGTTATACCTCTACCGTGAGTCGCTTAGCTTTTACGTAAATAATTTGAACATTTCACAATTTCGAACATTTTCTGACCTTATCTACTATTTGCATCAAGCCTTAAATCCGCCCATTTAATAGTTCATTCCGCTCACATCCCTATGAATAAATACAAAAGAAAATAATCATAAACATAAATTCTTCAATTACTACTAAATAATACATGGTTTAAATACAAATACGGAAGTAAATTCTAGAACATCAAATAAACAGATTATATATTAGTTTCTACACAAAGATAATAAATTTATCCTCGGAAATTGCTTATTCGAAGCATGTACTTGCGAAATCCCAAACGCCCACCAGAAATATCATTTTATGTATTCCGCTAACCGCCCGTACTTATTCTTTCGGCAATATTTGCAGTAACATCAAGAAAACTGATCTTTTGTGCTCATCTATCGACGGTCCTAGACATTCTAGTTGACAACCGGTCCCTTCTGGTAGGTGCTGAAAGAAAGATTTGAGGAATAGTTGAATACATATAGAAGATCTATTTTTAGAAATATAACGCTTGCCTTAGGTGTTAAAGACTTGAGCTTTATTTTGAAAGCAGCGAAAACTGTTTGTATTAGAATTATTTTTTAGAGATGCTTACTGGTAACAATGAGATTTTGTAAATATTGTACAGAACGTATAAATATTTATTAAGTTATAATTCTATTTTATTTTTAAATTAGTTTTAGGTTTTTTTTTATTATTTATTTAATCTTATTTTATTTTTATAAGGAAAGTCTGACTTTAATACATGTTCCTATATTTCTAATGTTAAAAAACACCTTATTTAAGAAACATTTTCTCAATAAAAAAAATAAAAAAAGGGGAAAAAAAACAAAGAAAAAAAAAACAAAAAAAAAACAACGAATTATGCTTTGAACATTTTGTTGTATTTTTATTGTAGCATTTTTAAATCGATAGTTTTGTTCATCTAAAAAATAAAAATGTCTTTTTTTTTTAAAGAATTTCAAAAATTGCAATTTTTAATAAAAAAAATGTATAAAATCTTTAATTTTGAAAATATTAAATAATGCTACCCTCACATTATTCAAAATTTTAGGCATTTATCTTTAGAAGTTTTTGAATAAATATACTTCACATATCCACACATATTCAAGATTAGCCGTTAAATTCTAAAATGAATTTATGAGTTGAGGCGCAAATTTTTTTATTTTTTTATTTTTTTTAATATTTTTAAAAAAGTACTTCTAATTTGCAATTATTAATTTTTTTTGCTCTGTTGGTTCAGAAATATTTGAAGTGTTTTTTATAATAAAAATCTCAAAATTATTTTTTTAACGTTTTCGTACTCCCATTTCCTTTAGAATTCTAATGGAACCGACGCACAACTTATATGTCGAAAGGTTTTATCGTCATCTAAAACTTATGACCAATCACAGTAAATCTTTAAAATAAATTTTAATTTTAACTAATCACAAACTCATATTTTATGTTTTTCCATAATACATTGCAAAAGGCAGTTGTTTGTGACATTGAGATTTTTAAGCTTCTTTATTAAGGGAAATATTTTCTTGGAAGTAGTGATAACGTTTTGGTATATAAATATTTGGTTTTCTAGAAGGATGTTGAAAGTTGCTAACATATAAAGCCTCGCATCTGGAGGAATTTGGGTTCAGTCAGTCAAGGAATTGAGATTGAGCATCTTCTATGATGGAGGTCTTAAATTTTTAGACCAGCGAAGCTTGTGTTTTTCTGCTTTTAGTTGATGACAACTAAATCATAGTTGTATGCTTCATAGCTAATTGTTGGTGCTGAAGAATTGATGCTGATGTAGAAATATTTATATGATTATTTGAGGATAATACATGAGATTTATTTTTTACATATTCAATCCTGTGTCATAGTTTTTCTGATAGAAAATTGGTATTTTTTGTTTGTTTTTTAAATTGGTATCTATTTTAAAGTACTTCTAATCTTATTTCCAAAATGCATTTCATTTGATTAGCTTAAACGTTTTTAGTCTGCAAAACTTTTTAATCAACAAATTTGATGGTTTTTATTTTTATTTTATTAATACCTTTCAGCGTTCTAAAGATTTTGAAAACTCTAGAAAAAAGACGCGTTAATTCGTTTCAATGGTAAGCGTCCTAAATTAAGAAATTGATATTTTGCAATTAACAAGGTGCAAATTCTATTGTAATATCAAAATCAAAGACGGATTATAATTATTTTTTAATTAAAAAATAGACTACGTTACCGAAATCCGTTTATCTAAATGGAAATCAGAAAAGTAATATTGTTTATAATGCGTAGAAAGTTTCAAGGAAATATATGCATCATAATTATACGGATATAAATGATGGCGCATAAAAAACCTTTGTCTTTTTGGAGATATTTTTTCTATAACACAATCATTTTCTAACAAATCCTCAATACAGTTCTGAATTAAAGCTATATTACTGTTATCATCATTACTTCCTTATCAGAATGCATTTTTCAACACGCAATGATACCTACATGCACTTATCATTTACGTCTTTTCTGTACCTCCTTTCTCTTTGCTGCTATCAGTAAAGGTAGCACAATTATGTGTGTTACATATGTGATATAATCGTTTATCACATCAATGTTGATTTTTTTTACCATTCCAATTTCCTGTATGAACACAGATATATAGATATGACACTTTTGTATTTCTTATACCGATTCGGATCATTAGTTACTTTGAAGGATTCTCTATTATCCTAATATAATTGAACAAAAATAGGCTTAGTAGTTTATATATTTCTGTTATGTGTACAGATATTAATGCCATGCTTATAGAGTTTGTATATTACCAGTGTGGTAATCAAGCAGCACCAAAATGTGATAGGGATGAGATTGGCTAGCCAGGAAGCTATCGTTGTAAGGTGAATCTATGAGAATTAACACTGAGTAACTAATGCATGACATCATTATGCAGTAGGCTATTGTATAATGTCCGTATATCACAAGAATAGCTCCCTCCAAGTTGTCTAGCATTGTCTGTTGTCATGGAAACAGGCCTAATACCATTTTTTTTCAGAAGAAAGACATATGCGTTTACTATATTGTAACTTTTTTGGAAGTCAATTTCTTGCATGCATCATTCCAAAACTAAATCAACGAATATTGTTTCTACAGCAACTGCCACCTTCCAGATAATCTAAGGGAAGTTATTCTCCTGACAGATAGACTGAAGGAAGAAGTACCTCACCAAGATGGCGTGTTGTTGAAATAACGAAATGAATTGGTTTTCATATTAATGTAATATGCTATCTCCATGGTGCCTATTAGAACACTTGGATGTAATCCATGATATATGAAAATAGTGTGTTTAAATTGTTTGATATATCCCAGGTAGCATAGTGGTATTAGCCAATTTTGAAAATAGGGATTCTGTAGAGATTGATCCGTCCATGCTGAATCTCGTACATTGTTCCAAAATATACGTTTTTTTTTTTTTTTTTTTTTTTTTTTTTTTTTTTTTTTTTTTAAATAGACATGTCAAAACCATCACAAAACATTTTTTCCCCCTCCGTCCTTTCTTATAATACTATTTTTTAATTTTAAAACCCTGCACCAACGTTTCAAAATTCCCAGTATAATTTACCCAGCACTGGGCGAGATTGGCCAAGATTCATAGCAACGGCCAGTCTACAAAGGTCCACATCAAGATTGGCCAGTGTCGAGCCGATATTGGCCACCGGATTCGTGCTACTAGTAATATTACTTGTAAAATATAAGTTTAAGTTGAGAAGAATTCCATACTAACTTTTTACTCTACAATAACTCTACCCATTTAAATTAAACTAAGATGTATTAGTGTCACCCAACCTCAAACTATTCTCTGAGGTGATTATCTAAGAACTCTCACCAAATAGCGAATAAAGCTGGGAATTATCTGACCAAGTGGAATATTCTACTAAGAGTCAAATTTGAAATCCTCAATTTGCAGCGAATGCTTCTGTACCTCTACCATTCAGGTACTTCCTTTTATATAACTTCATTTAGAAGGTACATTTCAAGTAACATTCTGAATGGTATTTCCGAATTTAATAGGATTTACTCCCTCATTCACGATGACAGCTTAAAAGCTTAAAGTCACTTATTCAATACGTCTTGCATTAATTAGACGAACGTTTAATTAAGAATGTAATGACGCGACTGTTGACGAATTCTGCAAGACCATTAGACCGAATACATTTATTTAATTCGTACAATTATAGCAATTCATACGAAATGCTTTTCAAGTGCATTATTTTTGCGAATACCATATTAAATAATATTATGCTTGAAACTTCCATGATGCTTAAAAAGGAGGCAACGTGCTTTATATCTTTTATCAAGAATAAGTGAACAAAATGAATAGAACAAATATTCTTCAGAGGTTCATAACCGTCTTTTGATTATAAAAGAATCAAATCATTTGTTTTGAAAAGAACTCAACTCTGATAAACAAGGAACATGGCAAAGGGAAAATTTTGACCACCACTAAACAATGCACGCCTTCTTAAACAAAGGACTTTGCTTCAGCAAATATAACAAGTAATATTTCAGAAATTTACAAATGTTTGTGAAGTAGAAATTTTGCTTTGAAATTTTCTGAAATGAGCCTTTTGGCAAGATTTGATTTATTAATGAAATAAATTGTTTAAATAATTCAATTTTATATTGTTTTTTGCCCTTCTAACTTAAAAACTAAACTATCAAAATAAGATGAAAAGCATATTTTTGTAACAAGGATTTATAAATATAAATAAATAAAATGCACATTTCAAAGACCGAAAACAAGCTCAAGACCCGACAAGGTAAGTCAAACAAAAAATAAAATATTGAATTTGCGGAATACACTGTATAAAATACCGAATATTTCTATCTAATTCAAAAGTTGATGTATGTCTACTAAAGTGATGTTGAACCGGTTGAGTATGTTGAATCCATTTCACTCTGAAAATCAGAGTATTGCTACTTTATTTATTGAAATGGAAACATTTCGTGTTGTTTTGTAGTTTTCAGTAAATATTTAGGACGAAAAAATTGAAAGTCCTGTCATGGGGCAAAACAAAACAGAATATCTTCCACTTTCTAAAGGTGAATGTTGATAAAACAATAAACAAAAGTACATCCTATCATAGAAATATAGACAAACGATGTGGTACCATAAACTAATCTATATTCCCACTAAGCTAATAACGATCTAGAGTGACTTTATTTCTGGTCTAAATGATAAATTATAAACAATTCAGGCGAGTTTGAATGAGCTCTAGAAAGATGCAAGACTGATGCATTACGTAGTTGGTCATCATTTTCAAGAGTTTTAAAGCTATTCAAAAAAGTTGAGTTTCATTTATTAGGTGTCCATTTGACGCCTTTATACATGTTTGAGTTACTTTAAGTGTTGTGTATTTCAAGGTCAAACAGGAAAGTTTGATTCCATATGATAGGATTTAATAGTTGAAAACATTCTTTTGAGTGTATACCAATAACAGACTCAAATTTTTATTATTTTCTAAAAAATAAAGTTGTAAGGAAGCTGGAACACAAATTGTTCAATTACTGAAGAATGTTTCATTTATCTCTTTTAATTAAAGACAGATATAGGAATCCATTTTCATGCATTATATTTACAATTATATCTAAAATTACATTTTGTATGGTTGATCTATTTTAAAGTAATGGTATTCCAACGCATTATTGTTTGTTAGATTATAAATTTTTTGCTAGTTTTCAGATTATCTGGCGCCGTCAGCAACACGAGGGCTATAATGTGCCGAAACATTCGTCATTAGACAAGCCAACATACATTTACAAACACCCATGCCTTACACGGGACTCGAACCCGCAACCTCGCGGTCTAGAAGCTAGCACGCTAACCACTATACCGTTTGATCAGCATTATAATTTTTTTAAAACCACCCTGAAAAAATCTATCATAAAAAAATATATCTTTTAAATATATATCAAACTGGTCTCATCTAGTATTTAAAATCAGTCTCGGAGAGATATGTACCATGCTCTTTACTGCAAGTGCTACACACCAAATAATAAAAGTGTCCACCAAAAAGTAAAATATCCATATAATAAAGTAACCCTTATTACACCCACCTGACGAACGGATCACAGACGTTGTTGCACCCCAGCACCCTGGATGGCAGATTCTTGACTTTGACCAGGGAGACGAGCAGTCTCTCCGCGGTCGGATCATACTGTAGGCCGATCCACAGCCGGCCAACGTGCTGGTCGGGGAACACAACCTCCTCCTCGGGAACTGCATCCACAGTCACTCGGTACAGCTCTGGGTTGAGGCCACCCAGCAGAAGGGAGGGACCTGAAAAACAACATTTGGTGATTATACTTCTGCATAGACAAACTGTTGGTATAGGAATGATTGAAACATCGATAGATCACCATATATGGAAAGCATCCTCTGCAATTTTTTTTTTTTTTTTTTTTTTAAATTTTGAACTGTATTCAGTCTGTTTTTTTTGTTGCTTTTTATCCTTTCAACTCAAATATAATCATTAAGATCGTAGGATCCATTGAGATCACTTGCTTTTACTTAAACATAAATTACTTTATGTACCAATTAAACGTCATCGTCTACAGAAGCTAAATAAGTGTTTATTTAATCACCTGATCATAATGCAGCAGATAATACACACAGGGAGATATTAACATGTAAGGAGCATCTTACAAAGATACCATTTCCCATGGTAAGAAGCATGTATTTGAACTTATTACTGGACAGGTTGTCTTATTCAACAACAGAAACTTTTTTTAAATCTTAAGTATAATCGTTAGGGCACGAACCTAATGCAACATTTACCTGAGCATTTTTCCAAAATGATATTTCAAAACATTTAAAATTTTTACCAGACATGAAAATTATAAGGAATTCTGTTATTGTCTGTTTTTGTGGAAAATTACTTTTCTTAAATTTCCCACAATTTTTTAAAAAAAATATACGTTTTTATGGTCTTCCTAAAGGATGGAGGAACTGAAATGGGGGAAATCTTCGAAGTTAATTTTAGCTTCGTCGTGATACCTTTACTTTCCATTAATCTAGCTTTCGTCAACCCTATAGTGCAGGATTTTTTCTTTATGATACAACTAGCGATCATGTAATTGGTGTTTATTACAAAAAGTATGCTAATAAAAATACTTTTAAGGTACAAACAATCTTAGTATGACTAATTTAATTAATTGCTATTTCAAATCGCAATAAAACATACTAACTATTACTCAAATTTTACTCCCAAGTTGTGTAGCATATATACAACACTCTGCACCAGATGATTGATATCTGGGGAACTGGTACATAATATCATATCATTTGAAGAAATATTTGTGCCAACATGTTCTGGAAAAACATTGCATTAGATCTATAAATCAGAAAGTTACTTACAATAATTATTACCTAGAAGCATGTTGAACCCTTTTAGGATTTCAATTCATGTTTCAGTTAGAATACATTATTCATGTGTATGGTAAATTTGTACATATTTGTCAGTGCTTAGGATAAGCCTAAAATATTTTGATTTTAATGAATCCCTAAATGTGCTGGATTCATTTAAAACATTATTATAAAATCCCTCGTCAACTTTTGGCGTTATAGTCTACTGAAAAAAGTTCATAAAAAATAGCTCCACTCCATTCTTTGAAGGCAATGTAATGAAGGAAAAAACATTAAAAAACGTCAAGAACGAGCCTGTAAATTCGACTAAAATAATTATGAAAAAAGTTACTTAAAGTAGAGATTAGAGGAAAATGTTAGTTAATGAGTTAGGACTACATATTTTTCGAAGCTTTTTCCTCTGCAAACTGAGCATAAAAAGTATTTCGAAAAAAATTTACTCGATAAGTTTAAAAAATCGTGATATGTTAAGAACCAAATGTGGTAAAGGAAAAAAAGTTCTTTCTAGCTAAACGACTCCCCGTCGGCTTTCGAAGACTAATTATAGAGTTAGTCATATCTGTACGTGCATTTTTGGAACTAGTATTATTAAAAAAAATTCTTGCCATGAATACATGTATTTTGATTCAAACAAACCACATTTCCTCTCATGTGATTATTTAATATCAGTTTGAAAAATTGGTTGTGGACTAACCAGTTTGTTCAATTTATTTTCTATATATATTTCGAGAACTAAACTTAAGTTCGTTCACTTTGTGTCGTAGTTTGTACATCTGATTTGAAATAGTTCCTACGCTCAAAAATCCTCTTATGAATACAAATGGCTAAATAAACCGGATACTACGAGTTACTGTGTCTGAGTCACAATAAAACTAGAATATTTTTTGAACTTAGAACATTTAACAGGCATTGCTATAGCCGACCTTTTTAGTTTCGAATATCAGCAAACGTCGAGGTTTGTGTTAGTAAATGTCACCAATCACAGCAGACTTATATTGTCATATCGTTCCAAATAACAATTTTATGTACAATAAAATTATTTAAGAGATTTTGAGAAATCATCATTTATGTAATATTTTTTGTATCGAATATTTCAGTTCCAAAAAGAAAAAATACTTTGCATGTTAAAGCGAACGTTAAGTCTCAAAAACTCAACAATTCCTAATATGTGCTGATTTTTATTAAACTTACAAAATTCATATTATATTGCTTTTTTTTGGCCGCAAAATTATTAGAATATTTTATTATAACCTTTATTCAAAATTTATGCTCAACATAAATATTACTTTCATTTTACTTCGCGAAAAAAATATTAAATACTATAGAGTGTTTTTTTTTTTTTTTTTCCAAGAGATGCATTGACGAAAAATATTTATTCCATTACTTAGTTGAAAAGAATGTAGATTTACTTCTTTTAAACTTAATGTATGTTTTCTAGAAAGTTCGGTAATATATTATGTGATGAAGTGCGGTAAAAGTGTGCATTTATTATTAAGTAATTATTAATATTTTAGTTTCCTGGCAGTAAAGCAAAATGTAATAAAAATCCTGATATTTGCTTCGGAAAAGTAAATATTAATTATTCATTCAAATTCGTTATCTATTCACATACATCAATACAGTTTTCAGAATGCTACATTATTTCCTCGAGAGAGTTGGTGACACAAACTTATTTTTAGTTATTAAACGATGAACTAGTTTAATTTGTATGGAACCTTTATCAAAATAAGGCGAAGAAATATATGAAAAATTTAGGAAATCTGGTTTCATATTCATTTAAATGCTCATATATTCCTTTAGCTTCTGCCCTTTATTGATGTAGAGAGTGGCTTATACAGTCGATTCGCGATAACTCGAAGTCTCATATTTATCTTGAAGTTTTCATTAGGTCACAAAACAGTTAAATGCAATAGAAAATAACTTCCGAGTGACTTCCTATAACTCGAACTTCGGATAACTCGAAGAAATTGGCCCGTCCCTTGAACTTCGAGTTATCGCGAGTTGACTGTACAAAAGCCCTATACGTCTGCCTATTAAACAATCTGAAGTCAATATTCTCAGACAAAACTAAAAATGCTACATATTCGTGTGATATGTTAACTGAAACATTTCTTCGAGTTGGTTTTTATTCCAAAATTCTGCTGGAAAAAACAAAAATGTTGACCGGAAAAGTCAATTTGCAATTCTTTAAGCCTAAATTATAAATGCCAAAGGCATGCGTCATAAAACAGTTTGAAAGTCTTGATGTGATTAGTAGGATTACATAAATATCAAATAGAAGTTATAATCGAATTTGTTTATAAATTTGAATAAAAATGCTTCAATAGAAACTATATTAATAAAATTATGATAAATTGGCTGAATTAGATTTTAAACAAAACTTAATATTTTATCGTATAAGATAATTCTTTTCTTGAAGGAGATAAGCATTATTCAAGAGCAGCTAATTTGATTAGGCTTCTAAAATCTGTTCAGTGCGTGCTTGTTTTTTTGTTCCTTAATGGTTCCAAATCCAAAATGTATTCGTATCGATTGTCCTCAAAACTTTAATTATTTTTTTCCAACGTTGTCGAGTTCACATTTTTTCCCTATACTTCATACAATAAAAAGATAAATAGTGTTCAATTGTTAAAATGCAAATTAAATGCTTAGCAATACCATATTTCATAATTTTTTGAATAGTGAAAACACGACACTATTTCAATTTCAATTATTGGTAATCAGTAAAATTAGCTTATAAATAGGATATATTAAACTGTTGACTTGATCTAAAAGATAGGAAATGAAATATAAAGTATAGATTATAAAATACAAACTTGACATTTACTAATTAAAATTGCTCGATTGGATTTCTATTATGTATTAACTTAATGAATCTCTGTAACTCTATCAGACCTGAAAACATAGTTTGTGAATAAAGATCGTAGGTGGATGAAATGAAAGTGCAGTAAATTAAATGTGCATCTCATTAAACCATGAATAACTTGGATTTAGAAAAATGTAAGTTTCTGCAATAATTAACAGCAAAATTCTAACGTTTATTTAATGTCCATGATTTTTAAACAAGTTTTTAACTTTAGAGATAAGTTTGCATCGTTTACAAAAAGGAAGTTTTTGGTGATCTTTTATAATTATATAAATGGACAAAAAGAATCGTTTCTTCTTCAACAAAAACATGAAAATTGCGTCGCAAGGAATGCCCACTTCATTTATAACCTGAGGAAGATTTGCCACTCAAAATAAAATCCTGACCGCTTAAATTTTTTCTTCCCAACATCACACGCACTTCTAACCATTTGAGCAGCTCTTTTGAAAAAACACTTCAAAGTATTATGACAAACTGCATAAAATACCCGCAAAGATTTTGAGCGGCAGTTCAAGCCTCTTGTTTTTATAAAGGTAAATGAAATCCTCTTAAACAGAAATTCCTAAAAGTCCACCAAAAGAAAAAGAAATATAGTGGAAAAAAAAAATAAAAAAAAATAAAAAAAATAGATAGACATTTCAAAACACAGAGGAAAAAAAATGGTCCTTCCCAGTTGCCATAGAAACGTACTACTCCCTTGATATTCAATACTCTACCAAGAGAATATTTTTTGTAACATTAGTTCATGTCACGCTCCCCAGAGTCGGTGAAATTACCTTCAAGCTTCTGTTACAAAAATGTTAGTTTGAAGTTGGGAAAAGAGTGTCAAAGACTTCTTATACTGAGGAATTCTTTAAAAGAGCGATTTTTAAATAATGAGTTTTCCCTTGTTTCAAAGTATTCTGTTTTTAAGATACATTAAGGAAGGAATACATTGATTAGGGTTTGGATCGTTTCTCTTAGAGATATTTTTGAAAAACTTATAGTAGCACGAATAATATTTAATAAATTTTATGTTTTTCTTTAGAACATTTTCCGCAGACGATAAATGTATTTGAAATATATGTCGCAATGAAGTTGTTGATTTCTGAATGTATGAATTGTGAGAAATGACACAGAAAACATTAATGTGCTTTAATCCTCTAGTGTATAGTGTAGTATATATGCTACACAACATATTGAGGAACAAATCTTAGAACAAAATATGCTTCGTTAGCATATGATATTGCATATATGTTACACAATGGTATTAATTAATTATTTAATCAAATTGGCACTACGTATTTTTTTTTTTTTTTTTTTTTTTTTTTTTTTTTTTTTTTTTTTGTGATCTAGGGCCAAAAATAAAATAAAAAAGATTATTTCATTAAAAAGAAAAAATCGTGTACTAGTGAGTTAAAAAGTAAACTTTCAGTCTGTCATCGTTTTTGGGTAATTTTTTCATAATTATCAACTTTCAAGTGTGAAATAGTGTAAACATTTAAGGTAAAATGTATTTTGAGATAAAGTGTTTAAGTGAAATTTGAAGTGTCAAGATAAATTGTTTGAAATCGGAATCTTACAAATATCCCATGGCAGTTTTAGGGTGAATTTGTTTAGATTTTGTGAGCTTGAGGTGTAACTAAAATATTTACTTGAACTCCATCATTCGTTATATATATATATTTTAATTCAGAAAATTCGTTAATTTTTTTTTAATTTCTTTAATTTTCTAACTTGATTATAGAATTGAAAGTCACATTATTTATTTAAAAAAAAATACTTTTTAACGATGTACGCATATGTGTGCTGCAAGAATTTACTTGTCGAAAGCTACAAATTGACATAAGATTCACAATATTTCTCAATCCCAAAACACTTAGTAACAAATTATAGAAAAACTTGTCATAATTTGGATCCAAACCAAATTATTCTGATTTGAACTAAATACGCTTTTATAGAAGAAATCTACACATACGTATAAAACAAAAATACTCGTCACCAAACAATTGAGCATTATACTTAGCCATTATTCTTCCCTAAATCTCTCATAAAAATTGCATTTTCAGTTCTCGAATTTTCCTTTTTTCTGAAAATGAGTGGCTACCTGGGTCCAGCAGTGCCAGTCTTGCCCACAGCGGAATGTCGGAGGATTCGCTGGACGAGAGGGAGGTTGTCTCTGCGGCTCCAGGGCTCTGAAGGGCAGCAAGGGCAGGAGGAATGCTGGGCAGAACGAAGTCGATGGGACGAGACTGACTGTAAGGAGATACACATTAGACCACAAACACATCAAGAAATACAAGTGAAACCAAATGAAGATTTAGGTTTGGATATAATACTACTATTACTAATTAATAGAACAATTGAGTTTGCCAATTAAAAAATTGAGGTGAAATGTGAGAGTACAATTTTGTTCTAATCTTTTTTTTTTATACAGCCTTGCCTGAAACCGACTTGAATATAAAATATCTGCTTGAAGATACGCATTCCTAAAAACCATAAATCGTTGAGAACCCAAAAGGAAAGGTATTCGCTTTTTGCCTTTGTATTAAAATTGCATGAAGAGAATTGGTATTACAACTGGGCTTCTCAATTAAAAAAAAAATCGTTTCAATGAACCGCTTTTTGGATGGTACTTGTTCAGAGTGTCTGACATTGTCCCGATTACATAGGTCATAAGAAAAATATGCGTAGATGCCGGCAGAAATATTCTCAGTTGGCTGCAGATGACACCAAAGGGGATGCAAAAGGGTTAATTTTTTGTTTTAACTTTGATTTTTCTAATGGCTAAATGAAATTTTAATTAATAGTTATGTACAATTTTTTTGTCCGTTAAATATTTAAAAACGTGTATCCTATTTCTATTTCCCTTGAATCATACCACTTTCTTCCATATTATTTTTAAATTTCAAATCCATGGGGGGGGGGGGGATCTGCACTTGCACCCCCTTGAACATTCTTAGATTCGTCCATGAAAACGCGTTTCAACCGACCCAACACCTTGATTGAACAGATATTTACAGCAATTTATACAAAACGATAAATAAACCTGGAATATTTAAATGTACAAATAATAACAGCTCATTCACAGTTAAAAAAATTATATATCAACAAGGTCTAAAATCAGGTCCTTACAAACTCAACTCCGATTTATTCCCTCATAACAGCAGCACTGATGCAACAACTGATTCAACTCAATTTACCACAATAGCGTTCCCCTATGTTTGTATTGTTCCTTCGAATTGCTGAGGCACGCACCAAATATTTGGACAAGTGGGAGACAGAGTTCTCGCAGTTCAAAGAGGCCACAGTTTCGGCCTGGGGAAAGATCGATGCCGATAACAGGTGCCGTTGAAATACTGAGTTCCAACACGAGGTTGTTTTCCTTCCCGCACGATCAGCACTTTCCAGTTTTGTTGGTATTTATTTGTGGAAGTCCTGTAGAGATTCATTTAGTTTGCTGGAAAGGAAGGATTAATGTCTCAATTTAATGCGCATCAATATCGAATTTAGAAGATCTGTGATACAGGGGTATAATAATATTCAGATTTTTTTTTTTTTTTTTTTTTTTTGGCTTAGAACAGCTGGCGGTGCTGTTGAGTTTGACAGAGCTGACGTACCATTTTCATATTCAATTACTGGAATATATTGTGGGTTTACAAGAATAATTTTTCTATTATGTGTTGTATCAATTATTGTGTAATTTATGCAATTGAAATGTTTATGATACTACTCGGGTTTGGTTTAAAACTGGTTTAGAAAGGCGGGTTATGCTATTAAGTTAGACACTATTGCAGTGCTATTTTTAAATTAAACAATTTGTTCATCTTGTACAAGTTAAAATATTTTCTATAATAAGTAAACTTTTAATTTCTAAATGTATTCTTCAAAGTAAGTACTATGAATCTTTATCTGCCATTTTAAGCAATGTTTTCTGGCGTCATTATGGTCATTATTCAAGTGTTACAACTGTGATATAGCAGAGAATATATGCAGGTAATCCAATATAATATTCGATGTATTAAACATTGTGCAATAATCAAATGATGTATAAAATAAACTTTTATATACTTTTATGACTCCCTAAGCTTTAAATACATAATTATAATACATATAACATAGCATTAAGGAGGATAACTTTTCTAATATCTAGTTGATTACACTGTCCGTTATCAGTACGATATAAGATAATATTTGAATTCCTATTTTCAATGAACAAGCAGACAGAGATAATATTTCATCCCAGGATCATTGGAACTTGAAACTACCCAATTAACATATTTCTAAATGGTTTATGACCGTTTAAATAATGTTTCCGGCAATTTATTTTTTGGTTACAAAATTGTTGCAATCAATTTATTCCTATACAGTTTTGTGGCATAATTACATTTCCAACAACGTAGCAATTGCGTTTTTCAAGTATTCACATATTTTTACAGTAGGCAAAAAAATTCCGAACGATGGCTGTATCTTCGGTTCTAATTATCGTAGAATCTTGCGGTTTGCACCAAAATGTTTTGTTTAAGATTTTCTATAAGTCTGATGTAAAACAATTTTTTTATGAGGGTGTATACTAAGTAAATTTAACTCTATCTTTAAAAATTTCAATACGGACCCCTATTTTTATGTTTTCATTCGATATAGAATACCTCGTTTACCCTATATTCCAAATTTCAGTACATTATGTTGAGAAACACGTCATGAGAGAAAATGTTTTGGAAGATCTTGAGAGTAAATTTCTTTATAAAGGGGAAGAATCGAATGTTTTGCTTGCTTCAAGACGTAATCTATTACGCGGTTCCTTAAAGTGAGCTTTTTTACATTTTTGCTAAAATATCGAGAACCAAAAGTCAAAAGGGAATTAAAAAAATTCTGGAGGAGTTTTCGACCATGATAATTCTAATGGAAGCAAAAAAGTTTTATCTTTCTATTTAAAAAAATTTAAAACTTATTCTATTAATTAATAGTTTATTATTAAAAAACTTATAAATACATGTTTATTTATGTTTGGCTTTAAACAAACTATCCTTTGAAATAAAAATTGCTAAAATATACTAACTATATAAGAATTTATTGCAAAAAAAACCAAATTTATTTTTAAAATTAATTTTTTTTTTTACATCATTTAAATTACTAACCCCTCATTGGGGAAAATTAAATTTGGTATTTATAAGTTTTTTTTTTTTTTTTTTTTTTTTTTTTTTTTTTTGGCAGTGAACTTTTTAAAGTTTGGTTTAGTTTTAATATGTAGAAGACCCCTCATGATAAAATTAATTGTATACAATTAATAAAGAAACAAAGGTACTTGACTTTTGTTATTTAATCAATTAGAATACTAGATATAGCCATCGTTCAGTTTTTTTTTTTATTTTTTTTATTTGCTTACTGTACCTCTACCATTCTGCAACTCTTCAATATCGAACATATTAAATATAGAAATTCTTTATCATAGTAATATGTTAGTTATTCTTTTTGACCAAATGTAGAATATCTTATGCTTCCAAAAATATGTAAATTTTTTCTGTATGATATTAATTGAAATCCAAAACACTTTTTTTTTAATCCAAAATAAGCTAAACGTATAAATTTCTGAAAAATACATTTTGTTCAACTTTAAAGAAAAAAAAATAAGTATATTAACTTTACATTTTATTTTTAAGTTAGATTTAAAAAAGTTCCTATGTAGCATTAAGTATTATCTTATTTCTTGTTTGGTTTCAATCGTCCCGAACTTTATACTATAACATTAGATATTAATTTTCTATTTTGAAAAATAGTATCTGGTTACTGTATAAGTGCTCTATTGTACATTTTCCACAATATCAAAAAAGCATAAGTCACATCGGAATTTTTATTAAAAAAAAAAAGATCCCGTAAACATAAAGTGCCCGTAATGAAAAGAGAGACTACTATATTAATTTTAAATAGTCAGTCAAGGAAAACTATTTATTAAAGAATACCATTAATGAAAAATTTATTTAAGAAAATAGAGAGAATCGCATTACTAGTTTTCATAAGACAAGAGATATTTGCATTCCGAATTTAATTTGAAAATTCTGAACACGAACGTACCTGAGTGTTAATTAAAGAAATAAATCAACTCTTTGAGCATATACGGAAAAGGTATTTTATGTATTCATAAAAGAATAAAGCAAAGGGTCATTCTTCATTTCCCATTTAGCAATTTCATTATTCAAACTAGTTTTTCTTTCACAGGTTTGAAATTGCAGCAGAAATTTTGGAAAAGTTAATTATTTCAGAAAAGTGGAAATGCATTAAGATTGGGGAAAATGCGAGAAATGTTTATTCTCTTTTGTAGTAAGTTAGTTCATGTCAAACACAGTCGTATTTTTCTACTAAAAATAAATTAAGCGTTTTAAAGACCTTTTTTAGGCGAAACCTGAATTAAAAAAAAAAACAACGTATTTCTAAATACTAAAACTGAAAAATAATATCTTTTGTCTTCTAGGTTAGAAATTGAAATGTTTTTTTTTCCCCTGTATTGTTATAATTAAACCAATAGCTTAAAAAGAATTAAAATTGGCTCTGAACAAAATTTAATTGCAAATAAATCGTGATAATATAAAAAAAAGCCTCGATTCATAAATATTTCGGCTATTTTCATTTACTTAACATTTTTGATAACTGTTAAATTAAATCCATATACAACACACCTAACATTAGTAAAAAAAAAATTTGTGAAGAAAAAATTAATTCATTATAGAAAGCTATCAACATCAGCTACTACAAATTACTTGGGTAGTTTTTGACAACAATTTAATATAACAGTGAATTGTTGGTTTAGTTTTAAATACACTTAAAGTTAATTAATCAAAATTAAATATGTATTTATTTAAAAAATGTAAGATAAATTATTATGCTTTTGCCATGTTAGTCAAAGCTACTTTTTACTCTCATTTATCCATATGTTTACATAGACTAATAAAAGTATTATTTCGGCCAAATATGTTTTTTTTTTTTTTTTTTTTTTTTTCCATTTCTCCACGCTTTGGAACATCCTGCCTTCAAAAAAGTGACTTAGAAAAAATGTCTATCTGTGCGTACGTGGTGTCAGAATAACTCTCAATGTTCAAGAGTTATGCATTTTTTAACATAGAGACGTTTTCTTTTTATGTCCCTCAGTGACAAAATTGTATCGTCTAATTGAGTAAAAATCACATTTCTAGGCAACAATAAATTGATTTTTCCGAAACTACGATGTTCAAATTTGGTATACAGATTAATAGTAGCCATGGGACCTACCATTAAGGTTTTCGTCAAAATTCCGCATGCGTATATGTTAGCTGTCATTGAAAATATCATGTTTTTCAATGATCGCTAAAAACAGCTCTAAAAATTGTGATCAAAATCACTATGGTAATACCTCTAAAGATGTTTTAAACATCTCCACCTCTGAAATTCTTGGAAAAATGCTATAAGGGCGTAAAAAGTTGAAAAACGAATGTCTTCAATACAGAGTTCTATTTCTGTGAGCATTGCTGATGAATGGCCGTTTTTCTTCTCTCCTTTGTTTCGCTTACAAGAAAAGATAATGTAAGCATTATCGGAAATTATCCCGCCAGAATTGCCATTTTGGTGGGTTTTTTTCCCCATATAAGAAATTGCCAAAAATATTGCCAGATTGACCATTTTTACTAAATGAATGATGAAAATATAAAAACAGTAAATAACTTCAAAAAAGTGGTCGAAAGTTGTGCGATGTTCCGCACTCTTAGTTATTTTAGAAACCTATGAAAATCCTAAAATGTTAAAGACTGAGTTAGTTAAATCGTAAAATAAAGCCGAAAAGACATTGTAACAAAATTGTACATTGTGTAGACATTTCAACTGAATTACTGTGACATAAAAGTACCTATTATTTATTTATAGATTCGAATTTTATGGTATTCGACGTTTGAAATTGAATTTTAGAACAGTATAATTTTTTTTTTCTTTCATTATTACGCAGGAATAGACGAATTCATTGCTTTGTTGTCGTTCACGAACATTTACTTTTTAGCTGTTATAAGTAATTTATAGCTTTTATTTAAGAAATCTACTGTTGCTTCAAATCAGAAAATGTTTCAGATGAAGTTACGGCCTATATTTTGCAAGATAAATTTTGTTTTAGATAAAATATGTAAAAGGAAAAACCCATTTGCAATTTTATGTTTTCATTCATTTTTAATAACTGACATAATGATAACGAAGATAATTCTTAATGAACCAAAGTATTATCTTGTGTTGATAAATAATGCTTTTTTTTTTTTTTTTTAATCTTTATCTTGTGAATATCTATGAGTGTAGTAAAATTTTTTTACAGTAAGGAAAATTGTTTCACTGATGCATTTAGGAAACTTTTTTCTTTACATTTTCTCTTTGAGTTCGAATTCTTACTACTTATAACATAAGTTGGTACAACTTTGTGCGGGAACTTATGTAACATTGTGCATGAATTTATACAATTCTATACATGAAATTTTTTTAGCTCTTTGCATGAATTTGTACTTTGCATATGAATTTATATAGTTTCTTTATGAATTTGCATAGCTTTTTATATGAGTTTATATCACATTTTTGTATGATTTTGTATCGCTTCGCGCATGAATTTTTATCTCTTAGCGTATCAATTTTGAATTGATAACTAAGAAGCGTGATACATTTTTCAGTGTAATTTTTATACATGAATAATTTAGTTTTTTTATTCAAGTTATTTCTCAATGTCTTCAATGTTGAAAAAAAAATTCATTAAGAAGATTTCCTATGCAAAATTTTTTATGAACAGTTTCATAGATAAAAACTTCCTATTGTCGTTAAAATAGATAAGGCTGTTAAAACAAAACTTCAGCCCTCTTAACACTGTAAAATCCAACGCACTCCAAAGTTTTGCTACTAAAACTTTTGTTCTCCTGTTTAGTTGAGTATATTTTTCTACCTGAAACAATAAAATAAGGGTGATAAGAGCAGTATCTTTTAAAAGTTTCCACTCGGTAGAATTCCTCTAGAGACATAGATACAAAGGTTGAGAACACGTTTGCTTTAAAAGACAAATATAAACAAAGTTGTATTCGAAGCTGTTGATTCAAGAATTCAATCACGGGGTTTTAAAATATTGCAGTAAAATTCGATGCAATAAAGTGAGTTTAATACTAGCGATTTAAAACTTTGGCCACAAGAAGAAAAAAGAGCTTAGCTTCAAAATAATTATACATAATGTTTTGCTACTTTTTATATGGAATAAAGTTGCATTAAAAATATGATGTGAAACTGAAGGAATGATCGAAAAATGCTATATTGCAACATTCAATAGATAAGCTATTGATGAATAAGCACTTGAAGATTACGAACAACTAAAGATGCAAATTTTTTCCTCAATTACATGCATATCAGCTGGTTAGAGAAATTGGATTTCTAATCTGATGAGGTATTAGAAAATCTTCAAACGTGATTAAAATCCTTGTTATTATTATTTATATTTTAATATCAAAAGCACTTTACATTAAAAAAATATTCAGTTGTCACAGTTTTCAGTAATTTTTTTTTATACGCATTAGATATTTTTTTACCCTACTTCTAAATTTTTTTTCTGCTTTGAAAAACGCTTTGACGTTGTTTAGAGTACATCTTACGTTTAATTAGCTTGAAATCTCCAAAATAAGAAAAATTCCCCTATATATCCCTATGTAATTCCCTATACGCACCTCATTAAAAAAAATTTGCAGTTTTACAAGAAATTGGTTTTGATTGTTTGATTTTTTTTTTTAATTTTTTTTTTTTTAACAATTTTACACTTTGAATGCTTTTATTAGTTTTAATCTCATTATTTTAAGGAATTTTAATATTTAGAAAACTTGCAACTGTTTCGGCGCTGCATAGCCCTAGTGAAGCCCTTGCGCCATTAAAACCCAACCCAACCCTATATTAGGTAGCTTTAACATTCGTTTGACTTCTTTATGTTGAAAATGTTAAATGTTAAAAAGTTTCATAACTATGAAAGATATTTCTGTTGAATAAAATGCTACAATGAAGAAAGAAGTATTTCGTAAAGTTAAATCTAATTTTTTCCAACAGTTATTTCTAGAAAGAAAAAAAAATCAGATTATATACGGTTTGGATTTAAAAAGCAAGAGTTCCTCTAACTAAACGGTGAAAAAAGATAAAAGGGATGACTTTTATGAATTTAATTTATTTAAAGGAAGATGAACATTTTCTTTAAATGGATCAATAAAGTTTGTTTATTTGGATAATTAACGTAGGTTGAAAAGATATAAATGTGTAGAAAATGTACAAAATCAACGCGTAATGTTTAAGAAAAGTGTTTATTTTTATAAAAGGATAAAACAAAGGAATAAAATTTGTCTTTTTGAGAAATATTTTTTAAAGACTCGAAGACGTTTGATAAAAGTTGATCATGCAATTATCCTTGTTTCACATTATTTAAATTTACTCCATAGTTTAGAAATTTGTTTCGTTGATTCAAACTAGCAATTTTTAACAATATAAAATATTAAGCCAAAGAAAAGTTTTTTGGACTTTTCTAGATTAAACTTTTTGTGTTGTTAATAAGTAATAAGTAATTACTCGTTGCTTTAATTAATTATAGATATAATAATTAAGAATTAAATGTTTTATGAACGTAACAATTATATTTCTTTTGCTTTATATACATATAGTCACAAAGTTAACCACCAACCTTAAAAGTTGTACTCAAAAGATAAATAAATAAATAAATAAATAAATAAATAAATAAATAAATAAATAAATAAATAAATAAATAAATAAATAAATAAATAAATAAATAAATAAATAAATAAATAAATAAATAAATAAATAAATAAATAAATAAAAAACAACCTGCAATTGAAAATCGGATTTGTTTTGATTTTTAAAAATCAAAGAAGAATTATTGTTTTTATTGTGTTTCACTTTTAAAGTAAAACTCTCTGTTTATGCAAAAAGAATATTTGATTCTTGAAGATAAAAAAAAAAAAAAAAAAAAAAAAAAATAGCAAAAGTTTTATAACTAAAATACAAATTTAAGCCTTGAATTGGAAAGGATAAAGTATCAAATACATCCTGATTTTCTACTAAAAACATAGATAAATGGAATTATCGTACTGTGAATTAATATTAAATTACTCTTATTTTATTAGAATATTTACCTGTTTGTTCAAAACGCTTTCAAATTCATGAATAAGATTTCAAAATAAATAATCAATTCTTTTATTTCTTTTAACTTTGCGTCGGTGAAAAAAAAAAGTTTCAAATACTAATGTGGTGTTTCACCAAATTACCCATCTTCAAATATTGCGTAAGTTTTACAATTAGAGCTTTAGGGATTATCCATAGAATTTTAAACAGCAACTCATTAAAAGATTTATAATAACTTATTCAAATTATAAAGTTTCAAAAGCACCACTAAAAATTTAAAGTTTTCGTTTTAGATTAAAACATATTTTCTTACAAACATTCCTTTCTCCTGAAGATGCAATCGAGAAACGTTTGCTGATTATGCAAGCTTTTCTTATTTTTCAAACTTAGAAAAATAAACAAAAGTTTTCTTTCAAAAGGATAGAATAGTATATCACAATTTAGAAGCTGTTATTTTCCTTTATAAAGAGTAAACATTATTAAAACTAGTGCCCTTGGCTAAAATCGAAAGGTGCTCTTTTGTGGAAGAAAAATAAATATTTTCCGTAAAGCGACAAGTTTTCGTTCAGATTTATCAGAGCGTCGAGTAGATTATTTATTTATTCCCTAAAACAAACTTATTAGTTTTGTTTTTTTATAAATAGTTTCTTATTTTAATCCCGGATAGAAATGTTCGCAACTTGATTTTTGCGTATATTAAATTTGTGAAAGTGTCTCTACGTGAATTATAAAGAGTTCTGAAATAACTCGATTTTTATCATACATTTGTTTTCTACATTAGTTACTGTAGATTTATAAATATAATAGAAATGTAAGTGTCCTGTCTTTATGGTATAAGTGTATTAATTTTATTTGTTTAGTAGGAAGTATAGTTCCTTAGAATCATTTACAAAGTAATGTATAGATTTATTTATTTCAGAATGAAGTTTTTCATTTTACAAATATATTGAGCATTTTATTTTATATAAATTTGAAAGTAGAGGGCTGAAAATTGTATAAAATAAATTGGATTCTCATAAATAAAACTTCTTGTAACTATTTTTCTTTTGCGCAAAAGCTAAACGAAAGCTTTGCTGCGATGGAACAACTTAAGATCAAGATCTGGGGAATCTGGATGAAATATATATATATATATATATATATATATATATATATATATATATATATATATATATATATATATATATATATATATATATATATATATATATATATATATATATATATATATATATATATATATATTTATATTTATATATATATATAATAAACATAATTGGGTTACAACAATGAGTTATACATGAAAAGAATCCGAAAGTATCCAAGATTAACGTCCATACTATATATGTTCAGTATGTGCTCCTTTAGTGATACGGCAGATGACAAGGCGATAGTTCAGTTCGCTCCAGACATTACTCAGCTTCGTCGCGTCGATGGTCATGAATGCAGTCTTGATGTGGTCCCGCAACTCATCCAAAGTGGTAGGTAACGGTGGTACGTAGACACTATCTTTAACATATCCCCAAACAAAGAAATCACATGTGAAAGGTCGGGCGAGTGTCTTGTCATCCCGGCCACATCGCCCAATCTATCGTTGTGGGAGTTGCCGATTAAGGTAGTCACGAACCTCTTTGTGCCAGTGTGGCGGAGCACCATCCTGTTGGTAAATGAAACAGCTGATATCTTGTTCAAGTTGTGGAAACAACCATAATTGAAGCAGGTCCAAGTAGGAAGTACCTGTTGGAGAGTTCTATTTCGTTTTGGTATATAACTCAACAGTCTTCCAACAACTTCAACAGCAGGTGAAGATTCCAGGCAGGGGGGAAACTTGTATCGCGAATTGTATTCATAACAAGAGTATTGTTGTCCGTGGGAAGGAACGGGGATATTTTCAGATCGTATTGTCAGGTAGGGTCAGTGAATAAAGGTCCCACGAAAATATGGATCATAAATAAGTATATCACATTTTATTAAATTCCCAGAAGCAGAAAAAATAGCATTTCTTACGAAAACATGTTGTTGTTGACCGATAGAACTGTAGGAAATAGAGGGGACAGGATGGATCATATATAAGTATACCACATTGTATTAAATTCCCAGATGCAAAAAAAATAGCATTTCTTACGAAAACATGTTGTTGTTGACCGGTGGTAACCCATGGGAAACGAGGGGGACAGGATGACAGGGATTGTTTAACCAAGTTATAGATTCCAGGTGGTATGGAACGAGACAAATATTATTGTAAAAATGCTTAACTCGTAAAAAAGCGATGTGTATAAATATAGGGAATCATTCAGATTCAGCATTCGAAGTTGAGAGTTAGTTATCAGATACCAGTGATCAGGAGTGTAGGTCCTCAGATGCTAGTGCCATTGGATTATACCGCTTGAGACAGTGCCGGATCGGAGGGTTAATCATTAGCCATGGGTAGACAACTAAGTGGTAAGCGTCCTCACTTATATTCATCCTCACAGTCAATTCCGGAATAATAACATAACCTTATTAATGAAGGTTCTTAAATGGTTAATTGTAACTTAACTTAAAATTATCATGACTAATTCGAATTCCAATAATTTGTTAGTTAAGATCATCATTGTAGAAATTGTATTAAATTGTTACAGTATATTAACTTACATAACCAGAATCTTGTAAATATATTAAGTGTAATAAATATCCTTATATTAACCACTAGCATTGATTCAGTGTGTATTTCTTTATGAGTTTAATTATTGATCACTTACATTACGGCCAGAGAGCTATTGTAGCTACTCAACATACCTTTCACATTGTCCATACGAAAAATGAAAGGTCCATACACCTTGTTACGAGAAACTGCACAATCGAGTTCTTGTTCCACAATTTCATGGGGATTTTCCAAGCACATTGCACATACGCAGCGTGAAACTCTAGTTAACGTCCTCTCGTTTGCGTTGTCATGGAAACATATATGTTTCCATGTTCGGACGTAGTAATGTATCAAAACCCTATGATTCATCTGTAATAACCCTGTATATATATATATATATATATATATATATATATATATATATATATATATATATATATATATATATATAATTAAATTCTCCCTTTCATCCAGATCCCCCAGATCTTTATCTTAAGTTGTTCCATCGCAGCAAAGCTTTCGTTTAGCTTTTGCGCAAAAGAAAAATCAACCTAACCATTAGCTTCTAAGTTATCCACTCAGGTATAAAATTAATATTAATTACTATATTTTCTTTCCTACAGGTAAGAACTATTAAAAATAGCCATGGGTAATATGAAAGGGAATCTAAACTATGCAAAGTTTCATGTTGACGCAAACAACTTGCTTCTTTTAACTTTCCCGTCTCGAGAGATTAAGCTCAAAACGAAAGGGAATTAATTCTCTGTCTCCAATTTTGGTTACGGCATGCGAAATGTTTCAGAAAACGAAGTATGCTCATCGCGATGTAAAAATCCAACATCGATTGGAATTTAATCTCTTGTGTAAGCAACTCAAACGGAAATAAAGACTTTTTCCGTTTACTACAAATTTTTCGACTGCAATCAGTGAAATGTACTCGCAGGAAATCTCTAACTAAGCCCCTGTTTCAACTTAGTATTCGGTAAGGTAAGTAGAGTGAAAAGAATTCTGTCTCATAAAAAAAAATTCCAACATGTTATGACGTCATCGGATAGCCACATCGTATGCATATATATACAGGTCAGTTTGTGGCAGTCATTGTAATTAGCAAACGAAACTTTTAATACTTAATAGATAAATGCTAAATATACACAAATGGTTATTTTATAATTATTTATAAGTAAAATTTGCGTCATGTGAAATAGTTAATCAGTATCTAGCAAGTTAGCATTGATTGACACTATACAGTAAAAGATTTTTAAAACGATAACGCAAAAACTTAAGAGTTTTTTTGTTGTTGTTATAGGCAGGTTTAACTCAGACAGTCAAAGCTTTTTGTGTAACCAAATTTATATATTTATAGTAATGAGTGCGTGAATACGATGGATTGTGCATATCTCAACTTAACTTTATTTTAATAATTTAAAGGTGAATGCATTTAAACAGTAATTAGTACAATTACTAATTAATTAACAATTGAATAGCTTGGCAATGTTAGGTGTTTGCAAATAATGAAGATAAATATTTACCACCCTAGAGGGTAACACTTTGGTAGTTATTGGGCACGTCTTAAACAATGAATTAATTTTGAGAGGGCAGAACTTAACTGATGAATTTATTTAGTAAAGGCGGCCCAATAGGTATACCATTAGATATATTTTTATAATTTGGTATTATTAAAGCCTTTTCTTTTGAAATTCGACTAAGTGAAAACATTAGCTAAAATTTTTATATACATAAAAAGGTTATGTAGCATAAATTTATTTTTTTACAGAAAAAATGGGTTACTTATTCAGAAAAATTTGATCTAATATTTTTTTTGTTTACTTACAGTAAATGACACTTGCATACAGTTTACATACAGTATGCTTGAATTTCTCTAACGAGTTCAAATGCACGTTCAAATCATGTAGTTACGTTGAAGCAAAAGCCTTTTAACTTGGATTGGACCATTTGATACCGTTTTGTTTTCCAAGATAAAAAGGTTATAGGTATATGAGTTCTAAGGAGGTAAGATTATCGTTATGGACAGATGTATCTACGAAGTGATTATCGCTGTGGACAGGTTCAAAATACAATGAGTGAATATGCTGATTTATTGCTATAGGCAGTATCATTGTATGCAGTTTTAAATGAATTTGGTAAAAATAAACTATCGCCAATTTTTTGGCTTCGTACTTGGGAATAAAAAATTTCCAAAATTGTCAGGTATAGCTACGATGACAAGAAAAATTGCCGAAAATGCACTAACATTGAAAGCCTACATCCTAAGTTGCCAGTCAAAATGAGGATTTTGCTACTCAAGAAGTATTCTTTAAGTTAATATTTTAACAGTTAGCCACCTCTGAGTGAAATTTATTAGATTTATGAGTTGTTAAGGACTTCTGATCATAGCTTGACCATAATCAATTTTAAAGGCATAATTAAAGAACATTTTCAGTACGATTCCAATTGCAAGATTTGGCCAAAATATACTCATCTTCAAATACACATTCATGAGATTTCACTAGAACGACTAACTACGACAAAGTCCTAGAAGGAAATATAAAAATTAAGTGTCACTCAAAAGTATAAAAAAAAAAAAATTAAAAAAAAAATATTTTTTTAACAGTATTTATTATTGACAGGTGTAACAGAGCTAAGTAATGTAGACAGAACTAAGTATTTAAAAAAGAATACCACCAATTACTTGATGATGTCATCAGTTGATTTGGTACAACTTCCCTTTTACAAGTGCCCACTAGTTTCTCGTATACCCATGGCACCACAGGTTACAAAAGTTAAATAATAATGACATATGTTTTTCATTAAACGTGTAAATTTTGTTGAAATTAACCGTCTCTTTGTCTTTTATTATATGAGCAGTACAATACATGAAGCGAAGTTTTTTTCTTTCTTTCTGAGAACCTCCTATCGGTCCTCCTATCTTTGAATTCTTTGTTAACGAATGCCAACCATTTACTTAATATATACACCGCGTTGCATAATGATAGAACCACCATGTATTTTTCGCCTAGCATACAGTAATTGGAATAAATGATTGAAATAAATATTTTTATTGAAAATATACAAAATAAGAATGACAATAACAAAGTAAAAACATTACTCATGTTTATATTTTCATGTAATAAAATAAAAAATAAAAATTTTAGGTTGCAAAATGATAGTACCACCCCTACTTTTTAGTAGAATAATCGATCCCAGAGAAGCATGCGCAGTTGGGTTTCAACAAACAGGTATATAAAAGCTTCGTTTGATCAACCAACGTAACCTTACTTGCATTTATTGTGAGCACGCATAGTTTATTGATTTGAAAAGGTGTCACTAAGTATGGGTAGGAAAAATCCGTTATCTGATTTTGAAAAAGGACAAATTTTATGCTTTGAACCAAGCAGGATTGTCTTCTCGGAATATAGCAAGACATAATGGGCGTTCACCCACACGTGGTTAATAATTTTCTACATCTTGGATCCAAATATGGGACAAAGAAATCCACTGGAAGACCTCGAAAGCTAACAAAGCGGCAAGAAAGGTTAGTTGTAAAGAAGTTAAAAGCTGGTGAAACATTGAACAGACTATCATAAGACCCCACCATCAAAGTTCACAAGTCAACTTTATCCAGAATAGCTCAGCAGAACGAACATCTTGAGTACACGAAAATGAAAACGCAACCTAGACTTACAGATCTTCACAAACGAAAAAGGATGCAATGGGCTAAAGAACACATGACTTGGAAAGAACAGTGGACTCAAGTAGTGTTCAGCGACGAAAAAAAAAATCAATCTAGATGGTCCTGACGGGTGGGCATTCTATTGGAGGGATCTCCGAAATGAGCCACACATTTTTTCTAAGAGACAGTGTGGGGGAGGATCGTTAATGGTTTAGGCTAGATTTGGCAATGCTGGGCGGACTAACATTGCCTTCCCTACTGGTCGAATGAGAGCAATAGACTATCAAGACCTGCTGGAAGAAAATGTGTTGCCTTTTGGAGAAGAAATTGGAGGTCCATTTTGGAAGTTCCAACAGGACAATGCTAGCATTCATGTTGCAAACTCGTCTTGGGAATGGTTCCTGGACAACGGAGTGCAGGTTATCGAATGGCCTGCATGTTCTCCTGACATGAACCCCATGGAAAACGTCTGGGGTATTCTAAGCAGGGCCGTATACGCCAACGGCAAGCAGTATTCAACGGTTCAAGAATTGAAAGACTCCATTATTACAGAATGGGAAAATCTGAATGCAGATATACTCAAACGCTTAGTCGAAAGCATGCCTAATCAAATTTTTGAACTTATAACCAAAAAGGGTGCTCTTATAAAGTATTAACTGAAAGTGGTTCTATCATTTTGCAACCTAAAATTTGTATTTTTTATTTTATTACATGAAAATATAAACATGAGTAATGTTTTTACTTTGTTATTGTCATTCTTATTTTGTATATTTTCAATAAAAATATTTATTTCAATCATTTATTCCAATTACTGTATGCTAGGCGGAAAATACATGGTGGTTCTATCATTATGCAACGCAGTGTAGAGCGATGGATTTTGTCGTAAGAAATAGTATAATCTTTTTAGAATATTCCCCAGTCATTTCTTACACGATAGATTTAATGGTTAATTTTGCACTAACAGTCGAAATACTAGCTACAAATATTTTTCATAAATAAATAAATATAGCAACAGTAAAGCAATTAATTGAAATACTAATTTAGAGTTACAAATTTTAAATATGAAAATTAATTAATTGAAACCTTAGCACTTTTCACCAAGAGGTAGTGCTACGATTTTTTCTAAGAAACCAGTTCATAGGTATGAATAGAAAATAACACATTATAATTTTCCATCATATCGATTAGCTTCTACTATTGATGTTTTGTCTGCAACTCAAACATTTTAAAGTTGTTTTGTTCCAACAATGTGTCTTTGAAAACTTTGAATGAGGTTGGTTCATCGATTAACTAACGCATTTAAAAGATTTGTTTCTGACATAATTATTCCTTGAAATAAAGGAAACGGAAGTATGAGACAACCTCCTTTCATATCTACTCACCTTGGATACTCAGTCATGAAGAGAAAAGCTTAGTTGAGTTATTTCGAAAAATTCAACTTGGGGAACTAATTGAGAGGAGGAAAAGGGGTAGGGGATGAATAGTTAGAAGAGAGCAGTGATTATATTTCAAGCTTGAGTGGGATTACTAGAGATTATCAACACGAACAGCCGCATTGGAAAGTCACTTTTCTGTACGTGCCGAAATGTGTAAGTGAATATGAACGTGCTAAATTATGAATGACTATGGCTTAATTAAACGGGCAAATATTTGGCGTTTGTGCAAGATGAAAATTATAGATTTATACTGAAATGGAAGTCGTTCGATGGTTTTGGTTCCTTAAGAAAATTTTTTAATGTATAATTGATTGATCTCTGCTAAATCTTTCTTGAGAATTAGTTTATATTTTATATATAGGTGTCCCAAAATCGAAAGTTTAAATTTCAATAAAAAATTTAAAAAATAGGCGTTTGAGGATTATGTTTGCACTAAAATGCTATCTGACATTGCAAGTTTTTTTTTTTTTTTTTTTTTTTTTTTTTTTTTTTTTTTAAGTTAGCAAGAAAATAGTTACGAATTTCACATCTAGATGGCGCTGTACATTATGCTGTTATACATCTCAAACTCAAGAAAATTTTATATTTGGTTGATATTAGATTCAAATGCTGATGTTTTACCACACACTCACATGAAACTCTAACTTTTGATTACCATATTACTTTAACGTAACTGATTGTCTTGAACTTTTATGCTGTTTATCATTGTTGCTTTTATGCTGTTGTGAGTCATTGTTTGCTATTTTTTAAGTTCAACACCACCTACATGCAATATCTTGAACTATTTTTATTTTTTTATTTGCTTAAAAAGCTTTTCATTGTGAGAAGCATTTTAGTTCAAATCGCACTTTCGTACAACGATTACTTGATTTTTTAAAATAATTCTGCAAATTAGAATGATCATTAACAACTCATTAATGCATTAGATATTGTAATGATGTAGAATGATAATCTGAATTTATCAGCAAAATTTGGTATAGTTGGATAGCAAATTAAATAAAGTATAGTTTTTTTAATATCAGAATCTTGTTAAAAATTCGCAGGTGCTTCGTGCTCTTATATGTGGAAGAGTTCTATTTGAAAGCTGCTCTTTAATGTGATGCAGGCGCGGATTTGGGGGGGGGGGGTTGAGACCTCCCCCCCCCCCTCCCCCATGAAGTATTTCGCCAAAATTATTTTTAAATGGCAGTTTCCTCCGAATTCAAAGTAAAAAAAAAAAAAAATTAAATTTCATTAATATTTGTAAGCTCTATTTTTTACTTAATATTAATATCGATGGATTTAGGGGGGAAGGTACACAAAATTAAGCTTTTTCTGACATTTTTCATGCCTCATTAATACAAATTTTTAAGCCACCTAACCGAGCTCCTTTATTCACAACCCGTAGAAGGAATAGGCTTAAGAAGGGACGAGTAGATCGGGATTGTGATGACATGCAATGTACCGGTCAACGAATCTTTACCCTTTGTGTGATTCTCAAATTAAAAAAATTTCTCAATCATGAATCTAATGCCTCTTAAGGTGTTTTAATCATCCCCACCTCCGAAATTAAAGTAGAAATCTGATAAAAGCGTAAAAAGTTGAAAAACGAGTGTCTTTAATGCAGAGCTCTCTGCCCTTGGGCATCACCCATCAACGTTTGATATCTTTCTGCTTTTCGCTCAAGAAAGAACAGTGTAATGTCTATTGAATATCATCACCAATTTCGCCTATTAGGCATTTTTTCCCACCTTGTCCCACGTAAAAATTATTGCCAAAAATATCGCCAAACTCTCCATTTTCATTTAAATGAAGGAAAATTTGGAAACAGTAAATAATACCATATCAAATTTGAATGCAGTGATCAATATTATAGTGTATAGTCTCAAGTTTATCTAACTTATATTTTAATTTACTAATGTGATGTCCAACAGAGTTGAAAAGCTTAGTTTAACTTTGGAAATTATTAAAATCTTATGAATATAGAGTTTTACGTACCTGCAATGTTGTCTAAAGTTGTTAAAAGTTCTGCCGCCTTTTTTCTGCATAAAATGGTTTATGATGTTGAATGTTTTGGTAAATTAACTTGTATAAAAAAGTTGAATTTTCAGGGTTGTTGAACTTTTTACACTTCACCTGATCTGCATGAGATATTGTTTTTAATAAAAAATACTAAATATTTATAATTTAATTTTTTATTACATTTTCGGGGTAATTTGTTACATTGGGTGCAAAAGAGGATGGTCAAACCTTCTAATTTTTAGATTACATTGAACCCTAGTAGTATCATACTAATTGATAATACCCATCTCCCCTAAGTTGTCAAACTATCACCGCCACTGTAAACTCTCACGGTCATAATCGCACCCTCCTTGATTGACCTCTAAATCCACCCCTGATGTGATGGTGTAGTAAATTACGAAGATAGTTTTTAAGCTTCGAAGAAGTTACTGTCCCAACTTAAGAAAAGTAACAACCACTAAACATTATTTAAAAATTAAATAATTGCATGAGCAAAATTGCACTTATCTTCATTCTTTCATTAAATTATAGTTTTTTGTACAAATTTATGCCCATAATTAAACTGAAATTACTTATATGTGATTGTTTATGTAGATCTGGAAAACAAATTAACCATCATGATTGAGTATAATAAGAAACAATGACTTGTAAGTCAAATTTAAGTAATACGAAAATGTTTTGAAGTCTTACTTATTGTAAGTTGTATTTGTAATTTTATTTATTTGATAAGTAAAGAACATAGACCAAATAATTCAAGCACAACTAATAATGATAGTATTGTACATTAAGGTTACATTTATTGTATTTTTATTATATTTATTGTATTATTAATTATATTTATTGTATTTTTTTTATCTGTAAAATGTTACCTTGATGTTTTCTAAAGTACTTTGTATCAAATGAACGATTTAAATAATAAATACTTCTATTGTTTTGGATTAAATAAACATAACCTAAATGATGCATTAAATATATTAACATTCCTTGCAGTATGTTCTTTAATAGCAGTAAATTAAACTTGAAGAATAAATACGTTTAAATATTAAAACAAAATGATTTTTTAACCTAGGAAGTAAATAATGTTTTATTCTGATAAAATAAAAACATTTAAACTATCAATATCATATTTCCAAATGGATATATGTGCACCTAGGGCCACCATGTACCTAGGACCACCCAACTTTTATTGAATAATGTTTAGTTCTAAGTTTTTTTACTCATTTGGGTAAGTGGCAAAACCCATATGCTCTTTTGGCTGACATTTTGAAATCTTAGAGGAGAAAGCTGTGGCAAGGGATGAGTGGAAAACGTTTTTGTATGGTCTGCAGTAACATTTTGCAGCTCATGTCTTTTATTGTTTGACAAAGTTAAGTCAAATACTTTTTTTTTTTTTTTTTTTTTTTTTAATTCTAGTGAGTAATTTTGTTTGTAACATTAAATACTAAAGAAGATGTTTAAATGAGTCCTTTCTCCATGCCCATTTTTAGTAGAAGGCATTTTATATGAAATATAGTCGTGTACCTAGGGCCACATAGTTGCTTATAGTGTTCAAAGTGCCAAAACCAAAATCTGTTGGTGCTTCAAAGAGATATGCACGCAGCTCATTTATTTTACGGGATCAGTTTTTGAAGTTATGAAAATACTTGCAATTCACTAATAATAAGACACATTGAAATTTATTGTAGTTGTTATATGATAAACCAATGACTGATAATTTCTTGATATTGTTACGAATTTCTGTATATTTGTAAATATTTCTTAGCATTAATTATGTAAAAAGATAAATTTATGTACATTTCACATAAGGCAGTGCAATAGTTTGTTTTCCTGCAATGAGTCCCTTAATGCTTGATAACGAGTTTTACAGAGATAACGCTGGGAAGCGAGTTTTACAAGAAGCAGGGTATTTAATATTATGGTAATGGCAATCTCGCCAAATTAGCGAGATAGAACCAAGTTGGCGACGGTTTTGGAGATTAATTTTTGTAACCAAATTTGTCGAGAAATCGCCAAATGTCGCCAAACTTGGCGACCATTTGGCGACATTTTCGGTCCCCATGTACATGTATAGGACTTTTCGACTACGATTTGGAAAGTTCTCCATGTATCTACCTCTAGAAGTTTCAAGAAGTTAGTTGAGTCCGTGAGTTGATTGGAATTACTGAGTTGAGATACTGAGTCTGAGTGAGCATTCAGAGTAGTTCTAAAGCGAACTGTATTGCATTGTCTTTTGCAGAGATTTTAGCAGTTGTGTTGTCAAGTTTTTAACTGCTGTTTTGTGCTCTATTGTTGTGAAAAGAGCTGTATTCTGTCTACTAGAACGAGAAGTTCTGGAGTTGTAAGGGAATCTGTGAAGAGTTATATTGGAATAAATGTCTGCAAGTGTTGATTTGCTTTGGCTTCAAATCTTTCGAACACATCCACGTAACAATATTGTTTATTTTATAAAATTCATCAGCTTTTTCTATTCATTATGGACTGAAACCTCACTTAAAGAGAATAGCCCTAGGTACATCAGCTACTGGCCATAGGTACAACAAGGTCTTGTACCTAGGGCCATTTGTGAAATTTGTTTAAAAACCTTCTATTTAACAGAATATGTTATTTTAACTATTTATATTAATCCCAATGAAAAGTAACTACTATAACGATGTATGCATATCAGTTTCACATTTTTAAACGTCTCATTGGCTCATTTTTTGTGCATTGAAAAAAGGCGGCCCTAGGTACACAAGTCTCCCCTATTGTTTACGACTATAGCCTATTCAAGAAATTATTATTCTTATTTTTTTTCGTTTAATAAATAGAAATATTTAATCAAAAAATTTTAATTTTAAATAGACTCTTGTCAACTAATATTGTCTTCCTTATGTAATAAAAAAAATAGTTTACTTACCTTCAAACTCTTTTATTCAGGTTTATTAGGAGTTTAATCGTTTTCATTGTAGAATTACTATTTATTATTCATTATTCATCCTATTTATTTCGTTTTTTAAAGAAAAATTGTAATGAAAAATGAATTTAAATATAAAATTTTTATCAATGCAAAACAAAAATATGTGTGAAAAAAAAAGTTCAGTTAACACTTCTCAATATTAATAAATTAAACATAAATTCGGAACCTAGTTTCTGAAAGTCAAATACCGTAGTAAATATTTATCTACAGAATAATTCAAGTAATTATTCATAAAAATATTTTTGAATTTCAGTTATAAACACTGCTGCTAAATCTAAAAATGAGTGTTAAATGCACATGTTTTGTGCTTCTTCTTTACCAAATGAAAATGAATAAAAACATATAATTTATTGAGAGAAGGTCACAAATTGTTCTTTTGAGGCATAAAATTTACTGCTTAGTTGCTTGTTTCATTTCAAAATTTCAAATAAAATTTGACTTTTTGGTTACTCAAAAGTAAACTTAGCCAATTTATTTTAAAAAATCAATAAATTATGGTACAATTATATCAATTCAAAAGACTATATTATATGTGTTTTTAAAGGATAAGCTATTTAATCTTTAATTTGTTGATCTAATTAGGCCACTTATTCCTAGGTTTAGAAATGCATTCTGAGGATAAAAGGAGCACGATTCTTAAATGTTAATACAATATTTGTAATTACCAATATGAAAATATAACGTTCAAATAGTTGTTTCTGGAATATTTAATTATATATTCATTAAGGATAATTTAGGAATTTAATTATCTTTAGCTTGTAAGATATTGAGAGTAAACCTATTTTGTTATAGGCTACCGAATACAACTTACGTAATAATTATTACTGCATTTTTTAAAAATCAGCAATTGTGCCGGGGCTTCATATTTTTGTCGAATCATTAATTCTTCTCTCATTCTCTCAGAATTGGAGATTAATATCACATTACGAAATTAAAAAAAAAAAAAAAAAATATTTAAAAACTTTGAGATTTAGGGGATTGAAAAACGTTTTTACACATTCTTTATCATAGGGATGAAAAACTTTATGCCTTTTAAGTAACTTATAAGTGTATTAAATGTTTGTCTTCTATTGAAGTATTGTTTAGAAGCAAAATGACGCATTCTGGGAATTTAAATTAACTCTTGAAGTTTTAGAGAAATACTTGAACTTTTCACTGAATAGTATTCGAGATAAGTCAGAGGTTCGGCTCCGGAACCGCATGCGGTTCTTCTAATGAATATTTTCGACTCTTCAAGTTATAAGTAACTCAACCCAAGAGAAATATGATAAAGCAATAAATGATAGTAATGTGTGCTTATTTTAGTAAACCCACAATAAACGTACTGCTCTCAAACCCGAGAATTAAGGAAAACGCGATGAAACACAGAGATGAATTGGATGGACAGGTAACACTATCTTCAATTACCAATTTAAAATCAACGCCCGCAGAACCTCCTGACTCTTCTCAGTAAAAAAAACGTAACAATCAGAATGCACAATATGAGTGCACCTACCATGCTTTACAGCTCAATTGCATCGAGCTTTACTTGCCGTTTGTTGTTTTCACGTCTTCGACTGAAGGAGATAGCACTATTCGCGGATGCATGCGCTGTTAAAACAGACTTTTGCCTTTACTTTTGATAAGGTACTATGTTAGATAGATAAATGTGGGTTCGACTTCGTCCAAAAAGTAAAAGAAAAATTGATGAGGAACATCGTGAATTTAAGAAAGAATGGACTGAATTGGATGCGTTCATTCAAAACAAAAATGGATTATTGACTTGTTTCATCTCTCCTGATTTCTATACCATAAAAATGGTATAAAAATGTTTGTAGTTAAAAATTCATATTGGTGCTGCATATTTATTTTTAAGCTCTTTAAAACTTTTGCGATTCTGATTATTGAATGTTTAACTATTAGCGCAGAACAGTCTGCCGAGCCTTGAGATAAGCATTCAAATCCACACTATATCGGACCCATCCCCACTATTCCTTATATGGTAACTAAACAATTTCTCTTTGACAATAAATGAATTATAGGCTGTGGGACTTACGTACATAATAGAATTTTATATCGCATCATCAAAGTCTCCTAAAATAAACAAAAAATCTTACTAATACATTAAGTTACTTATTGAAAATTTTATCTTTCTCTAAGTGTACACACAGAAAAACATATTTATCTTCCCTTCTTTGTGGAATTTTTGAAACACAATTTGAGCTAACTCTTCTTTTATATCCATTTTCAAAAAGAATTCCTTTTAGATATATTTCTGCCGTTACTTCCGCTACTTAGAGTATTTTTGTTACTTTCTATTGTGAAGGTAAACAAGATTATTATCTTGAAGTAAATCAAATTTATAGCATGTCATCTGTGTTTTACTGCAGTTGGTAAATAACTGCATTTTTTTTTTTTTTTGAGGTATAGCTTCTTTTTTTTTTATCAAATTATTTACTTTTTAAAGGTCATCTTATCGATTGCATAAATACAAGGGGAAAAAAGGATCTATAGGTATTTGTAGTCACAAGTTATTGAGAAATATTTTAATACTGTTTGAATATGATCTATACAGAAAAATAAAATACAGCTTATCTTTGATGATCATTTACTTTCATTAAAATTCTGAAGAAATTTTAAGTATATAATGATCATTAAGGGTACATTGTGTTTTATTTTTCTGAAGTTCTGAAGATTTTTTAAAGAATGTCTTAATAATTTATATATTAAATTTCAAATTTTCGCAAAAGTTAATTTAATTTTGTTCATACAGAATTTTAAATTCGGCATATATTAACTATAAATCATAATATGTTTTCCTCTATTTTACATCTCAAAGAATTAAATTTTAACACAGGATAAAAGAAAAAATATTAATGAAAGAATATGTCGATTTTCAAAGTTTTTCAGAGGAATATTAACTATATTATTTGAATTTAATTGCATTGATAGAAATTTAAGACGAAGAAAAATTCAATGTATTTTAAAGTAATAATTTTTCACAACTAATTTAATTTAGAGTAAAATTCTATCTAGAATATTAAAAAAAATCTAATTTAATGTAAGTGTTTTTTTTTTGGGGGGGGGGGAGGTGAAGAATAGCCACTTAAACCATACAGTAAACTTAATAAACTTAATTTTCATATTGAATCATAAACATAGCCCAAACGATACATTGATGCTATCTCTTTATTAAAATTATAGCTTATAATTTAAGCATAAAACAAAGTAAGTTTGAAGAAGAGTTAATCTGAGTTTCTGAAGATTATGGATTTCCACTTCTATCTATTTTGATCGATCGCTACAGTGCAAAACGTGAATTGAAGATTAATAGGAAGCTTATGAATGAAGTAGAATTTGTGTGTTTTATCGACATCTTAAAAGTAAAACAAAAATAAATTATTTGAAATTATTTACAGTCTATTGAATGTAAAAATATAAAGAAAAGAGTTGATTGTTTTCATATTATCTGGCGCCGTCAGCAACACGAAAGCTATAATGCGCCGAAACATTCGTCATTTGACAAGCCAACATACATTTACAAACACGGGAGTCGAATCCGCAACCTCGCGGTCTAGAAGCTAGCACGCTAACCACTATACCGTTTGGTCGGCATAAAGAAAAGTGAAAAAGGCAATTACAAATATATATCATATTATTAACGGCCATTACAAATGTATGTATATAATGCATGTCATAAAATGCATGTAATATATAAAATGTATGTCCCAATGCAGTAGTGAGATAAGATGTGTATTATAATTTTTTGCTTTATAACCTGTAGCTTTTATACAAGTTCTAATTTGTATAACATCGATGTATAATTTTATATGTATAGTTTTTTTACCTAATAAGTATGAATATAAAAAAAAAATATGTTTCTTAAGGAAACAACAAAGAGGTTTCTAGTTTCTGAACTTTAATACCTAATTTTCCGTAAAAAGATCAATTTACATAGCGGGATCAAACATGGTTAGCACGTAAATAATGCATTACTAGATATGTCCTAAATAGGAATCAACAACTTAGGTAAAAAGAATTCGTAAAATATCACTAAGCACTGAAAAACTTGGCTATACGATGAAACTCAATGGGGATGAATGAATGTCTCTGTAGTCAATAAGAATTACGATTCAGTGCAATCAATAAAAATTTATAAACATGATTTTTAAATGTCTATAATATGTCACATACAATGTAACTATCAGATATTTTCTCAATAGTCGCCAGTACTTGACGTTTCTAACTTAAACTGTATAGTTTTTCCTTAAAAAAATACTCCGAATAGATTGTACAATGGCCATTTTAAAAGCTTTTATCTCTCCCTCACATAACCGAATTTAAATGGGAAATAATCATTATTAGATGTTGTTGGTGTTACAAGTCTGAGTTAGAATATTCTTTACTAACTTCTCTTATAATAAATATATTCCAAATTATGATTTATTGATTAATGAAACACTATACTTTTTAGTCCGATAGGTGGCTGCAATTTTTGGACCCCATCGAACATCATTCTGAATTTTTATAGAAATTAAAGAAAAGTTAGTAGATTGCGAATCAACTGGTCTGCCGTGGCGAAAATGGCCGAAACTGATCAAAAATCGACTTGGAATGAGTTGAACTGAAATTCGATTGCCAAATATGTTAGAACTTCCCAAAAAGAGAACAAAATTTTTCGTCTGGCAACCCACTGCATTTTGATTTTCAATGAGAAAAAGCGTAAACGATTTCTGATCTCTGGCTCGGAAAACTTGAATCTTTTAAAAGTAAGCCAAATTGGCGACATCAGTTACGTCATCAGTGACGTAATGTTTATTGTCAATTTGGCTTATTTGTGAAAGATGCAAGTAAGCCATAGCCACACATCCGAATCGTCTGCAACCTTCTGGGGGTCCGGTACCGAAAATAAAAAAAAAACTTTATTTATGTACATTTTTATGTCAAAAATTTATTTTATGTATGAGATACTATTTATATATCTTTGAGAAAATGTTTTTTTTTTAAATATTGTGTTTAGTTATTTAAAAAAAAAATTAAAAACCAAGAAAAATCCATAATAATTGATGTTTGCGTATTTTGATATAAGTAAAGAAAAAATAAAAAAAATTTCAAAGTGAAAGTTTTCTGTAATACATAATTATATAAAGAAAATGTTGTCTTCACATAATTTTGATAGGTGAATTAAAAAAAATTAAAAAAATTCTTAAAGTTAAAATATTGAAATTTTTGCTTTTTTTTATGTTATCTTTTACGCTAAATGTTATATTTTAAAACAGAATTAAAAAAATAAAATTCTGTGAAGACAAAATATTTAAAACTATATAAATTAAATGCTCTAAAAATTTGAATAGCCATTTATTAATGGTTCTGGAGATTTATCGATTTGAATATGCAACATCTATAAAAAACACTAGTGTTCGAAAAACGCACTTTAAGCAGACGCTTCAAGGTGTCACGCCCATTAGGGATATTTAAATAATAAGTAATTTTGTGGCGTTCTAATCACCGGAGGAATAAGATAAAAAAATCATTCTCTTCAGGAATGTATGAACTATTTCTTAAAATCAGAAAAAAATTTCGGATTTTTGAAAAAATTTCGGTACTGGACCCTTAATTGAAAATTAAAGAGAGTGGGTTACCAAATAAAAAATAAATGCTCATTATTTGGCAAGTTATGGCGCATTTGGCAATTGGATTTCTCAGTCTATTTGATTTGTATAAAAAGGCTTAATTAACTAACGCATATTTATTTAATATCACTTAGTTTTAGTTTTTAGCTTTTACAACACACGAATATATTAGAAAATCTCTATAGTCAATTTTCTCAGACAAAACCAGAAGTAACACACACATGAACGATATTTCATGAAAAAGGTCTCTTCGTGATTTCCCGTACCAATTAAGTGGAAGTCCTAGTAAGTATGATTTCCTATACTCGCTTCGTTACAATCTTCTAGCCCCGTGCATTTAGACTCTATTTTGTATAAAACCTTGAAATTTGGTGAGTAGGTACGAACAATATCACTTAATGAAATGCCATAAATTAAAAACTAGGAAATAAAGTCTAGTATATTTTATTTTGGGATTGAAAACCTTATGTCAATGTACATGCAATGGCTCCACCTTGTTTTGTCTTTATTTTAATTTTCATTCATAATAGATGGACATTAAATGAGACGAATTTGTGTTATTTCATCAAATGGTCATTTTCGTTCGTACTCACCTTATTTAAATGTTTTATAGAAAGTAGTTTATAAATGCACTGGGCTAAAAGATAGCAACGTAGGGAGTATAGGAAATGATCAGTTCTAGAGCTTCCTCTTAACTGATAATATACTGGAATTGGTGAGCAAAGCTAATTTTTAATTTCTTTAAGTCTAAATTAAAAAATTCATATATATGTGTTATATATATAGTTGACGATAGTGATAAGATTAAAAGAATCGCAGAAAAATCACCAGAAGGGCTTTTTAGTTTTCCCGTAAGAGTGCTTCCATAATAACTCTAAGGGAAGTTTATATTTTGACTCCTAATATAGATGTCGAATCAGAATTGATATTCGGGGGCAATTTTCATTATATTCTCAATTTTTTTTTTTTTTTTTTTTTTTTTTTTTTTCAAAGTTGACAATGACTTCATTGTAATTCACTACACTCGAAAATAGGGACCAAACGGGAAAATGAACATTTGGATTGAAAAAGAAATAAGAAGATCTAAAGATTTCTGGCGTTGTTTTCGACATAAATTGTTTGGATCATTTAACAAGAGTACAAAAACGTGTATTCTTTCCACATCACACAATTCATCAAAAGAAACGTCTAACAGTGACCCATCTGCTACTGACACCAATGACTCAAACTTTGAAGAGTGTTCATGACGATAATGAAAGTTAATAATAATAATAATAATAATAATAATAATAATAATAATAATAATAATAATAATAATAATAATAATAATAATAATAATAATAATAATAATAATAATAATAATAATAATAATAATAATAATAATAATAATAATAATAATAATAATAATAATAATAATAATAATAATAATAATAATAATAATAATAATAATAATAATAATAATAATAATAATAATAATAATAATAATAATAATAATAATAATAATAATAATAATAATAATAATAATAATAATAATAATAATAATAATAATAATAATAGTAAAACTAATGAGATTGTGATCCAGAAAAAAGGGAGGCATAAATTAGAAGAACAATCTGTACCCGAACCTTCTTTACTTTGTTTAAATGATACTAACAAAGGCAAAGACTCGCAGTATCATTGAACCAGTAATATGTAAAGCGTACTTTGCACCAATATCATGTCAGAAAATAGAAAATATTTAAAGTCATTAGTTGATGGAAACCATATCCTACTATTTTCTAAAACGTTTTTAAGAAGCTAGCTAATTTTAAAATGGAATTTCCACGCCCTTTACTGTTATATTATCAGGTCGCAATTCTTTTGCTATGAAATAATTTTTCAAACATTCATTTTATTTTACTAATGGGTTTTTTGATTTTTAATTACCTTTTACGTTTGCTAATGGCTATTTACGCACAGTAAGCAAGGTTTTTTTAGTTCCAAAAACAATTTGGAATTTTAAATTTGATCCTGCTTATTTATTTTTCTCTAATGTTTATTGATTACAATAAATTCAGGCTTCTTAATTGGAAAATTATAAAGTAACGGCAAAGTTTTTTTTTTATTATTATTATTTTTATTTTAAAAATTGATGGGGTTTTTTTTCTTTTCTTTTTTTCTTATTGCTACTAAGGATACTGGAAACCTAAGACTTAAAAAAATTGAATTTATTCTTTACTGCAGTACTTATTACTAAAGAAAATATGTTGTGATTGATTCTCCAGTGTTTCCTGATTTTTTAAATTTTTTTTTTGTCTTAGCACAAAGTAATTGCCTTGGCTAGAAATCGCTTGGGTTGTTTGATCTTGAAACACAATTTAATTTTTTTTTTTTTTTTTTTTTTTTTTTATAATACTTATTTTGCTTAGTTAGGCTTGGAACTTTTTTTTATCTAATCTCTAAGTTAAAAGATTTAAAAAAAAAAAAAAAAAAAAAATTTGATAAAAGCAAATTATTCTTTAAATTCTATGTTAATTTTTGCAAAAAAAAAATGCTGAGTTTCATTACAAATATTATTAAACATTTTGATCAAAATAGCAGTTGACTATTACTCATTTTGTTATCTCAAAAGGTAACCTACATGGAATTTTTATATCCTTCCAACAAGGAAAAAAACTTTTGGAAATCTTTCAAAAATCTCTGAGGTTAGATAGAAAAAACTAGTTTAATAACTTTCTCATATACGGTATGTCAATACAAATTTCACGAGGCATAGTTGTTCAAAGCCGTTTATATTGAATTTTACCTAAAAATCTTATACTTGGGTATCCTTAAAAATAAGTTTCTTCTTGATAAGTTGTTCCTCTTGGATATAATGCCAACTTTAATAGTAGTAAATTTCTGACATTAAGTATCAATTCTACATCTTTGTTAATTGGACCTGATGTAACGCAAAATAAATATATATGTATGTAAAAGAGGCTTTTTAACGACAGTAATTGTCATAATATAAAGGGAGTTTTAGTTTATTGCAATGGAATAAATTTTAACTTATTTATAAAATCAGCAGTAAACATATTTCAAACAACGAACTCTGCCAATTGCTTATCTTGGGTCTAGTGTCATAGTTACCGGTGACTTTGTGTTTGATAAAAGACATTTAAAATGTGTTATGAAAATTTTTACAATGAATCCATGTTTTATTATACTAAAAACAAAATTCAATATTGAAAATTTTGGTATTTAATGAAGTGAATTAGTAATATAATGAATTTGTGTAATAATGCCATATATGATGCTTTATAACTCAATTCGTAGAATTTCGAATCATTGACTTTACCGTAGAACTGTTTGACATATTCGTAAATTTCAATTCCTCTTAGAAATTTATTTTCATCTCCTCCGAGACAGAAAGATCAATAAAATATTTTCTATCTTTCTAGAAACGCTTACTCTAAGAAAATTCAAGCAGAACAAGTCATCAGAGAAAACATTCTTAAGGATTCAGAATATTCTAGAGGTTCGGTATTTAGGAAAATATTTTGTTTCGAAAATAATTTTAAATCCGCTACTACATATTTTTGTTTTGCATTTAATAAAAAATAAAAGAATTCCTGTTTAGAAGTTCAATGACCGATTGAATAAGTTCATATATTAAAAGTAGTAATAGAGTTGAATAGGTATTAGGGGACATATCATAAATCTCTCTTAAAAAATAGCCGTGGTTAAAAAAAACTCGGCCATAAAAAAATCGTAAAAATTTATGCAATCTAATAGTTGTCGAGAAGTGGCCTTCTTTCATTTTTATGTCACTTTGCACAGAATGAACTAAATTGGATTATTGTGAAAAACCCATGTAGGTAATCAGTATTTGGCAGTTTAGAGCTTCCATGGAAAAAATTTCATGAAAAATAATCTCGTAATTTTATTCTCATGCATCATCAACCTTGATGGAGATTTCATTCATAAATTATCATCAAACCAGTGGTTTTTTTTTAATCATATATCCTCGGGAGCTTTAATGGATCTGATTTTCGAAAAAATGTAATCAAAATATGTATGTGTATTGCGTAATTTTGTATTTTTTCATAGGAGTGAATGTACATGCTCAAAACCCTTCAAACTATGAATTCTCAATAGATCGGTCTATACGAAATACCCGTTTTAATAAATAAGTTTTACTAAAAAGTAGGGATGGAACTGATATCCGGCAAATATCCGATATCCGGCATATCCGGCTGATTTTTCAATATCCGAAACCCCGTCGGATATCTGATTTGAAATACCGGACATCCGATAATTTCATTCGGATATCCGGCTGTATATCCGACCACCAGGTATCCACAAGAAATAATTTTTTGAAAAAAATAATGATCTTTTTCGGACAAAGGAAACACCGCATCCTACACTTTTTTTTTTTTTTTTAATTTTTTTTTCTTGGATATAAATTGCAGTCAAATTAGAAAACGAAAATAGAAAGAGGCACCGTATTATTGACGCCGAGTTGATAAGCATAAACCATTCCTCCAATCTTTTTCCATACACATCCTTCATACGTGTTTTGCAATATGTTCTTTTCATTCCAAGTTTATGATCTGATTAATTCCAGATGTTATATTTGAATGCTTCTCCGTAAAACTCGAACCGAAATACTAATAAATAGTACTTTTTTTTCCATAACATAAGTGACTTAAGAGTTTTAGTTATTCTCACTTCCTCCTTTTTTTCTGACATTTGCTAGCGAGTAAAAAGCAATAAATAGTCAATGCGCAATCCTCAATGCTTTTTTTTGTTCTATCGACGATAATACCTTACCCCTTTATGCTGTGAATGGTATGGTCTAATTTCTGATTTTTCATTGGCAGAAGTTGAAAGCTGATGTATTTTTTCTGACGTAAAATGAAGTTTTGTAATTTTTAGGTCTTTAAAGCAGCGCCACAATGTGGAATTATATTTAGCTCTCTAGAATGCCTTGAATTTTAGTTTTCTCCAATTACAATCCAATTTATAATTTTTAATAATGGCTCATTTAAAATCACCCATTTGGAAGTATTTTAAAATTAATGGGAAATGACGAAAGCAAAACCCTATGTGTTACTTGCTCCAAGGAATCGTTTAAAAAATATATTGTGCGCGGCAAAAGCCCAAAATCCTTTTCCACAAAACCCTTATGGAACCATTTAATGAGTGTGCATAAGGAAATTCACCGAAGCTTTAAAGACTCACTAAATGCATCAAATATTGATTAACAAGAAAAAACAATGCATCAAAACAAGAAATGCACGCAGACAACATTGGAATCGAAATTATTTGTACCAAAATTGTGGAGTTTAGATGATCCTAAAGCAAAAGCCTTAACCACAAAAATATGTAAGTACTAATTTTGTTTGTTTATATTAAATATATATTTTAAATATGGTATAACATAATGTTGATGAATTTTGGGTTCGAAATTTTTTAAGTTTATATTTAAAGACGGAATATTCCGATAGATCCAATTTAAGTTTTCTACGAGATTTCTTTAAATCCGTAATGTTTTAGGTGCATTACAAAAAAAAAATAGACTTCAATTTCATAAAATATTTAAAATAAATCTTTTGTTATTAACAAATGCCTCCGGTATAATTTTGTAATCATTTATCAATTATAAACAATGCATGAAGTAAATTGAAAGTGGCTATATTTTGCACTTCAACATTGTAAAAAAAAAATTTTAATATAATTTTAGGTGAGTTAATGGCTCTTGATGCTGAACCATTCTCCATTGTGAATAGAGAAGGCTTTGGTCAGTTAATAAAATACCAAGCTCCTCGTTATCCTCTTCCAAATAGAAATTATTTTCGTGATAAAGCCCTGCCAGAACTATATGAAAAACTAAAAGTATAAATATTACAAGATATAAAATCAGCAACAAAGATCTCTTTCACTAATAAACTAAAGTTTAAATAAAAAAAATTAACTCACCCTAATAGCACACATCCTCCCAGAGAGGTCCCTAGGAAGTCCCTAGTCATCCCCGGGACTACGAATGACTTCCCAGGGACCTTCCTGGGAGGATGTGTGCTATTAGGGCAGTGGCGCGACAGCCCGTGTGGACTAAGGCCTGCTGGGCCCAGCTCAGCTTTCTCGACTGTGGCATTTGTGTGTCACATAGCAGATGTTTCAGTCAGATGGTCATTCTGACGCCGAACCCCAGTGTTTAGTTCCCAAGCATGCATGGTCCTCCTCAGTTTATTTCTTTCAGGTATAAACAGCTAAGTCAACCTTGCCCAGTCCGCGAATCAAACCATGGACCTGTGGCATGCAGTGCGGTGCGCTAACCACTAATTATAATTTACTTAATACTTCATATCATGACCATTTTTTTCGTATAGCATATCGTATAACTATCGTTTTTAGTATATAGACCGAATATCCGGCCGGATATGCGGCGAAATCCGTTTCGGATATCCGTATCCGGTAGACATGGTACCCCGGATATCCGAAATCCTTTATCCGGCTAAAAGGCACAAGCTCAAAGTCCTAAGTTGACAAGGTTCTGAAACCAATTCAACAGAGAACGTGTAAAGATTTTACAGTGAAAAATATAATTAACTGAGTGTGTCTTTAGCTTAAACTTTAAGTGTGATATTGATGGCATAAAGTGCTCAATATTTCATCGCTTAACTGCTGAATGTGCTATTTTGAAAATTCTAAGAGTAGCTGACATTAGCAGTCAATTGCATCGTTAAGGTTTATTTCAGATGTTGCAGGCCAATATAATTGAACATATAATTTAATAAATAAAACAAAAATGTCTATATATGACCTTTACTGGTGATTCGCAGAATTATAAATTTTTTTTTCCTCTAAATTTTTTTCCTTTTCTCTAAATTTTTTAATTTTCTGATAAATAATTAAAACTTTCATCAAGGAAGTGGGATACTTAAAAGGTGGGAGCCCTGTATCATCTTTTATTTCAAATATAATTTATGAATATTTCATAAAAACGAACCTTGTCTTTGAATAGAAATAGAACACTATAGCAATATAACAGTCAATTTAGCAGTTGGTGAATAAAATACTTAGCAATAGTTTTTAACTAAAATCGAATGTTTTTTTCTAAATATAGTTAGTCTTACCAAAGTAGTAGAAAGTTGTAGATGATTTTTCTCTCTCGTAATTTTTAAAAAGTTTGTTGAAATTAAAAGAATGATCAAAAACGTTTGCGAAGACCGCATACTGATGGTGCAAAAAGTTTGTGTACAAAAGCGTACTTTATTTAACACGATTGCTCGGCAAGATAACTTTAAAATAAAATTTCTCAATAAATTTCTCAATAATCAAAATTTCTCGCATAAAAGTAACACTGATTCAGATTTTAGGCACTATTACTTTAATATAATCTGATTGTGTTGAATTTGATTCCTATATAAGATATTGTACAGTAAAAACATAAAAAAAGGGAAAGAATGATACTTATGCAATTATTTTCTAAGTCATCTATAAATGGCATTATTATTTTAAGCATCTCTCTCTCTCTCTCATAACATTCACCTTACAACAAGTCACATTTTTGGACACTAATTATGTGAAATAATATAAATTTTCATAAATGGATAAATAGCATTTTCCCCATGTTTCATTATACGTCATGAAAATGTAATCTTATTACTTCTATGCAACTGCAAAATATTTTAAAGTATATACTTGATAATTATAATTAGAAGTTCACTTTGAAACCTATATAATACACAAAGTACTAGACCAAAAGTTTCCAAAATTGAAAGAAAAAATATTAGTATATGACATTTTGAATTCTATAAAAGAATAATTAGTTGCAAAAGTCCTCACCAGTTGAATCCTCTGTCGATCTTTTTAAACCAATTTCTGTCGGTTATAAAATTCCACGATCAAGTTTGAAAACTTTTGACCTCCAATTTTAATTTTTTAAACGTTTAAAAAAAAAACTTTAAATATATTGTATTGTTTCAATATTGAATAAGCAATATATCTCCCTTACTTTGCACTGTGAATGGATGCTTGAGAGCATCTTGATGCTCTCTTCCTCATGAGACTGCCATCGGGGATATCTTCGTAGACGGGGTTTCCTCTTTTCTTGCATCGGTACAAAGTGTAGAGAAAGGGTAGAAGAAGCATCAAGGCCACTCCTCCAGCAAGCAACGTCACGTGCACGGGATCACCTAATGGACAATTGAAACAATACCATTAGATAAAGAATATGCAGAATATATTTTCAGAAGTTATATATCATCGTCTGATTCTTCCCCTGACCCATACGTCTAATGGAATTTATGCGTTGCGGATATAAAGGGGGAAACTCAACATCGAATAAAAAAAAAAAATTCTAGACATCCGAATCTAGACCATTTTCAGATTCCAAAGGTTTATTCTTACTGTTGAGTTTGCCCTTCTTTCCTCTCAAAATACTCAGAGAATAGTTTTCAAGGATTATTGTGAAACTTTAATAGGTAAGTTGAAACTTTTTATGTTGTATGGTTTAATGTAAATGAAAGGTGTAAAAAAAAAAAAAAAAAAAAAAATCATGTACAGTACCCAAAAAAAAAATCAGAACGATGGCTATATCTTGTGCTCTAATTGTTGAAATAACAAACAAAAGGTACCGATGTAAATCGTGGAAGGTTTTTAATAATTGCATATAGTTTTTTTTTTTTGTCTTTTTTTTTTTGTCATTAGGGGTCATCTACATATTAAAACAGAACCAAACTTTAAAAAGTTCAATAGCAACCTCATAATATTATCCCATATTTGGATTCAGCATCCAAAAAAATGTCAAAATACAAAAATTCGTAATTTTCTAATGAATGGTTTGTAATTTAAATGATAAAAGGAAAATGATAAATTAATGCTAAATAAAAAAATTGGTTTTTAGGCCATAAATACTTAAATAATTAATATATTTCAGTAATTTTTTTTTTCAAAAGATAGTTTGTAAATGGCCAAACATAAATAGCAATCAACTTTTGCATTAATTTCTTTTTTAATAATTAATTATTACTTAATAAAACAATTTTAAATTCTTTTTGAATAGAAACATACATTTTTTTTTTTTTTTTTTTTTGCTTTCATTAGATTCACCATGGTCTGAAACCCCACCACAATTTTTTTCTTTTCATTTTGACTTTTAGTTCTCAATTTTTTAGCGAAAATGTAAAAAACGCTCACTTTAAGGGACCGTATAGTAGACGACTTTTGAAAACTATCAAAGATTAATTCAAGGTAAACTAAAGGTGTGGAAAATCGCACAATGTTCAATTATCGTAAAATGGAGTGAATAGCAACAGCGGGGTGAATCAGAACAGAATTTCTTGAGATTACAAAAAAAAAAAAAATATTTTATACAAACAAAGCAGTTTTATTTTTGTGTATGTATATTTTTAATCTGTCTAACGTGTTTGGAATCGTGGAGCATATGTTTTGTGTAGTTTTCAACAGTGTCCTTTTTTTAAAAAAAAATTACTTCCTTAAATTATATTTATTTAAAACAACATTTTTTAAGCAATTTCAATAAGTTATCCTTTAAAAATTTTACTGAATCAGGTGATTTTTTCATTTTATAAATAATTTCAACGATCACGTTACATTTGTGTTTACAGTGAAATGTTTCTGTAAAATAATCACACTTTGCTGAATACTGCTTACTAATGCCTACATTTTATATTTATTATATTTCTAATATCTACGTTATACTTCTGCAATTACAGTTTTCGATATTTTATTTATTTCGTGTGAAGAATGCACATCTTTAACGTTGTAAATAAATTATGTTACTTTTGCGTTTACTTGCTATTTTTGTATTAATCTTAAACATGTCACTTTAAATCCAAGTAGTTTCTATGCAATTTTAGACTAATTGTATTTTATAACATCGTGAAACGCCTTACTGACCTTTCGATTTCTCCAGCTGTGAAGTAGAATTTTAAAAATACCTTTCGTTTTATAGAAATTCTCCCTGAGATCGGTCAAAAAATGGTCAAAACATTTTCTCTCATAAGTGACGTGTTTTTCAACATAATGCATTGAAATTTGGTATGTAGAGTAAATGATGTATTCTGAATCGAATGAAATGATAAAAAATAAGGGTTCGTATTGAAATTTTCGAAGATAGCGTTACTTTTACTTAGTAAATGGTCCCTCAAGAAAAATAAATTTCATCAGATATATAGAAAATCGCAAGCAAAACATTTTAGTGCAAACCGTAAGATTCTACGATAATTAGAACCGAAGATATAGCCATCATTCTGATTTTTTTTTTGGGTACTGTACCATGTGGTTGTTGTTAGACCTAACATGGTGAAGGCCTAAAATACAGGAAAATTTTCCTTGCCGTCCCTTCTTTACGGTCCCTGTTACATTTTACAATTGAAAGGGACGGTAAGGATCACATTGGGGATATTAGTGAATTATGAATTAATAAAATTGGTGGGGGAGGGAGGTAAATGACTTTATATTTAAAATTAATTTTTTAAAAATATAAATATATAAATTACTGAATTTTCTTTCACTACTTTACAATGTTTGGGTATTATAGGCATGATAAAAAAAAATTAATGCAAAATTTGTAAAAACTCTAAAGAAACAAAAAACAAACTTAAGTGCATAGTAACTATTTACTGTTTTGTATAACTAACTTCCTTCCTATGTTTTACTTTTAATTGTAATCTAGTAGATACTTTAAAACACCATAGGACAATTTAAAATTATGAATATAAAATGATGATTGATGGATACTGTAACTTTCAAAAACAACATCTTAATCCGAAATCAATTGGTTTAAATTTCGTTTTTAACAGAGGGCTTGCATCTTTACTAAAAGTTTAATTTTTGTTTGCTAATAAGTTGAGTTTCCTTATTTTTAGACTAAGCAATAGAAATCATTTTGAAATCAGGTAATGCCTTAGCTACTCCTGGTATATCACAGATATAAAGATGTAACAAAGAATTAAAAGTTAGAGAAAGTTACATAAAGAACAAAACAAAGCAGCATTGGCATTAAGACAGTAGTCAATAGATAATAAGAAAACAATTTTCGAATACAAAAAGAGCTAGTGTAAAAGAGTAAAGAAGAAAAAACTTATTGAAAGTGATGTATTAAATTTTCAACAATATAAGAAAATCTGCGTCATGACTCTTATGCCGTTTGGGCCCATCTTATGCCATTTTTAGATATGATACAAAAGACATGACCACGTATTAACCTTCTGAGGGTCACGGGCGTATATATCCGTCATTTGATCCCCAGTTTTTCCAGCAATACAAAACCTTTTTAAATTTGTAAATAAAATGTAAAATAAAATATTTTTTAAATCTTTTTATTAGGATGATAGTTTAAAACCTAGTTAAAACAAAATAAATAAAAAATAATTAAAAAAACTTATATATTTGGATCAAAAATAAAATTTAAAAATTATTGCAGGGAAAACAACTGTATAATTTCGCCCATTCCATTGACGCTCAGAGGGTTAATAGCTTTCATTTCCAAAGTGATGGCCCAACAACATAATACAAAAAATAAAACGAACTTGTACTTACTTACACATTTTGCTCAAGAACTGGGTTTTAAAGAAACCACATGGCACTTAACTGAACCAGGTCATGGCTAAAGTTCTCCCGATGGTTTTGGAGGGTTGCTCAAAGCAAAGGCAGATCAGTTTATATCACATGTCACATATTTTACGGATACTCCGACTTTATACAAAGTTTTGGAAAATTCGGAGTTTAAAGTTAAATTGTTTCAAATTTTCATTAAAGACATTGAAGCAGTTGATGTACAAATTGCACAAAATTTGAAACCAATACCAAATACAATGAAGTTAAGGCAGGTTGTATGGAGTTCCACATCTCCAAATGAACTTGGTCTCCGCACTCTTTCACGTTTTGCTTGTGAAGGAGTAAAGTGCAAACATTATCAATCAAATAGCAGGATATGGGACTTTACCATCATCATAACTTCTTATAAGACAATAGCCTCATCTCACAAAGATTATGGACCACAAAATGGTGTTTTCAACACTTCAACTAATCAAGAAACTGGATAACCTGATAAAGTTATAAAAGGAGACTGGGTTTCTGTATGTTACGACAGCTCATGGTATTCCGGAATTATAGAAAAATCGGAAGCTGATGCAATAACTGTTATGTTAATTTTTCTCGCTCTGGTGACAAGTTCTTATAGCTACTAACAGAAGATCGCCACAACCTTTCAGTGACAGAAATAATGTCTAGAATTGAGGATCTACTGCAGCCAATATCAACCAGATTTTTGTGCTTGAACAATGTCGAAGATTATGACAAACTATTTCAACAGCTATTTTAAGAAGGAAACTTTTTTTTTACAATACATTTAGATCCGAATACTTGACTAAATCAAATTTAGAAATTATTTTTCTATTGCTTGAAACCTATCTCTGTGTTGCTCTTACCGTCCCTTCACTTTCATTACCGTCCCCGACAGTAAAACTTTCAGTAAATGGCTTAAATTTGTCTGCTGATATAATTAATACATTTTCTGAATGCCCACTATGCATATTTAAAAATTATTGTACCTTCAACCTATTTTCCATAAGTTTATATGGGCGTAAAGTTAAAAGTATGAACGCAAAATACAAAAGATAGTTAAATTGTGACATTTCGGCAAGACTAACAGAAAAAATCCTTTCACAATACTGCTTACTGTATGTTTGTTGAACCTTACCATTATATGGTCCCCAATATTAAACATAATAAGTAAAAATTTTACATAATGTAAAATTTTATTGAATTTAAACATCATGGAGACGGAAAGGAAAATTAGACACAAAAACACAATATATTTAGTCATTATAACAAAATTCCTTTAAAAATGATCACTGCTGACTAATTTTTAGTAATCACGAAACCTTAATAAGCATTTAAACACATTTTATGTTAATTTATTACGTTATGTTTTCCAAAGTTTCCCTTGCATAAAAGTTAAAATTATGGTGGAATTGCCCAAATACATACATGTCATTGCTTCAAATTCTTTATTGAAATTTTTATAAATTTTTTAAAAAATATTTTCTTCTTTTGTTTATCTATTATTTTTCTTATTTACTTGCTTGTTGAAACCCATATATAGACATCCAATGATCAAGTTTTTACTATAATTGTATTCCTAGTTCATTTTAAGCTCTACTAAGTATTTTTTAAGCTTTCAAAAGCTACTTGAAGAGAAAATAAATATCACTATTTACTCTAGGAAAAGTACCCTATTTTCTTTCTTTACGTTAGTTTAATAAAATAAACTACCCCATATCATATTACCCAGTAGAATAGCCTTAGTTATACTAAGCCAAATCAATATCCATTTTTCTCCACAAAAATTAAACATAATAATAGAATAGTAAAACTATCGATGTATCTGGAATTGAAGTCCAAGCAGAAACGTTTTAAATACTTATGTAGCCCACAAGATTTTTTTATTGTTTTCAGGAAGTTTCATGCGGAAGCTTAAAATTTAAATTGAGCTACATAAAAATGAAAAAAAAAATTACTTTTCTAAATCATCAATAAAAAGTTGTCTTGTTTTTAAAAAAAATTTGAACAAAAGCTAAATAAACATATGAAATAATTAAGTTTATAATTGAAAAATAAAATGTTTAACTATTACAACCTCATTACTCATTTTATCCCATCATACACTATACAATTTAACAAAAAATAATCTGTATATCTCAAATTATTCTTTTTGTAACAAGTATTCCAACTCTAGTATAAAGGAGTAAAAATAATTTTATATTTTGTTCAACTTAAAAAAAAATAAAAAAAATATTACTTTTATGGGTTTTACCAAAAAAGAAAAGCACATGGTATATATTAAAAGCATTTTTATTATCCGAGAATATCAATGTTAAGAACAAAACAGCTTTTAAAAAACTAGTGAAACGTGTAATATAATAGCCATTAAATTTCCATGTAACTTTTTACGCCTTTAATTTTGCTAACTAAGAAATCTGGTATTTTTAAGTTGTCTTAGAAACACTTTTATTTATTCTAAGACAAGTCACTCCACCAAATGTATCTACAGTAAATCCCAAAGGAACAGCGTCTTCTTTAAATTGACCATTAAATGAAAACGCGAAGCCACTTAGAACTTAAAGAAGAAACATTATCTACATCAAGGAGAGCATTAAGATTTTTCCATTACCGAAGAACGGGATGAAGCATTTCTAGTATTTGCAGATAGCATATGCCTCAATTGATTTTATGGGTGTGTTGCGAATTCATAATATGTTCTCAAAGAAAGCTGATGCTTTAATAATTAACATTTAATCCTTGAATCAAGATGCACCTAATTAGTTTTTCAAAATTGGTTGTGTGGGTATTTACTTATCTTTAATGACTCCGTAACTTTATGAAGGTATTAAGTAAAACGGGTTTCATGTAGAGAATATTCTACTTAACTTAATGCTCAAAACGTGAATGAATATAAAATTTATTATCAACGTTGATTGCAGAAATGTTTCCTCATCAAATTACTTATTAATATGTACCAAATTAATGAGACGAAATTTTTTATGAAAATTTTGAAAAACAGTGCTATAGTAAATGCAAAATATGACATTAAAAAAAAAAATGATCCGTTCCTGAAACTTGGCAAAAACGTTTAATTTGTCATGAAAATGAATAATCCAGAGTCCATAAAAATATCCAGCAAAAAGAGTGTTTTTTGGGAGTGGGGTCATTGAGTTATATAACTGAAAAATTAATTTTGGAACAATTAATCATGGAACACATATTTTTAGAGTATTTTTAAATGCTGAATTGAAAGAAGAAAAAAAAAAGCAAGACGATATAACTAATCTAAAAAATAGTTACAGCCCATTTTACAAACGAAAACACAAATAAGAACCAAAGAAAGGTAAAATACGACATAAAGGGGAAAAAAATTGGTCCGTTCATGAAACTTGGCAAAAATATTTTATTTGTCATGAGAACAAAGAAACAAAAGAGTCCATAAAAATATCTAGCATAGAAGGGTGTTTTATGAGGAGATGTGGAGGTGAGTTTTTTTTTTTTTTTTTTTTAGTTGAAAATTAATTTTGGTATAACCTAGGCATGTGATAAATGTGTTTGGAGAAATTTTTGACTCTTGAATCGAATGAAAAAAAATCAAGACAATATAACCATCCTATAAAAAGTTATAGTCATTTATATAGGCGAAATCATTTATATCGACAAATGTAAAGGTGTACCTTATGTCATTACTTATTCTTTATTTCTTATACTTTTTTTACTTACTATTTTAATAATTCAATACTAATTAGTTATTTTATTGCTAACTGGTAATTTTTCTATGAAATTTTGGTTTGTTTATTAACATTTTCCACTCAGTTTTGGTGCATTACATGAATTTTTATATTACAGTCTATAAAATAGACAAATGGTCGATAACTTTTATTAGGATGGTTACATTATCTTGATTTTTTCCCATTCGATTCAGCATTAAAAAAAAATGCCAAAACATGGTTCTTTGCTAGACATTTTTATGGACTCTTTTGATTATTCATTTTCATGACAAATAGAACATTTCTGCCAAGTTTCATCAACGGACAAATTTTTTTGTTTTTCTTACGGATTTTGGTACTATTTTACTCTTACTACTAATTCTCAAGACTTTTTGGTTAAGAAATGGGTTATTTTTCTTAGGAGGATGTCCTAGCAAGGATCATTCCCTTTATTCTCTATGTTACAATCTTCTAGCCCAGAGCATTTAGAAACTACCCGGTCTAAAAGCTTGAAATTCAGTGAGTAGATATGAAAATGATCACTTAATGAAATGACCTAAATTAAAAACCCAAAAATGGCATCTAATCTATTTCATTTTATATTTCAAATCTTTACGTCAATGCATATACAGTGGCTCCACCTAGTTTTGTCTTTTGCTGTTTTAGTTTTCATTTATAATAGATAGACATTAAATTAAAACAATTTATGTCATTTTCATTAAGTGATATTTTTCGTACCTACTCATCGAATTTCAAGGTTTTATAGAAAGTAGTTTCTAAATGCACTGGACTTGAAGATTGTAACATAGCGAGTATAGAGTATGATTCTTACTAGAACTTTCTCTTAACAAATAACTCCATTGTAGAAAAGTCAAACAATATTCTTATAGCTTAAATGTTGTATTATCATTTTGTATGGTGATTATGTATCCTGGATCTTAGAAATCTACAGCCATTTATTATCTAAAAGTGTAGAATACTCATCCTTACTATATTTTTATTTAACTTAAATTTAACAAAAACTAGTGGAATATTGATAATAACTGTTTCTAAAAGACCATTTCTACTAGAGGTCGGAAATATCTATCAAAATAAATATCGATACTATATCGTTGCATAGAAAAAAATATCGATACATGACTTTTTTTATTTGATTTTCAATTTTGCCAGAAACAAAGTTTTTCGGGGCAAATTTCTACTTTTCATGATTGCTATTTTGTAAGGTGACTACTTTTTCAACTGAAATGGATCTATTACCAAAAAAAAAATTTAAAAAAAAGTGTATATTTCCGCTTAATTGGTGCATTGATTTTAAGAAAAATTTAGATAATTTTCAATAGCTTTTAAGTGTATGGAAAATATTGAATATTGGTGCCGTTTTAACTGCTCGCGTTCAAGTTCAAACTTTAGTTTTGAAGTTTTTGAAAAGGGAATAAATAAAATCGAAAAAACACATGGAACTACAAAATGATCATCAAAAAACTAAAAATGTTTGAAAATATCGATATATCGGTGACTTTTATCAATATTTTTAATATCGATATTTTTTAAAAAATATCGATAAAAATATCGTTGTATCGATATATCACTGACCTCTAATTTCTACACACGTTTCTATTTCGGTATACCCCACTTTGATGCCAAACACGTACAATTTGGCGACATTTAATGATTGAAGTCTACTTCGGTTAAGGAAGAAGAGAAATCTTGTTGTTGAATATCCAATTTCTAGTCCAATATTTCTATTTTCAGCCAAGATCAGTCACAAGCTTACTTTCCGAAAAGAGGCTATGGATGCACTTTTCTGGTTAAGTTTTAAAGAATTTTTAGAAATTGAAATTTCGGTACAGTAATGAGGTACTTGTGTATTATCTCTTCGACCGATGTCAAACTTTTTGACGATGGTTGATGGGATGATGTCTTTCAGAAACCGTTCATTTGACATATTTCGTAACTGCAGAATTTGTAATTTTGTTTAAGAATGTTAACCTCCGGTGGAAAGACAAATGGACTTGGGTAGAAACTTTGTATAGCTTCTCATCACATTAGTGAAGTAGTGTGAAGTTTGAAACAGTCGTGCTATAACTAGTTATTTTTATTGAGCGAAATAAAAGCAGTTTTTCCCTAAATGCACTTTATAACCTTGAAATAATCACTTTCAATTTCGATTTCAGTCTTCATTTTCGTCATAAATTAATCCAGTAATTTAAATTCTGAACATTATTTATAGCAACCACTGGACTAAATGTTTTTAGGGGCATTATGCAGTGAACTGCCAGGAAATCTTGTATAGTAGCTTAAAATTTAAATGCTTATCATGGGTAGATACTTTCTAATTCCCATATCGAGGACTGGAGATAATAGTCTGATCATTTTATGAAATTTGAAAATAAACTGAAATAAATAACAAGTATAGAGAGGATATAATTTTAATACAAAATGAATGTCTTTTTACTTTCAATTACCCTAATGAAAGTATAGCATTCAGCCCAAAAAAATTTGAATTTTTTTTCTTTTTCCCCCTCTCTTCCCCCCCCCCTCCCTTTTTTTTTTTTTTCCTGCAGTTCTTCACGTTTTTGAACATTATGATTTAAAAAAAAAAAAAAAATGTCTAGGAAAATATATGTCTGTGGTTAACATAACTCCAGAAAAAATTGACCTAGGATGTTCAAATTTGGTGCGCGCGTTAGTGGTGACCATGAGACTTACCCTTAAAGTTTCGGTCAAAATCGCGCATGCGCATAAGGTAGCTGTCATGTTTTTCAAGGATGGCTGAAAAACAGCTCTAATGATTTTGATCAAGATCGCTGTGATAATGCCTTGATGGTGTTCTAAACATCATCACCTCCAAAATTCCCGTAGAAATGCAATAAAAGTGTAAAAAGTTGAAAAATGAGTGCCTTTAACACAGATCTCTCTGCCCTTGAGCACCTCCCATCAACGATTTATTTTATTCTGTTACACGCACAAGAAAGGACAATGTAATGTGTATCTAATAACATTGCCAACTTCGCCATCTTGGCGTGTGTGTTTTCGAGCACATGTAAAAATTATTTATTTAAATGAGTGAAAATATGAAAACGGTAAATAATACCATAACTTTTAATGCAGTGGCCAATATCACAGTGTAATTGAAAGTTGTGCGATGTTCCACATCCCTAGTTTTACTTCAAATTACACATATGTTAACAAAAGCTACCAAAAGCATTGAATTCGGTAAAAAACATGGATGTACTTCATGTTCTATGACGTCATTAGGCAAAAAAATAAACTGGCATTGAAAAACTGTTTGTGTTTTTCTGGGATTAGCATAACTCCAGAACGTGTTAACCAACGGCGGCGTTCATTTTTTGAAAACGCTTCATTGGTGGTAAGAGGACTGTAATTAAGGTTTCGATCAAAATAATGCTTGCACATAAGGTAACTGCCATTGAAAAACTTTTGTTTTTCAGCAATTGCCAAAGAAGGTTTCTTAGGTTTAAATCAAAATCGCCATTGTAATGCATTTTTAGGGTATTTTAAGCATCTCCCTTCCGAGAAATTACCGTTTAAATTCGATAAAAATGTAAAAATTTCAAAAACCATCGTCTTTAACTCAGATTTCTTTTTCTTTGAGCTTTACTCACCAACGATCGTTTCTTCTCTATTTTACTTACCCAAAAGGAATGATATAATAACTCTAAAAAAAATATCGCCAATTTCTCTTATTTGTCGTATATTGTTTTTTCAACAACCCTACTTTACTCTAAAACATGAATAATTCTGCTGCATAATAGACTCTAACATTTCGTTCTCGAAATATTGCTTCTTTATAATTGAAAATATTCTCTCTTGTTGTTCGTTACTTTCTTTTTTACCTAAAGAAACGTTTTTCACAAAACATATATCTTATTTATTTATTTATTTATTTATTTATTTATTTATTTATTTATTTATTTATTTATTTATTTATTTATTTATTTATTTATTTATTTATTTATTTATTTATTTATTTATTTATTTATTTATTTACTCATTCATCCCTCCATCCATCAATCCATCCATTTATTTATTTATTTAATTTAAAAAAAAAACTAATTGATCGACATAAACCTGTAGCTGCTTATGAATTAGTTTATTTGCTTTTTATAAAAAAAATATAGCATGCATTTGAAAAGTTGATTTTAAGTAACCTAATTAAAGGAAAGAATACAGCAATAAAACTTTAAAAAAAAAAGTGCGATAAAAATAAATAAAAAGAAATAGAACGCCTTATTACTATAGCGTCCTTAATTGGTACACTTATTTATTGCGTTTATTCAAATAAAAGCACTTATTTACAAGTGAGTTATTTAAACAAATTATTTTTTATACAGGGTGGTTGAAAAGCCAATACCTATTTATAACGATGAGTATTTCAAAAAGTAAACAACCGATCGCAGTTTTATTTCCATTGAATACACTATTAAGGTGTACCACTTGGTCATTAAGTTGCATTTCAGCTTATGTACCAGCATTTTATCCACATTTCTGGAATATTTTTGGAATAACAGAAACCACAGCTCTTCTTAACATCTCAACTGGAGTATTTGCAAACACTTATAGGATACTTTGTTCAACGCTATCCCTTGGTTTTAACTTGTACACTTTGGGCTAATAAGTTAAACCAAGGGATATTAACAGCCATGAACAAAGTATCAGGGAAGAGTTTGCAAATGTTCCAGTTGAGATGCTAAGAAGAAGTGTGAATTCTGTTCTTAAAATATTCCAGAAATGTGTGGAAAATGCGAGTGCATATGTTGAAATGTAACTTAATAACCAAATGGTACCCCTTAATAATGTATTCAATGGAAGTAAAACTGTGATAGGTTTTTTACACTTTGAAATATTCAATGTTACAAATAGATACTGACTCTACAACCACTCTGTAAACTAGGAGTGTGGAACATCGCACAACTTTCAATTACACTATATTACTGATGTGGATTTGTGCCAGTTTCGTTTTTATATTTCCATCATTCGTTTAGTAAAAATGGCCAGTTTGGCTATATTTTTTTCGATAATTCTTATAATTTTTTTTTTTTTTTTTTTTTTTTTTTCGTAAATAAAAAAAAAACTTTGCCGAAAAAGGAATTTTGATGATATACTTATCGATAATTCTTACATTATCCTTTCTTGTAAGTGAAACTGAGCAGATATGAAAAAACGATCGTTGATGAGATATGCTCAAGGAAAGAGAACTCTGCGATAAAGGCATTCGTTTTTCCACTTTTTACGCCGTTAAAGCATTTTTACAGAAATTTCGGTGGTGGGGATGTTTAGAACACCTTAAAAGGCATTACCACAGCGATTTTGAACAAAATCGTTTGAGCCGTTTCTTAGCAATTACTGAAAAACGTGATTTTTTTTAATGGCAGCTACCTTATGCGCATACACGATTTTGATGAAAACCTTAATGGGGACATCATAAACCTGCACAACAAATTTGAACATCGTAGGTCAATTTGTTCGGGAGTTATGCTGACTACGTACACACAGACAGACATTTTTTCTAGATAACTTTATTGAGATCAGGATGTTCCAAAATGTGGAGAAATGCAAAAAAAAAAAAAAAAAAAAAAAAAAAATTTTGACTGAATCCTATACTTTCATTACCCTATGTGTAATTGAAAGTAATAAATGGTGTGAACTATAATTGAGATGGAAATTATTTTAAAAGCAACAAAGAAACTTGGTAAATAACCTGTAATCGGTAAAAAATAAATAACTATAAGTAATTATATTCTTAACCTGATGTTTTTGTAATCCAACCTTTTATATGTTATTAGATGATATATTTGGTGATATATTTGCAATCCATTTCAATAAAACAGCATACATGTGTATTTTAAATGAAAATTCAAATTTTATTGCTTAAGTTTTGATAATTTAATTCATCCGATTATCTAAAAAAAATTTTATTAGAAATTCAAAATCATCATTTGTAATTATTTTTGTTCATTTAAAAAAAAAAAAAAAATTCACAACTTTCAGTTTTATGTGGAAAATGAATGTCATTTTTTTTGGGGGGGGGGGGGGAGAATTTCAGAGTTTTTCATTTAAAATTTCTGATGAATATTTATTAGACATACGATGAGCATTCCTTTAGAGAATCACTCAAAATAAAAGTTTAGTTAACTGATGTATTTGTAGAGAGGAGAAGGAGAGAGGATGGGGGGGGGGGAATAAACATATAAAAATTTCGCTGTCAAGCCAATCATTATAAACATTTGAACATAACAATTTAAAAAATTATATTTAAGTGTGATAATAAAGTTAAACTATAATCAATCTTGTAAGGAGAAGATTTCCAAACATACTTGTCATGATTCGACACATTTTCAATCAATATGAGCCAAAATTAAGTTTAAAAATTGAATACTTTGAAATTTTTTATTAGGTTCATTTCAAATTATCAACTGTTTTATTGGATCAGAAATATCCACACAGTGCTTCATTTTTTATGGGATTTTTAAGCCCTTTTTCCATGTCTATAGCCAGTAGATGCACTATACTCATGTATCTTTTTACTTTCATATAAATGAGTACAATATATTTAAAAAATTCTTCTAAATAAATCATATCAAGCTATTTAATTTATTGTATTATTTAAAAGTAATCTTGATAATATTGAATGTATTTTCCTTAAAGCATTCTGTATCCGAAATCACAATCCCAACGTAAAAATATACATTTCATTTTCCTAAGCAAGTAATTACATTTTCAAGAAAATAAATCCAATTCATATTTAAATACAAATGAAAGATAATACGAAAATGCATATGAACATAAAATCCAAACATAATAAGGCAACGGAACTTATCTTCCGAATCTAGTTAAAGGAACAACCGCTAAGAATTATTTGTGAAGAAAATTTCGTGATTGGACAAAATTAAATCCTTAAATATCAATATGTATGTTGTTTGACATTCAAATGTTAAAATATTCTAGAATTATTTAAACTAAACGTAGAATATTAGCATTAACTATTTAAGTTTCCTTAATGCATAATTAAATTCCAAATGATTAAAACTATTTGTACTATACATTATTATACCAAAACTATAAATTAAATATTAAACTATGCAGTACTCTTCGTCGACACATCTAAACAAAAGCTTAAATATATATCGCAAGAATTCTTTTGCCTTGCATTTGAATTACAAAATCTATGCTAATCAAGCCATTCCTGTTGTTTTACAATTAGCTGAAAATTTCATATTTTTATTGTTTATATTATACTATTATTTTTTTAATGTATTTTTTTTATATTATACTATTTATTCTCATTTTAATAGTAAATCTTCTTCTATGAGTTAGTTTTGTTCATTTTTTATGTAAAAGAAACAACCTTTTTCAATAATTCATAAATTGTTATTTTACTTACAAAGCTGCTTTTGTGGCTTCTCTTACTATGTAAAAAACAATGCGCAATTTGTGTAAGCTTTTTATTCATATTGTTATTATGTAGCTCGTGAAAAAGATTAGTCACTCGTGTTATATATATATTCATTCGACCAACCCTGTTGGTCTTTGAGCCTGTTGTTGGTCTTAAAATTTGTATTTGCATTTGATAAATGTCAGCTCCTTTTTTATAATAGAATATGAAAATCATATAGAACTGAAGGTTTTCGGAAACGTGTAACATAATATCAAATTTATTTGATCATGTATTTCTTTAGTATATCGTCAAATTAATCACGCTTTATTTCAGAATTCTTTTTGCTCTAAAATAAATTTTCTAATTAATATGAATAATGATTGCTTAAATATTGTGAATGATTTCCTTTTGAAAGGGATATTTAATAGATGTCATTGCTCTCAAGAATGTTTTCATAAAGATTTTTCTAGCGTTTTATCTTAGGGAAAAATTGATGTTTTTCTGAAAACAATTAAATAATAATTACATGAAAAACGAGGTTAGCCTTTGCAAATGAATCATTTTTTGTGTTGTTCTTCAAATCGTTGATAATGTTTTATTCTTAATTATTAACTCACCTCATCCCCCCGCCCCCACCTTTCTGGAGTCAGTGAAATTGAAAGAATTGGACATTTTATTTGCCAGGATTACCTGAAGCATAATTTCATTTCATTTCTTATAATTTACTAGTATTACTCGGATTTTTAATTAGTGGCTCTTATGGATATACCACTGTACAGGGTTTCTTCAAATTAGTTAAGCAATGGAGCTCAAATAGATCTGTATAACTCTTAATAACAAAGCATAGAAAAAAAAAGTTTTGCATATAGAATGACATGGTGAACATAAATTAATTTGGGGAAAAAAATCGTTTCTAAGGCCTATTTATTAAGATTATTCAAATGTATTTGAATTCCATTATCCGACTAATTTGTGGGCACACTGTATATAGCAATGACTAAACTTACAAAGTAATTTTAATGTTTACATTTTGAGAAAATGGTTCCAGATATTCACTCACACACCTATACTTCTATTACGAAGGAGGAGACATCTCCCCCCTCAGTATTCTGGAATTTTTCTGTTCCAACAAAGTTTTATTCAAAAAAAGATTTTATTTCCTCATTAGAACTCCAAGTTCACTTCCCAAAATAAATGGCACAAGTCGTAAGTTACAATATTTTTAATCTAAATTACATCAAAGTTCTTATTTTTATCACACAAACTTTTATATACGCATTCTTTTAATTGCAATGTTTACGCAAAATTAAAAATATGTTTATTACATTATATCAATATCAATTCGTAATAATATATGAGAAGAAGTTAGCACACAGTTCGTTTATTGTATTTTATTTAGTATTAAACTAAATATTGATTGCATAATATATTTTATTAACATCCATTGTTCAAGAGACTTCCAAATTTTTTAACATTTATTGTTCAAGAGATTATGTAAAGTTATTTGGACATTTAATAATAAACTCATGAATGCGACGAAACTTTTTAATTTACTTATCTTCCAGTATTTATTTAAATGAAGAAATTTAATATCAGTTTACTTTTTCCCAAAATTAATGTAATGGTACCAACCTTGACAATGAATGCTATTAAAGGATCAACTCAGTAAATTAAGATCCTTTTTTGCAATCAATGTTTGAAATGTCAGTACACTAATGTAACTTCGTATTCGTTGTTTAAAGATGAAAGCAATTTTAGAAATGGAAGCAGTTTTTTTTTTATCTGCAATTAATTTAGGCGTTCAAAATGTGGAACAAGAGAATATTCAGAAGCATTCATTCTCCAGACAGAATTTAATTTTAAAGTTACTTTGCGTTTATGTTAGATGCTGCGCATTTATCGAACAAAGCATTTACATTACACTAAAGTGCACGAAATGTAATTTTGTCAGCGATATTTCATGTAAACTTTGATATTTAAAATAATTTTTTCCTTTCAAAAGACATAAAATTTGTAATTTATTTATGTTTTCTACATTTTATAGTACCGTTTAATAATACAGATTGCGAAAAGTTTGCTATTACCAAATCTCCTTTAAGACATTAACAAATTTAAAATTTCATTTTCATGGCAAAAGCATTTTATTCGATAGAGTTTTGAAACCTAAATCCATCAGCAGAGTAAAGAGTAAAAGCACACACATTTAGAATGTTTACTGGAAGTTTGTACTTGAAAGGAGCAGGGATGTAAATAAACACCTGCACTCACAAGATAAGTCTGAAAAGCACTTACGTATTCTGAAAAGACTATTTGGTAAATAAATACTACTTCAAAACGTATTTGGTTGAAAGCTAATAGTTAAAAGATCACTTATTTTGTTAAGATTTGTAAAGTATCAATAATTTCAGCATTATTTTAAAAGCATGATTTTTTACGATAACAGCATTTTTACTTTATAGATAAGTTTTTTTTTTTTCTATTTAGGTGATTTTTTTTCTTCAGTAAACAGAGAAAAAGAAGATACTTAATATATTTATTCTTTATCATTTAAATCTTTCTTTGAGGACAATGACTGTTGTAATATGTTGCTCCTAACGAAGAACTTTGTTCTGAAACAAAAATAATATTTGACCATGTGAATCTTATAAACTTAATAGTATTATGCAAATTGCATTTATACTCAAATTTTAATCGTAAGATTCTCTTTTTGACATTTAATAACGCATAAACCCCTAATCTAGCTCATAACATGTCTTGATCAATGAAATAATAAAGAAAATAAATTAAATAGACTTCTAATGTAAAAACTATATAACTTAATTATTTATAGACCAGTACATTTTTTATATAATTAGTTGGATAAAATGGATTTAATAACATTTATTCTACATATTAGGCACATTAAATAATGGATGCATTTATAGATCTCTAAACTATGGACACCTGAAAATATTAATTGAGGATGTAAAGAAAAAAGTTTGAATTTAAATTAATAATACTCTCAGTCAGTTAAAATACATATATTTAAGGGTAATATTAAGGTATTTTACTTTTAAATGGACGAATGAACAACTTGAATTGATGATAAAAGATACAATACTGAGATTTAAATGGATTGATATGGATTAGTGCCTATCGTCAAAGGGAGTAAGTTTATTCAATTTCTCGATTGTTTCATGCAATATATACCTATCTACTTCTTAATCTGATGCATTTTATTGAACACCTAATAAAACATTTGCAGACATTTCATCTTCCAGTTGATATTTTAAAATATAATCTAAGTTATTTTTAGTTTTGAGAAGGGAACTTTTGATAGTCCAATACTTCAAAAAAGTCAGGTTACCAAATTCTCCCCTCTTCCCCATTTAATCACTAAAAGCGCATACAAATATGATATTTTAGCCTATTTTATCCCTTTTGCAGTATTATACCTTTCGGTTTCCAGAAACCATGAAAAAACTGGAGTTTTTTTTTTCCATAATAGCTTCACATAGAGAATTCTGACTCTAAGGGTTTTTGATGGGTCTTAGATGAATTTGGCTCTAATTGATTAATTGGTTTAGTGTGTATTTTCAATGATTTTTTTCGAATGAAAAATCGTAATTTTTAACATAAGCCAGTAAATGAACTGCTTTTTGAAAAATTAAATAAAACACCCTATTCATTAGCTTCACTTGTGAGTACATCAAAATATTTTATCTAAGGGACTCTATTTTTTTTAAAAAATAGCCATTTCGAATGTTAAATCTTAAAATAAACAGTTTATGTGGTGTTTTTCAATTTATCTAAGCAAGTAAAAAGAATTCAACATAAAGAGCACGTCTTTCCTAAGGTTAATATTTAACATACATTTAATGCGCATTTTTAATTTACATTTTGAACGAAATTATTTTTTGTTTGTTGTTTGTTGTATTTTTTTATTTTCAATTCAAACTTGCTATATTTTTAAAATTTGTGTCAGATAAGTAGCCGTGATCATCTATATGGACAAAAATTTGAATATCAGATAGATCCAACCTAACTGTTCAGAATTTCATGAAATAAAAATAAAATTCTTTGGTATCTTTAATACCAATTTTAATTCAATAAATTCAATTTATGGTACAGTCGAACCCCGTTAACGTGAAATCGCTTAACATGAAATCTCGTTTAACGCAAAGTAAAAGCAGTTTTCCATACTTAACAACTTAAGGTTAATTTATTCGATTTCGCGTTAACTGGGTTTGACTGTATTTTATTCCATTTAAATTTAAAAAAAAAAAAAAAAATTGCTCTCTCATTCAATTCAAATTTTATTTTAGTATTTTGCCTCTTCATTGTTTCTTCATGCTCTAACTCTTGTTAAATGGAATTGTTTTGGCTTGATTTTAAGAAAGGAAGTGGAACTCAATTTCAGATACATGTCATCAAAATCAATACTTAAACATACATTCTGCTTTAAAATACAGAGTGCTAAATTGCAGTGAATATCAATCAAGATAATGTATCATTCATGAGTTTATTTAGCATAAATTCTATCGACGAAGGAATTAGAAAGGGTGTGGAGAAAGAGTCATTTGAGAACACATTTACATTTCCTCGTATCGAATAGAATAGATTGCGAAAAATATTCAGGTTAAACATTTTCATTCTTTTAATATCTTGATTAGTTAAACTCAACACAACGTCGTTTTAGAATATTTTTCACACACTTTTTTTTGAAAAATTTAATCACTTTAGCAAACTGTTTATAAATTAGATATTTGAGTAAGTTCATGCGGACAGGGGTCAGACACAAAAAATAAAAATTGAGATAGCTTAGGATTCAAGTTATTTGCTCTTTTTTAATCATTTTAAGCTAAAAGGATATGTTTCATAGATATTACAAGTAACAGAAGGTTAACATTGGGAAACATGAGCTGGGGAAGTTAAAAGTCGACCCTTTATTGAATCAGATGTAGCTCCCATTTTTGTAAGACCACGTTAACATTTATCTTTTCTAAATACCTAACCCTGAAGTAAAAGAGTATTTAAAAAAAGCTGCTAATTTATGGAACATGTAAAAACTTCAACCATATGTTTCCGCAGAATTAGAAGAATTCAACTGTGTAATTTAAATTGTTCAATTTCAGAAGAATAACATAGGGATTGTGATGATCGAAAAGTTCTTGCTAAGTATATTTTCTTCTTTATGTCATGTTTTATTTAGTTACTTTGTAAAATTTAAAGAATAAATTTAACTTAACACAAAATTTCAGTTTTCTTTATATTGTATTCACTAAGTCTTAAAAAAAAGAGAATATTCAGAGTCTAAAAGAATCATTCTATAAGTATAAATAATCTTTCTTCGAGGAAAAAAGAATGTGCTACTTAGTGCGTGACTTTCTGATTTAAAAAGATAAAGTTATTTTATAATAAAAAAATATATACTCTTTTTCTTACATATTTATTTTCTTTATATTTATCATCATACCTTTTTTATTATTATTACTCTGTTTTCTTACTTGGTTTCAAAGGTACTTATTGGTGATTGGTCCCCTATCTACATGAACATTTTTATTTATATTGTCACAAATTACAAATAAAATGCTTAGTACATTTTCTAATAACAGATACATTTTTTTAAATAAATTAAAAAAAGCAAAAATAGCGAGATGGATATATTTAATAAAATGATATCACATTAATAAAAAATGCAATTTTTTAATGACTGCTCTTTCAAAGAGACTAATAATGGCCTCAATTCAGAAAGTTTTTTTTTAGGGAGATTCATTAAGCGGATGGAGGACATTATACAACGATAATATGTATTTTAATTATTTTCCATAAGAGGTGTTTAATATGATGTTACGTAACTTCGAAGAGGAAATTTCTTTAATGTAGAGAAAAAAACTATATTCATAATCAATCATTTTTGGCTTAGTTAGAAGAATTTATAATACTTTTTTAATGTAACTTAAGTTAAAATATTTTTAAGTTATACCTTCAACTGAGAGCTTAATCTATAAATTTGCTGTTTAAATACAGATTTTGGCGTAAAATATTTACGAACTACAAAAAAAAATATGCCTTTGTCTTCTTATTTAATTTTAAAGATAAATCATTACATTTTGTGAGCTATTAGTGCAGTACATAATCACCAATTGTCTAATTAAACGATTAAGCATACAACTCAAAGCGATTACTGAAGCATTTCTAATATTACGATATTAGTAGACCAATCATAACATGCGAGGAATAATTGGCATGAGATCTGCATTAACATGTGCTCGATTGGCAATTATTCTTAACTAATAATATTATGAGCAAAAAAAAAATCATATATGCATATGTTTTTTACATCCCATATAAATAGCACTGTATACTTCATATTTGTCTTACTAGTTTATCCAGTGACAGCTTGACAAATAACATCGAATTTCTTTTGTATACTCAAAACATTGTATTATCATAGGGGGAGATAAAAACTACGCGTCAAGATATCTCTATTTAAAAGGTTACCTGAAATCCCCCAAAAAAACCAGTCATATATCACTGTAGCGTTAACTTACCTTCCCCTTCGAAAGCGAAATGTTATTGGTTCAGCAGCTATGTACTTTTGAAAGAAAAAATAATGCAAACAAACATTTTTAGACATGATAATATCTACTGAAAAATGCAAAATAAACAAAATGTGGATCCTGTTTTCCCCAAATATGTCAGCGTAATGTTATTTCACATAAAATATTACGTCACCCTTCGCCTCTAAAATATTCCTCTAAGCAAAGGAAAACCTCATACGGTACCAAAAAATAATAGAAACACACAACGCAAAAATTAGCAAACTTAAAACAGCTTAAATATATGTTTATCCACAAAATTTTACTAGAAAATTGAATAAAATAATCAGAAGAAGCTCACATCTTTTGGACTGCGTTAGTTTAAAATCGTGGGAATGCCACCATAAGCCCTCATAGAAAATTACCCACGTGAATATGTTAAATCATTCCAGTCTGCCTAGTTCATTATACTGCATTGGATTCCGCTTTTCGTGAGGCAGACGTTTAGTTAAAGAATGAAAAGTTCTGCTGATAAATTCTAAAGGCGAAAATAATAACATATTGTAAATAAGAATGAGAATTTTTTAAACACATCGAAAAATTCAAACTTTTTTTTTGTATTTTACTGCAAATCAATGCATTTTAGTTTGACTTTTCATTAATAACTCTTGTAAGAGTCCTCCAGCTTAAGAAGTTTTAAATGTGTTTTTGATAAATCGTTAGCCATAAGCACAGCTAATATTTCAGAATTAAACAGTTTCAAAAGTTGTTGATTTTTCATCTAAAAATTGAGTTTAAAAGTAGGTACAGTTCCAGAACTCGTCAAGTCTCTAGCAATAACAGTTCCGTAGTTCATTATTCCAACAACTGGAACAAAATTCTTCATGACCTATTGTCTTTCACTGTCCACTTAGTGCATCAGTTTCATGCGGTGTTATGTCCAGAACAACTAATCCTTTTTTCTTTTTCTTTTTTTAAATATAAACAGCATTTTTGTCAAAAGTTGTGAGGAGCTGTTTCATTATTTTTTCAATGTAATATTCATAAATTCAGAGATATTTTTCGGGTAATTTCTTTACAGTAAAAATGACTTGAAAGTGAAATATGACTTTTTTCGAACCGCCATTAAAAAAGATTTCAACCTTGGGTTTGGATCACCTGCAACCGATGTTTGATCATTTTGCCTTATGCATAAAGAAGGGGGGGGGGGACTAATTAATGACGAAGAAGAAAAAACTAAATTAAACGCTGGACATACGTATTATTATTATTATTTTATTATTATTATTATTATTATCATTATTATTTTTTTTTTCCATTTCTCTACGTTTTGGAACATTGTGATTTTAAAAAAGTGATATAGAAAAAATGTCTGTCTGTTTACACGTGGTCAGCATTAGGGATGGAACGGATGTGAGTTTTGTCGGATACCGGATTTCGGATATCCGGGGTACCATGTCTACCGGATACGGATATCCGAAACGGATTTCGCCGGATATCCGGCCGGATATTCGGCCGGATATTCGGTCTATATACTAAAAACAATAGTTATAAGATATGCTATACGAAAAAAATGGTCATGATATGAAGTATTAAGTAAATTATAATTAGTGGTTAGCGCATCGCGCTGCATGCCACAGGTCCATTGTTTGATTCGCGGACTGGGCAAGGTTGACTTAGCTGTTTATACCTGAAAGAAATAAACTGAGGAGGACCATGCATGCTTGGGAACTAAACACTGGGGTTCGGCGTCAGAATGACCATCTGACTGAAACATCTGCTATGTGACACACAAATGCCACAGTCGAGAAAGCTGAGCTGGGCCCAGCAGGCCTTAGTCCACACGGGCTGTCACGCACTGAGTTTATTTTTTTTTATTTAAACTTTAGTTCATGAGTGAAAGAGATCTTTGTTGCTGATTTTATATTTTGTAATATTGATACTTTTAGTTTTTCATATAGTTCTGGCAGGGCTTTATCACGAAAATAATTTCTACTTGGAAGCGGATAACGAGGAGCTAGGTATTTTATTAACTGACCAAAGCCTTCTCTATTCACAATGGAGAATGGTTCAGCATCAAGAGCCATTAACTCACCTAAAATTATATTAAAATTTTTTTTTACAATGTTGAAGTGCAAAATATAGCTACTTTCAATTTACTTCATGCATAGTTTATAATTGATAAATGATTACAAAATTATACCGGAGGCATTTGTTAATAACAAAAGATTTATTTTAAATATTTTATGAAATTGAAGTCTATTTTTTTTTTGCAATGCACCTAAAACATTACGGATTTAAAGAAATCTCGTAGAAAACTTAAATTGGATCTATCGGAATATTCCGTCTTTAAATATAAACTTAAAAAATTTCGACCCAAAATTCATCAACATTATGTTATACCATATTTAAAATATATATTTAATATAAACAAACAAAATTAGTACTTACATATTTTTGCGGTTAAGGCTTTTGTTTTAGGATCATCTAAACTCCACAATTTTGGTACAAATAATTTCGATTCCAATGTTGTCTGCGTGCATTTCTTGTTTTGATGAATTGTTTTTTCTTGTTCATCAATATTTGATGCATTTAGTGAGTCTATTAAGCTTCGGTGAATTTCCTTATGCACACTCATTAAATGGTTCCATAAGGGTTTTGTGGAAAAGGATTTTGGGCTTTTGCCGCGCACATTTTTTAAACGATTCTGTGGAGCAAGTAACACATAGGGCTTTGCTTTCGTCATTTCCATTAATTTTAAAATACTTCCAAATGGGTGATTTTAAATGAGCCATTATTAAAAATTATAAATTGGATTGTAATTGGAGAAAAATAAAATTCAATGCATTCTAGAGAGCTAAATATAATTCCACATTGTGGCGCTGCTTTAAAGACCTAAAAATTACAATACTTCATTTTACGTCTGAAAAAATATACCAGCTTTCAACTTCTGCCAATGAAAAATCAGAAATTAGACCATACCATTCACAGCATAAAGGGGTAGGGTATTATCGTCGATAGAACAAAAAAAAAAGCATTGAGGATTGCGCATTGGCCATTTATTGCTTTTTACTCGCTAGCAAATGTCAGAAAAAAAGGAGGAAATGATAATAACTAAAACTCTTAAGAAGTCACTTATGTTATGGAAAAAAGTACTATTTATTAGTATTTCGGTTCGAGTTTTACGGAGAAGCATTCAAATATAACATCTGGAATTAATCAGATCATAAACTTGGAATGAAAAGAACATATCGCAAAACACGTATGAAGGATGTGTATGGAAAAAGATTGGAGGAATGGTTTATGCTTATCAACTCGGCGTCAATAATACGACGCCTCTTTCTGTTTTCGTTTTCTAACTTGACTGCAATTTATGTCCAAGAAAAAAAAATTATAAAAAAAAAGTGTAGAATGCGGTGTTCCCTTTGTCCGAAAAAGATCATTATTTTTTTCAAAAAATTATTTCTTGTGGATACCTGGTGGTCGGATATACAGCCGGATATCCGAATGAAATTATCGGATGTCCGGTATTTCAAATCGGATATCCGACGGGGTTTCGGATATTGAAAAATCAGCCGGATATGCCGGATATCGGATATTTGCCGGATATCCGTTCCATCCCTAGTCAGCATAACTCCCGAACAAATTGACTTACGATGTTCAAATTTCATGTGTGGGTTGGTGGTGGTACAGTGTCTTACCATTAAGGTTTTCATCAAAATCGGACATGAGCATTAGGTAGCTGTAATTGAAAAAAGCAGGTTTATCAGTAATTGCTAAAAAATGGCTCTAACGATTTTGTTCAAAATTTCTGTGGTGGTGGTAATGCCTCTTAAGGTGTTCTACACATCCCACCTTCGAAATTCCCATAAAAATGCCTTAATGGTGGAAAAAGTTGAAAAACGAATTCCTTTAACACAGAGTTCTCTTTCCTTGAGCATACCTCATCAACGATCGTTTCCTCTGCTCTCTTCAGTTTCACTTATAAGAAAGGATAATATAAAGAATTATCGAAAAGTATATCGCCAAAATCATTCTTTTGGCGAAGTTTTTTTTTTCCCCTCTTAAAAGACCCCATAAAAGAATTATCACAAAAAATATCGCCAAACCGGCAATTTTTATTAAAAGAATGAGGAAAATATAAAAAAGGTAAATGACACAAATTCAAGTCAGTATTATAGTGTAATTGAAAATTGTGTGATGCTCCACACCCTTAGTTACGACACTCTTCTCACTCCTTTTGATAGAATAAAAACTATTTCTTTTGGTTCGCAAAAAAGAAACTCGTCCTTTTTAATTGCCTGATTTGCCCTCTTATTACCTCAAACCGCTGTACTATTACAATTTGGCAGTGTGCGAAGGTTTATTGAAAGATAAGTTTGGGACATATCAACCACTGTAAATTCTCCAGAGTATGGAGAAACTTTTTTAAATGTTAAAACTGTTTTTAAATCTCTGAAAATATCTGACTGAAAACATCCAAGCCTGGAAAAACTCTTGCGGTACCAGGTACTGTAACGGAATACTACTTAAATATTGGAGTTCAAAGAATACCTTCAAAAAAGAAAATCTTGGAATGAAAATACACCTGATACCCCATTAATAAAAGTGTTATTGTAAAGACTGAGATATGGAATGAGTAGAATATGCAATTAATGCTTAGTGACCAAGAAGATATTTCACATAGAGAAGTAGCAAAACTTCTTGATAGACAATGACCAGGAATACATATCTATGGAATATGCTGTAGAAACATTTTTAGAAGAGGAAAATATTTTTTAGGAGTGTAATATTTTGTAAAAGCTATAATACTTTTTATTTAATTTGGTGAAAGAACTTCTAAACACAAAAGCATGATTTTTTTTTTTTTTTTTTTAGATTTCTTTTAGCTAGTTATTTTAGTCTGTTTATTTTTAAGATAATGAAATAGTTTTGAATGAATTTTGCCTTTTACAACATGAGTTTGTATTTTCACTTAAAGTGAGCGCATGAATATGTTCCCATCCATCTGAGATCAACATCCCCATAGAAACTACCAAAGTAACAGACACGTGTACAATAGGTCAAACGATAGGAAACACTGCAATTATTATTATAATTTATATTTATGTCTCAAGGGAGCAAAAACGGATAAGAGATGAATATTTGATGTTACTAATGTTTCATGGCGAAGTACGGATATTTTTACTTTCAATTACCCATATGTATATATACATAAGGTAATGAAAGTACACATTCAGTAAAAAAAAATCGATTTTTTCACGTTTTGGAACATCCTGATTTCAAAAATGTACTCTAGAAAAAAAATGTGTGTGTGTGTGTTCAGCATAACTCCCGAACAAATTGACCTACTATGTTCAATTTTGGTAGGAGGGTTAGTGGCGGCCATGGGACCTACCATTAAGGTTTTCGTCAAAATCGCGAGTGCGCATAAGGTAGCTGCTATTTAAAAAATCATGTTTTTCAGTAATTGCTAAAAAACGGCTCTAATGATTTTTCTCAAAATTGGTAATGCCTCTTAAGGTGTTTTAAATATCCCCACCTCCCAAATGCTTTAACTGCGTAAAAATATGAAAAACGAATGTCTTCAACACAGAGTCTTCTTTCCTTGAGCATATCTCATTATTGACCGTTTATTATTATTATTATTTTTTTAAATGTATATCTCTGTTTAGTTTCACTTACAAGAAAGGATAATATAAGAATTATCGATAAGCATATCACCAAAATACCCAGGTTTCTTCTTCTTCTTTTTTTTTTTTTTTTTTCTTTCTTTTTTTTAAGATCCATTTAAGAATTATCACAAAAAATATCGCCAAACTGGCAATTTTTTCTAAGCGACTGATGAAAATATAAAAATGATAAATAAGACAAATCTACATCAGCAATATAGTATAATTGAAAGTTGTGCGATGTTCCACATCCCTAGTTTTATTCTGTTCATCTCCTTTAAATATTTTAAGTAAACTAAACACTAACCACATCTAAACATTAGTAAATAACTACATTTGTTAATTTTATAATCATATAGTGAAATAAAATAAAAAAGTAGTAATTTAATTTGATATTGACAAAATTGTAATAGTTAATGACGAACCAGTATTAAAAGTAATATATGTCAAGAAAGTTGGTTCTTCCCGACTCCATTCTGTTATTCAAGAACCGATTAGAAGATAACATTTATTTGTAGAATCTTCGTTATAATGTGAAGATAATTCTTATGTAATGTAATACACGTTTTAAGTAATATTAATAATTCTCTCAATTAAGTTCATATCTCGGGAACATTCTAACTCTTCCGTAAAGCAGATTTGAATCGATTTTTATTACCGCACAAGACACTATCACCAATCTTAGATATTACACTAATTCTCCTATAGATTGAATAACTCATAACACATTACGATCGAAATTGTGTTCTACTATGGGACCTGAACATTTACTTTGTAACCTTGTATTATTTTGAAAGGAAAAACTCATTTATAATGTAGTTAGTTGAGAACTGAGAATTCTGATTAATGTGGTTTTAAGGATGAGATACCAACGTTAAATTGCTAATAAAACCATAATAAAATGGAACGGTTTATCAAGAAATCCAATCGATATCTATCCAAAAGTAATCTTTTCTCATTGAAAAAGGTTTTTGGATAAGAAAGGTTGAGCTTATTGGTGTAATACACATTGAAAGTTTTTAAAACTTTAGTATATTATTTTACCACTTGATATGATTAATTTATTTTAATCTTATACAGTACAATTATCTTCTCTTTAAAAAACACATGTTGAAGAATTTCTAACGATGACACACACATTTTATAGCTCCATCTTGAAACAACACAGTCTTATTGTCAAAAATAGAAGCACAAGGGGAAAAAAAGCAGTTTACCTAAGTCTACTCATTAAACCAACCTTTCTGAGATTGTGTTTGTTGATAATCATGTGTTCGGCATTTGTATACAGCAAAAGTTGTATTTGTGGAAAACTCGATTGTTAGTACCAGCTCTGTGTTTACTTGTGAAAGAAAAAGGAATATAATAAACAACGATTTGAAATAACTATTTTCAGTTTGCATTCAGATTTCCTAATACAATTAAAATAGCACTGTTCACACGATGTGTGTGTATTAGTGTGTTTATAATACTCAAATATTCAAAAGTTAAAAAAACTAAAAACCGATTTCTTAAAACTAATTTTACCTTGAAATTTAAAGATAACTATTTTACAGCAAAAATTAGAATTTTTTTTCCGAAAAAGTCTTTCGATAAATTTCATTTTACGATTGAATTTTATATTATGGTTTCAAGGAAAAGATAAATTTTAATTTTTATCAAAAACTGTTTAGCTTAGTAAATATTAAAATTACCATATTTCTTCGAACACAAATTTCTTATACATTTTTAATACTAATAGAAAGAACATTTTTTTTTTTTTTTTTTTTAATTAAGAATATTTTTGGACTTTTATAATCATATAACTTCTTTTGCTTGTTTGTTTGACATTATATGACATAAATAAAAAAAATAAAAAATATTTTTTCAAAAGTTCTTTTAAATTAGTGCAATGCAGATATACAAATAATTCTTTCAAATATTGTACTAGTAGTATCATTTCTTTCCGAGAAAGAGGTACATTAAGTCGAAACACAAGAAGAGGAGCAAAAACACAAGAGGAAGAGATTTAAAAAAATCAAAAATATTTCTCCTTGTCGGATTGATACAATATATTCTAAAAAGGTTTGAATTTTTGAAATATTAAAAAAAAAAAATTACTTTTTAAATCAACCATACGTTCCTCTTAGATTACATTATTTTTTAAAATTTCGTCTTACAAACTATTTTCCGAGCAAGGTCGTTTTTTCTTTCCACAAAAACAAAAATGCTTGTTAACAAAATCTAATGAAATAATAATAAAAATAGTTGTTATATGTTAATATATGTTAATATATGTTTTAAATATAATATTTATTTTTAAAACAAATTTGGCATTTCACACAAACCAACACTAATTGCATAAAACTTTTTGATTTTGTATTTAGCTTTTTTTGGGAAAACATAAATAAAGTTATAAATAAATAGGGGAGATTTCATTTTCCACAGTTGAAAATTTTAAACATTACGAAATTACTTTATAAACGGAATTGCTTCAAAAAGTTGAAGATTTTAAATGTTCGTTACAGCGAATATTTTAAAGCAGTCATAAGCTTAATGAAAAACAAGATAAGAAAAATAGAAACAATTAATATCAAGCAATTTAATCAAACTCCTAGATGAGCAAAAGAGGTTTTCAAAAAACTTATTCAAATACTTTCAGTGGGTTTATGTTTTAATATTGTGTTACACTGTCTCTCACATTAAAAATTAAAAGTATTTTTGTGTTGAAAATAACACTCTTAGATATTCCTAGTGAAAATAAAAAAATAAAAAATTACTTCCAGAATTCATTTAAAAAAGGCCAATAAAAATGTTCTGTATTATTCTATAATATGTGTGCTTTTAACAGCTTAAAAGTTTATAATATCTATTAACTCATAAATTATCTATTCAAAATAAAGTAAACTTAAAACTGATTTAACCCACTAGAGGTCATGGGAATGGGTGAAATACTACAGTTGTTTTCCCTGCAATAATTTTTAAATTATATTTCTAATTCAAATGCAAAATTTTTTATATTTTTTTTATTTATTTTTGTTTTAGATAGATTATAAACTATCTTCCTACTAAAAATATTAAAAAAATATTTTATTTTAAATTTTATTTATAAATTTTAAAATGTTGTGTATTGCTGAAAAAACTGAGGATCAAATGACGTATATATACGTGCATGACCGTCAAGCTTACAAATCACTATAAAATACATAGTAAAAGCCTCGTGTAAGCACAATTAAAAAAAATCATTTAAGTTCATTTCAATAATATTTAATATCATCTCCTCACACTCACATTTATTCATGTTCTGAGACATTTCCGTTAAGAAAAACGATCTTCAATTACGGAGTATACAGGGTGGTTGTAAAATCAGTGCATATTTAATAATAATGAATATTTAAAAGAGTAAACATCTTACAGAAGTTTTATTTCCATTGAATACATTATTAAGATGTTCCATTTGGTAATTAAGTTACATTTCAACGTATGCACCCGAATTTTCCACACATTTCTGGAATATTTTAGGAACATAATCCACAGCTCTTCATTGCAAACATTTGACCGATATTTTGTTGAAGGCTGTTAATACCCCTGGGTTTTAACTTGTACACTTTGAGCTAAGAAACAAGTTAAGACCAAGGGATATTATCAACCTTAAAGCAAAGTATCTGGGAAGTATTCGCAAATATTCCAGTTAATATGCTTAGAAGAGATGTGGATTATGTTCTGAAAACGTCCCAGAAAAATGTGGAAAATGCTTGTGCATTCGTTGAAATGTAACTTAATAACCAAATGGTACACCTTAATAATGTATTCAATGGAAATAAAACTGCTGTAAGTTGTTTACTCTTTGATAAGTTGTTAAGATAGTAAGTTGTTACTTACTCAACAATACCAATCTAACCCTTCTAAATTCGTAAATACATATAAAAGTCCACCATATAAAAACTAATCTCTCAAATTAATAAACCGTTCAAACTTAATTAAAACTTATTTTATAAGTAAGGCTTCGAGGCAGCAACAAAAATATAGTCCTTCTCATATAAAAATGTTTTTATTCCAGATTAAAGAAGTGGCATTCACTCAAGTGGTATTTATTGCATCCCAGGTGAATTTCTCCTAGTCATTGAGCAGAAGGGTTGCCAAAGGTTCCTTCCTAGCCAACCTCGCAATGAGGCTGTCCTTAGTGAGATACTCCCACGCTTTGAATTGCTAGCCTAGATGTTATCGATCTCCCAGCTCCTAAAATATTACATAAGTAGCTTTGGGATATAAGATTCTTTACAAAAACTATTATGTATCTTAAGGTTTTTGCTACTAACTCTACAGGGACTCTATTGTAAGAAAAAAGGAACGTTATAAAAATCTAAACTTTAAAAAAAAATATTTAAGTTGTATCGGATTGACTTTTAACAACCCCTTTCGGTTGTTATTGCGCAATGTAGAAATTTGTGGTCACCTAATTCCTGGATAATATAGCTTAATGTCATTCTTTTTTTAACAAACATGAATTCAAGTAAAAAAACAGTTATAAAAATTTATAATATTCTACCTTTAATTTTTTTCCTATTATATATGTAACCTTATGCCAAAAAAATATATACTACGTTTTTGGAAAGTATTCCGTTAATAGATTTAAAATTTTGGAGTGATGTTAACATAAATCTAAACAATGACTACCTTCGAAATAATAATTACAAATCAGTTAACCACATCATATTATGAGCTATAGCTTTAAATGAGAAAAGTCCTTTTTATAATTACTATTCCATTCTGAAAATTTAGAATGAATACGTACAGGTACAGAATTTGCTGTTTGAAAAAAAAAAACGTTTGAAAAAAAACCGGATCGGAATAAGCTAAAATTTAATCTGGAATATACTCGAAGATAGGGAAATGATATGGCATTAAAAAAAATGCTATTTCAAGCAATTTTTCTTTTCTTATACCATACACCTTTCCTCCTTTTTCGCATATATTCAGATCAAACTTTAAGTCATTTAGATAAGTGTTTCTTTCTTTTTTCTTTCTAGGTTTTTGAAAGTTGAACTTTTAACTCTTCATTTAAAGTTTATAATCATTGCGACGTAATTATAATCATTGTTCAACTTTCAAAAAGCATGATTTCAAAAGATGGGATTTTTTCTTATGCCAAAAACATAAACGAGTTTTGCTTTGATGTCTAAGAATGTTTATTAGACATAGCAGGTAGCAATGTTAAGCTTTATGTTCCTAAGGCCATTAAGTAAATAGTTTTTAAAATTGTGCATGATTTAGCATATGCCAAAATTAAAATCTCCTCTTACGCCCGTTTAACAAAACAAAACAAAAAAATGGAGACAGTTTATGATCTAGTATGGCTCTCAAGTTTCCCTCTTACTCCAGAAAAAGAACAACCAGTCAATCACATAACATATATTATAATATAGTCCATTAGTGTTTCCCTCAAAGTGGTAAGGTACCCTAAGTCATCTATAAATTTTCCCTTAAGGGGTTCAGTAGACTTAAAAATTTAAAAATTTCCGATTTCGTGATTTTTGCATATCTTTAAATTTCAATCTATTCTGCTTCTTTTAAGATATAGTGTTAGCCTGTACTCTTTCTTGTTCAGCAGAAAATTTAGTTTTAAAATACGTAAACCTATGTTTGCCATGCTACAATTTCGCATAAAAATGCATTTATCTCAAAATATCAATTTTTAAACTTCTATGTACCTTTTTGCAAAAACGGCTTCTAGCCTCTTTATGAAAATTTTACCTTATATTTACCATGTATAAAATTTTAATCTCAGGTGATCATTTAAAAAAAAAATTTAGATTACTTATTTTTTTTTTTTTTTTTTTTTTTTTAATTCTTTTGTCTTAAAAAAATGCGATTCTCAGAGATTTTTGGTGTTTTACCTTTGAGATTGTTTTTAAAACAAACTAAGTAAACGTATTCTCTTAATGTTAACCTCAGATTAAAAAAAAAGGTCGAAATAATATTCAAGAAAAATTTCAAAAGTATCCGTTTGTTAGTTATATAGAAAAGGTACATAGAAAATGGGCCTTTTATCATTGGTGATATAGGGCCTACCAGGGACTCTATGCCCTTAAAGTAACGATGGCTATAAAAATATTCTCTAAGTAAACAATTTGCATCCGACTTTTCGATCTTAAATAAATTTAAAAGGAGAACAAAACTTCATGATTCTATGCAATTTCCTGATTTTATGCGTTTCTGGATTAAAGCAAAACTCATATTAATATTTCCAAGACTAAAGTCATCTTACTCTAATTCCATTAGTCATCCTCTAAGCAAACGTCAACCGTTTCCACACACATAAAATCGAAGAATCTAAGATTTCATGTAAATCGTGCTTCTTGAAACAAGTATGAGCGAAGGGGTTAGCAGAACTGGGATGAAACAACGTTACGATAACGAAGGGGAGGATGTTTAATTAACTTAGTTATGTAGATTTCCATAACGGGTTGTGTGGGTGGGTAATGAGATGTTCTGGGTAAATCCGAGGGAATCCGAGGGGTAGACGATTTTAAGAATGTAGTGCCAAGGTTTTTTTTTTTAGGAATGGGTTTTATTTAGTTGTATAGCAGCAAGACAATCAATGAAGATATGAATTTATTTAATGAAGTGTTTAGTTTAAGTTAATTCCTTGCTGTATTGTTTGTATATTGTGAATGTAAATAAAGAACAATTATTCACAGACTTATTAAACTTTGCTTAAACAATTAGATGTGAATGATGATATAAGTTGATAATGGTAATAGTAGTTTAACTCATACTTCAAGAATTAGGCTTAAATACAGAAATACAATCTAGATAGGCTAAACTGTTGTAAGAAAAAATATAATAAGCCACAATCTCAATAGTTTGTTACCAGCCGGCCGAGCAATACCAGCAACTCAATATAAAACAATTAGTTTGTTAGGAGTAATATTTACTTTTCATCTCAAAATGAAGAGTACTTCGACCTTTGTATTTAGCCCACTCATAAAAATTTCACAAAAAATTTGAAAGTTTTCCATTGTACTGACGTTTGAAGATAGTATTAAAGCGTTCTAAAATAAATAAACTGAAAAAATGAGAGAAATTTCATAAACTAAAGAGAAATACTGTTTATAGAATTGTATAAAAAGGATTTCTGGTCATAGTCTATTTACTCCATTCAATTCCCTCCATTTTAAAAGCCGTTTTAGTTTTGTCATTTAAGTCTGCACTACCAAAACATTTACTTATTTGTAATACAAGATTTATCTTTTGAATATAATAAATTACCCAACATCAATTTTTAAATCAAATTTTTTACTTCAGTGTGTAAAAACTGAAGATTATGTTGTTTACGTAATCCGACCAAATATACCTTTTGCGATTTGGAGTTTGCTGGAAAAACGTCAATTTTTATTCAGAAGTTTTGTGACGGAATTTGTTTCAATAGAAATGCAGAAAGTCTCTTGACTAAAAAGAACGAAGGACTATCTTTTCTTTTTTTCCCCTTCAAAAGAAATAAAAAAAATCTTTTTCTGAAATGCATCCACATCCCCCACTACGTGTTATAAAAAGAAATTGAAACACCAACACAATCCATAAAATATTCCGTCTCTCTTAAATAAAGGAATAGGTAGAAAAACTTTCTCACCATTAAAATGATACGACAGCAAGCTCATGTATTTGGGAAATAAAAGTACCTTCAGAGTTACCCCAAACTTTGAATTTTAAAGAGGGGGTTTTAAAAGAGAAGTGGATTCCAAGATAACATTCGCGTGAATCGTGTCTTCAATACGAACTCAAGCAATTGCTTCTTGGAAAATTACATAGGTTTTTTCTTTTACTTCTCAGAAAATAATCTAAGTAAATCTTGTTTGTTTTCATTCGAAGAGAAAGAAACAATATATCAAGATCAATTCTGTTTTCTATTTCTTCAAGAATGGTATAGATCTTCTAATTCTATATCAAGAATGGTATAGATCTTCTAATTCTATATCAAGAATGGTATAGAGTTAGAAGATCGCGTTTGAATGTTTATCATAACTGCATCTCAAATATTTCAAGGCATCTTATAAACTATTTACAATACATTCAAATAATTCAAACTCGTATAACAAAAATATTAACATCAAAGATTTTTCAAAAATATATCGTCAGTATACATAGTAGGTTGGTTGGTTGTTTTTAGATTATCTGGCGCCGTCAGCAACACGAGGGATATAATGCACCGTAACATTCGTCATTAGACAAGCCAACATACATTTACAAATACCCATGCCTAACACGGGACTCGAACTTTCAACCTCGCGGTCGAGAGGCTAGCACGCTAACCACTATACAGTTTGGTCGGCGTATACATAGTAGGAAAATAAATTCGTAAATATAAAGTAATCATTTTTACAGATTTAGTTGTTATTTGATATAAACCAATACTTGTTACTAAAAAATACCTCAAATTGATTTTTTAAGAAATAATTATTTTACATTTCACTTAAAAAATTTAACTTTTATACTTTTTTTTTTATCATCACTTATTCGTTTGTTCATAATTCAACAGACCATTTGTCGATCGTTATTGTGTATAGTATAATTTTAACTGCATTCAAAAGTCATACGAACTAATGTATTTATATATTTGTTGATAAAATAATCAGATTAATTGCATTGAATATTTTTAGGAAAGTGTCAAATCAATGTCCGATATAATGAGAAACGCACAGTTTGTTACAGAATGGTGTATCTCAAGTAGTTTAAATTGTTAGCTAGTAGCATTTAACACGCTATTAATAAGGAAAATATTAAGCTGATTAAATTGATAGAAACCATAAGTGAAATATAAGGTAAATATTTTTTCGTTAAAATATTTAGTAAGCGGAATTCCCTATTGTTTAGTTATGCTCCAGTATCCTGTACCTGTGTGTGATGAAGCTATGTGTCATCACACTAGAAATTCATGGAGAAAGACTCAGAAAGATTACGACTTTTCCTCCCCCCCCCCCCCTTCCCCTTCTTGTGTCAGTTCAGAGCTGCGACGAGTAGACACTGTGTCTGACTGACAAACAAAAACATATTTCCTCAGAAGAATAGATCATAAATCCAGTTGTCTTGGAAGCCAGACATAGCTGGACATTGGGGCCCCTTTTGGACACTTTAGACGGTTTTTAAGAATTTAGGGTCCCCCTCGCCGATCACAAAAAAGACGTACCGACTCACCAACCAGAGGACAAGGGCGTGTTTTTGTGCCACCTTCGCTCCTTGGAGATCACCAATAGAGAGAATATAACTCACCTCTCAATGATGCCACCAATGCTGGACCTTTAAAGTAATTTTTAAAAAGCAATGAGGAGAACTGACTTTTATATTTTTAACACTTCACTCCCATCTCTCTTAGTTCCAACACTCTCTTTGGACTGAGGGACATAGTCCTGCTTTTTAGTAAAATCAAACTTAATTTGATTTAAATCCGACCATGTTGGGTCGCGTAGCTGTGACCACAATCTGGGTAAGTCCAAATTCCTTGTAGTTTTGAGACCCATTTGTAATTTAATGAATTGTTTTTAACTCGTGATCAAGTTGCTGTCATTTCTTTGACTTTTAACTTATGGCAAATTTGGATTGTATGAGATCTGGTGTGTTTTAAATACTTCGAAATCCACTATACGAATTAATTATACTGAGATTTAATGCAAATTGTAGTTTAAATTCATTTATCACAGTGCCTTTACCACACTGCGATTAAAAGTTATATAAGAAAAGACTCTAAGTTTACAAGCCTCACGATATTTCATAATAAATATTTCGAAACTTTTGTTTTGGTTGGTAAAGAATAAAACGGGAAATGAAAAATATCCGCTGTCGTACAGTATAAAATTCGAATCGATTTTTTATTTTTTCTCATCTAAATTGTTGAACGTGAACTTTTTAAGCTAAGCCTTTCCTACTTAATGTGATAATATTTTTTTCTTGCTACTAAGGATAGAAACTTCTTTAATACTTTAATACTTACTTTTAATACTTTTAATGTTTTTTATAGTTGAAAATTATATAATTAGATTAGAAACATTTATAATGGGCATGTCGTACACTGGTACCTAATATTAGAATGTGTTCCAATGTTCGTGTTCTCTAAGCCAACTGTGGAAATTTTTTATAAATTAAATTATTCTATTACAGTGTATAAAGTAATATAAAGGGATTACTTGGTTAAAAACCATTTATATTTCATGTTTAAAGTTACTTTTCTGCAAATTACCTAACAAATAACATTAATTTTCACTATAATATTTTAATTTATCATAATGGAATGATAGTAACTATTATAATATTTTATAATATTTCTACATTTATTAATTATTAATTAAGTTATGCTTTAAATGTTTTACGTTATAAAAGCTTTAATATTTTAATCACAATTATTTAGTGACAATTAAAATGTATACTTTTATTTTTGTACTAAAACATGTTTGATGTTTCAATTAAAGATTCCTTCTTATAATTAATCATCCTGATATGTGATATGCATAATGTATAATCTTTAAGCAATTTTTGCTTATAAATATTATATCTATTCTAATATTTTTATCGATTAATTTATTCTTAACATAAAAAAATTAATTCATTTTAACAGCTTATCCATATTTAATATTTATTCTAAAGATAAAAAATATTTTCAAATAACTTTTTTTGTGATAGCTCAAAACTATAGATAAAAACTTTTTTTTTGTGAGAACTATTTATTATTCATAGGTCCACATACCTCATTTACATTAAAATCGATTTTGTGTTCTCTATTACGTTTTATAACGAAATAAACAAGGTACGGAACACAGGGTAATTTAGTATGCAGACTATTATTGCTGCTGAAGTTTGGAGTAGTCGAACTTTCATGCTTAGCGTTCTTTGCAAGTTAGAAATTTTTATTTTTGACCTAATATCATAAAAATATAATGAAAAAATTACTAAACAAGAAGAACATGAACTTTAATAAAATATTTTTTATGAAAGAAACATAATTAATTCTCAAGGTAAAGTTTGAAAGTATTATTTTCTTGATCAAGTGGCCAACCAACTATGGATTTTTGGCTAAATATATATGAATTTGCTTACAAATTAAAAAAATTTTAAGTAATTGTATTAATAGATTACCGTAAAATATTTTTCTTTTAATGTAAAATACTTAAAGTATGTTTTTAAAATAGTTCTTGTATAGCTTAGTTATAAATACAGCGATTAATTTATATGAGAATGTAAGATGTACAGTAAGCAAAAAAAAAAAAAATCCATACGATAGCTATATCTTGCATTCTAATTGATAAAATAACAAAAGTCAAGTACCGTTATAAATTGTGGAAGGTTTTTATTATTCTATAATAATAAAACAAACTGTCTATCTGTGGATTTGTGGGTCTGTGGATCTATAGCAAGGTACTTAAAATTGGAGTAGAGCTCTGAAATTTTCAACATAAGAAGTTTTAGCCTTCTGATTGGACTCTTGAAAAACAGAATTTTTAATTTGTAATTAGTTATTTTTTAATTAATTAAGAAATATTTTACAAAATGATTTCTAATAGGGTTACAGCTCTGAAATTCTCAACATAAGAAGTTTTGGCCTTTTAATTGGACTTTTGAAAAACAGAATTTTTAAATTTTATTTGTTTTCAATTAATATTTTTTTTTAACTAACAAATATTTTACAAAACGATTTCTAACTGGACTACAGTTCTGAAATTTTCCACATTAGTAGCTTTGCCTTCTATAATTGGATTTTTGACAAAAATAATGTTACAATTTTAATTTGTTTTTTAATTCATTTTTATAATTAATATTTTCACAAAAAGCGACTTCTAATAGGCTTAGAGCTCTAAAAGTTTCAACATAAGAAGTTTTGACCTTCTATTTTTGATTTTCACACACACGTGTGAAAATATTCTTGAAGGGGTGTTGTATTATTGTATGAATGGGGAATATTCTTTTTTTACGACAGGGGAGGGGCTTCTTATATTCAGGCTTTATATATCGATTAGTTTTTAGTGAGTGAAGCAAGCTTGTGCTTGCATAGCTTTATACATTTCAACGAGTGAAGTCTGTGCTTATGTGTAAATGAATTTTCCAGCGATCGAAGACAGCTCGATTTTGCATAACGATTAACCTTCCTGCGAGCAAAGCGCCAAAAACTGGTACCTATACACCAATGATGGATTTCTGCGACGCGCGGCCTCACAGCAAACTAAATTATTGCACATGGAAAAATTTCGTAGCAAAGCAAGGGTATTCATCTAGTTGTATATATATATTACGTTAACGTTATAAAGTTATTACGTTAAAAAGTTAAATAACAACCCCATAATATTCTACCATATTTAGATTTAAAAAAACACCCAAAAAACGTCTAAATCCAAATTTCATAATTTTCCAATGAGTGGTTAGTAATTTAAATGATGTCAAAAAATGATGAATTAGTGTTAAAAAGAAAATTTGTTTTTTTGGCCATAAGTTTTTATAAAGTAAATATATTTTAGCAATTTTTATTTCAAAGGATAGTTTAAGGGCAAACATGAATAACATGCAACTTTTATATTAAACAGTTTTTTAATACTTAATTATTAATTAATAAAAAAATTTTTAAAAATTTTTAAATAGAAACATATAGATATTTTTTTTTTACTTCCATTAGAATTATCATGGTAGAAAACTCCTCCAGAATTTTTTTCATTTCATTTTGACTTTTGGTTCTAGATATTTTAGCAAAAATGTAAAAAAGCTCACTTGAAGGGAACGCATAATAGACTACGTCTTGAAGCATGCAAAACGTTCAATTCTTCCCCGCGATAAAGAAATTTGCCCTCAAGATCGCCCAAAACATTTTTGCTCATAAGTGAAGTGTTTCTCAACATAATGAACTGAAATTTGGTACCAACGATAAACGATGTATTCTAAATCGAATAAAAACATAAAAAATAGGAGTCCGTATGGAAATTTTTAAAGATAGAGTTAAATTTACTTAGTATACAGCCTCCTAAGCAGACAAATTTCCATCAGACACATTGAAAATCTTAAACAAATTTTTATACAAACAGCAAGATTCTACGATAACTAAAACCGAAGATATAGCCATCGATCGATGTTTTTTTTCTAACTGTAGATGAAATGAGATACACTTCATTGGGAAAAAACAATTACGAGAAATAAATTTTTGATCTAAACCACAAAATTTCAGTTGTAAATTCATAAATCAAAAATTCAGAAATAATTGAGTCTTGTAAAATACACGATTCTAACAGAAGAATTGCCGAAAAATATCAATACTTAATTACAAAAAAAAAAAAAAAAAAAAAAACTATACAACTTTAAAAAAAACTTCTCCGTTTAAAAAGATTCAAAAAATTTCCAAATCCTTTTTTTTTTTTTTTTTTTTACTTTACTGTTTGAATATATTTACTATAAAGTTATATAATTTAAAATTACGTCTATAAGTGTACATACCACTAAAAAAATCTTTCACATTTTAAGTTAGAGATACTTTATTGAATGGTATGGGGTTTGTTAAATATTACCCCTCTTTTTAAATAACTAGTTTTTGTCATTAAGTGGCTAAATATGAACTGAATACATAATCAAAATATTAAAATTGAAAATATTATCAGATAAGTTTAACTGATTGCTTAATTCATACTTTTGCATAACAAATTATGCTCAAATTTTTATATACTACAATTTATTGATGAATTGCAAGATTGTAGTTTAACAAGATTAAGTTTCGCCAAATGCTTTGAAGTATTAAAACTTTGCATAAAAAAAATTAGTTATCACAAAATAAATTAATGACTACACATTGCATAAGAAATTTGCAATCCAATAAAAAAGTAAGCTAAAAAAAATTCATTTTTAAATAGTTAAAATTCAGACATTTCCTCCTTTCTAAAAAAATGCTCATTAAAACTGCATTAAAGTTTTCTAATAGTTTTTTTTTTTTTTTTTTTTTTTTTTTGTTCATTCAATCTTAGTATCCATTGAACATTAGCATAATAAGTACTTTCTGAGCTAAGACTGGAATTTCATAAATATTTTAAGAATTCTTTTAAAATACCTTTTAGAAATTCAAGCAGCATTGCTATTTTAAACCACATTTTCAGATACGATTCTTTTATTTTTGAAACTTATATCTAAAACAATATTCGTTAATTGACAATTTTTCTTTTGAGTTAATACCTCAAAAATGTCCAATTAGTGCTAATGAAAAGATCGGTTTCAGTAGAAAGCCACGAGTATTAGATCGTGTTTAAAAAGTTCTTGTTAATATGAAATTAGTTTTATAATGTAAAATAAATGAGATTGTCTTCCCAATTATCAGAAAACGTAAAAGTTAATGAAACATAATACATTTTATAATCTTCAAAAAGATTTCCCTGCATAAATACATTTAAATATTAATAATGAATTTAAATATTAATAATAAATTTAAATATTAATAATGAATTTAAATATTAATCACTGATGTTAATTATTATTAGTTTTTTTTTTTTTTTTTTTTTTTTCATTTTTATTTAAAATACTGTTATAAATTTTGACACTTTCGGTTCTTAAAATAATATGATAGTTTGATTAAATATTTAGTAATGTATATTTATATTTGTTATTTCATTCATTAAAAAAAGTCATATTAATTGTTCAATATATATTAGTAATTGAAGGCCAGTTTTTTAATACAATTAAATTTTTTTGAAACTGAGATTTTTAAGTAATTATCAAATTAAAAATACTCTATATGTCTTTTTAAAACATTTTCTTAAATTTTTTTTTACCATTTTAATTAATAAATTCATAAATTTACTATTGCAAATTGCCTAATAATAGTTTGAATTCCATTATCTACTAAGAAAATGCACGTATTTTAAAACAGACAAATAGTTATGTAGGCTAATGGGTAAATAAAGAGTGTCATTTCGATGCAGAATTCCCCCGACAACAAGACACCTAGATACAATTTCATGATATTCTAAGTTTTCGTGTAGTGTTACTCTAGAAATTAAAAAAAAACTCGTTAAATACGCATGCTTCGTGAAAACTAATTAAATATTAAAGTTCAATAAAAAAATTTAAAATTATCTGAATGTGAAACCAAAGTAAAAGAGAAACAAATCCAAAAAAGATTTGTATCATGACACATTAATGGTTAAAAAATAAATCATTGTATTTAATGTTTTTGGGACAACTATCATATTTATATCAATGTTCAGGTGAAGTTTTTCTATTTCATCCTTACAAACATTTTATACATTTTCCAACTAATAATTTTGTGGTGCATGTTTACAAAAGACCTGTGTTTACTTCTTCAATGAACTTTGTAATCTTTGTGTAGACTTCTAAATCTATATCAGGCTAGGTTTTCTTCCGATTATATTTTAGAAAAGAAGTGCAAAAACTGAATAGCATTTTTAGAAGTGCATCAAAGCGACGATATAAATTTCTTGAAACGGTTTTATGCTCTAAATTTTTAAATTAGCTATAAATCTTGATGCATATTTATACATAATATGAATTTACTTTGAATAGCAATTTGGATTGCAAGATTACTTTCCAAAGAAATTTCAATGCTGAGAAGTTTTATTTTGTTTAAAAACCAATCTCTTTTATTTAAATAACAATTTTTTTATAGCTGTACAGAAATCCCAAATTTTAAATCAATTTTACTATAAAATTAAATTCAAAAGTTCTCTGATTTCTTCTCGGAACTATTGGATTTATAACGAGGGATTGGGAAACTACTGAATAAGAAATCAATATCTATTATTTGAAAGGAAGGGGCATTTCCCAGTGGAACGCGAAATTCCAAGAAAGAATTTCCGATACTTTATTGATCAACTTTTCAATCATTAATAGACATTCGTTTAATTATCATTTTTGCAAAATATATTTTACTTTTCAATTAATACATTTTTCATTAAGAAATGGTTAAAATGATCGTTCACTCAAGTCTATTCCAACAGTTAATTTTTAATTAAAGTGGCTTCTTAAAAAACAAATAATTATTCTCCTCATTCATACTCTTAAAGAAACTGGATGCACTATTAAATAAAGATTATACATTAAAAATAATTATTCGATAATTTAAACATATACTATATACATTATGAGATACTCAATTCCAAAAGTTAAACAAGGAGCGGTAAAAGGCAAAAAAATGGAGAAGTACTACTTTGATTGACACGAAATGCTGCAAGTAAGTAGCTCTATGTTTATTCATGAAACAAAACAAAGAATTGCAAACAGAGATTAAAATATATATATATATATTGAATTTTCATAAATTATAAGATGACGTCATATTTGCGTCATTAACAAAATGATGTTTAAATTAAAAACAAACAACTAAACCCGACATTAACAGGGCATGTGAGCACCCTTCACCTGCATACAAAGTCTACAATGTGTGATCATACTTGTTACGAAGTGATCAACCACTCTCAGAATCCAGTAATCACCATTCCTCCTGTAGGACAGTTTCTACATCTCTGAGAATGATTAGAGGTAGGAAACATTTACATACAGCACGGCCGAGGACATCCCAAAGATTTCCAATCAGATTAAAGTCCTGCGAATAAGCCGGTCACTCCATACTAGCAATAACCTCACTCTTTAGAAAATCGCCAACGAGGGCAGCTCTATAGGGACGCGCATTATTGTCCATTAAAACTAAAGAACCAATTGCTGCAGCGCACACTTTCACGATGATATAATCACTTCCTCTCGATACCTTCACAAAACCTCGCCCAGGTCGGTGCGATATCCCAATGAATTCCCTGGCCAGACCATGATGCTTCCACCGTGGGATGCGGGAATTTCTGGGGGCTTGTGCCTTGTTCCCTCCAGACCCTTACACTCTTATCATCGGGTTTTCGGGCAAATCTGTACTCATCCGTGAACATAGCGCTGCCCAATCAGACAAAGTCCAATTCACATGCTGGCGGCACCACTTTAATCTTACCCCTTTGGATTGGGCGGATAAAGGAGCACAAACTCGAGGTACGTACAGACCATTCATGTGTAGCCTTCGACGAACAGTAGTGGAAGTTATCGTCTTACCAATGGCCGCTGTAACCATAAATGTCACACGCTTGGAGGTGATCTTCGATTCCGCTTGGCTACAGCAGCAATATATCGAACTTGGACGACCAGCTACAGATCTTCGGGCAACTGTTTGGCTGGTTTGGAATTGTTTCCATAATCGTCAAATGATGGGATGATGAACCCCGAAGAAAAGAGCAACATCTGTGATAGACTGTCATGCTTCAATATGTCCGACAGCCCACCATCGCTCATAATCTTCCATTTGCCGTTTGGAAGACATAGAAACAAGTCTTGCTTGAAAACAAATCGTTCGAATATTCTAAACACCTTTCATTAGAACTTCCTGCAACTTCTCAGCACTTCATGCAACTCCTGTAACCCTTCACAATGCCGACTTCTTATATGACTGCCTGTTTTGCATATTGCTAGACGCGAAACCATGATTGGCTGTTACCTAACATATTTGTGTACTTCCTTCCAGCTTTGCAGGAAATTTCGGCTTCTTTCATTCAGATTGGCTTACGGAAATTAACATTTTCCTCTCCGAGCTAAACTTTTAGAAGTTAGTGTACATTATGTAAATTCAAAATCTGATTTTTAGTCGTAACTGAAAATTGTTTGTCAGTACATAATCATTTATCATTAAATACAAAAATTGAATTCAACAATTTATAAATAGAATAAATTTTAAGACCTGACGCGAGTTTTAAAATTGCAATGAATATCCAAACCTGTGGGGAATAAAACTATAAACCATTTAAATACGACCCCATGACCATTAATCAGCAACATATTATCAGATAATTAATGTCCCCAAGTCACAGTTTTCAAAAAATTAAAACTAAAAATAACTTTGAATTAATTCTCTTTATCATTGCAATATTCAAATTTATGGTTGGTTTGTACGCTCAACGACCTATTTTTATGTACAATGACGGCTAATCAGGCCTGGACCTAGAGTTAAAGTGAATTCCGAACCACAAAGAGCATCCAGAACTGGAACCGGCACATTTGACATTCTAGTGCAGAGCTCTTAAACACATAGACATAAGGTGAGCTATATTCAAATTTATGAAATCTATTGAACCCAGTACCAACTACGAGAAGTTAAATAATCGTATTTTTTAAACTTATTTTCAATACGCAGATTCTGGTGTTTCGCAGCTAATATCTTTGAAACATACTATACAGACAAAATGTGACTCCCATATTATCTTAATAAAATTCTAAATTAAGTGGTATTTTAATAAAGTTCATGTTTTTGGTTCACCTTGAAAACTCTGAAATATTATACTACTATATTTTCAGCAAGCATCACCTCAAACGCAGTGGCTTTCAGTAAAGCTATTCTAACCCCTTAATATTGACGTAGTGATCACAAAATCCTCTTAGGAGAGTCGCATATCCATTGAGGTTAATCCATCTTAGTGACAATGTAACAATATCCTTGTCAGTTATTATCTTCAAAGGAGAACCAAATAAGTGAAAGGAATTTAGGAAATCTATCTAATGCAAACCTTCTCAATAGGATTGTTGCATTACTGTGTAAGCTTTCAAATCAAATTGCATGATGCAATCTTCATATTTAGTTATGGGAGGGCTTCACTGTATAGCCCTATTCTTTCCCTTAACTTTGAGGGTCTTTTAAAACGTTTCCTGATTTTGGGGTGTTCAATATTTCTGTAACTCAATGTCAAATGTTAACTATTTTAAGAATAATATTACATTTTTGTAATTTGTAATTGTCTTATACAAGAGAATTATTACTTAGGTTCATATTTGCGTACTTGTGGCGTCGATTTTTTTGAAATACGAAGCTAGACTTAAAGTTAGAAAAGATTTATTAGATTCTGAAATCAGGACATCCTAAAAATTATTTTAAAAGTTCAAAATGACAACCCATAGAATTCAGAATAGATTTGCAGTATGTTGAAGTGTTTCTTCTAGAAACTCTTTCAAATTCTGGTTTAAATAAAGGATGTACCAAGGAATACATTTGAAAAGTAAATATTCTAAACAGACAAAAAGCCAATTTTTACTTCAAACGTTTTTAGAAATCGAGGCAATATCCATACATAACATTCTTTTAGGAGACTGAACAAAAAATCTAAGAAAAATTTGATTACATTAACAACTTTTGATCTAAAAAAAACTACTCTATTTATATAAAAAAAAATTAAAATTTTTTTTTTATTAGATTATGTTTGTATGATATTATTTTTTATTGTTTATGATACTTATCATAAACATTAAAAAATATTTTCATACAAACATTTTAAAAAAAGCATTTTAATCAAAACGTTTTCTAGAAAATTACTAGAATTTTTTTTATGAAAAGATCTCCTATTGAATTTTTCTCATCCCCAAAATTATATCGATCTTCAAGACGTTATTTTAAGTGGGGTTGCATAGTTTTGAAACGCTAGTTAAGATTGTTTCCATTTGCATTACACATATAAAATTAAATTTAAATGCTTACATTTTATTTTCCTACGAACATAGCAATTGATTATGACGTAGCCATGGATACCCTCCATCGCCTTTACAAAATAAAAAAAGTTGTTGGCAATAGTTCAATGACAAATCACCTTAAAATTTCAAACAAATAATCTATTTCCAATTACTTTGAAGTGACACGTTATTCCAGAAATAAATAAAATTAAATGACTTCCAAGTATCAAAAATAATTTTTACAAGAAAAATAAGCCGAAGAAAATTGTTTCACAAGTGAAAAATTAGGTAGAAGGTTTAAAGAAGAGAAAGTTAGCAATATAATTTTAACAGTACCGGAGTAGTAATAAGTAGTTGAATATATAACAAGGTTATAATATGTAAAACCGATTATTATTACTTTTAATGAATGAAATGAGATTAGTTTTATATTCTTTTTCTAGCACCTGAAAATGCCTTCTAATTAGACATCATTTAATAAATTGTTGTTATTAGTAATTGTAATACCAACTTCTCCGTAATATTAACAATTCTCGAATAACTTGGCATACACAATGTTTGAAATTAAATACACATTTTAGAGGAACTTGAAAGGAAATATAAAAGGGGAAACTTCTTTTAAATTTAATAACAAGCGATTTAATTAACAATTGCTTTCACTATGCCCATAGCATCTATAAAAAATTACTAGTGTGTGATTTTATATTCTTTCAAACAACTACAGAAATATTTTAGTTAAATATGAGTAGCTTGTTTAATTTATGAAATTAGATATTTCTATTGGTGATTATTTTCGTGACATTATCATAGAAAAATTAAAACATCACTTTGACCGAATTCTAACTTATTTTTTATTGGATTTATTTTCATATCTTAGACTAACTCTTACTTTTCCCCATCAGTGTTTCCTCCGTTGACACAACATGAAATTTAAATAAAATCTGTTTATATTTAACATATATGAAAGGAATTAGCAATATATATAAAATATGAAAATGTTTTACAATAATAATTTCTGGGAAACAAGTAAGAGATATTTCCATAAACGACTACAGATCGTTAACAATGTATGCCATAGTTTAAAACATTGTTATAAGGAAATTATAATGCCTAAACTAAATAAAAGGTATCTCACTACACTAAAGAACACTTACAAAAGTTCAAACTAATTCCCTGAAGAATTAAAAAATGAAACTAAGAAATTAACTTTTAACAACTACTCAACTATGAAACCAAACTGAAAACATATTTTTTTATCCAAAAAATTAATTCGCTATCATTAAATGATGAAATAAGATTAGTTAGAAATAAGATTTCCTTATTTTCCTTTATTGGAAATAAGATTTCTTTGTATTCTCTATTTCTTTTTAAAAAAGTACCCTGTAAAATTTCAAAACAATTTTCTCATTTTCACCAAGTATCGAATAATGGAATTAAAGAAACGGTTCAAGAATTTTTTGCAGGTATTGCCATTACGCATATTTTTAATATTTAATTATTTTTTAGAAACTTCAAATTATTACTAATCTGAGAAAAAAATTTAAAACTAAATCCACTATGCTATAAAAATATTTCCAAGGTTTTGGATTTGTATATTTTATGATATAATTTATTTTGAGATGATACAATTTATTTCTCGCATAAGTAAATACCAAAATACCTTTTAATATCTTTAGATTTTGTAACAAAAAAAGAAAATTTTTTAACTGGTACATTTTATCAGCTATTACTTTTAGAGAAGTAAAATTTATCCTGAACAGTTGTCTGGTTAGTAATTACATTAAGAGATTATTGTTCACTGAATTATTTGTTTTTGAATAAGTTTCAAGTATTTCTCTTTCGTTATAATAGGATAAAGAATATACTTACTGTGTTTTCCATTAAAAGAAACTTAAGATAGTGACAGTACTTCTGATTGGTATTGAACGTTGAAAGGGTAAAGTATTTTAGTCATAATTAAATTATGACTAAAATATTTCAAACATTCATTCTTGGTAGAATTTTAATTACCTTCAAAGTATTTTCAAGTTGTAAACTGTTCAATTTGTGTTGATTATAGTTATTTAGTAAAAATAAATATTTGTTATGAAAAAGGTCGACAAGGTGTTTATAGAACAATGAGATATTGGGTGGAAAGAAAAAATCAAGAATACTAACTATTAATATCTACTAAGCAGTAATTATAAACAATTAAATATTTGCTTTAATTTTATTATTCCGTATATATGACGTATAAGGAATGTTAAAAAATTACCCTAAACTTACCATGTTTGCCTATAGCAATTAAAAATTATTTTTTCCTTACCATATAATATTTTCTTTGATAAAACATAATTTGCTCATACAAAACCATTTGATGCATTACCTTATAATTATAAAAGAAAACCTTGATAAATTCAATGCGCGGAACTTGTAGACTTATCTATACTATTAATTTCTCTCTCAATTTTACAACAATGCTGAAGAGGCGTCTTGAAGAGTATTTTGAAAATTTTAAATACTTTAAGTTTTACCTATTTGAACTTGATTGTTAGTAGGAAACAGAAAAGCATCATCAGTAAAAGGATAAAAAAAAAATTATATCCATAATAAAGTAATTGTCTCAAGTATAAGATAGTAAGATAATGACATCCACCTAAAATCAAATAACTGTTAAGTATGAAATAAGTAATCTTTAATGTTTCTAAAATATAGTGAAAATATTTAAAGAGACATTTTTTTTCCATTTCTCTAAGCCTCCCTCCCTACCTGCGTGAACATCACGATATACTTATCAATAAACATGGATAAGTATTGAATCTCGTGACGAGAAAGATGAGAACGACGTTGGGGAGAATCTTACACTTTTGTTCCTCAGGGAAAAAACAATAAGGCTAGAATTAAAATGTTGAGCATGTAACTGACAACAATAATTTACGATTTTTAGCAATAACTTTTTCAATAACTTGAATATAAAATTTAAATAACTGAGAGTTAAATCCCCTCTTTTTTTTGACACCTCAATTACTCCTCTTTTTTTAAATTATTTAATTTCTGAATCAAATAATGTAATTGACTACGCTAAAAAATGTCAATTTCAATTTTGCAAAATATTCTGCTCAATTTTAAACAATTGAGAAACTCTTTTAAAATATAGTAGATTGAATTTCACAGCATACACGAGATGAAGCTCAGATAATTACAAAGAAAATTACAAATGACTATCCCTAGGTTTATTTAAGAAGTCTATTTTAAACTATAACATTTTAAATTTCTCTTCGCTTGTCACTCAACATCGGTGTTAACATAAATGTATCATAACATAAAAAAAATAATAATAATAATAATAATAATAATAATAATAATCATTAAAATAATTAGTGATTAGACCATCATTGTGTTTGGAAAGCACTTGCTTTCTAAACCAGATGATTTAGTAAACAATTCTGTATATTTAATATTTGTCAAGAATTGACCATTTTGCGTCTAGACATATACAAAACTTCAAACTAAAAATATCCTTAAGACGAGTTTTATACAATTTTAAAAAATTTATTAAATAATTTATTTTAAAATTTTCATTTAATCAATTTATTCTTCTTTGCTATTACAAATTGAATTGCTTACTTTAAAAAATATCTTACTGGAACATAATTAAAGTTCAATAGAATACTTCGACTTCAAAAAGATTGCGAGATATCATATGAACGAATATTTTTAGTAATACCTTTATAAAGAGACTTTATATCGGATAATCAGAAAATGCTCGCATTACATATTAAAAGTTCGGACGTATTGAAAGAGGAAAATAATAAATATTGTATGAACCCCTTGCGAATAAGTATAATAAAATCAATAGTATCTTCATTATTTATGAACAGATAGTAAATATTTAAATAAAAATGATAGCTTACTCAGTGCATATTCATGAAGTTATTACAAAGCTATTCATTTCCTTTTATCCCTGAAAAAGTGAACTTGATACAAACTTATCGATATTTATGTTTAGGTACATGTTAAATAGCAATTTACATTCTAATATTGTATTAACTTCAGATAATTGAAAATACTTTCGAAAAACTTAATTTATTATAATTGATTTTTTAAACACATAAATTTATATTAATGCAGTAAATCTCTTAAAATTCATTTTTATTATAAGCAATATTCCGATGATACTTCTATAAAATATTTTTAATATGAATATTTTCTAAGAATATACCACATGCATTTTCCTTAAAAGAATGATATTATTAAGCATCAATTGTCTTTTCTAAGACAATTGATGCTTAATAATATCCATTGTCTTAGAAAATATTTCCAAAAACTTTTATAGTGCTCATTAGAAATTTTACTCTTGTTCAGTATTTGATATGATTCTTGTTAAAAGTTCTATGTATAATAATATCGTCAATTTTAAATTCGTAGATGCAAAATTAATATATATCTAGTTAGCTAATGTTGCTTTAAGAATAAGTTAAGTCAATTATGGTCTTGATCTTAATTTCACCCTTTAAATTTAGAGAAATATATGTGAATTAATTGTGAAGCATTTTTCTCCACTGAAGTAACTATAAAAAAATTATGGTTAGAGATATATAAAAATGTCGACCAACTACAGGCACAAGGTCCATCAAGGTTGGTTCAATTTAACTTTTCTGACAATTCCCCAGAATAGATCCAGCTACCTTTTAATACTGACGAGTCCGGTACAGTTTTAAATAGACAGCTGGGACCGCAGTACAGTTTAAAAAAAAAAAAAAAAAAAAAAAAAAAAAAAAAAAAAAAACTCTCATAAAATTTTGTAATATTTGCATCATTTTACTAATTCATAAAATTGGAGGCGAAAACTATTCAGTGGATTTGACAATTTTTCAAAGTTCGCATTCATTTGACAACAAAAATTGTATTTACGATTGTAATAATATTATGTTTCCAACAAATTGTCAATCAGCAATACTGTTTCAACGTAATTTGTACAATACATTTTTGGAATAAGTAAAGTTTATTATTGTAGGTATAAAATATAATTGAGCAATAAGTTTGATTCTTCAAAGTAAAATTAAGGAACTTGAGACAACGCCAACGTTTCAGAATTCAAGATTTAAATGATAGTTTGTGTAACTCATTCTTAATAAAGCTTCATTTCAATATACAGCAAGCAAAAAAAGAAGAAAAATAACTCCAAAGCTTGATTAGATGCATTTTCCTCTACTACGAGTCTACCTGCCAAATTTCAGATTGATTAGAAGACTGCAAGTAGATAAATTTGAGCCTCGAAAATTTACCCCATCAATCTGAATAAGAGAAGGTTTCCGTCATTAAATATCACGAAAATGTCATAACAATTTAACCAAATTTAATTAAACTTGGTATCTGGATAACAGAACGTGAGTAAAAGCTGCTGTCTGAAGCAATGCAGTTGAAAGTTGTGCAATAGTAGGCTTTTACAGCCCAAAAGTTGATATAAAGCACAACGAGTGCATCTGCCAAGTCTCAAAGTTTCAGCTCGATTTGATGACTGGAAGTTGGTTTTTTAGTCAACAAAATGATCAATGTTTTTTAGTCAATAGAAGCGTGCGTAAAAGTGACAATTTAGTGGCAGTAACAGCCTCAAAAAATTGATAGAATATATTGCCATTGACATCGAATTCATCTATCAAGTTTCAGCTTGATAGGGTGAAGGCAAGTGGATTAATTAGTCATTTAATAGTCACATTTTGTAAGTGCTGTAAAGATAGGTGGTAAACCTTTATATTTTTTGCAAGTAGATTTAGACAGTTACAAAAAAACGCAAAAACACACATATGATGTAATTCTTTATTAGGTACTACCTAAAGTACAAAATAAAGCAAATCCCTATGATGATGGGATTTTATGGAATGGGAATACTTACACAAAACACTTCGTCTTTCTCAGATAATATAGCTTTTTAGAAAGTTTGTATTTATATCAAGGTTTTATTGCATTGAAACTTTACACAAAGTTTTAATTAAATAAAAATAATAAAGTTTTATTAATTAAATAAAAAAATTATCCTTTCTTCCTTAGGTAAATGAAACATAAAAGAAATAAGCGTGACCCAATTAGTGTAATAAGCATAATTTTTATCTATGTCAAATAAAACCATAACGCAACAAGTTTATATTTGTCAATTTTATTACCAACACTAATATACGTTAATTTTTCTTTCAGACCTTAATTGGACTGAGTATGAAATTGACCTAGTTTCAACTTTGTTAATTATGTTACATTAAAATTCATTTATGATTGAACTACTTTACTAATTTTTTATTAGCTTCTTGTTAAACATAATACAACAAATTTAAGTAGTTCTTTCCGAGTCATTTTGGACTAATACCTGTAATGTCCTGAAACACGAGTCAGTTTGCTTACTTTCATGAGGGGACTTCAAAATTACACTTCTCAATATTGAGATTTGCCCTTAGCTTTTGTATTTTTCGGCATAATGAACTGAAATTTAATATTTAGGGTAAACGATGGTTTTTAGATTGAGTAAAAAGGTAAAAAAATAGGGGTTCGTATTGAAAATAAAGTTAGAGCTTAATTTACTAAGTAAACAGCCCTCGCTTCCCACCCAAGAAAAAATTGCTTTAGGCATATAAATAATTGTAAACAAATTACTTTGGAGCAAAAACACAATATTCTACGATTTTTAAAACTGAAGATGTACCCATCATTAAGATTTTTTTTTTTTTTTTTGCGTACTCATCTCATTTTACGTACTCAAAACATCTCACCTTCCTAGTTTTTCATACTTCACTTGCAATTTAGATATAAAAGACTCTCTACCCATTATAAGGAAACAAATCAAATAAAAATATATAAGTAACGAACTTAACATACTACTTCTTGTTAATCTATGTTGGAAGAATAATCAACAACCAAGTTCATGAATGTTTATTAGAATAAGTGTATAACTTATAATCTTGAACCAAAAGATTTTCGGATTCTTTTTGAAAATAATAACGATCTCCCTTTTATTTCAGAATTTTTATTTACTGTCGAAGGAAGGAGGTATTCCTCTTAAAACATTCACAGTATTTCATTTATCATTCTACAGAAAAATCAAAACTTTTAGATAATTAAAGTAACATCTTTTACAATTTAGAAAGTAAAAGAACTTTCCTGAAAGTTCCCTTTTTTTTTCGTTTTTGCTAGAATTCCAACTCTGACGCTATAGTGCAAACACTTCTAGTGATCATGATTCTTGATTAAGATATGCTGTAATTTCGCGCTCTGTTGTATTTTACTGTCTTTTACTGTACAAGACACTCTGCATTTCTGACGAGAATCATTGATGACCATAATTTGCATATTTAGATCCAGTTTTTAGCAGCCATTACAGTTTGAAAAGACTTCATCTATCTTATACATTTTACAAATGCGAAGGTTTAACCGATGTACTCTCCTTGTTTTCGAGTTCCTTAAATATTCTACTTTCTAAGTCCATTGAATTGTTTATCCACATTTTAATAAAAAAATAATATCTATCATTGTCAGAAACACCAAGATATCTTTTTAATAAGAGCATCATCCCTTAAACACAATGGACAATTCCCGCACTTTTTATTATTTTTATTATTATTATTCAAATCTAATTGTTTCGAAAAAGCCACAAACACAAAAATTTCTGCTCAATGCGCATTTTTTTTAAAATTTGCAATCAAAGTTTCGTTGTTAGACGTTGGCGAGAAAACGATTCACTCGGCTCGTATTGAATGTGACGTCAATGCTTTTCAAACATATTGGCTTGAAATGCGGCAGCGGAAACTAGTTTTGCAAGCTACTCGCAAATCGCGCCAACCTGTAAGGGATATGGCAATGGTCTACCAACGCCAACTATTTAGCAGAAACCTCACGATATAAACCATAGAAACAATAACATCTCTTGACGTCTCGGATTTTGTTGAATGTTTTGATTGGACTGGTTTTGGCTCGGTTTTGAGGCATTTTCTTTTCTGAATATTTAAATAACTAATTTTTATTTTAAGAACTTTTGTTTCAATATTTGGAATCAGAAAGAAATTCTTCATAAATATATTCTAATTTCACTCATTTTTAAAAAATGCGGGAATTTTCCATTGGGCTTCAGTCATTGATAATTTTCTTTAAACTGTCAACTGTGTATGATAAATTATTCAGTCATTATACTTCTGTAAATCTCAAGTAATCATTACAGAAGCTTGATTAGCTATATAAAATTCTAGAACGAAAATAAAGCTTCATTGTTATAAGTCAAATATGACTTAAAAAGAGGAGAAAGTCTCATAAGAAATACCAATTTTTAAATGCATAGAAAATTCAAAATAAATTGGAAATATTTTCCAACTGAATACATCCCTGAGGAGGGGAATTACTTTTTGAGAGAACAAAATTGGATCGTCAATCTTCAAAGATATCAATAGAAATCTGTAAGAAGCTTAACTTAAAATGCAAGCCAGCTTAAAGATTATTTTCATCTGAAATCAATTGCTTTGTCAGAATATTAATGCATGGTATTTTATTTTAAAATTAAATCAAAATTGATGAAACTATGAAGAAAGATATCGGATAACTTTAAACTTAGCTTATAGCTTAATTGCACAGCTCACATTTATAAACTTTGATCAAGGAAATTACATAGTTTTTACAAAAGTTGCCAACACAGAGTAAAAATGATAGTGTCAGTTAGATTTCAATTTTGTACCAAAACCAATCCCAGATAAATAATGAAAAATAATTCCGACTTCATTCACATTTTAAAATTTGTAATATATAAGTGACATAGATTTTTAATCAAACGTTCACAACTCAGAGGAAACCATACCATGGATTATTCTAAAACTTTTGGTTAGTTAAAGGCACCTTTCTAAATTTAGAAAAGATAGGTTTCAACTGAAGGTTCGCCATTCGTATTTTTCAATCAATAATGAATACTATAACGAAATCATGAATATTTTGTGTGAAGAATTTATTAAAAGACAATGCTTCGTGCAATGAAGAGTATTTATCTGTATTTGTTTGTGTCACCAAAACAAACAAATCCTAATTTTACCATGCTCTCCATCTAATTCCTTGCAAGCTTCCCATTCTCCACAACTTAACTAAACTTTTAAATTCAATTAATTAATAAAAAAAAATATTAAAATCAAGCGACTATTTGTGGAATCTAATAGTACTCAAAATATTTTCAAAGCATTTCTCTCATATAACAAAACAATATATATTTTCCTCATACCATTCAAAAGCACGCTTGTTTTTCGATAGTGTGATATACATAACGAATGATTTATTACGTTTTCAGTCTCACCATCTGTGAGCCGACGTATTTTCCCTGGTATTAAATATTGGCGTAGTTTTATAACCATAAATAACATCAACATCTTATTTCATACAAAATAAAATTGACAACATATTGATGATGTAATAGTAGATTGCTGTTTCCTTTGATAGTAAATGTAGCTGCTTCTCCTATTGAGAAGAAAAATAATGCCAACATTTTAAGTTTTTACAACAAACTACATTTATCATCATAATTTTAGGATTTAGAGTTTTGAATTCAGTTTTAGTTTCATTTGTTGATGTTAAATGTTATTGTTTATTTAAAGATGTGTTTTTAAGCATTTTATAATATTAAATAAAAATCGCGATGCATTGTATGAATATTAGTTAAAAAAATTTTGGTAATATTTAAATGGGTAAATAATATGTGACATTCATTTAAAATTCTGAAAGCGATAAAAAACAAAAAATAATTAACAAACAGTAAATTATAGTTTTGAGTTTTTTGCAGAAAAAATAAATTTTAAATATCACTTTTTTACTTTTCAGATGAATTATCAAGTAAATTGTAACAAATGAATTGTTAAATAAATTAACATAAAGAAAAAATTAATCGCTAAATACATAAAAAAGTGTCTATAAAGACTATATATTGATACTATTTGAGATTCGTTTTTCATAAAAACAAATGAAATAATATGGAAAACGCTTTTATTTTATGCGATATATTAGAAAATAATTATAATAAATCATTTTAAAATTAAGATCATCTTTCATTCGCATTTTCGCTCATTTACAAAATTGTCATTATTTATTGCGTCACATAGTTTTTAGTAATAAGCTAGATGCATTTTCAAAGTTTAAAAAAGTTTCTTATGAAATCTAAACATGTACTGCTATCCTTAGAAAAATTCTAATTTTCATAATTTTTCATTTGTCATTGCACCTATAAATGTTACTTACTTCATTGTTTATGATATCAACAAAGTTAGAAAGTCGTAAGAACATCTATCTCCCATTTAAGACTCCTATCTTATTTCTTTGTAAAATCTATGTTACTCTATGGTTACTATTTACAATAACTTACTTTACTTCGAATCTCATAATTATATGGTACAGTATTTTTCAATTGAGAAAGCAGTATACAATGCATATTGAAACATTTTAAAATAATACACAAAAGTGGATGCAAAATGGATTCAAATGCAAAATGGAGTCTTAATTTAAGACACGAGTATTTTCAGTGTATGATTAAATTTCCCAGGGATGTGAAACAAGAGTATTATCATCATACTGGATAACAAACAAATATTTTGACTATAATGAATATTAATTTGTGATAACAAGCATATTTCAATTTGCATGGAATGTCTTTAGCTAATGGTACCTAACCCATTCAGACATTTTTACTGTCTGAACACTCTAATATCAAACGTCTTAAAAATTAAGGTTCCATTAGGCGTCTGAATTCCTCAACTCTTTTGTGTCGTATTTTAAGACATTTCAATTTGAAACGTATATTATAGCATGCACTTATACTAACTATTCATTCAAAAGAGCGATAGATTTTAAAATGTATCAATTCACTTTGAATCTAAAAAAGGAATAAAAAAATTCTGGCGTAAGTTTCATGTTCTCTCAAAACAAAATAACTTGTTACCTCGTCTCACTTTATAACAAAATTTCGATATTGGATGAGGCTCCGTCTATCCACTTCAAATCCAGGCGTCCCATTATGCACAATCCAATAACGATAAAAGTATGCCATTGAAATGTACGTTTCAAAAATATTTTAAAAGCCACTTTACAATAGTCCCCTTAAATGCCCGGGTAATGATATTACTCGAAGAAACGGCAGTTTCAAGAGAGTGGTTCACAGATCATAACAGAAACTCTAAAAGCTTCCTGAAATATTCTGATATTTTCAGCGAAATGTGCATAAAATTTCCTGCGTAAAACCCTTTTCGCAAGAGAAATCTTTCATGAAACTGTTTTACTCTTCGCGAAGCAGTTAATGCGATCTCTTTTAAAAGAGTCATGTGAGTTTTATGGGCAATCCCAAAAGTCCAAATTTAAGTGTGAGAGAGTAATTATTTCAGAACCGTTTGTCAATCTCGGGGTTTTATGATCCAGTTTATTGAATACGTAGTTTAGACAGCTGAAAGCTGACGGTTTGTATGTATATCATAAACTATTTAACGAATTTCGTTCTTGTACATATTGCATAAACATTATCATGGTGATACTATCTCTCTAAAGAGCGATAAAAATGACGAACTTAATTACTCAAAGTTAAAGGCTCAAGTAAATAAAAACATTAATAATTTACTGGTGAAAAGTATTAAGACTACTTAATTTGAAATTTAATATATAATAAAAACTCCTCAGCAATTCCTTTTTATTTTTAATTACTCATATGTTAACATAGGTTAAAGGTTAAAGAAAGTTATTTTGGAATAACAAAAAAAAAATCGTTTTTTTTTTTTTTTTTTTTGCATTTTTTCCCTTTTCGGAACATTCTGCTTTCAAAAAAGTGGTCTAAAAGAAAAATATCTGTGTATACGTGGTCAACATAACCCCCTAACGAAATGACCAGCGATGTTTGAATTTGGTGTACGAATTAGTGGTGGCCATGGGACCTACCAGTAAAGTTTTAGTCAGAAATGCTCATGCGGATGAGGTAGAAATCATGAAAAATCATGTTTTTCAATGACAGCTTAAAAAACGGCTCTAAAGATTTTGATTAAAACCTCTGTGCTAATGCCTTTTATGGTGTAGTAAACGCCCACACTTCTGGAATTCCCAAAAAAATGAGAAAACAATGTAAAAAGTTGGAAAACGATTGCCTTTAACACAGAGTTCTCTGTCCTTGAGCATCGCCCATCAACGATTGATTTTCCTCTATTACACGCGCAAGAAAAGATAGCTTGATGTTCATCGAATGACAACGTCAATTTCATAGTTTGGAGTTTTTTATTTCATAAACATTCTATAATATATCATCACATTAGTGCCATATCTTTGGCCAACTTCAGAAACATAGTTAAAAAAAAAAAAAAAAAATTTTTCAAAGTATTGAAACCGTACTACAGCCTAATAGATTTAATATATAAATAAATTATAATGGAACCTTTCTATAGTTATTCACTTGTGGCATACAATAATGACGGTTAATTTATAAAGTACATATCTAAGAAAATTGAGATCTTGGAGTTATCTAGTTCTAACATTCAGGAGACGATATGTAATAAGGAATTGAAATAAATAAACGTTTTTATTTAATGTTAGTGCCTGTTTTACATTATCAACCAAATCAAATATTAAGAAATAAAAAAGGTGAAAAAAATTATATAAAATATTATATCATAAAATGTATCGAAAAAAAGTTATTACTAGAATTGCTTTTTAACTATTTGCGGAAGGGAATAGGAGTTAATTTTAAAAAGGGTCACAATCAGGGTAAAAGAATCACAAACAAGAGTAATTTACTTTAAAAGTTACAGAATTAAAATTTTTGCCTACCCCGCATTGGAGAAATATTAATTACAAAAATTTTCCTACGTCAAATAAAATTTCTCTGAATTAAATGTAAATTGTGAGGGACCGTAACATTAATTAGAAAGATAAATTTCAATGTTGCTGGCAGCAATATCATATCGCCTGGTTAATATAAGACTTTCAAACATTTATAACGATTACATAACTGTCGTGATGTTCCTTGGTCCTTCAATTCAAATGTATCGTCGTGACGTTCATTAGAACCTTAATTTAAATGTAATTCACGTAGAATTGAAGTCACTTGGGAAAACCCAGATGTTATATTTAAGCGCACATTACCATAAGATGGCGTTTCTGCACACTAAACCTAAATTATTAGAAATTGGCAGAACGCAAACTTTTCAGAGCAATGGGTTAGTTTGAGACGATCTACAGAATTTTCTTCTACATATCCTGTTTTGACTCCTCTACAATTGCTCTAATGGAGTCTTTATCAGAGATCCCTCAATGCGGCAGAATGAGACTTTAAGTTTTACACGTTATTAACCAAGTTATAGATAAGTAGTTAAAACGTACTTATTGGTATATATTATATCTAGACCTCGATTAAAACATTGTTTTTTAAAGGAAACATTTCAAGAGGATTTTTAAGTTTTTTCGATCGTGTTTCTATTACAACCTGGTTTAATCGTACAATTAAAATATTGCGTTTAATAAAATAGCTTGGTTCCATATATACTTTTTAATATACAAATATTTCATATTCTTTAGAGTAGCTAGTTAATTAAAGCAATCAATTTTGTCCTAATCCCCAATTTCTCTTATGATGTTAGTTATGTAATATCCCTTTTCGAGCACCTTTTACAGACAAAATAAGCTTTCAGTTAATTTCGTTTGCTGAGATTATACTGGAAACATAGAAGTTTCTCCATTAACTAACTTGTTTAAAATGAGAAAGGTTAGTGACGCTTTCAATTAGTAATTCAATTTTTAGTATTCATTTTTTATTATTTGACTTTTTTTTTTATTCAATTTATCCCAAATGCAAGTTTTCTTAAGTTTTAAAAGAAGCTATTTCGTAAACCATTTTCATACTTCTTATTATGACTTGACTCGTTCTGATACTTAAGTATAATACAGTGAGTCAGTTATTAACAAATATTTTTCCTGATGGCATCTAGTCATTGAAACTTGCTTTTTTTATCTAATACTATATAAAAGGCAAATACTTACATTTTGAAAGTATTTGCCTTTTATAAATGTATTTGTATCCCAAACACAAACTTTTTAATAATTACTTTTGTTAATCGATACCCATGTCCTACCGAACACATGCTGTTGTATCTTGAGATACATGATTACGTAACAGTACGAAGTAGTCAATAATTAAACCTATAAGTTAACTAATCTTGTAATAAATTTGGCATTAATGTAATAAATTTCTAATTGACTTAAACACTGTTAAAAAAAACTTACGAAAAGTTATAGCTATTAACTATTTTTTCCTGGTATTCTGTACTTTTTGCAGATGATGAAGATGGTAGGTTGAGTATTATGTTACTTTCAGTTAATTAATTGTTTCAGAATATTGTTACTTTTATGTAATATAAAGATAAAGTATTTCATGGGTATGCAAGTATAGTATTTCATGTAGTATGCAGATATTTCATGCAGTATTTATAAGTGGTTTATACATTATGTCATCTTTATTTATTTAATTGTTTCATATTTTAAAACAAACATATTTGCTTGTATTAACTAGATACTTAAACTCAATAAAATAGTTTATTTTTTACAATTTGCACATTTTTTTTTTTTTTTTAGTGAGTTTCACCAATGCATAATTCCCTTCATATAATTCGTTCTGCCTGGAGTTCAATATCATCTCGCAAATATTCCTGTAACTGCATATCCTACAGATCTCGGAATTTCTGTGTGTTTTCTTTATATGATATTTTTATATTTTCGTTAAGAAGAACAGTTTTTGCGGGGTTTTTTATAATTTTTTTTTTTTTTTAATTTCTTTAACTTCTTTCTTCTCTGCTGAGCATATTAAAATCCTGCTGCTACCTATTTCTCTTTCATTGTTGAACATTATTTTGCAGAAGCTTTGGGAATGGGTCACACCATTTTAAGTGTGTAATTTGTATTTTAAAAGTGCAATTTGTAGATTGTTTTATGTTGAAATGAGTATGACAATCAGATAAAAGTTACAGTACCATATAATCAACTCGCGTAAAAACATGGAGAAATTATAGTGTATAATATAAATAAGTTAATGTTATAGATTTCGAATAACTGCCTAATATAAATACTTTCTAAAAAGTTTCATTTATAAAGACAAACTATTATTTTTCAGGACAATGGGAAATATTGCCCCTTGGGATGTTCAAAGATACAACCTTTAATTTTTTTATCTCTAAACTGGTAGTCTTTACAAATTAACCAATTGAGAATGCAGTTTCAGATTATGCTTACTTTGAAATCATAACATCAGTGATTAGAACTAATTGTTGACTAAATTTACTCCCCACAATAAAAGGAGTGAAAATACAGAAAAAAATGACTTGCCAGAACTAGTTATCTAACAAACACAAAATACACCGGACAAAGTCCAAACTTTGTAATACGATCACTGGACAGAAACTGGTAAACTACTAGAGTTGCTTTTCTTATTACGTACAGAAGATAGCACAATGAATAACTTTCGTGAACCATCTAAGATTTCTTTCACGAAAATGTATTTATCATAAAAAATTTGTGATGATCATTGTAAATCATTATTGTAATTATATTAACTACTTTCTAAACTTAAGAAAATAAAGCATCTTTGAAATGTAGCTTACAGAAAAAAGTGATATCAGGAACAATGAATTACTGAGTTGCCTACTATTAAACTAAAATCCAATTATTTAGAACTAATTAAGAGTTGTTGCGAAAAAATCCATTTCAGAAACTTCAACCCTTGCAAAGAAATCCACTCTCAAAATACAAAGACTGATTTACGAGCTTCAAGTGTAAAAAAAAACTATCATCCTTTAATCGAAAATTATATCTTGAACCTAGAAATCAAAAGTTGAATGTCTTCTGAGAACAATAGAATCATTGAATAACCTTCTACGAAAAACTGACAAAGGCCAGAATAATGTTTATATTGCCTTAAGAGAATGTCATAACAATCTTAACGAAGTTGGAAGGTATTGATCATTCTTCTGCTCTAATAATGGTGGCTGAAGGATTGGAACGAAAGCTTCCTAATCTGACAGTTTGTTAGCAAACAAAGCATTACATCGCTATGCTGAAAAAAAATATACTTGCGAATGCCAGATTCTTTAACAGAAAAATACCTAGGGCTTGATACTTTTTAAAGACTGTGGAAATAAATTGTCTCTTTATCTAATGTTCCGTTTGTTGCTGTAGTTATTATTAAATGTTTTATCTGAAAACTTGTTTTTTATATGTAATGGTTCAGCAATAAAAAAATTGATTTGAAAATTGACATTGTACTTGACAGATTTGTGAACATTACTTTTGTTAAGCTTATCCTACATCTAATGTTATAAAGACTAAATAAAAAAAAAAACCATAATTTTATATTAATTTTTTGGAAATTGAAATGGTCTTTGGCAAAAGAAAAGAAAATCGGCATTTTACATTTCATATTCAGTAATATATATTTATCAAAAAAATTCTCGAGATATTGTGCATTTTGGTACCTTAAAACCAAAAAATTTAATGGTGTACAAATTATTATTTAAATTAAACTTGACTATTTAAAACTAGTCTATTTCCATCAGTTTAAAGTATTGCTAATCAGATGGTAACAAACTATTTAAAAAGATCATTCAAATAATTTAAAATTGTAAGTAAAGTATGAAGGTAAACACAGTTTTCTCAAAGATAATAAGAAAATTTTAAACTGCGCCAAATCATATTCCAAACCAATCTTATATTTTGTATTTTAAATGAGATAAAGAGTGATAAAGACAAGCTGAATTTCTGCTCAAGCTAATAGACTCATATACACTCAACACATAAAAAACACCGATCTAAAATATGCACACAATTTTGGACAAGGGCATCGCCAGGCCAGAATGATAGTTACTTATGTAAAACTAGATTTTCAGTAATGAAATGTAAATATTCAGAATGCGTTTCATTTTGACAATCACTAAAATTACATAAAGCTTTATTATTTCAGCAGACATTTAATCTTTATTTTATATCTTACAGCAGATTATTTAGCTGCTTCAAAACATCTCTTAATAAGACGAACATTTCAAAAGATTGAAGAAATTTAATTGAGCAATATAAACTATGATAATGAAAATCACAAAAAAAAAACCTCTAAATTAAACTTTTGTCAGACCTAAAAATAATCTTTCAAGATAGATTATCAAACCCCGTTAACGTGAATTCGATGGGACCGCTGAAATTGTTCGCATTAACCGAATTTCATTTTAAACTAATAAATTAACGTTAAGTTTTAAGTACGGAGAACTGCTTTTACTTTGCGTAAAACGGGATTTCATGTTAAGAGATTTCGCGTTAACTGTAATGGTTTTGACTGTAATGAGAAAAGTAGCAATTATTGCTTTTTAGTTTCTTTTGAATTACATTAAAAAATATTATTTTTTTACATCAAAATAAAGAATATATATGATCAATGTAACTGTTACGTGTTATCTTAATATGTCTTATAAATACTAATTCTTATAAAACTAATAAAATGATTTTGTAGTTTATAGAATATTCATATAGAAAATGCTCAATCAAAACCACTTAATTTTTTTTTAAAAAATAATATTGTTGACAATATTATCTCTATAGAAAGAACAGAAATATGTCTTTAAACTGAACAAAAATGCGACAGAATATTACATTTAACAATTTCTAATAACTATAACACTTTAAAGGGTTTGAATCATTCATTTATGTCAATTAATATATCATACTTCGATAACTATATCATTATTCTCTTGTTTATTTAGAATTGAAAATAATGCTCATCTTATTTGTGTCTAAGTTATTTAAGTCTATAAAAATATTGATCAAATTAAACATATTCATCATACGTATGAACTCATTTAATTTAAAAGCATATTAGATATGTTTAAAAAACAAATCACAAAAATTAAGTTTTATAGCATTACCCTCTACACTTTGCCTTACTAACTCTGAAGTGTGCATATGTTATCCTATAACAAAATATTATACTCAAATTTCATTTTTGCCTAAGAAACATTAACGGAATATATTTACTTTAAATGACAATTATGTGGTTAGTGAGGAAAACGGGTTGCGCTCGCGCTAAAAACACTTTTATCCTTGATTATATGAAGCGAAAAGATTGCTGTCTTTCTTTTCGGGGTTGTTCTAGAAATAATGATTCCCCAAGCATTTTAACACAATAATGTTATTTTTGCAAACTCACTTTTTTTAATTTATTTATGCATTTATACTTCTATGTATAATTATTATGTTTGATTGTGTAACAAATTACGTGGCTTTCAAGATTTGATAAAGTGATTACTTTAGAATTATATTATGCAATATCATAAAATAAAATAAGCCCTTATCATAAGGAGAAAAATTCAACAAATGCTTATTACAAATTAAATCTACCTTTTTGATTGTTTCAAGGAAAAATATATTATGTACAAAGAAATTCTCAATAAGAAATATGACAAAAATATGTATTGGTATTCAAAATAAAACCTTTAATAAGTTTAATTAATAAACTTACATTGTAAGTAACAACTGGTTTTGAAACAAAGATATTGTAATAATTTTATGTTTTCTAATTATATATATATATATCTTTATCCTGTCTTTTAAATAAATATTAGAAAGAAAAATCATTACTAACATATACCGTCTAAATATAATGTAAGGTATATCAATAATCGTTATTAATGTTAAAGTATTTTCTTTTATAGAGTAATTATTCCTCAAACAAGTTTCTAAATGCGTGTTAATTAACATGTAATTTTATAAATTAATATTTTTTAATTTCTTAACTTTTTCATTTCAAAACTTTTATACTTATATTCTTTGAAATTGTAAAAAAAAAAATTATTATCAATTAAGTATTATATTTGACTTAAAGTTAAAATATACAAGGTGTAAAATTAGGTTGTCAAATATTCATAATTTGGCGAGACCACTATACTTAACAAAGAGTTAAATATTATAAGAAAAATATAAAAATAGATAACAAAGTTTTTTGGAGAAAAAAAATCAGCGCAATACTTCCACGTGGGATCCCTTTGTAGCTCTAAAAATATCAAACCGTATGAAAGTCCAGTTCCAGTCATTCTCAATGTAGCAATTCCTTAGTCACACTAGTCATAGTCGTGGTAATTGTCTTCAACATCATGGATGTTTCTTCATACATTATTAAGTGTTTTATTTTGAATTTAACTTTGCCTCAAAAGAAAAAAATTCAATGAAGATACTGGTCTAGAAATCTTGTTGACTAGGCAATTGGGCATCCGCGATCGCTGCATGGATTACCGGGGGACGAAAAACAAAAAACAAAAACTAACGCCAAAAACAGCCAATTTTAATATCGCCAACGTATCGCTAAAATATTTAAGGATTTTCTTAATTGAAATTACAGACACTCTGTATTTTAAAAACTCTTAAATATATATATATATATATATATATATATATATATATATATATATATATATATATATATATATATATATATATATATATATATATATATATATATATATATATATATATATATATATATATATATATATATATATATATATATATATATATATATATATATATATATATATATATATATATATATATATATATATATATATATATATATATATATATATATATATATATATATATAAAGCATGACGCATGATCAAATTGTGAATACTTTGTTTGGACAAAAAAAAATCATTTCAGTAATTTAGAGTCTAATAATTAGATAATTAGAAGTTATGCGTACTTCATAGGTAGTTAATTGGATTTATTTCATACAAGAATATGAATTTCAAAATCAAACAGTTAACAATGTTAAAGACTGACATTACCTTAATTAGCATAAATTCTTTTCTTTTATACAATCGTGTTAAAAAAAATCAGTTGGACTTCTCTAAAAGTGTTTTCTAGTTGAAACTATTCAACTTTTATCTTTACAAATACAATCTATAACAACGCTAAGCTTTTTCCAAACATTCATTAAGAAGCTGATAAAAAAATAACGTATTAATTGTAGATGTTTCCAAAGTAATTGACAACATTTTGAAAACAAGATATATTCTCAAGAGAAGCTTATCTAATTACTAATTGTTTTTCTCTTCATTTTTATAGATTTAATTACCTTTCCTTAGAAATATCAAAAATAAATTTCTTTTAAATTCGATACGATAGAAAATAAATTGCTTTATTTTACTTCTGAGCTAATTATTGTGTTTTTTCTTCGATTTAGAATAACTATAACACTCCAGACTTTTCTTTAAATAAATATGCGAGGAATAAATTTCATAAAAACCTCTCTTAATAAAAGCGTCGCAATACAAGCATTTATAAAGTTGTGTACGTTTTAATTTCCTTGTTGATATGTACTTTTAAGTGATTTATAAAAAAGTATATTTAAATTTTTAATGGTTTATAGACATAGTTTTTGCTTAAAACATTAAAAACATCACATGATTAAATATAAATTGTTCAATTTGCTTATGTCTCTATCACACATACATTTAATTTTTTATCTCAAAGACAATTCAACTGCTCGTATTAGAATTATTTAAGCAATATTATAAGTAGAGGTAAATGTTATCATATTCTCATAATTAAACAAATTCTACTATGATATCGTCATCATTGGTCCTTGATGGATCTTAGCATTCTCAATAAGTCTCATCCATTCCGTTCTCCTTTTGGCTGTGGTTTTCCAGTTCTTTACTTTCAGTAAGTTAAGGTCGCTTTCAAGACAGTCCAGTCATCGAAGCTTTGGTCTGCACCCAGGAGCTTGAACAGAAAAGTTATTTTTGTTGGCCTTCCCTCATCCATTCTAATGATATGTTCTGCCCATATGAGTCTTTGAACCCTAATAAATATAACCACGTCAGGTTCTTTGAATAGATAGCACAGCTCGATATTGGTTAGTGTTCTCCAGGTACCGTCAATCAAAGTTCAACCAAAGATGCTTCTGAGAATCTTTCTCTCGAGTATAGAAAGAACTTTTTCATCCTTCTGGAACATAGTCCAAGTCTTTGATGCATAAAGCCCGGTTATTTGTTTTCTTGAGATTTTGTGACAAGGATTTTTATAGGGTATGGTTGTTATCCCCACGCCTAACCTCCAACCTGGAAGACTAGGGAGTTTCACTTATTCTGGCGTCTACCCTTTAACCTGTCCGGCTTGTGAGACCCTTCCAGTAGCGCTACCGCCAGCATAGCTCTAAGGGTCATAAACACACATAAACCACAGCACCGCGTTAAGGTGGAAACCACTATGACATCACTGTCACTAAATATATTATAATTTATTAAGAATACTTTGACACCGTAAAGAATTATGCATCAAATTGACAGACCTATTATATTTAAACTTAGACGTAATTGCTAATACTTTTATTTGTGTGTAGTATCTGATACAGACTTGTATACCACTTTGTATAAGCTTTACAATGTAGTCTAATTAAAAATTCCCTGACTTGTTTAATGTTGCACATTCCCATAGTTTTATTTCGTAAACCAGAAATTATTAAGCATTTAACAAAAGTGCAATTAATGAAATTTCTACATTAAGATGCATTTTTTTAAACTGATAATTTAAAAGCAATGCTATGTATTTTTCTTGGTAATGATATATAAATGAGGAGAAATAAAAGTATTTATTAGAAAATGAATTAAATATAAATTTACATCAGTAGCCGGAATAGTAAATCCATTTTTTTTTTTTTTTTTTTTTTTTTTTTGCACGGTTATATATCCATTCTAACAAAAAAAAAATTCTCAAAATATGATGATTAATCAGAATTATTTTTCAGACAACATTCTTGAGAATCATGGAGTTGCCATTTATTTAAATAGAAAAGTCATTTCCATTTTAAATGTTCTGCTTTTTCATTTAAAAAAAAAAAATAGCCAATAGAATTTACATATCCATGGAAGACAACCTACGGGAAATCGGAACGATTGGTAATTTATAATAAAGCTTCTTCGAAAGAATAGTTAACTATTTCTGCATTTTCAATTAACTTTTAAAGTAATTTTAAATAAATGCTATTGATTTTATTCCAGAATTTAAATATTATTAATTTTTCCAATATATTTTTTTTCTTTTCTTGATACTTCACAATATATTATGCATGTACGGACATAATTTTAATACATATGCTCATACCAATTTTCAAAAAATTTCCTGAGCAGAAACAGATATAAACTTTGAATGATTAAAACTATGCCAGTCTTTCTTGCTCCATATAATAACCTTTCTTAATTTCAGCAAATTAATACTCAAATTAGATAAAAATTATCTAATATTACTGATATAAAAGTGAATTTAATTTTGATAATTTATTTTTCTAATAAATCTTAATTATTATTTTGTTTAATTGTTTTAAAAGTTAAAAAAATCTAAAAATAGAAATAAGAAATCAATTAAATATCTATCTTCAATGGTAAAGTTAATTTTTTTTTTTTTAAATACATTCCAATTTAAAATGCCAACTTTAATGTGCAATTGCAACTTTTTAAGTAATGTTAAGCTGTGATCATCTTTTCATAGTGTTTGACCACGACGAAGAAAACCATCGATTCTATACTACTGACTACCTTTTTCTAAACAAGTCTATCTACCAAATCCCTTATCAATTAGATTACTTGAGTAACTTAGACCTTCGAAGACTTTACACACACAAACACACAAAATAAGGATAAAAAGATTGATTTTGAAAAAAAAATACCTATTTAACCTTGTCAGGAGTTTGGTATTAAAATGTGGTATTATTACGAACAAAATTATACTAAAAAAATATTCTTTTACAACCAAATCGTCACTTAGAACCATATTTACCATTTTCCGGACACGAGTGTCCTCATAATATTTCATTGATTCAATTTTGTTTTGAAATCATTAGTTTCAATTATTTTATACGATTTGTATAATAGTATTACCTATCACTAACTACGCTCAATTCACTATCATCAATAACCCACATCACACTCATTTGCGTCCTATCTGTGTCAATGTCAAAAAGAAAACAATGAGGTTTCGTAGTTTTCTGTGGTTTACATGAATCAAAGTAAACGGAATATTTTATTCAAAAGTGAGCGATGAATGTTGATCTTGATCGCTCTTTCTGTCGACTGAAAACGTGTTTCTCGCAGTAACACCAGCGACTACGAGGATGCTGTGTAAACAGTATTGCGGAATGAATTTCTGGAATGCTGAAGTAGTCACGTACGATGTTTGTTTGGTTTCCTATGTAAAATATGAGAATAAAAATAAAACCTATCATATTTAATCGAGTGTAACCTGAGAAGAAAAGAGTCTTGTAATTTTTCTATGTGTTTATATTAACTTCAATTTTGTCTGTGGCGGGCAAACTTATAGTAGGGCTACTTGATCCACTTTCGGTCATTCATTCGAGCTGAAACTTAGTGGATAAACTTGTCGTCGGTGACAATGCCTTCGATTAAATTTTGGAGACAAAAAATAAATTAGTCAATGCCCCGGGGGAAAAAATGGCTACTCACTTGGTATCGGTCAAACACTCGAACTGAGCTCACAATCGTTTAAATAAATTCCAGTTCTTAGTTTGAAAAAAAATGAGTGAGTTTATGTATATGTTTATGAGAAAATAAGAAGTAAAGGTTCAGTGCAACTACATATAAAAGTTGGTGATGCATATAAATGATTTATAGTAAAATTGTTTTTATTGGTTATCTTTTTAAAAAATGTACTGTACACTAAATTAAATTAGAAATAGTTTTCATATGAGACCAATCTCACATACAAATGTAAATGTAAAGATGACAATTTTTAGATACTCATTTTGTATTAAATAAGCAAAATAAATCTAAACTAAATGTATAAACAATTTTAATGCATAAAGTGTTTAAAATATCTATCTTAAATCAGATAATTGCAGCATCTTTAGAACTATGATTTTTTTCAAAATTGTTATAAATACCAAAGAGCCAATCCTGTTGGAATAGAGTAAGAAAATACTTTTCATAAGCAAAAAACTCCAAAATCCTACTATTTTGGTCAAAAACCATTTATTTGATTTTAAAATATTCAAAATGAGTTTTACTTTTGTGAAATATAAATTTAGCTATCAAATGTTCTCGTTATTATTTAAACTGTGAATAACGTTCAAAACGAAACCTTCTTAAATGAAATTTTAAGTATCTGCGTCTTTGCTTAAATATTTATTACGTTCAAACTAATGTTCTGTTTTTGCATCAAAAACAAATAGTTGAAAAATATGTATTTTGTCCTAACACCAAAAATAAAGCAATGTTCCATGAATTGCTTGTTTTCCCACTTATTCAAAAGACAATCAAATTATGTTTTTGATCTTTCAATTATGTTTTTGATCTTTCAATTATGTTTTTGATCTTTCAATTATGTTTTGAAAATGTATGTTATGTTTAATTTAATCAGGCTTCGTATTAAATATTACGTTGAAGACCAATAATAAATTTCTTACAAATACATCAATCAAGCCTTAAATACGCATGAGCACATCATTCTGCATAACCAAATCAAAACTTCAAAGCCATAAGAATACTGCATCATATATTAAATGTCAAGTGTCATAAATTACACATTTAAAATGGCATGGTATAAGTTTACTTAAGCGTGATTTTTGTGGAAGTTCGTTCAGTATAAATTATATAAATGGGGCGTTCTCCCAAATATCTACTTTGCTACAAAGCCCTTAATAAAGCATTTTGAAGAATACTTTTTATATATTTTAACAATTGCAAATAGAAAAATGAAATGCGTTTTAATTGTTTTTCTAATTTAATTTTTTGAAAACCACAAGGTGCATGACTGATAACAAAAATAGCCTTTGTGCAAGATTGTTAATACTTGTTTATGAAAGTTTTAATTTAATGGAAGTATAATTGAAATAGTGAAAAGAAGATGAAATATTATTTGGTAAGAGAAAATAAAATTGAAAATAATAGATTCAACTTATTGTACTCATTGCTTTAAATTGTTTTTATGGCAAACACTGTTCATTGTTATTATGTTAAAAGAAACAAAAATCTGGATATTTGTTGCTTATTTTTAAAATGAGAAATGGGATTGCAGAACCACAAACAGCTGTTACATATTCTTGTGTGATTTGTTTAGGTGTTGATCATTCTAAAGGCAACTAATAAACATATTCCTTTCGTCTATCTCTTATTTTAATACAGGAAATTAGCAGAAATTTCTCATCTAAAATTCTCTCCAAACGTTTACAAAAAAAGTATATCTCTCTGCTAGTTGGCATACAACAAAAACCAATTTTAAATAAAATTTAATTTGAAAAATGATTACCAAAACAAATTTAACTATATGCATAGAAAATTAGAATGATAAATTTGCTATTTACAACTTGGTCACTGAACAGATGATTTACCATAGTTTCGAATAAGAAATGAAATCTTCTCATAACTATTGTGGGAAATTTTGTTCGTCAACCATTGTCATGACAACCATTTTTCATTGTTTCTATAAATTAAAAACGAAAATCTCAAAAGCCTTCAGACTTTTGCATATTCTTGAATTAATGTTAGGACCAATCGATCCCAAACTGAATGCAGTTCCTTTCCAGTTTCGTTAAAATAAATTCTATAATGTCAGACCAATGTAGGATACAATGTATAGTGAACCTATTTATGAGACAGACACCTTTGAAATTATTGTACTTTGGAATTAGGCAATATTTGACCGATGCACAACGAAAAATCAAGTTCCATACTTTCTACATCGTATGGATGAGAAAGCAAAACATCATGGAGGAAGACATTCATTCTATTCAAAATACTCAGTTTATAACTTTTTTTTTAATTTCAAATAGAAGCAAATTACATACTATATTGTATTACATTGTATTGCATACTATTGTATTGTATATTATTGTGTTGTATATTATTGTGTTGTATTTTATTTATTGCATTGTATTTTATTGCAATGAATTTTATTGCAATGTTTTTTATTGTATTTTAAATTGTATTGTATTATATTATATTATATTATATTATATTATATTATATTATATTATATTATATTATATTATATTATATTATATTATATTATATTATATTATATTATATTATATTATATTATATTATATTATATTATATTATATTATATTATATTATATTATATTATATTATATTATATTATATTATATTATATTATATTATATTATATTATATTATATTATATTATATTATATTATATTATATTACATTACATTATATATTATATTATATTATAATACATTATATTATATTATATTATATTATATTATATTATATTATATTATATTATATTATATTATATTATATTATATTATATTATATTACATTATATATCGATTTAATATTCCAGAAACACCTATTTTCACTATCACAATATCAGAACACTGCCATATACAGGAATCGCTAACATACTTTTAAAAAATGCATTACATTTAACTAGATCCTATGCTATCTTATCATTTAACCCCTAATATATTCCTCCCTAGAGTAAAGCTACCATTAATGAAAACAATGAAATAATCACCAAACCCAGGGTTTTATTACTAGAATACAGTGTTGAGAATACTATTTTTATACTATTATTTAGGCTATTAATGACTTACGTAGTAATGCTATTCAGGAAAATTTATAATGCTATTATATATAATATTCATAATGCTATTATGAATAATAGCATTACTACTTAGTAGTAAAGCCATTTATAAATATTTATAATACGATATAAATTACAGATAACTATTCCGAAAGACTCAATAGCCGTCAAGATATCATTTCAATGTGGATTCGATTCGTATAAAACTAAAATATATTCAATGATAATGTTTAATTTCATTTGAATTTTAAGCATTTCTTTGTCAATAATTTTAGATAATATATTTTAATAGTTTATATAAAAAGATACAGTTCTACAACTAAACTTTTTAGGTAGGATGAAAATGTAAGCAGCTACTATATAATTTTAGTAAAGTGGAATATGATACCGTACTACTTAAAAAAAAAGTAGGTAAGGATCTTCCTTGTAATTATTATTATTATTTTTTTTTTTTTTGTCTTTTACCAGAATTTTTTAGTGTATATTCCTGCTTGTATGTCGTTTGTACCATGTCAAATGTCAAGGCTGTGATATTGAATTTTATTTAACCAACATCAAGAGAATGAGTAAACTTGTAATGCAAAGTTGATTTGTTAAAGAAAATCATCAGCATTTTCTTTAATAAAAAAGTTTCAGCTGTGCATCAAAATCGTATAATAATCCAAATTTAAAACTGATTATACAATCGATTGATTACAATTTACACAAAAAAAACTTATGGGCAATTTATAAATAGTAATGCCGATCTCATCGTTATAGCAATTTAAAAAATATATTTATTAAACCACCTAACTCTTATATATTTAATAAAAAAAAATTATTTATAGTTTAAAAATATAATCCTAAATACCTTAACGGTAATAATAAGTTTCGTTATATAAGCATTCAAAATAAGTTTAAAGGACCAAAAAACAAATTATTGCGATTAAATTCTATCTTTGGAGATACTGACAAAAATTCCAAAACTTATTATTATTTATACCTTTAAAAAAATATTATTATATTTATTTTACATTAATTATTCTAGCATGTCTCGCAATTGTTATTGTCAGGCATTAAAAAGAGAGTAATATATTTTTCTTGCTTTAGTTAGAAAGCAATTATAGAAGCTTGTTTTTTCAGTTATAAGAGATATTTTTATATAAAAGATGAATGATTATATAATTTTGAACAAACATGTCTGAAACTATGGATGGTTAGTAGAACAAAAGATTATTCGTTTAGATTTATTGTATATTTTTAGTAAATGTATGCACTTAAGATTCAAAAAATGGATATGAATAATTATATTTATATGTAATATAATAAGATATTTTTTTAATGATATAAAAACATTTTTATTTTATTTTAGTTGATGGGAAACACAAATTTAATAAATAGAAGAGGAATTGCATCAACTTTATTAAAAAGAAATTTTATTCATTTAGAGAAAGATTTAATAAATTATACTGTTACTCAGTTACTTAAAAATATTTATTGTGTACTTTGGAGTATTTTCCAGAACTATATTATTCGATTGCCGTCTGCAATATTTAAACACATGTTCTCCACTTCTCTTAAATAATATCACAAGAAAAGATATAAGTTTTAAAATTTTACACATATTTACTCAAAAGACTGTGCATTTATTGCATTTACTATGTTTAATTTAATATGTAATTTCTCTGATTTAAAAGCAACTTGATAATAGCAAGGCACATTTCTGATACACTAGAAAATAATAACTTTTACAAAGTTCACTGTAACATTTAATTAAATGATTATTAACAATAAACTAGTTCATATACATTAAATGCTCGCATATTTAACCAGTAAAAAAATCTAGTCAATAATCTTCTTCGATGCAAGAGTAATGATGCAACGAAGTAAAGAGGATACACTCAACCCATATATATATATATATATATATATATATATATATATATATATATATATATATATATATATATATATATATATATATATATATATATATATATATATATATATATATATATATATATATATATATATATATATATATATATATATATATAAGTTAACAGTACAAACCACTACAAAAGAAAACCTTCCTAATTGAATAATTTTAATAAGAAATTGTTATTTGAAATTAAATATTTAAATGTTGTTTAAAAATTTTAATGTTGATTATGTAAATTTTAAATTAAATGTTAATTAAAAAATGTATGCAATTTAAAGTTCTATAACATCAAAATCGCAAAAGTATTAACACTTTTTATAAGAACTTATTCAATAGTTAATACACGGCTTTAATTTCTGAATTTCAATCTATAAATTACACAACGACCACTTTATTAAAAAACGAATGAATTAAATACTTTCCTAATCAACCAAATTATCTCCACTCCCTCCCACGTATGCAGAGTTTTATTTGCTGCGTCGAATTAAGAACAAGAATTTGAAGAAAAAAAATCTTCATTAATTTTCTCGCTTGAAAGATGGCTGCGAAAAAAAACTCCTCTCAGAGCGTTTACATTTCCTTGATTCTTCTCTTTTACGTTCCACAGTTTTTTCCGTTTCAGAACCATTCTTTTTCGAAATGTCTTTAAGAAAAGTTTCTCAAATGAAGCAATTTGAGCACAGGTGTTCTTATCTTTTAACGATTACCATTGTTTATCTACTTTAATCGGATAGAATTTTTGAATTATCAAAGAAGAAAAAGTATAATTTGCTAAATATTAAAGCGGAAATTACTCTGTATCTTCTGGAAAACACTTATATTTTTCAAAAAAAAAAAAAAAAGAATTATAAATTTACATAAAAGGAAATATTGAACTAAATTCTAAGCTCGTTCGGAAAAGCGACCTGTTAGGGACAATGAAATTTTATAGAATACTTCCAAAATTTGATTGAATGCATTTTTATCAACATCGAATCTATCTACTAAATTTCAGCCCGATTGAATTACGGCAAGTGAGTTAATATAACTTTATCGCAGTTTCAGATCTGGTTGGATTGCAGGGCCACCCTTATTTAGTGATTGAAAACGGAACTAACAACTTGTTTCCTTCGCATCCATAGACTTTTGAAAATTGTTACGGCCTGGAGAGTGCCTAGCGCTCTTGTCAATCCAGTGAGGCCTTGGTCTAACGGAAGCGTACCCAAAATTAGTATATGTTTCCATATCAAACTTTCGGATGGTCTTTTTTTAATATATCACTTTTATTACAAAAGTAAATTATGTTAGTGTATAACAAATTGTTATTGATTTATAATCATCAATGATTAAAGATTACATTGAATGAATTTTTAATAATCTTTCTGAGAGTTAGGACACTATTCAAACTTTTAAGCAAAGGAGTGAAGGACACCTGACTAAGATACTTCATATTAGGAAAAAGCAAGATAAATACAACCGAGAAAATTAGAAGAATTGGTTTAGATTTATTGAAAAATTGCAACTTTTTGAATGTCGTGTGGCAAATGTGGTGTTTTGGTAGTCACCGAATGTGGTTTTTTGGTAGTCCTAGTGGCTATTTGGATTTGACAACACGGCAGTGTTTTGATGGCATTTTTGAAAAATCGCCACCAGGCACCGTACTGTAAATCTTAATAAAAGGATTAATTATCGTAAAAGTACAATTTTCTTATTCAAAAACAGATCCCCCCCCCCCCCAAAAAAAAAAAAAACATAAAAGCAAAGTTTTTACTATAAGACCTTTGCTTTGCCAACTTTAAAGTGTAATTGCAATAAAATTAAAGGAATTTTAAGCTCAGTTCAAGTTTCAATTGTGTTTGATCCCTACAAAGAAAACATTCATTCCATGCCATTGATTACTAACTTTGTCTTCAACAATAAGCCTATCTACCAAATTTTAGGTTGATTGGATGACGGGAAGTAAGTTAATTAGCCCTCCAAATAATGTACCCACTACAAACAAAACTGAAGTTAATATAAATGATTTAAAAAATAATAGTTCTTAGTTTAAAACTTCTCTTAAGATTCTGAGATTTACAAATTAGATTCTCAAGAATTCATCGAATCTCCCAAAATATTCTTTTCCCTTTCAGAAAGTCCAATACTTTATAAATTTTAAGCACATACTATGTTATTATAGAAACCATTAAATCGAAGAATTCATGTCATGCATCATAGAGCTGACATTGCGACTCAGTAAAGAAAGTCTTATCATGGTTGAATTTCTTCTAATAATAGAATACTTTTTGTGACAGACAGAAAGCCACTTCAATTTTCTAGAAATTCGTCTGAGTTCTAAAAAATCAATCAGTGTCTGCTAGTATGCTAAAAATACATCTCGGTTCACCCATACTATTGCACAGTCTGACATATTTCCTTTATCGTTGTTGAAATTATTCCGACGACAATTTACATTTTTAGTGGTGGCAACTCAAACAAAAGTATAATTTAAATTCTTTTCACACAAAAAAATATTTTCTTTACCAAAATTATTACTGTTATGAATTAACATTATTTTTGTTTAATATGTTTGGAGTTAAGGCAGATAATGGCGCCTTGAAATTCATACAACTTTTTTTTTACTTTTTTTCCCCCAATGTTATGATTGGTTAAAATTCCAAGTACGGTACGGATTCTGAACCAAGGGGATTTTCGCCAGCAAATGGTAGCCGCCTACATTTTTTTTTAATGCCAAGTCAACTGCCTATGGTTGCCATAATTTGGCGTGGTTTATGTGAAAAATTCTTAACGCAGAATCGTACCGTACTTGGAAGTTTTACCTTATGTTATATAACGTTTCATTTTTAGAAGGGCGTGTCATTTCTTCAAACTCATATCTCTATATAGATTTCAACTCAATCAGGCTATGATGATCACGATTAAAAAAATAAGCTTTGATTGCATGTAGTTTTTAAAACAAGTCACTCGAACATTATTTCAAAACTAAAGAACTTTTTATTTTTGTTACAACACAAATTCTAAAAAAAGGAATGGAAATAAAATGGATATTTTAAACAATTTAAAATTATGTAAATTGATCCTTTGATTATTAAAATGATTGGATGAACAAAGCAAACAAAAAAAATATACGTCTAATCACTATCCTTACTTACAACTAATACCACTAAAGCGATTAAAATTTAATAAGAGTTATACCAAAATTCAGAGAAATTTAATTCCAATTCTTTTGTTATTTTTTTCTTCTGTAAAACTCTTTTCTTCTAAAAATAACGACTTCTAGAACATTACAAACGTTTTCTTATTATCTTAGAAAATCCTTTTGAAAAAAGAAAGTAATTTAAAAATAGGATGAAATTTTTTTTTCCATCCGTTGGAATAAATGGTTCTTCTCTAACTTTCCTGGAACACTTTCATATTGTTAAAGCTTCCTATAATTAGACATAAAAATATTGAATTTTGAAAAACTTCGAGGTACATGCCATTTTATGTCTTACATATATACTATCATTTTGGCCACTAATGGATATTTCTATAAGATGCAAATTGAATTATGTTTCAATTATCTTTAACCTTCAAACACTATTACGGTTTGGAAGGTTGCGTAAGTCATTATTATTTAAAGTAAAATTAAGAGATAATTTGAAACTTTCTGTTAAAAGGTAAACTGAAAGAATCAATTTAAATAAAAGTAAAAAATACAAAATTAAATTATGTTTATTATGTTATAAAAAAAAAATTATGTTTGTAATGTTAGAAAAAATTAAATTATGTCCTGAAAAATTACTAGAAAAATATTTTTTTTTTAATAATAATCTTATGTTTATTTTGTACTACCTACGTAGCCCAACAATGATGGAAAGGGAAAGGGGAGGGGGGGGGGAGTTGAAAGACATAAAAGTCTACATTTGAGAAAAATGTTTTCTGTTTTTTTTTTTTTTTTTTTTTTTTAGTCATTTACGATTATGGTTGTAAAAGAAACATGGTGTCTCTTCAATACCAAGTTCACAATGATCACTATAATATAGTCCTATAAAAATGTGGTAAAATTTAGTATTAAAATTTTTTTTTGCAATTACAGAGATTTTTTTAAATGTCATTAACTATCAATAAATATATTTTTTAATGAATAATCCACAAATATTCAATTAAACTTAAAGTAAATCAAAATGAATTAATTGAAAATTATCTCAAATTAGCAACATTGAAAGTACTGTTACAAATTGTATGATTTTGATAATCATTAATATTGTGTGTTATTTTATATCAGAGATTTACAAATATCTATAATTATTTTCCATCGTCAGTAACAAATAAACTCTAATTATCAATCAGCTCCGTTAAAAAGAAACTCAATATTTTAATTCATTTAATATGTTGTGATATTACCAGCACATCTCAACACATTTGGTATAAATTAACACCTCCAAAATCCTTCTCAAGTCAGCGATACATTAATTTTCAACGAGTGACAATCGATGAAGCTAATTAACTCTTCGTAATTAATACTCACACAACTATTCAATGGTTTCTTTCTGCTTTCATATCAATAAATCAATAAACGCCAGTATTATCATTGCCCCAGTTTTCCGTCAGGAAATGACTCCATCCTAGATTTCAAAAGTAGGTTTGTTGATATTTAGAGTCGTTATCACTCTTTTCTTGCAGAAGAAATTGTGAAAATTAGGTAGAAAGGACATTGGGAACTTCTCATAACTTCTTGAAATTTAAATAATTTTGATCACAAAATCAAATTAATTTTGTAGTTTTCCTCTCAATTCAGGCGATCCCCCCCCTCACTTATGACATCCTATATCCATTATTATTCACAAGTAATATTATACTTCAACAATTTAAAAAATTGTATTTATGTATTATACTATCAACCGTTGGCGAACTTTTTGTTGGAGACAAAAAGTCAATCTGTGGTCTCTATATTGAGTATTTTCCCTATGTAGATCAAAGAGTTCTATATAATTTATGGATTTGTGACCTTAGAAATGTTCCAGATGCAACGGCAATTTGAATTTTGACGAAACTTGATATAACAGAATAGTCAATCTTAAAACTATAGTTAGTTAGACACAGGCAAAAAAAAAATGCCATTCTAAAAGTTATATAGTAAATTCAATAATGAATGATATTCCGTACTTTAGCATTTTATATTTATATAAGTTCTGCTGCAAATAATTACAATTAAAATATTTAAATTAAAAAAAAAAGCATTTTAGTGTCTTATAATTATGTTTATTTGTATTCATTTTTTTTTTTTTTTTTTTTTTTTTTTTAAATAGGAATTATTTACTCCCCTATTCAAAGTTTAATACGTATTTTTATGTCAATATCTGTCAACACTATTTTGTCTTTAGATCATTTGCTTTTATATAATTTTTATTTGCTTTTATTTTGAGAATTCTTATCTCATTGTTCTTTTTAAATTTAGAGCTAAACACATTTCCTAAGATAAAATAATAAAAAATTTAAGATTAAAAACAGGTGCAAAGTCATCCAAAGAAACTGCAAGGATTGTGCAAAGTTTCGTACTCAGTAGAGTTTTATCATCGAAAACTGAATGCAATGGGTAAAATACGTACTAGAATCACTGTTAAGAAGACCAAGAAAATCTTCCAATCAAGAAGATCGAAGTATATTAAAAAGGGTGCCAATCATAATCATGACAAACTGCCTCAACTGTTGCAAAATATACTGTAAATGGAAGAATTTAAAGCCCATGGAAATATTTTCCATTAGTTTTTTTCAGAAAGACAAAACGCTTGTGACAGTGAAGGTTACAGCTCTATTTGTTTAACCATGATTTTAGATATCTTTCAATTTTTGTGATTACTTTCAATTATTCTTTTAATACATTAGGTTGTATTTTCGAAAAAGTTTGTTCTAAATTGATTTTGAATGATTTTAAGATTACTTTCTTTTTCTGTAACCTCATTATCTGATTTCTCAAAAAAAAAAAATATTAAATGAGCTCAAGCGTTCAAAAAAGAACAAGATTTATGTTTAAAAATAAAATATACGTATTAAAAAAACCAGCTGTGATAACCTAATGTACAACACTTAAAGATATCATCCACGTTGCTTCGAAAAATATTTTTATCATGAAAAAAAATTGCATACAATTAAATCATCATAAAAACAACAAGAAATTATCAAGAGATTAGAAATTAGTTCTTCAACGTAATTAGAAAATAAAATACTGTTTTAAAGAACATTCTCGTATTTATTTAATGAATATGGAAACCAACTAAGGATAAACGTAATTAAGATTTTAAGCAACATTAAAAAAATTAAAAATCTATTTGAATTAACTTTTGTTTAAAAGCTAACATAAACCATCAATTGCTTGGGTTAAGGAATTTTTATTTAGCTAACTATACGAGTGTAATATGCCATGTTTCTTGAGAAATCTAAAATATTTCTATCTCAGTTTTTTTTTTAATCCATCACTCAAAAGAAACATCCTTTATTAAAACAAAAAATATTTACAGAATTTTAATTCTAATTAATTGTCTTGAATCATCTTTTATAAAAGCATTTAGTTAATTTATACCTTTAATTGGTACTGGTTGTGGTGGTAAAGCCGTTTGCTAGAGATTTAAAAAGAAACATTAAGTAATAAAATGTCGTGTATTGGATTTTCATTACTCATATTTAACACTAAAGGATCCCTAATAACGAAAAATAGACAAGAAGTGCATTAAGAAATTTCAACTTAAACTTTTCATTACATTGAGGTTACAGGTGAAGGATAAAATAGTTTATCATAGGGTTACAGTTAGTTGTAGATAAAATTACAAAGAATTCTATTGGGAAAGCAGTGGGAGCATCTTCATCTCACGAGATGTCGTGTTCATCTCTCTGGGGCCTCAGCTTATTTCATCAACAGCTAAGGTGCATCTGACCTAGTGAACCATTGGTTGGAGTTTTCCCAGGGTAGCACTTTTCGACAGTCCACCATCGGACAGGGACCATAGACAAGTAGGACGCTTGTCTCAAGGGGGCACGTCTTACCCCTCCCCCTCATTGGAGAGGTCACTTGAATAGTTTGAAATTAGCATTTGTGGCATAATTTTCAGACATCTTGTCTGGATGGGGGGGTTTCCACTCTAACAGGGAAATCGGGGATTTTCCCCGAATTACCGGAGTTGTGAGGAACACCAGAGTTATATTGAAACTGCATTATCGCATTTTGAATAGGCTAAATTGAAATCTCCTTAAAGAGACATATGTAACTCAAATTAATATTTTAGATTTTCAAAAGAAAATCTTTGTTTATACCTATTGCTGATAAATATTAAACCAGCAGGATGCTGTAATTTCATTATTAATAAAAGATTATCTACTTACAATACGCAAAACGATGTTTATGTAATAATGAGCAGGATACTGTAATTTCATTATCAATAATATATTCTATACTTACAATACGCATATTGTTGTTTATGTAATAACATATCGTATAAAGTAGTGTGTTTTCATATCATTATACACTTTCTCGTATTGCTCTAAGTCATTACTATACATATCCTACTTTTCGTCTTCCTAATTATTAACAGCTGAATTGTTAATTAGTTTATTTATCTCCCTAATTATTTGCATTCGAAATTCCATTAAATATTTGCATTGGGTACTTCCCAGGTGCATTTTAATTTTAAAACAATGTTAAACATGAAACGAGTAATTTAAAATGTATTAAGAGAAAAATGTCAATCAAGTTCAACTAAACAATACTTTTAAAATATACATTGTGACGAAACCATAATTAAAAATTACTTACTTTGTATCTTAAAATTGTTTCTATTCTTCAATAAAAAAACCTTGTATATGTTCTAGCTTTTCATAATTTAATTAAAGTATGCTGTACTTTATCTCATTCTTTAAACTTGTTTTTACGGTCATTATCATTTTTGACAAAATATTTTGTTTATTAGCTATAAATATAAGAAGACTATGCTTTAGACATATGGTAACCAATGAATTACTTTTTTAACTAATTATTATGTTATATTTTATTTTTAAGTTCAGTTACCTCTCATAAATAAAGTTTTTATAAAACATTTAATATCGTTTTGCTATCCAAACCTTTGAACTTAATATAATTAACTATTATACTCTAAAATACTTTTATAAGCTCAATTTAAATTATTTAAAATTCTTGTGATGCTATCAAACCAATATAAAATTTAAATTTCATTTAATAATATTATATTTAAGTTTACAGTGTTAAAATTAAAAAACTCTTTAAAACTGCCTAAAGATATTTCGTGAGTTGTAATAAAAACTCATCCACAACATCTTTAAGGGGACAAACTGCATTAAAAATAGGAAAATAATTCTAAAAACTTTCTTATTTACTAAGATTAGTTTAAAGTATCATAAATACGATTGTAAGTATCTCGTTCTATATTTTTAATTATTATTTATTTTACAATTTAACCCAATAAACATTTCACATCCACTGTTAATACATAAAATATTGGTTAAAATAAATGAGTACTATTTTTATTAAAATATTAATACGACATAAAATATAGTTTTAAAATATTTTAATAGATGCTTTATACAAGATCATCAAAACATAACTCCCAGATTTCAAAACCAAATAAAGAAAAAAAAAATTAACGATTTTATATTATTCTTGTAAGGAAATGTAATGAAAGAACGTAAGTTTTAACTCTGCTAAAGTAATAAAACGTGCTTAGGAAAATGCATTGTGTTATAATGAATAATTATTTGCATAAAAATTAAATGCTTGTAGTATATGAGGTTTAATGCTTAATCCAATGTATTGTATATTATGGTGAAAAACGTTTTTTGTGTAGAAAATTTTAAACAGCTTTTACATAACAAAATTTTTTTAAAAAACAACAAACAATTAAAAATTACTATCAATTAATTAAAAAATATTATCCGATTATTAAGCTGGAGAATAATATACATTAAATTAATATGCTTTAAAATTTTGAATCAAAACTTTAAAAAGTTCATAATTCAATACCCGAAATTTTATTAAAACTAAAATTATTATTTTATGCAAAGTTTATGTAGAAAAATAAAACTGTAATCTTGAAAATATCTAGAACTCCCTTCACCTTTTGTAAAAATACTCTGACATTTAAACGTAATTAAAAAATTGTCAGTTTCTTTCAAGAGAAATTGTGCGCTATTCATTAAATAAACGTCGTAGTTATTTAATATCTTTAATTAATTCTTGGAAGATGTTTGTGATCTATGAACTTACGAATATTTTGTACGATTTGTTTTGTTTTTTTGTCAATCTTTCTTTATATGTTTAACTTTATTCTTGGAAACTGTCTTGCTTTGAAAAGGGTAGTCATTCAGAACTAATTAATTATATATGTTTTGAATAATAAAGGCTTCCAAAATTGAAAGTTCACTTTTGATCTGCACATAAGTGTTCAAATTGATAATAGCCTTTCTGATAATAATTTCAATTTCTTGTTTGTTGGTGAGGATTATTTATAATATTTTGTAAACAGATTGATGCTAAGTATAAGCAATATATGTTTTCTATAAAATATTTCAAACATACATATTAAAGATATATCTTAAAGCAACATTCAATATTTACGTATATACATTGTTTGTGAATACTTTCATATTTCTGGTGTTTAAAGTTAGAGAAATTTTCTTATTAAATTTTAAAACAGAATTTAAAAAATGATATCCATATGTTTCAATTACATTTCAGGAAACTGGACATGTTCTTTTATTAGTTTTTTTAATTTTACAGCAACACATAACAATTATTGAATTTAAAATAGATATTTAATTATCAGAATCAAATAACGTTGTATGATTTTTGCTTTCAAGTACAATGTAGTAGGAAGCATGCACAAAGAGTATTTACGTTAGTGTGTAGTTAACAATCACAGCCCAAACTAAAAATGTTAGATAGACATGTGATATGTCAAATTAAAGATCTCATCGAACAGCGTCTCCAATCCCGAAATTTCTCATATTCTCAAAATTAGTTTATAATGGGAATGTAAATATCAGTTCACGATATAATCAAATCCCAAACGTGTCAATAAACATATTTAAACCTTATTTTATAAACACTTAACATTAAAATGCATTTCCGCTTTTAGAAGTATTGAAAAGAAGTATTAAAAAAAAGTATTAAAAAAGGAAACTATAATATTTATAATTTAATATCCATAGTGATCGAAAAGTTATATTCAAAAATAAAAATATTTACCAACTCGTTTCAACTTAAGTAAAATTTATTTAAAAATAAGCAATTCAGTATTTAAAAAACAAACAATCGTTTTACTGAATATTAAGAAATCATCTTCGATTTTGTACATTACACATATCAACATAAGTGGTATCAAATACTTGTATTCAGATTTTAAATTATTTTTCGCAAATATTTCGTAAATAGAAGATTTTCTTCTAAAAATTATTAGACCATTTTTTTGCGGATGCATACAGAAACATCATTGTCTTCAAAATGATTTTCCTTTTAATTAAAACAAATTTTATGATATATTACCTGAAAACAGTAACAAGTAATTCCATAAAATAAAAGACAAGTCTACACGCTGATGATAAGAAAGTCCTCGGCTCGAAGCTGGGCATTAGGCACATTAACTATGTTTAGTAATTTGTTACTAAAAACAAGTGTTTTCCGAGAAACAAGTTATCTACATATGTAATAAAGAGATTCCTTATGTGTATGTTTGTTTTTATAGGGAGCTACAGTTTCAGATATTGATGAAATTTTGCACAATTGGTCTACGAAACAAGAGAAAGATATCTAGGTGATCGAAATTTCGAAAAACCCTCGCCACTCCCTTTTTCACCCTTTAAGAGGAATAATAATAACTTGAGGTTATCCAAACCAACTAAAAAAGGGCTTTTTCTGTAGATATTTTGTCTAATCAAGATTATTGGGAATACAATCATTCTGACGTTTTGTTGTTAAGATGATGAAATCGAGGATATTAGGTTAACGAACGAACTTTCATAACTTGCAATAGTGAGAGAATTTGAACCGGATTGCACCAGGTCATAGCTCTTTGAGAACGTGCAACGTAAGGCCCTTCATCTAGTCTTTAATGGTTGAATTCATTTCTTTATAGGACAATCTATCAATAAGAAGCAAAAGATATTATTATTATTATTATTATTATTATTATTATTATTATTATTATTATTATTATTATTATTATTATTATTATTATTATTATTATTATTATTATTATTATTATTTTCATTTCATATGATTATAGTTTTTTTTTTTATGGCCTTTTCTAAATTATGGGCATCTGAGGAAAAAATAACGGTTGCTGTTCACAAAGTAAACCTGCGTTTCCGGTCTCATCAATTATGCGAGCTCTATTATTTTAAGCAAGACATTCATCTATAATTGAGGGAGATTCATTTCAACTAATCATTGTAATGAACCTTAACATTAAATTTACATTAAAGAGAAGAGTACTGAAATTTAAAATCCTTATAAAGACTTTCACAAGTTTAATTTTATTTATTTATTCATCTCAATGGAAATACTATCCAGAGCGTGTTGTGATTTATTATTAAACTCGCGTTCTTTTTGATAAATAAATGAGAGAGTTTTTAATTAATACGCTAATCTTAATTTACTTTGAAGGTTTCTAACAAAGGTGAAATACGCTTCTCTTAATCTACATTGAATGTGAGCTTCCATGTTTTGCATAATTGTTTACCATTCAGAGAGTTCAGCTTAAAAACACACTCGTACAGAAAGTTAACTATATGTATAGGTAGGGTCTAAATGAAACTTTAAATTGTACAGTACAATTTTAACTTTATTTCCTTACAACAGAAAAATTTCTAAGCAACTAGAAATTCTGTAACTCACATTTTTGAAGAAATTATAATTATGAAGTCTAAATAGGGTTTATATCTAAATTTCTTGAGTTGTAATAAATATATTTTATCTAATGAACTCCAAAAACTCCTTTATATTCTGTACCATGAAATAAAGTAAACCAAAGACAATGTGCTTAATTTTAGATATAAAAGCCAAAATTAATTACTAACCCTCATTAGCAAAGTGTTATTCATAATGATGAAATGACAACTCTAAACGAGAAATGTTTCAATTTTATGACCAAATAAACACAAATCTCAATAATTGTAACTGTGTTTTCTTAAATTAATATATAAGTTTTTTTTTCTTTTTTTTTTCCCCCTTATATTTTTTACTTTACATTCATTAAGTACAACTGACGTATTACGATTTGAAAAGTTAATGCGCAAAATTTAGCATTCCTGATATGAGTCGCGAAAATTGTTCATTGAATTAATAACTTACAAATTGAAGAGGCAAACAACAAATACTTCAAAAACAAAATTGATTGCTATTAAACTAAACAACAAATCCTTGTAGCTACATTTTTCGTACAATAATCTTTTAAACACATGAAACACAACATATTTAAATACCCTGAGATTTTTATAACTATTAAACTATAATAGTGAAGATTTTTTTTTAATGCATACTTGATTGCAAAAAAGATAGTTTGAATTCTTTTGTATTCTTAAAAATTAATAGAAAATATGGTAATGGAGTTACAAATTTCATAACGAATAATACCGTTTTGCAAAAACGACAAGGTAAAATAATATGAAATAAAAATTTAATTGTATAATTATTTTCAAAATTTACCACAAATTTAATTCTTAAATTCAATACTTATATGCGAATCCTATATTAATATTAGAGATGAATAAATGTTATCTATATCTAGGAAAATAAAACTTATATCAGCCCATTCGCAATATTTAAAGTTTGATTTCCATTTAATATTTAGGAATTGAATACTGCTCTTTTTATTAAACCTTAAAGAGGGTAAAATTACAAGGAAAGTTACTAAATCAAAGTAATTTGTCCTTAAGATATAGTTAAAAGACGGATCTTGATGTGTTACTAAAATTTAATTTTTATAAGTTCAAAAAGTTAATTCTATAACAATGAAAACTAATGATTTAAGAAAGTTTTCAGATTCGTACAAGATGAAACACACTTAAAAGTTTTCTTTGTAAACCCTATGCTAGATGTTGACAGCACATTTTAAGGAATATGATTGATTAACATTTCAATGAAATAAGAAATATACAATAGAAATTTCAACTGTTATTCGTATAAAATTTTATTCAATGTTTAGTTCTGCTTTTTCTGATACTATTCATTTAAAATTTATTGTAAACTGCATAGAGTCCATATACTTCATTTGGAAAATTAAATAATCTTTCATTACAATATTGAAAAAAATTAAAAGAAAAACTTATCAGAAAACCTATAACTTAAGTTCAATGCACATGTATTTTAATTTAAATATTATACATTTCTTAAGAACAATCAGAAAATTTCTTATTTCAAATTTCAATCTTTTTTCAAATGATGAGAACTATGCATTTTTATTTAGCAAAAAAATATTACTTCCAAACTTTTATATATATATGCAATTTTAAAATAGCATGCATTTAAAAGCTCACATAGTTGAAAGTTTGGAAGCAATGCAAAAAATGTTTGATGAAAATGACAGGTATTTGTACTAAACTGAACAAAAAAATTGAAATTTGAATAAAGACATCTTTATTGGACTTGAAAATGCATAAATAACACATATCTTTTCATTTTTTTAAATTTCACCAACAAATCACCAACAGAATAAAACACATCAACAACAAATAGAATCAACCAAAAACAATTAATCACAGACTCACTCTCAGTTGCCTTCTCAATCACTTGTTCTTGACTCCTGGCCTCTGACTGACCAGAAGGGACTGACCCCTCGGTGGGGGGCACCTGGGAGGTCAAAGACACTTGAGTAAAATCCATTGTTTACTGTCTCCAAGAACTTCTTATCTTACATCGCGCCCCCCAAAAAATGCAAAAAATGACAAAACAAAAACTAGTTTGATTATCTCATCCCTAAGTATCCCACCGGCTACATCAATGGAAAGATGCGTGCGGGAACATCAGTTGCTCTCGTCAACTGTGTTGAAGGCCGAAAAAGATTTTGTTGGTATCGGCAGTAGGGTTGCTGGATGGAAATTGTGTTTGATATTATCGCCAGGGGAAGGGAGATGAGTCGCCAAAAATGGTCCGAGATCGGAAAGCATGTTTGATTTGATTTAAGAAGATTTTGCTAAAATTAAGCGCTTATTATAATTCCCTTTCTCTCTCTATCTCTCTATTCCAGAATGAAAAGGAAATTGTTTCAAGGTTGTGTGGAATTAATTAATCCGTTAATTTAATGTTCTTAGAGGTTGTTAGTTTTGCTTTGAGATTTTTCTTAGCCTCCAACTATTTGCTATCTCTTAAATTGTTCTGTTGTGTTATCTTGTATTATTTTTGTATAAAAAAAATTGTATGAATTCATCTTCAAAGTTATAAATGAATTTGATAAAATTAGTGAATGAAGGAACATAAACTACTAATTTACTGAAATCTTTAAATAAATTAAATTTGAAGGAAAAATATTTTTTGTTTTAAAAAATTAGTAAAAACTATTCATGTACCAATTACTATTCAAATTCTTTAAATGTTCTATGTCACATTTAGAAAACTTTAAAAAAATTTACGTTGTCATATGTATGGAATATTTATATATTTTAAATAAGAACTTTAAAAAATTAAAAAAAAAAAAAAATGCTTTTTATTTATAGAATCCCCATTATTTAAAAAATTATCATAGTGATATTTTTATTTAACACAATTTACTATAGGAAATAGCAATTAAAAAGTGCCCCCCCCCCCCCTTTATTTCCCCCATCTACAAATAGTATCACAACAAAGAAAGGGAATCAAAGAAAATTATGATAGTATATGTATTAAATTTAAAAACCTTTTCAAAGGTATTTCAATACTAGATTTCTAATAATTTGTAGTATTTTTTAAAAAATATCGCAGTCCTCCAAATATGTGCCATTCAACACCGATGTAGTTGATGAATGGAACAAGTATAAATTAGACGCAATGAAACAAATCAAAATATTTTATTTTTTTTAAAAACAACTTTAAATATTTTGATATTCATTCTCAATTGTGTCGAATCATTTTAGGTGTCTAGCTTCACAACAAAGTTTTAAAAGTTCAAAAGATAAATTTCCTTATAATTAATAACTTACTCTAAATAACTAACTAAATTATATTAAATAAAATGAATTAGTTCATTTTTTAATCTGAATTTCACGTCGTCATTAGGACAATTTACACAACAAAACTTAAAAGGACCATATAACATTGACACTCTGGTACAAAGATTGTAAAATTTACAAAGTATTTTGTGTAATATATTGAAACGTCTGAATAAAAGTTGGCCGAATTATTTTAATCCATTGAAAAATGAAGTTGCAAATAATATACGATGCTCAAGACATAGTTTTATCAATAATTACTGCTTGAATGCATCTAATCTTTATATCATTGTATGCAAAACTTTTAGTGAAAACAAGGTGAGCAACAAGCGTTAAAAAAAATTGCTAAAAAATTACCAATGCTTTTTCAGAAATGAATGGTATAGTCATTAAGTTTTTTTTTTTTTTAAACTTTTTTTAAACTTCTACATTATAAAACTTTATGCAAAATCTATAAGGCTTGTATAAAATACAAGTTTCCAATATCACGATCTGGTGTGACAAACAATATGTTCTTGGTATTAAAATTTTGAATAACAGAATAACCAATGCTTCAGTTATTACAAAGCAAACTTGGAAGAGCACATTACTGAAACTCGATTAATTATACGATTATGGAAAATGCATATTCCGAGGCACAAAGTGGTCGCACATTGAATTTGGGGAAGGTTTAGATATTCATAAAAAAAAATTAAGTACTGAAAATAACGTTTATAAAATCCAGGTACCAATCAGTAAAATAGTTTGTGAGCAAGAGTTTCAAGCAAGACTTCTCTTTCTGGCACTTTCTGATTCAATGTACAAACTGTCGTATTTGTTTGAACTTAACATTTCATTGTTGAACGATTTGTAAAATCAAAAGCACAAAAATCAAAATTGATTTTAGACCGAAATTTTTTTTTTCTGTATTTCTTCCTATGAAACTTACCATAATCTGATTTCAATAAAAACGAACTCTTTTATTTAATATGCTTCAAAACTTGTGAATTGTTATGACTAAGTAAAAGCGTGCGCACGTTGTTGGTCTCTCCTATAACTTGAAATACACATAAGTAGTTTTGAAGTTGAATTTTTATATTGCCATCAGTAATCAATATTAACTGTCATTTTAAAGTTATAATTGAAATATTTACAACATAACCACAAACTCTATTTCGTAACTATAACAAATTAAGTTGGTTTTTTTTATTTATTTTTTTTTTAATTTTTAAATATTTTACAATAGAAGTAAATTGGTGATCTTTTTCAGTTCAAACCGTAACATGTTTTTGGTTTTTTATGTACTTATAAAGGTCAAATTAAACCCTCTATAGCAACGTTAGCCACAACGCGGCAAGCGGGCCGGATTTGACCCGCGACAGATTTTCTTGCTGCCCGCCGGCAGCACAAGATTAAAGAAAATCAAGTTTAAAGGTATAGACTTTTTTTTTACCTAATTGTAATTTGTCCAAGTATGTGTTAATAATGTAGAACAGAGTTCTCGACTACGTGCCCGAAGACAGTATGAAGAAGCTTTTAGCAAGATAGTTTTCATCAAGAATAAATACAAGAATAACTTAACTGAATCTCATTTGGACAATTTATTAAGATTGACTGCAACAAATACTGCGACAGACCATCGACTTTATCATAAAATAAACTGAACGATTTCAATCACCATCGTCCCACAATTGACTAAAACAGAGTAATCTGGAAATACTGTTCAAATACTTTTATTAAGAGTTAAATCAAGTCTCATTGTCACTTTAGGAACAAAATATTCACTTCTTTTCTTAGTTTTTAATATCCTAATAATGAAAATTATTATTTTTTAATTGTTTGAAAAATAAGACTCAAATATAGATATTAATTTTATTAAAATAATTTTAAAAAATCAATATTTTTTTCACTTCTCAGATGTGCTATATATTGTTAAATCGATAATAATTAAAGATACATATATTGGTGTATCCGGCCCGCGAAAAGCTCCAACATAAGTCACAATAAAGCCCCCCTCTATAAGTTAGTGGCGAACGCTGCTTTATAGCTATATTAAAAACAATACTTTGTTACACTAACGGTGGCTCGAGAAAACTCAACTGAAAATTGTTGTGATGCTAATATTTAATTTTATATGTATGTTTTTGATTTAAGTGCACTTTTCCTTCCTCTAAAGTTTTTGGTACTTTGATCATCTTGACTTTTGCTCTCCACTAATATATTTCCTTTCTGGCGAATCTGTGGGTAGTTGGATTGCCTTTCCAATGGCGGTTTTGACTTGCTTAAACTCTAACGGGGATTTGGAGAACTGCTACGTCAGCTACCTGAGGGAGAAAACGTCTTTCTAGTGGCGAGCGGTGAGTGCCGCGATTTTTGTTGGTGTGAAAAGGAAGTGAAGGGAGAAAAAGCGAGACGGCGGTAGGATCAAAATAAGAATCTACGGGGGCCAAAGGAGTAAAAAAAGAAAAAGAAACGGGGTAGCGAGAGAGAGGTTTTTTTTGGGGAGCTTGGAGAGAAGAGAGGAACGAACCGTGTGGCGGCTAGGATGGTTGGAAGACTTTGAAAACTCGAGATCGTGCAAGACTACTAAAGTAATCCCCGCCAACGCCTGAGAAATCGTTGCATTATGCGGAGTTAATTCCTGACGCCGGAGCCTGTACCTTCATCGGAAGCCGTGACTACCTGTCGCCGGGACCTTCATCGGAATCTGCGTTAATTCCTGACGCCGGAGCCGGTACCTTCATCGGAAGCTGTGACTACCTGTCGCCGGGACCTTCATCGGAAGCTGCGTTAATTCCTGACGCCGGAGCCTGTACCTTCATCGGAAGCCGTGTTAATTCCTGACCCTGGAGCCTGCAACTTCTCCCGACGCTAGGACTTTACCTGATCCAGGAGCCTGAATCTTCATGTGCCGGTCAAACGCGCCTGGAATCTGAGACTCTCACAGATAAGCATTTCTAAAATTAACTAATACAAAATGTTCTTACTTCTCTGAATAATTATTATTTATCAAGCATTTAGTTAAAATCCTATGCCATTGCCATTTCCCCGCTCTGTATAAAATTTTGTTGTGTGCTCTGCGTGCAGGTTATATATGTATATATAACCTTGCTAAGCCATTACTAGGTTAATTTGAGTGTTTAGACGTTTTGCTAGACTTGAATATTTGTTGTTGTTAATTTTAATTAAATTCCTTTACTCAGCAAATCTACATGCTTGTCTTCTTTAACACATGTGACACATCATTAACACATCTGACTGCATCCATTATACCACAGTAGGGATGTAGCTGAATTTTGGGTTATGAATTAATGTTTAACACAGGCCTTTAACCTTTAGATTATTTTTGTTTGAAAGCTCTCAGGTGAATTTCACCACATAAATATTGGTGCCGTGACCTTTGCTGCATCTAATTTAAAAAACTTGGTATAATGGTGGGTTGTTGATGATGTGTTATTTGTGGGATTGAATGTACAATATTTTAGTGACTTAGTCCATGTTGTGTAACCACGCATATATATTCGGGTGATTGCGTTCCCTAACACAGAGTCAGTAGTAAAAATGGATGACGAGCTGGGAGAACCACCTATAGGGGTAAATATGGATTGTAATCCACAAAACCTAGCAAATCCCTTTTTTCTCGCAAGTTTGCCTTCTCTAAATGGAAATAATTGTACTACTTTTTTCGAAAGTCTTGAGGCCATGGGTCAGTTGTCAAATTGGTCTCACCCACAAATGCTGGTAATTACAAAACTCAAAATTGAAGGACAGGCTAGGGAACTTGTAAAGAATACCCAAAATGGTAAAAGCATAACATACACTGAGCTAAAAACCGTTATAGTACAACACTTTTCACACACTGACACAGCGTCTACAAGCATTGCAAATTTAACTTCAGCTGTGCAAGGTCAAAATGAATCTTGCAGGGATTTTTCAGTTAGATTGGAGGGTCTTGCAAACAAAACTAATGCACCTGCAGAATTCAGGACACAATTAAAACTGTCTCAATTTATCATGGGTTTGAAACCTTCTATTAAGTCGCAGGTACAGATTCAAAACCCTCCCTCTTTTGTAGAGGCGGTTCAATTGGCTCAGAGAGTGGAATTGTCTCTGGAATCCCTCCACTCAACTGTCAACACAGTCTCAACTCATACACAAATACAGGATTCTGCAAATGCTCATTTTGTCAAAGAGCTGGAAATTACCAGAGATTCATATTTAAAATCATTCGAATTGTTGACAAAGCGAATTGAAGAACTCTCGGTAAGGGTGGACAACGCTCAGCAAATTAGACAAATTGATCGCAGTACAAACAGGGACATTACCTGTTTTTACTGTAATATTAGAGGTCATAGAATGAACGATTGCAGGAAAAGAGTGTCTGATCAGTCCAGGCAACTTAATGGACAGAACTGGATGACCAATCAAAGAGGTCCTCGCCCACAAACAAACTGGAATAGGAATAACGGGGGTCAAACACAGAATCAAAACTTTCAGGGGTCTCGTCCACAACAAAACCGCGTTTTTAGAAATGGTTTTCCAGGCAACCATTTCAGTGCTAACTTTGTGGATCAAGAGCCATGGAGCTCAGCACAAACACAGCAGTTTGGTGGGCAAAATTGTCAAACCGCAGATCATGGGGAATTTTCAGGGGCTCAAAATACATACAATCATTTAAACTAATGCAGGGTGGAGACACACAGGGATCCATGTCCCCCATAAATACCCAATCTGATCCTAGACTTCCAATATGGTCACTGCAAAACTTTCAGCGAATAGACTTGCCTGTAATTGAGACACATTTAGGCAACATTCCTATTCTCAGCCTGCTCGATTCAGGTGCTGCTATTAATATGATGTCTGTGCATACTTTAAATAGGTTAAGCGATTACAGAAATCTAGAAAATCCAAACTTTTCTATTAAAACGATAACGGGAATTGAGTTATCTACCCAGAAAGCAATCCAATGTGAGGTAAAAATACAAAATCAAGTTTTCACAACAAATTTTGTTATTTCAAACACTACCTTATCTTCTTCTTTTGACATTATTTTGGGTATTCAATTCTTATGCTCTAACAATTTGACTCTGGACTGTGCAAATAAATTGTTGAGAGGTCCTGAAATTTCTTTACCCTGGAAAAGTTGCACAAATTTCTCAAACTTTCAATTACCTGAGGTACAAAGGGATAACTTGCAACACAAAGTTGAAGAAATTCATAACATAAATCTTGGTATTCTTATTGATAAAGTTAAGATCCCCCCATTCTCACAACAAGTGGTCAGGATAAGAATTAAAAATCCTGGACAGGTTGAGCCAGGACAAATTGTGCTAACACAACCAAACACGTATGCTGGAGACACAAAATATTTTGTAGCGAATGCTATTTAGCCAAGTTTCAGATTTGCATTCTTGTAATGCACAGGTGTTAAACACTACAAGTGAAACTTTGACTTTAAATAAAGGAGCAAAACTTGTATCTGTCGAAATTCTCGACATGTCTAATATACCGACAAACAATGTGGACATTAATACTTTAACGAGGGAAAAGAGCCATAATCTCATTGAAAAATTTGATTTGTCTCACTTACATAATGAGGACAGACTAAGGGTACAAAATTTAATTGAAAATTATAGTGATGTCTTTGCAAATGACATTGGTCAACTGGGAAATTGTGAACTAATTAAACATAGAATACACCTGACCGATGACATTCCTACCCGCCAAAAGCCCTATCGTGTTCCATACAATCTTAAACAAGAAATGAAGAAACAGATAAATGATCACCTAGATGCTGGTATTATACAACATTCTACCTCTAGTTATGCTGCACCTGTTCTTTTAGTTCGTAAAGCAGATAACACATACAGACTCGTAGCCGATCTGAGGAAGTTAAATGAAAAAACACTCCCAGACAATTTTCCTATACCAAATCTCACAGAGATGATAGACATGCTTAATGGAGCCAAATTCTTCAGTAGCTTAGATTTAACTAGTGGGTTTAATCAAATGAGTTTGCATCCTGATGACGCTCATTTCACAGGCATTGCAACTGAGGAAGGTGTCTTTGAATATAGACGCCTACCTTTTGGATTACGGAATGCGAGTTCAAGTTTTCAGAGACTCATGAGTATAGTCCTTACAGGACTTTCTGACCTACAAATAGCTGTGTATATTGACGATGTAGTAATCGCAAGCAAAACAATTGGGGAACACATTGAGAGGTTAGAGCTTGTTTTCGAAAGGCTCAGACAAGCAAATTTAAAATTAAAACCCAAGAAGTGCTCACTGCTAAAGGATGAAATAACATATTTAGGACACCGTGTAAGTGAAGGTAAGGTTATGCCTGATCTGAAAAACATACAAGCCATTACACTAACTCAACCACCTAAGAACAGGAAACAAGTTAGAGGATTCTTGGGATTAACAGGGTTTTATAGGAGATTCATTCCCCAATATGCAAAAACAGCACTTCCCCTTACAAATCTCACTAAGGAAAGCAATCCTTTTGCCTGGACACACGTTGAACAGGAGGCATTTGATCAACTTAAACAGAGTTTGGTTAGGGAACCGTGCCTTAAACTTCCAGATTTTGATAGGCCTTTTGCTATTTGCACTGATGCAAGCAAATTCTCTTTGGGGGCTGTCCTCGTTCAAGATGATGAACAGGGATTTCAGCATCCAATCAGTTTTGCGGCTCGGAAATTAAATGACACCGAGGTTAAGTACTCTGTTTTTGAAAAGGAAGCTTTGGGTGTGGTGTTTGGCATACAGCAATTTAAACAATATTTGTATGGGAGAGAATTTAGAGTTTATTGTGACCAAAAGAGTATGTCACAGATTTTCAAACTCAAGGACCCCACATCTAGAATTGCCAGGTGGATCATGACCCTACAGGAGTTTTCATATGAGATCATACACAAACCAGGTAGGTTAAATCAAATGGCAGATTATTTGTCTAGAGCTAAGTACACACCCTCACATGAACACCCAGAAACCACACCCAAACACATTTATAACATTAATATGGACACTCAAAATTTTGGTTTTGGTGTTATGTCAGAAGCCATTATTATATCGAAACAAAAGCAAGATGATATGTGTAGGGAAATTGTAAAAAAAATAAACTCTAATTTCAAGTTCCCCCCTTCCTCACCACACTTCTACATACACAAGGATATTTTGGTTTGTAAAAACTTAAACAATGGGAGACACAATGGCCCAAGACTGGTTGTCCCAAAATCATTGGTACACCTGGTATTGCAATATTGTCATGACAACAATGCTGTTGCACATTCGGGTATAAGTAGAACATTACATAGAGTTAAACAAAAAATTTTTTGGATTGGTATGTATAAAATGTCAAAACAATATGTGGGTTCATGTCACTCATGTGTACAACGAAGGGGATTTTGCAAACCTGCAAAGGCCCCCTTACAGAAAATTCCCGTCCCTAGTCGACCCTTTGAGAAATGCAGTATTGATGCCGTTGGACCACTTGTCACTTCTAGACATGGAAACAAGTGGATTTTGGTGATTTGCGATTATTTTACAAGGTATCCAGAAGCTTACCCTGTTTCAGATATACAGAGTAACACTGTAGCAAGGGTATTGATTGATTTTATTTCCAGACATGGGCTAATGCAGGTCCTGTATTCTGACAGAGGCTCCAATTTTTTGTCGCAGGCCATGACACAGGTTTATAATATTTTGGGCATTGATAAACAACACACTGTTAGCTATAATCCAGGTGGAAATGGCATGTTGGAGCGTCTAAACAAAACTCTGATTGATACACTCAGTCATCTTGTTAGTGAAACCCAAGATGACTGGTGTGAACACATACCTTTAGCCTTGATGGCATTTAGAACAGCGTTTCATAGGACAATTCAGGAAACTCCAGCTTTCCTACTTTATGGTAGAGACATTGCCATGCCTTATGATCTAATTTTCTCTTCAAAATTTCGCACATACAATGACACTCCAACATATGCCCAGAACTTGGTGTCAAGGTTACAAACTACATTTGAAATCGTTAAGAAAAACCTGGAGAAGGCTGCTGACACACAGGTTGAGCAAAGCTTAGAGAAGCACTCATATAGAAAAATAGACGTAGGGGACACTGTATATTTACACACACCAAAAATAAAAATACACACGTCAAAGAAACTATCTAAACAGAACCAGGGTCCCTATAGAGTTATGAGGAAATCATCCCCTGTTCTGTTTGAAATTGTGTTGATTGCTGATCCCACAAAAATTCAAAAGGTGCATATGAATAGGTTGATAAAAGTTGAAATGCGCCAACCATTCCCATATCAAAATGATAACAATGAGGTTGATCTCCAGATTGCTGACTCTGTGGCTGGTGAACATGAGGAACAATGTAAAATATTATATCCTCCATTAATGTTGCCCATTGATTTGAACCATCCATATTTATGGCATTGTATTGGGTCACATGTGAACGGGGTTGGCAACATAAGTAGTTATGATACATGTGGCTCCTTAAGTGAATCTCCAAACATGCTTGGTTTAAACCCTGAAAATGCACAGGTGACTGATGAAATTATAAACTTAAATGTCTCGCCTCAAGGAACTCTCCCACAAGCAAACCAAGCTTGTACTTCGAGTAGGGAACAAATTGGTGCCTCTGAAATTCCTGCGTCAAAACATGGTTATAATCTTAGAAGCAGGGATAACTGTGGTTTTGTTACCAAAATGTAAAATGCTGAGTTGATTATGTTGTGTTACTAAACTATATACTCTGGAAATTGCATAAATAATCCAAAATATTGTAAATGTGAAATTTTGTCTCTGTAATGTATTTATATCACTTTTTGGAGTGGGGATTTTGGGAAAATGGGGTGAAGTGTTTAACTGCATTTTTCAGAAATGTTTTACTTTAGAAAAAGGTTGGTGAAATTGTATTTGAATTAAGGTAATTTATAATTGCTTGGTGGTAAAATTACACGAATCTTGGGGTCTCTTTTGAATTCTTCTGTTGTTACCTCACAAAGCTTCAGAGTCATCTGATTGATATCGATATGTTATTCTTATTGTTTTGATATTGGGTGTAATATGTGATTGTATGGATAAGGTTTTTTTTTTTAACTGGTGATTAATTTCTCACATGAACCTGGAAAATTGTTTGTAAACAAGCTCAGAGAAGTTGTTTTCTGGTAGTGTTTCGAATATGAAAATTTAGCTGCATTTGAATGTTTTATAAATTTGTGTCTATAAAAGGAAAAAAAAAAAAAAAAAAAAATTCTTTGATTTTTTTTTTTTTTTACAGATACCAGGAAGGATATGTTGTGATGCTAATATTTAATTTTATATGTATGTTTTTGATTTAAGTGCACTTTTCCTTCCTCTAAAGTTTTTGGTACTTTGATCATCTTGACTTTTGCTCTCCACTAATATATTTCCTTTCTGGCGAATCTGTGGGTAGTTGGATTGCCTTTCCAATGGCGGTTTTGACTTGCTTAAACTCTAACGGGGATTTGGAGAACTGCTACGTCAGCTACCTGAGGGAGAAAACGTCTTTCTAGTGGCGAGCGGTGAGTGCCGCGATTTTTGTTGGTGTGAAAAGGAAGTGAAGGGAGAAAAAGCGAGACGGCGGTAGGATCAAAATAAGAATCTACGGGGGCCAAAGGAGTAAAAAAAGAAAAAGAAACGGGGTAGCGAGAGAGAGGTTTTTTTTGGGGAGCTTGGAGAGAAGAGAGGAACGAACCGTGTGGCGGCTAGGATGGTTGGAAGACTTTGAAAACTCGAGATCGTGCAAGACTACTAAAGTAATCCCCGCCAACGCCTGAGAAATCGTTGCATTATGCGGAGTTAATTCCTGACGCCGGAGCCTGTACCTTCATCGGAAGCCGTGACTACCTGTCGCCGGGACCTTCATCGGAATCTGCGTTAATTCCTGACGCCGGAGCCGGTACCTTCATCGGAAGCTGTGACTACCTGTCGCCGGGACCTTCATCGGAAGCTGCGTTAATTCCTGACGCCGGAGCCTGTACCTTCATCGGAAGCCGTGTTAATTCCTGACCCTGGAGCCTGCAACTTCTCCCGACGCTAGGACTTTACCTGATCCAGGAGCCTGAATCTTCATGTGCCGGTCAAACGCGCCTGGAATCTGAGACTCTCACAGATAAGCATTTCTAAAATTAACTAATACAAAATGTTCTTACTTCTCTGAATAATTATTATTTATCAAGCATTTAGTTAAAATCCTATGCCATTGCCATTTCCCCGCTCTGTATAAAATTTTGTTGTGTGCTCTGCGTGCAGGTTATATATGTATATATAACCTTGCTAAGCCATTACTAGGTTAATTTGAGTGTTTAGACGTTTTGCTAGACTTGAATATTTGTTGTTGTTAATTTTAATTAAATTCCTTTACTCAGCAAATCTACATGCTTGTCTTCTTTAACACATGTGACACATCATTAACACATCTGACTGCATCCATTATACCACAGTAGGGATGTAGCTGAATTTTGGGTTATGAATTAATGTTTAACACAGGCCTTTAACCTTTAGATTATTTTTGTTTGAAAGCTCTCAGGTGAATTTCACCACAAAATATGGGATAAATAATACAAAAATCAGAAAATTATATCATTTCCAAAGCTCACCAGAGGCAGCAAGGGTCTAATCTTTCGAATGGTTATAATAATATATTTTAAAAATATAATTATTATTTTACATATATTTATCAATATATTTATTAATAAATTATACTAATATACAGGGTGGCCAGGAAATAACTTTCCCTGTTTGGCGGCATCTGCAGCTAAAACTAATGAACGAAATGAAACCATATTTTATATGCAGGTTAACGAAGGCATGGGGAGATGAATTCAACAACAAAAAATTTAGTTCCAAAAGTTGCCGATAGGGGGAAATGTGGCGCTATCGGAACAGAAATAACTACAATGAAAGCATGGAAATTTGATTTTTCAGAATGTCAATACTATACAGTTATGAATAAATTATTGGAACACATAAAATAAGATTTTAGTCATTAACATTTGGGTCCCCAGGACGCCGCGTAACATTTTCAATATGTTGACCTTCCCGGTGTACAACATATTGCATCCGGTGAATAACGTTCTCTACAGCTGTGTGCAAACTGTCTGTTTGGATGTTCGCAACGGCCCGTCTTATGCTTTGCTTCAAGACATGCAAGTTTGGAATGCCACCAGCATACACAACGGATTTAAGGTACCCTAGCCAAAAGTCACATGGGGTGATGTCCGGGGAACGGGGTGGCCATTCCGTCTGAAAATATTGACTAATGACTCTGTCATTACCAAAATTCTGGCATAAAAGGCGCTTCACTGAACGGTGAATATGTGGCCGAGCTCCATCTTGCATAAAAATGATTGAGTTTAAGCATTGTCTTTGCTGCAATTGCGGAATAACGAAAGTTTGGAGCATTTTCCCATATTTTTCGCCGTTGATGGAGCAGGTAATAGGTCCTGCCTGAGTTATATTCTTAAAAAAGTATGGTCCTATTATAAAATTAGCCGTGAAACCGCACCACATGGTTACCTTTGGGGAATACAATGGCATTTCTAGCATCACTGTGGGTCGCTCACATGCCCAAATACGGCAGTTCTGAGTATTAACAGATCCATTCAGATGAAAATGAGCCTCATCTCCCCAGAATATTTTCCAAGTCCAATCATTGTCGATCTCCATTTGGGCAAGAAACGTTAACGCAAAAGTTAGGCGCTTATCGTAATCTGTTATTTTTAATTCTTGCACACAACTGATTTTATACGGATAGAAATGCAGCATTTTACGCAAGATTTTCCATACAGTAGAATAAGGCATATCGGTTTGACGAGCAATTGCAAGAGCACTTGGACCACTGCTGGTTCCTGTGTAGTCGAACACAGCTGTAGCAACATCTGTTACTGCATCTTCTGATACTGCTTTTCGTCCTCTGCCAGCTCTAAGTCCAAGCTATCCAGTTTCCTCGAATATTTTAATCATCGCTCTTACTGCTGCAGCAGACATGGAGCTTTACGTAGGTTATGAAGTCTTCGAAATTCCCGCAGAGCCACCACAGCATTACACTGTCTAGTGTAGTACAGTATCACTAGCAAAGCACGTTGAGGTAAGGTAGGTCGCATATCACCAACAGTCAATGAAAGAATCGTTGTTTGGACATTCGCTCTTTTCTTTTTAAAGGGAATGCGTTGCGCTGCTGTCATGTACGCATTAGAATTTTGCATAATTGCTATCTCGATATGTAAACTACCTCAAAAGTACGTACAAGTAGCTCCAAAATCTCACCTAGCGGCAACTTTTGGAACTAACTTTTTTTTTTTGTTGGAATTCATCTCCCCATGCCTTCAATAGTCTGTACATAAAATATGATTTCATTTCATTCATTAGTTTTAGCTGCAGATGCCGCCAAACAGGGAAAGTTATTTCCTGGCCACCCTGTATTTATTATAAATTATTAACAAAAATATATGCATATATTTCATTCTTTAAACATATATTTCAGCAACATATGCTAAATATCCGAATGTATGCTTTATTGTGAGCACTTTTTCAGTATCTTTCATTCATCTGATCGTTAGTTATAGTTTCAACGATAATGAAAATGCACAATTATTGTACGCATTGCTGAGTAATTTGGACTGATGTTAAGAAAAATTGCGTGGGAAATTAAGAATAACTGTACAATCAAAAATATACAGTCATTCATCGATTTGAAGAAGTTTTTGGAAATTAATATCTACTTTTCACTCTTTTACAGGTAATCAGAATTGGGCATACCATAATATTCTGGCACAGTATACAAAAAAAATCCGAACCATGTCTATATCTTGCATTCGAATTGATTAAATAAATAAAAAAAAGACAAGTACAGTTGTAGATCGTGGAAGGTTTTTAATAATTGTATATATTTTTTTATAATCTACTTGTAAAAACTAAACCAAACTTCAAAATGTTCAATCGAGACCCCATAATATTATGCCATATTTAGATTCAGCATCCGAAGAAAAGGCGAAATGGAAAATTTCATAATTTTCCTGTTAGTGGTAAATAATTTAAATGATGACAAGTGAATTACAAACTAATCTTAAATTGTATTTTTAATCATAAATTGTTAAATAATAAATATATTTTCGTAATTCTTGTTTCAAACGATAGTTTGATGAAGACCAGACATAAATAGCATGCAACTTTTGCATTTACCACGGTTTTTTAGTAATTAGTTATTAATTAATAAAACAAATTTTTAAAAATTAATAGAAACATATTTTTTTCATTCCTATTGGATTTATCATAGTTGAACAATACCCCATCCCCTTCTCCAGAGAATCCCTTTTTCCTTTCCAGAGAATCTTTCGAATTTGACTTTTAGTTTTCAATATTTTAGCAAAAATGTAAAAAATGGCTTACTTTTAGAGACCGTATACTATATTACAATCAGGGTTGGGGAAAAAAACAGTTTCTTTTGAAAAAAAATCCAAACAAACGTGTGTGTGTTTTTTTTTTTTTTTTTTGTTTTTTTTTTGCTAATATATTTACAAATAAAATTTGACATTAACTAGAATATTTAATGTTCAAATAATAATTGATATTCTTTCTAAAAAATAGTTTAAACTAAGTAAATAAACAATTGTGGCTGAATATGGGGCTACGATATTCAAATCGTATTAAGTTTTTATATTTCATTTAGATATACTCTTATTTTTAATTCAATGTATACACTATAATACAATGGTAATTGTTTACTACATAATACATGAAATTCTTTCAAATATAAGTAGACACAAGAGGAATTGTGTGTTTTGAATTCTCAATTCGAGGATTTGCCCATTAGATACTGGCAATACAAAGCAAACGCCTTTCAAAACCTATTCTTTAAGGCATTCTCCCTTTAAATTTAGAGTCTAATTGTTTAGACGTTACAAAAATTTGTCTCAGTATAGTCTTCATTTATTTCTTTTCGCCCCATTAAAAAAAATAACGATGCAACAAAATTGTCTTCGAAAACATAATTGCAAAAAGGTCACTTCATTGGTCGCTATGAAGTTTATGGATACATCAGAAAAACGCAAAAACACACAAATTAAATAATTAGTTAATAGATTATAATCTTAAGTAAAAAATATAGCGAATATCTATAACAGGATCTTATGGAATTAAGATTATTTACATAAAATGTTTCATCATTCTCAGATAATATAGTTGGAAAATGTTTTTTTTTTTTTGTTTTTTTTTTTTTTTTTTTTTAAGTAATAATAATAATAATTTAATATTTAAAAAATAAATATTATTAATTCAATTATAAAATGTAATATTTTTTCCTTAGGTTAGTGAAACGCATAAAAAATAAGAGTGACCTATATATATATATATATATATATATATATATATATATATATATATATATATATATATATATATATATATATATATATATTCCAGAGATATAGAAAATCCTAAACAAAACATTTTGGTTCTAATAGCAATATTCCACAACTTTTCAAAACTAAAATATAGCCATCGTGATTTTTTTTTTTTTTTTTAATTAACTTACTGTACAAATCCAAACAATGATTTAATGTTCAACTTTGTCACGAATAAATCAATTTATAAAAACAAATTATTTATTCCATATTTTAAACGAAGGATTAAACAAATTTTTAAAAAAATTGTGTTAAAAATTGGAGCATTAAAAGGTTTAATAAACGTTTAAAATAATACGATAATGTGGTAACACCTAATCGTGTTTTCATTTTAGTATTAAGCAGACTGAACAAAGTGTTTAAAATGTGCTTTAAACCACTTTTAAATAGCCCTTGCAAATTTAATCTCATTCAACAAACTTCAACGTGAACGGTCTTCGCCTAATTGGAAAGTACGCTGTTTTCACTATTCACCAGAAACATCCAATCTATTACTCCCTTTTAGAGGATGTACTAAAAGCGAAGTGAAGACTTAGTATCATTAATTACATAGGATTAAAGGCCTTCAAAATCTTCCCCGTTTTATCTAAGGTACGTTCTAATACTTTCATTAGATTACTGCAATAGGTTCTTGAGAATCTTTTAAGAATTTCCCGGGTTGACGGGTTCTTCAAGAAATTAGATTTATGTTGCAATACTCATGGATGCCTATTCACAAAATGAGTACATCACATTCTTAGTAACATCAAAATCAATAACTGTTTTTCAGATTCAGCAGAGATAGCGAAAATATTAAATAAACTAGCAATACCTCATATTTTAGTTCATTCGTATCACAATGTTTATTAAAGCGGATCAGTCAGTAGTCCATCTGTAGTAATCACCATCTCGATTTCCCAACATTAAACGAACGTATTTCTTGAATGACAATAGAATAAATATTGCTTCCAAAATAAAAGAAGGACACCACATTTAAAATTAGGAATCCGGAGCCTCGCACAACTTGCAATTACACTTTAACTGTATTTAAATTTGACATGAGTTGAAATAATTTATCCCTTTTGTTTCATATTTTCATTAATTAGAAAATAACCAAGTTGGCAATACGTTTCATGATAATTATTGTAGATTGGGCAACAAAAAAAATCGCCAAATGAGTGAAATGAACAATAATTTTGATGGAAATTATTTTATTATTCTTTTAGGGTAAGTGAAGTGAAGGCGGAAGAGTCGTTGATGGGCAATGCTCAAGAGAATTAAAATCTACAGGGTGTCTTAGCACCAGGTGTACAAACTTCTAGGAGTGGTAGGGTACATCTAGACCAGCTTTAGCTACTACACGGCCCGCGACAAATTTTTCCGCGGCACACCGTCACCACAGAAGAACAGAAATCAAGCTTCCCGGCGAAGACTTTTTATTTTTTTACATAATTTTAATTTGTCCGAAATAGTATGTGTTTACTATGAATAACAAAGTTCTCAACTACTACTACCCGAAAAACTTTCAGCAATATGGCTTTCTTCAAGAATAAATACAGAAATAACTTAATTGAATCTCAATCGGATGATTTATTAAGATTGGCTTCAACAAGTACTACGACAGTCAGTGACTCTTATCATGAAATAAATAGAGCGATTTCTACCTCATCGTTTCGCAGCTGATATCCACTAAAACGGGGAATCTGGAGATATGATTGACATTGTCAAGTTGAAACAAAAATATTCATACTTTTTTTTAGACTATTTACGTAATATCGAAATTGTTTTTTAATTATTCCAAAAAAAAAAATTAAACATCAATTGTAGTTTTATTAAGATAAAAAAAAATATTTTATTCAGTTTTCAGAAATGCTTTATATTCTAAAATCGAAAATAATTGAAGATATACATTGGCGTTTTCAGTATAAACCTGTGGCCCGCGAAAAGTACCAACACAGTCTTTCGGTCCGTCTCTATAAGTTAGTTGCAAACGCAGCGCTAAATAGGCAGCCAAAGCTCTAAATTCTGGAAATTAGTGCTTTCATTTGCACTTTATAGCTATTAATATTTTAGTGCCTAGATCACTGAACTTACCCAGGAGGGCTTAGAGATTTGGTTCCGGTGGCCGGGAGATAGCCGGCCCTATCACAAAGGAGGCTCGCCTCTACCTAATGATGTTGGAATGTTATACAAATTTGCGAAACCGAATTCGAGATAGTTTTTTTGTGCCACCCACCCTCTTGATATTTTGTATTTATAATAATTTGTTCGTTCATTTGTTTTGATTTGAATTTGATCGTTTATTTGTTTTGATATAAATTTAATCGTTTATTTATTTTGATATTAATTTGTTCGCTTATTTTGTTTATTTATTTTGTATTTAATTTATTTGTTAATAGGTACGTTTTGAATGAAAAGTCTGGAGTAGTTGGTACCATTCATAAGACGATATTGGGATGTAACACGCTTATACACACTTGCGAGACTGAATTTGAGAGGTTTTTTTATGACACCCACCCGCCCATCTGATGTTTTTGATATTAATTTCTACCTCACCTTGAAGGATCTCTTTAAAGGAGCTCAGTTCTAGTGGACTGATCAATTTCATAAATTATTTGTGGAGGATGCAGAAGAAGTCCAAACTGTGATTGACTACTTGATTGGGATTCCTCTTCCTTCTCCTCTGAACTTGAAATTATCTCCGGCCAGTCCATGGACTCCTGTGGATCGATGACCACCTCAACCTCCCAAAAAGGAGTATTGTCCAACCACTCCATCTCCTCCTCGCAATTCATAGCTCAATTTTAATAAATAATCAATTAATCAAATTAGTGTAATCAAAAACTCTCTTGTACAAATATCACTGTACTTAATGCAACACGATAGTTTCTTTTACACATAGAAATTAAACTACATTATTTACAACTAAGAAATTTATCTCCATTGTTAAAGTTTACTATTAAGATCTCGAGTGATTGTTGAGTGCAACTGTGTGTTAGTGTGGGTGAGACTTTTTATTATTATAAGTGAATATTGAAAAAATTAAGAAATGTTTAAAAATGGTATAATTTTAAACTTATAAATATTACTATTAATAATATTACTACTTAATAAAACTACTGTTAAATATAAAAAAAAATTAAAAAAACAACTTTTTTTATGACTCATTTCAAGCCTAAAATCCACTTGTATCTCATGACTGGTTTAGATATTACAAAGAGATCAACTTATACCCATAATGACTGACATCCAATCAGAACCATTCCAGTTCTTGGATGTTACTAGACGCAAATACAATATTAACTGCACTATTTTAAGGTTCAATTGAAATAACTTTGAAAAAATTGTCAATTGATAGAAGTAATTATGAAAGAATTGTTGAATGAAAATAGATTTTATTTGTGTCACCATTACATACTTTGATTATAAATTTGCATCAAACTGCTATTTTTAAATATCAAACTTGGAGGTATGAGTATTTTTTGGTTTCCATGTTTAAAATTTTTATAAATTGTAATATATTTTGTGTTTTTATTCAAAATGTTTTTAAAAGAAATTGTATATTTATGATAAATAACAGAAAAAGAAAACTTTAAATTTATGAGTTATTAAGCAATCAAAATAAGAAAATAAAAGTATTTTTAATACTATTACTATAAAAAAATTATTTAAGTATAATATTTTTCTAGTTTATAAGATTAAGCATTGAAAACCCTTTCATTTGGTACTTATTTTAATGAAATCGGAGCCTTGTAGCACTAATTATGGGCATTTTACTATTACGAGAGAAATGCAAATGGCGTCCAATGGGCGATACGGCGGGCTTCCGTCTAGACTTTTGATGTGTCTTAGTTCAGGACATTTTTCTGAATCTAAAAATCCTAATATGGCAATTTATTTGATGTTTGGCCTTTTTTTAGCTCTAAAATGACTGGACTACAATCAAAACAAGCAAATAAAAGTATTTTTAATGCTATTACTATCTAAAAGTTATTTAAATAGAATGTCTTTCAAGTTGATGAGGTTAAGCATTAAAAATCCTTTTATTTAGTACAGATTTGAAGCAAATCGGAGCCTAGTAGTATTAATTATGGGAATTTTATTATTACAACAGAATTTCAAAGTGGCGGCCAATATGGTGGTCTTACGCCACTTAGATTTTTCTAGACTTTTGATATGTCATTCATGACATTTTTTTTAGTCTAAAAACCCTATAAAAACCTTTTGTTGCACATTTTTTATGTTTTCGTCTAAAATTACTGGACTACTGGTGAAAAAGTTATATTTAAAAATAATCCCGTGCGTCGTAGGATATAAATATTTATTTGGCATAGTTAAAGTATTTTTTTTTTCCTTATAACTTGTTCACCAAGTAATATTATATAAATAAAAACATAACTACTAGATTCATCTTAATTTTATAATTCTTAACTGTTTATGAGTAGAAGAAAGAAACAAAATGTCCCATGGGGGTCATCCAGAGATTTGTCCTAGAATATTTTATTGTTGGAAATTTGTGATGAAAATTTTTTCAACTTCCCTTCCCCTTTAAAACATTACTTATTCTTTGATTATATCTTCCGCTTAAATTATATTAAGAATTTGTCATTTTTATTAAATGAAATAGTTCAGTGATTTTGCATATAAAAACCCGGTTCTGTTTGTATATACGCATCAGAGAATTATACAGATAGATGATACAAAAGTAACAAAACATTTGACAAAACGACAATTTACGAAAATTTAACGGTAATATGGTAAACGAATAATGGTAATCGAGTAAATAATAAATCATCAAAGTGCAAGGCAGTAAGTACCCTGTCCGACTCCTTTTACTGGAAGCAAGTCAGCAACATTTTGACCTCCTCGTATCTACGCATTACAGTATACCTGGAAGCTGAAACATTTTTACAGGTATCAGTTTGACATTTTAGAAAGATCCCTAAGTTCAAGTCTCCAAGTTGGTTATCGAGAAAAGTGTTATCGAGAAGCAGTGGTAGTAGTGTTGTAACTTCTTCTTTCTTCTGAAGGCATCGAGTCACTGGGGTACGACAGCAGTTTTGACAGCAACGAAGATCCAGTTGCACAAATGACAGTCGCTGCTGGGGAAGTCCGAGACACGTCCAGAATATTGGAGAAAATCCGGGCTTCCATGCGGTCATGCCCACAATGTTGAGGTTTGAATCGCTGCTCGTGGATAGCAAGTCGATTACTTCTTTTGACATGTATATAGTTGACCCCGTTACTTTTGTCGATGTTCATTGAATAATATATAGCACATAATATCCTTTCTTGTACAATGGAGTGCGTCTACACGCGTCTTCTGCGTGCACTACCGTGCATCTACCTGCGTACATGAACCAGCATTGCTATGTTATTCCAAGTCAATTAGGTGCACCCTACACTTCATCGAAATTTGTAATCCTTTTGCTGAGACATCCTGTAAAAGAAGTTCGTTTTTCCACTTTTAATCGTCTTTATCGAATTTTTATGGAAGTTTCGGGGGTAGGAGTGTTTATAACACCTTAAAAGGCATTGCCATCATAATGCGTCCACATTTATTTATTTTATTATTAGTTTTTTTTTTTTTTTTTTTTTTTTGGCATATATTGAAAAAGATCATTTTTTCAATGGCAGCTACCCCAGAGTCATGCATCATTTGGAAAAAAACCTTGATGACAAGCTTCATGTCCAACAGTAGCCAGTATACAAAAATTGAATATCGTAATTCAATTTGTTCGAAAGTTATGCTGACCATGGACACAAACACATATTTAATACCAATTTATTGGACTTTGACCCCACCAAAAAGTGTAGAAATGAAATCAAAACGATTTTTTTTTTTTTTTTTTTTTTTTTTTTAAATAAATGTACTGTTTGCTTTCAATTATCCAATATTATCGGCTTACAAGTGAAACACGCGATTCTTTTCTTTTTTTTTTTTTGGGGGGGGGGGTATTTATTTATCAGACTAGACTCCCCCTCTTACAAAAGTTAGATGTTTGATGAAAATAAAATTTATTTGAAAAACATTTTAAGTATTGAAGAAAATTTTGTAGACCTTAATATTTGGATTTTTTTTACTTCATTTTTGAAATATTAGGTTTTTGATTTCGCGTGTTTCACTTGTAAGCCTACAATATAAGGTAATTGAAAGTAAAAGTTTTAAAGTTACTATACAGTAAACAAAAAAAGATAACTTATGTATTATTATGTTTTCCCACATGCAATCAACATTACTGAGTGTTACCGATTTGATTCGATGTCTTTCTAAAATGAAAATGAAAAAAAAAAAAAAAATGCAAATAAAATTATAATGAATTTAAATGTAGAAGTTATACTAATTAATCAGAATGTTAAAAATGTTCATGAAGATTTATGAATTAGATCGTTTTAGAATAGTTAGTTTTACCGGAAAACGAGATCTTTTCAATTTGCCTTCATTTGATCCAACGATGTAATTAACTAAACATGCAACTAATAGATGCCCTTTGTAAAAAAAAATACAATAAAAAACATGCTTTACATAATTATTTCTTTAGAAAAGGGATAATTTAAAAAGACTTTTTTAATTATGGCCTTCAATTTTATTCTTAGAAAGTTAATTAATCATGAATAATAGTGACATCAGATTTTTAATATAAGAAAATCGGTGCACAGAATGAAATGAAATTATGAAGTTTTAGTTGATACAATATTCATAATCCACCAATTGCTAAAATATTACTTAAAAACTTTATGGGATTCATTATCAAATTTTGGCTTCTCGTCTTCATTCGAAATCAAGCTGTTAAAACATAATAAATATTGACTATTAATTTAACGTACGCATAATCAATATTTACTCAGAAAAAGGTTCCGTAAATATCTAGTTAAAATCAATATTGTACTCTTCTTAGCATGTCAAACAAAACTTGTTTGACTTTTGAATATATTTTAGAATAGAGCAGTTTCGTCTCCCAAGTCAGTGGTGTTAATGGGATTTGCAATCATAACCGTTTGTATTTGTTTGCAATAATTCTAATTGAAAATTTATAATATATATGGCCTTTAGGGAATAAATACAATAAAGTATTAATGTGTATATATAGTTTGTAAATATATTTAAGTATTAAAATAAATTCTATTTTAGCTCAATGCACATACAGGGCCTGATCATGACAAGTTGGGGCCCAAGGCCCGGACATATTCGGGGGCCCTTTTTTTCAAACGGGTGATTTATTAGAAATGGACTCGACGCAATGTCAAATGAATTAACATGAAATATAGAAAAGGTTTATGAATTAATGTTAATATTGTTTTCTAAAAGTTTTTTTTTTTTTATCACATATAAATAAAGAAATTTCAAACAATCAAATTTATAAATCAAAAGAGGAAAAACTTTGTTATATGTAACATTGCATTTCACTATAACAATGTGTATATCCGTGACAACAATATCTGCAGCATTATTCACAACTTCAGAGTCGACATTTGCTAATCTCACTATAAATTCGTCTAGATTTCCTTTCAATATTTTTTTCTCCCTATCTTTCAAAAAACCTTGTGTTTCACGCTTTTAAACGGTTTATTTAAATAAAATACTCTGGGAAACTAAAGACTGTTTAAGATCAATACGAAATGATTTTTCCGTAAAAATTATTTTATACAGGTTATAAAAGATATTCACCTAGCTTTTGTGAAACAAAAATGGTTTACAGCCAATTTCGGGGCCCCCTAAAATCCTGGGCCCAAGGCCCGGGCCTTGTGGGCCTAGGCAATGATCAGGCCCTGTGCACATACAGCCTAAATAATTAACCATTTCAATTTTTATCAATCTTCAGTAAACTCATTTTTCAAAAAAAAAAAAAAAATAACAATCTTATTCTTTTAAGACCCATAACTGTTTGAAACATGATTTATAGCTAATTTTTATGTATATTATTCTTTTGGGTCTATGTAACGGACTTTTAAAGTTATTGGGTTTCAACTATAAAGATGGGACAAAAAATGACTATCTCCTTAAGCTTGCAAAAATTTTGAAATTTAATTGTTCAGATGTGAAATTTAATCATGAAAGTCTGCAAAACAATTTCGTGAGGACGTGATGCATAAAAATACTTTACAGTACGAGCTTAAAAATTTTGTTCGTGCTGTACGTCCAGACATCCGACAACGTGAGGAAAAAGTCTTAGTGTTCATTGCTGGCATGTGCTTCGCACCAACTTTTCGTGACACCTCTACTGGCAGAGGAACTGTTTTTTTTTTGCCGTTTCTTTACAAGCTCTACTTCGTCACAATCGGAGAAACTATCCTCAGCTGTAGGATTGAATTCGGCTATTTCATGCAAATAAAAATTATACTCTCAAAATCCGACGTGCATTTAAATGTACGCGGAGTCTCAGGAGGATATGGAACGAAAACCCATTTTGCAATTTTTTTTCTTGGAAATAAAACTAAATAAACTGGATTTTGTGATTCTCAATGAAATTGCCACTTCTACACTAGCTTCATTGTTCACTAACAGTGCATTCTATCAGAAGTAATAAATTTCATTGTATTTAGTAAAATGTGTAATACGTAAATTGCGAATTTAAATGTATGTGAAATTGGTAATTAAGAAGGAGATCAATTTTTGAGGGTGTTGGTGACATTTCGTAAATATGGTTGAAATTGTAGAATATATATTTATTAACCAATATGTCACCAAAATGCCAAGTTTGGCAAACAATTTAGCATGGAAATTTGCATCCAAACAACAGGATTCATAACAGCAGTCAAATTTTCAAATATGTACTAAAAATTAATATTTTTAAAGCTTTTATAGTAACTTCGATTTTTGTTACTTGTGTAGGTGTATTTGTGACGGGGAAATCTGTGGAGGACTAATTAACCCACTTACCGTCGAACAATCAAATTAAAACTGGAGAGATCGATTCGTTGTTGATGACAAGTGCATTCTATCAATTTTGGGGCTGCCACTAAAATCCCGCTTTTACAAACGCTACTAATGCTGCTTCGGAGGACTAATTAACCCACTTGCTGTCATCTAAGGGAGCTGAAACTTGGCAGAGAGATTCGTTTTCGATGAAAATACATTCTATTAAGTTTTAGGGGCTGTCACTCAACGGTTACTTTTACACAAGCTACTATTATCGTTTCACAAGGCTAATTAACTCACTGGCCATCAGCCATTTGATCTGAAACTTGGCAGATAGGCTTGTTGTTTATGACAATGCATTTATCAAGTTTTTGGGCCAAAAAAGAGTCCATGGCACGGAATCGAATAGTTTTTTTCGTAGTGGTCCAATACTATAAAAAATCGATAAGAGCTCAATTTCAATAAAATAAGTTGCCACTGCACATAAAAATTGATTATGCGGATTTATGGTAAAAAATTAGTTTTTATGCGTTAATTTTTAATATTTTGATACAGTCTAATATTGATGCGATCTTCAAGCCCACAAGTCTGTTTCATTTTTAGTTTTCTCTGTAGCAAATGAAACTAAGGTAGCAGTATTTTTGGTCTGAGAATCCTATTAAATTTCAGCATGGGAACACATTTTGACGAGACCTTTCACTTTACATATTTCATGTAAAAATAAAATATTTGGTTGGTAATTACTATTTTTGATAGACAGACAGAGCTTTTACATAAGCTTATCATTACAGAATAGTATCAAAACTAAAATTTAATCTATATGTGTCCTTGCCTGTCAGTTAGCTTGTGATTGGACACGTCTATTACATTTCTAGGTATTCGATCACGTTGAATTTGATGGAGAATTTAAAACATTACTGACGCATTTTCATGCATACCTCCATTAATATGCCTAAAAACTTTCTCTTCTGCCCACGCACCACGAATTTTCCCTGCCACACACACAATTTCAATTACAAGAGCGGAATAAAAATATAAACTTAACAGCAACACTCACGCAAAGTGTTTCCTAAATGTAAAGCAGTCACGTGATTATGCTACTTCAGAGTACCAAGCAGTTGTATCAAATCGATAATTCATCGAAACTCATTTCGAAGGATGTTGAGCATCCTGAATTAATTTATCTGCATAGTAAATGCAAACACATTGGCTCAAGAACAGGGAACAAAAACATGCACCAATCAGATGAAGCGTGTAATCATATTCCTGTGTAACCAAGTGGGGCGGAATGTTCAGACTTATTAAAATCAAACAAACGGGAAACGAGATATGAAATTAGATCACGGAATCTAAATTAACAATCCTTTAGTCGAGGTATTTTTCGTTCATGCAGCTTTTAATCAGATGTCTGGTAGATTCATGAAATTAGAGAGTTATTGGGGATTATTTAATACATACTTTTAAATCGGATAATTATAGTTGCATGCAATACAACGAAGAATTATAAATTCTACCTGTAAACACAACTAGTAAAACTTTTTAGGCGCGAGGAATTTAATTAAATATTACTTTATTTCCCTACGCAATTAAATAGTTAAGTATCTTATACCCATGAGTATAGTGCGATTCTTTAACAACACCATATTCTAAACGAAATCTTTCATTAGGGAGGGGCGTGAAGCCAACTACAAGGAGGACAATTTAGTTATGTATAAACTCATAGTATATTAAATTACTTCTAAACATTTTAAACAACATTTCCAGTAACCTCTATTATTTCATGTGGTATATTAATGGTTATTTTGATCAACCGAAAAAATGTCCCATGTGCAAGAAAAGAAACCTAAAAGAGGATCCTCAGAAGACGCTTTACTTAGTAGAGGTAATTCAATAACTAAGCGACAGTGCTTTGGTATTCAATTATTATAGCGAAAGGAAAGCCATAACGATTATGTGTTCAATAAAAACTCATTCATATAAATATTTTTTTGCTTTTATAAAAAAAAAACTAAATAGTTTGAGATAGGTGTAAAATTAGTTTTTTTTTTTTTTAATTTTTTTTTTTAATCGAAGCAATACTCATTAATTACAGAGGCTTGCTACCAAAAAAATGTTTAGAAACCAATAGCTGATATTGATAGATTTTTAGACGCTGATTTTAAATAAAAATAGTCAAAAAGTTCCATGACGTATCATTTTTTCAAAAAGTTGAAAATTTTAAAAATTTAAACTTTCGCAAATTGAAAATTTTGATTTTTGTAGCCACCAACTTTTTGTGTTAATTAAGGATTGGGATGAGCATACAGTATCATAAGTCGTCCTCCCTAGAGAAAGCTAAAGTTTTTTTGTTTTTTTTTGTCTTAGGTGGGGGGAAAAAAAGGGAGAAAAAACACCGGAAACGAAACAATTTTCAAGTTAATTTTAATTTGTCTAAGTCCGAGAATCTGTATGCCGAACTCTTGGGCTCTAGGCTCAGCAAAATAATTAATTGGCTCCTAGTACATTTCTTTTTCATGGTTCAGAAAGAGAGAAACGGATTTCGTTCCATACATTTCATGATAGTGGCTTGGTTTACTGTCCCTGGATTGATGGAAAATTTTAATATACAGTATGACCTGAACGAGTGGGGCTTTTTAATGACTCCTCAAAAAGATGCTTCAAAATCTGCATAATGGCAGCATGTATTCTTTGGTACCAAAAGAGCATTCTGTGTACCTGAAAAAATCTTGCGAGAAGTAAACTTTGATTCTCATCCATTTGAAATATAAAGAACATGGATGGATGGTATGCGATATGCGGTGATCTAATATGCTTTCCATACAACAAGAAAGATTCATCAAGTGCCATTGCTTCTTGTGTGAATGTGACAGGCGGGATAAAAAGAATCATTTGATCAAAAAGGGATAGGCCGCAAAGCAAAGCTTTAACACTTGGAAACAAAAATGTAGTAAAGGAAGGTTTGGTTGAACCCAGAAACATTCTGTTGCCTCTACTTCAAATCAAGCTTGGCTTGATGAAACAATTTGTTAAAACTCCATCAAAAGAGGAGAATGTTTTAATTACGTACCTAGGCAACAAGTTTCCAGGACTGTCGGAAGCAAAAAATAAAGGAAGGTATTTTCATAGGTCCAGATATTCGGAAACTTTTTAAAGACGAAGTGTTTGAAAGTAAAATGTTTTCTAGTGAAAAAGAGGCATGAAGAGACTTCAAGGAAGTCGTCGCAAAATTCCTCGGAAACTCTCAAGATCCCAACTATAAATCTGTCATGAAACACATGTTAATGAAATTCAAAGACTTGGGTTGCTCAATGAGTTTGAAAGGAAATTTTTTTAAATTCGCATTTGAATAACTTTCCAAAACCTTGGAGAAATTAGTGACAAACAAGGTGCCTCCACAATCAATTGTGCTGAAGCACAATTGATTATTAAAAAAATAAATACTCTCAGTAATAAAATATAAGAAATGAATGCCATGTTTTACCTTCAAATTTTAAAAAAGACAAATACAAGATGAATTAAAAGAAAACATAACAATACATAAACACAAGTATTAATATACACTATCTGGCCAAAAGTATCCGAAAACCCTTAAAAAAAGTGGTTCTGGCGAGTGACGCAATTTGATACGTAATTGAAAGCTATAAAAGTGTTGGTAGTGGTTTGTCAAATTGTATTTATGCGTTTGTGAGGCAATGAGTAAATCAAAGAAGCTTAGTGAGTTTGATCGTGGCAGAATAGTGGGATGCCACCTTTGTGGGAAATCAGTTCGTGAGATTGCGGACATTCTACAGAAGCCTAAATCCACTGTGAGTGATGTAATTGTGAAGTGAAAACGTCGAGGCAGTGAAACGGCAGAAAAACGAAACGGTAGACCGAAAACACTTGGTGAACGCAGCCGCAGAACTCTGGAAAGGGTAGTAAACAAAATCGCAAGTCCTCGTTGGTGGAAATTTCTCAGAAGTTCCAAAGTTCATCAGACGTTAGTGTTAGCAGCAGGACTGTCCGTCGAGAGTTAAAAGACTTGGGATTTCATGGTCGTGCAGCCGCTCACAAGCCGAACATCACTCTACAGAATGCGAAGCATCGATTGCAATGGTGTAGAACTCACCGTCATTGGACTGTGGACATGTGGAAAACTGTTCTTTGGAGTGATGAATCTCGCTTTACAGTCTGGCAGTTGGATGGACGCGTCTGTGTTTGGCGGATGCTCGGCGAACGTTTCTATAGTGACTGCATTGTGCCGACTGTTAAGTTTGGTGGTAGAAGCATAATGGTGTGGGTGTGTTTCTCGTGGTTTGGCCTGGGTCCGTTAGTTCCTGTGGTTGGAAACATGAACTCTGAGATGTATATGGACATTCTGGACAATGCTACACTCCCAACTCTAGGGTAATATTTCGGGGAAGGCCCAATTCTCTTCCAGCAGGATAACTGCTCCGTTCACACATCGAGGCTTGCACAGACATGGTTTGACGAAATGGGTGTTCAAAAACTGGACTAGCCTTCTCAAAGCCCCGATCTAAATCCCATAGAACACCTTTGGGACGAATTAGAGAGCAGATTACATAGCCAGCCAAATCGACCATCTTCACTGCAAGCACTCACTTCAGCTGTGATGGACGCCTGGAAGGCAATTCCTATGGTCACCTATCAAAAATTGGTGGAAAGTCTTCCCAAACCTGTGCAGGTTGTCATCGATGCAAAAGGGGTACCAACATCATATTAATATGTGCCCCAGGACGCTCTAAGTCCATACCACTGGGTGTCCGGATACTTTTGACCAGATAGTGTATTAATTCTTCCCTCAATTCATAAAAAATAGATTTAATATTAATGTTCATTCATTGTATATGCAAAAAAAAAATTGAAAAATCATGTAATAAAGAATTGGAATACATTTCAATAGAAGTAAATAATGTTCAAACAACTCAAGCTAATATTTGGAATAATTTATAATTAAACATGTTGCGTTGCAGTCATGAATTTCTTTAATCCTTCATCGTCATGTCATGAGAATTCACGGGAAATGACTTCATGTGTACTTAGTAGTTAATTTAAACATAATTAATTGAGTTTCATAGGAGTATCAAATATACTGTTAGACTCGTATTTTATTGAGCTTTTATTTACATGTGACTTTGAAAATCGTAAAATTCATAATTCAAGTATTTTGATGAAAAAAAAGTCGTTCGGTAAATGCCCTTTCAGGTGTTTTCAAAATCCTAACTACGAGTAAAAATTTCATAAAGAAGAAAAAAAAAACTAACGTCCTCCAACAATAACCAAATCCTGACCTCCTGACCCACCAACAAAATTACGAGTATTACTTTAAATACAATAAATTATAAATAAAAATTTTAAACAGACGTTTGACTTTCACTCAATAATCTTTAAATGACTTAGAAAAGAAAAAGGGCATTTTCTTTTTTTCTTTTTTTTTTTCAAATTTCGCCAATTTCCTCACAGACCTCGTGGACCTAATGAAAGAGAACTGAGTAATAATCAAATAACTTAAATAAACTTGAAAATAAGTTTGCATACCAAAGATATATGCTACAACATTAACAAAACTGAAAAAATATAGATTTATTATAACCATAAACCAATGATATGTTTATTGTATTCCTAATAAGTCCATCACTCACAGTCTTGTTGGGCTATAAATCCCTTTTCATACCTCAATGGCACTTGGCTTCCATTAGTGACAACAAAACCTTTATTGACAGATAACTACATTAAAAATACTTCAAGAATATTAAACTCTAGTGTAACCACTTGTTAAAAAATTACTGAAGAAGCAAACAAATTTTCCTTCGACACTTGGTAAAAAAAAGCTGACGCTTCGGAAAATACCACGTTTTAGTTTTCCAAATATCCTGCGCTAATAATGACTTATTTTTATATATTTCTATAAGTTTGCCTTTCTGAAACATATATAGTTTCTGTGGATTGGCAAAATTATTCATCAACAGTTTTCGTTTAAGACAGGGATGATAGTATTAGATAGTGGGACATTATTTGGCTGATCTACATTGTAAAACATGCGTTAAAGGGTTTAATAGATTTATAAGGCATTTTCAGAGATTTTAAGTAAAATAACAATGGTTCATAAAAGTCACATACGAATTATCTTCCCATATCCGTACAATTTATAATACATGGAACCTATTAAGAGATTACGTTTCGTAAATGGGTCCCAGACGGAGCCCTTTCATACCCAACGCATGATTTAGCCTATATAAGTAATTCTCGTAATCCCAATATATGGGTTTTCCATGGGTTCCTACTCGATTTGAACGATCGAAAATTAAGCAATCAAATTACATAGAGACACGAAATGAAAAACGAGATTTTAATATTACTTTGCCAAGGGCAGCTTTCAACTATTTCTTCTTTTCAACTTTAATTTACATTGTCCAAATGTATTTTTAAAAAAAGGTTTCAGCTAGCTTTCATCAAAATAAAATAGTCATTTAAATTTTTATATTAGCCTATATGGAACATAGGATTGTAAAAGTAGGGCATATTTAAGCGTATAAAAAAAACGATGTAGTTTTTATTTTTTTTTACCTTGACATTTTCGAAGCTTTGAATACAGAGGTTTTGTGAATGGTGTGGAAAATGTGATGTCTATAAATACGTAAGTATGTCTGCGTGTGGAGCCATTCTACTGAAACGTCCACTTCGCTGTCTCACGTCTGCAAAACTCAAAATAAAGCATTTTGAAAGAATAATTTGTATATGTCTTGTATAGTAAGTTATCAATGCACAAATGCAATACATTTAAATTTTGTTTCTCACATTTTTCAGAAAACACACATTGAGTATTGAAAAGTCACTACTATTCACTTTTCACAAATTTTGCCTTTCTAGGTCGATAGATAAAGTATAACAATTAATGTATAATTTGAAATATCTTTTTTCTTTTTTAAATATCATACTTTTCAATTGCAACAATATAGAGCATTTCCAAAGAGTATTTAAAATATATTTCTGTACTAATTTTGTGTCATTACCGTTCAATACTTTTAACGTCCTTTCTTAACCACTAAGTGGAAATCCTGTTTCAAATAACATGCTTTTGGAGCAACATCCTGTTTTAGGGATATGATTGGAATAATAATACAGTCAAACCTCATTAACGCGAAGTCGACGGGGCCGCCGAAATTGTTTGCTCTAACCGAATTTTATGCTAAACATCATGTTTTTTTAAATTAACGTTAAGTTTTAAATACGGAGACCTGCTTTTGCTTCGCGTTAAACGACATTTCATGTTAAGCGATTTCTTGTTAAGGGGTTTGACTGTACTGCTTGAAATCATCTTTATATATCTTAGTTAGGATTGCTGAGGCAGATGGTCGGTAAATATACTTGTATTGCTTTTATTACTATTCGTAATCTTATTTAATTGTATTAAATTTTATTTATACTTATTATGACACATTTTTTTAGCAGATTAACTTATGTTTTAATATTTTTTTTTTTTTTTTTTTTTTTTTAATTTCTCATTTTTTACTTTATGAGACCTAAATATGACGGAATGCTATTACCATCCTCATAGCTTAATTCACTTATTTTTGAAAATGTTATTGTTATACTCTTTTAAATATTCGCTCTATCAATATTTTGAGAAATTAATTTTATTTTGAGTTTCAGGTCTAGTCTAGTATAAAAAAAAATAGGTGTTTTCGTTTCGATAAAAATATTAGCTTCCCAAAAACATTTACTTTATTAAAAAAATTAAACTGAAAATTAGCTGTTTGGTGTATATCATAACCCATTAACGACTGTGGGTAAAAAAATTTGCCAATCCACATGTTAGTTTTTTTATTTGCTAATAAATAGCAATTGTGGTTCCACATAATGTTTTTTAAAAATCATAAAAATAATTTTTCAAAAAATCTGAAAATTCAAAATATTCTTTAAATGATCTAATATTCTTTAATGATCATGGTATAGGATGAAAAGTAACTGTTTTTAATTATTTTAATGTCGTCTTTAATATGTTATGACTAGTCCATAATAATTAACTCTAAAAACTAAGACAATATAAAATTTAAATATTTTTTACATTATTTAAGATGGTATTGTTACTTTCTACCTAATTTACATCTTCAAGCATAATTTTCTTTAAAATAAATTCATGATTTATAAACTTTATAGTTTGATCAAAATACAGATCTCATCTTTCTAAAAATTTTCCAAATTTACCAAAAACGAAGTCGTTGACATTTGAAAATTTAGAAGCCTAAAACAAACGTTTAAGGAAAATGACCCATATATGTTTAAGCTTAAAAATACGTTATATATGCTTGTATGTATTTAAACAACTTATCTGCAAAACAGATCGTGCTTCTATGTTCGAATTTTGTATGCAAATCTCAAAGATGTGCTACGGATACTTGCCATTAGAAAAAATTAAGGATTTTCAAAAATTGCCGAAAGACATCTTTAACTATTATGATCAAAATTGCTCTGATGGTTAATGCATTTTCAGATGATTTCAATTTCTCCAACACTGAAATTCGCTTAGCGTTCGCTAAGGCATAAAAAATTGAAACACAACATTGAAATCCAACAGTTATAATATTTATACAAGAGTAAAATTGTCCAGTCCTGTGAACAAAAATATATGAAAAAAATACATATCCATATAATCCATTTCAGTTTATACAGGTATCTATAATAATAAAGCAAGCTGTCTGTGAATCTGTGGAACTATAGAATGCTACTTAAAATAGGCTTAAAGCTTTGAAATTTTCAACATAAGTAATTTTGGTCTTCTTATAGTACTTTTGAAGAAAAGAATGTTAAAATTTGAATTAATATTTTTTTTAATAAATTTTATAATTGTTTTTGATTTTTTTTACAAAACGACTTCTGATAGGGCTACAGGTCTGAAATTTTCAACATTAGTAGTTTTTGCTTTCTAATTGGATTTTTGTAAAACGGAATCTTTAAATTTTAATTATGTTTTTTTTTTTTTTTTTTTTTTTTTTTTTAATTAATCAAAAAATATTTTACAAAACGATTTCTAAGCTAGCTGTGTTTGCGTAACAATGATATTTTTCAGCAAGCAAAGCGGGTTGTGTTTGTTACAAGGAAACTTTTAGCGAGCGAAGCGAGCTTGGTTTTATGTAACAAACTTTTCTGCAAGTGAAGCGATCCCATTCGCGAAGGGCTAAAAGCTGGGACCAATGGCGGATCCAGCCAGGGGGCACGGGGGGCGCGCGCCCTCTTCTCAGGTGGAGTCTTTTTTTACAATTTACAGAAATAAATAATAATAATAATAAAAATATTTTTTTTTTCCGAGTTTTTTTCATTAAATTCACGCAACAATCATATTTTAACCTTCATCTAATTTCCTAAAAAAGTAACAAAAAAAAGCTTATTTTTGTACCAAGGTTCTATTTATAGCCTTCTCTCTTCCCATTCAAACGGATGTTGGAAGACTGTATAAGTATTCAAACCTTCACCCTCTTGACCTTAAAGATATCTTGAACCCCTGATACCCGATCCCTTTTCTATTGAGTGGGATTTTGACTCACATGTGTAATGTCCAACGCCAACCAGGGGAAAAAATAATGAGAGGTTGACTATTTGGGTTACTAATTTTGGAGCAATCTAGGCATGTTACACATGTTTTTAGAGTACTTTCTTTTTATGCTGAATCGAATGAAAAAAAGCAAAACGATATAGCTAATCTAAAAAAAGTTGCAGTTCTTTTTTATAAACGAAAACACATGTAAAATCCAAGAAAAGGTAAAATACGACATTAAAAAATAAAAAATTGGTCCGTCCATGAAACATTGCAAAAACGTTTTATTTGTCATGAGTATAAAGAAACAAAGGAGTTCATAAAAAATATCTAGCATAGAAGGGTGTTTTTTGAGGAGTGGGAGAGGGGGAAAGAGTTTTTTTTTTTTTTTTTTAAACTGAAAATTAATTTTGTATAACATGGGCATTTCGCCTTAAGCTAAGATAGCGAGTTAGAAATGTGACAAAAAAAAGGGGGGGGGATGGTCAATCAATGGATACGGATTGTCTTGAAGTATATTTCTAGAACACTGCATAGATTTTTTTTTTTTTTTTAAACTTTTTTTAATTTTTAAATATTCGATTTCATCCTGGCTAAGGCACAGGTGTTGCGCCCCCCCCCCCCTCAGGAAAATCCTAGATCCACCACTGGCTGGGACCTATACCCCAATGACAGGTCTCAACAAAGCATGGCCACTCAGCTATTCTATAATAATAAAACAAAGAGTTTGTCAGTGAATCTATAGAATGATACTTAAAATAGGCTTAGAGCTCTGAACTGTGCATCGTAAGTATAGTTATGTCTTTCTAATTGTACCTTTAACAAACAGAGTGTTGCAATTTTAATTAATGTCTTTTTGATTAATTTTTTCAATTAATTATTATTATTATTAGACCAAATTACTTCAAATAGGGCTCTACAGCTCCGACATTTTCAATAACAGTAGTTTTAGTCTTCTAATTGGACTTTTGAAAAACAGAATTTTAAAATTTTAATTAGTTTTTTTAATTAATTTTTTAATAAAATTAATAAATATTTTACAAAACAATTTCTAACAAGGGTAGTGGAAATACATAATTTTAGTAGGCGAAATAAGCTTATACAAGGGCTAATGTTCTTTTGTCTGTTCGGGGTAAATTTTCTTCGCCAAAACTGGAAATTTATAATTACTTGTATAGCAAAATTATTACCGTTCTCGCCAACTTGTCAAAATTTGTGTTTCTGGCTCAAATTTGTGTTATTGGTACTTTATTTAATGAAAAGTGCTAGCCAGTAGTGTAAATGAAAAATGTAGGATCTTTCACATCCTTAGTAAAAGTAACAAATTTATCAAAGGAAATATAATAAGAGCTTAAAAATTTTCCTCGGTATTTCTAGGAAAAGTTTAAGTATTTATCAGGAAATATCCTAAGTGAATTTATGAGGAAAGCTGTCTATTCTTGTCGTGTTACACTGACGTGTCCCATGATTCAGGTGATTATAAATGAATAAGACATAGTTGAAATTATTACTTTTTCTTATCAGATTGTCAACAACTATTATTATTATTAAAAAAAATAACATATTAATCATAATTTTGTACTTCTGGTAAATTGATCATTATTCTGCAATTGCATAATTAGTAGACTGATCATAGTTTTTAAATATATTGATCATAATTTTTCTTTTCGCAAGTAAGAAAAGAGAGCAGGAAACATTCCTTACGTATTCAAGAGAATTCCCTATAATCATAATAATGATTAATTAATAATTGTGTACGTAAATCGAAGTCGTTAAAAATTGATTTTTTTTGGAGTGGTATTAAAAATAGACGATCTCCGCTCACCTGATATTTGCATATAGCCATCCCTTTATTGAGTTCCTATGTATGCAATAAAGTACTAAATTGATATTTTTCATTTAAAATTGATTTTTTTACTTTTAATATATAAATAAACAGATTGTTTTGTATTCAAAACATATTATTAAAAAAAATACCAAGAAATTCATTAACATCCGTTCTTCATCATCTCATAAGCACTCATATATGATAGCAATCAATTAATTTGACTCAGAATATGTCTTATATGAAACGGATTCGGGATAAATTCCCAGATTTTATATCTTCTCGAAATCTACTTTTAAAACGAATTGCCATGAATGCGATTCCTAAAGATGTCAATTAACACTTTTTCTTTTTGTTTCTTTTCCTTATTCTCCAAATACAAATATAATGAAATCCCTCTTGCTTTGATAGACACTATCTTTCAACTTCAAAATGTGCTCCATTAATAAAATGAAATTAACAACTCGATGAATTTCAAATGGAAAGCTAAAATCTATCAGTCGATTTAGAATTTCTTGATAGAATATTAATTTATCTAACATCCTATTCCAAATTACCTCAAATTTTTGACGGGGGTTATCCAAATGCAGGCTTACTACTTGCTCAGGACTTCTTAATCTTACTCATTATTTCTTAATCTTGTCCAATTGAGTTTGTCATTTAGCTAGTAGCAGCCGATGGGGGGGGGGGGGAGGGAATCATCAAAAGTTAGTATATGAATGGGAGGAGGGGGCAAACTGCAAAATAATAGGATATTACCATCAAAATTACGAAACTTTTAAAAAGTACACCACTGCATTTAGCTCTGTTTTCTAAAACTTAGGAAGACGGATTTTTTTAAAAGTTGCTGATAATTTTTTTAAAATATAGTCAAACGTCGCGGAGTAGAAAGCAATTTACTTTTGCATTTTAACATACATTTGAATTGCGTTTCTATTATTTTACAGCCTGATTTCATGTATCCAAAATTATTATTAATTTTATGTTTAGGAAATTCAAATATTCAACAAATGTATATATTCATTAACTTTTTTGAATAAAGGACATATTCGTTAAAATTAATGCCAGCAGTTGCAAAAGATTACAAGGTAGCCTTGATTTTTCGAAACTATTTCCTTTCTCGAGAACGAATTTAAATCGATTATTAAACAGCTAATAATTTTATTTTATTTTTTTATTTTTTTTCTATGAATTTTGCCGCTTTTTTTTTTTTTTTTTTTTTCAATTACTTTTATTTCAGCAACTATAATGATGCAAGCGTTCCCCTTACACCTTCCAGACACCACCACTGTTCATTATTTTTATGAAATGAATGAAGAAAATCGACGTTTTGTTTTAAATATATTTTGTCATGTTCAAAAAAAGTGTAATTTTGGCTTTTCTAATATCTGGCAAGCATACAAAAATGCACAATTTTGCGATATCCAAACACCCGAAAAACTGTTACAAATTTCCACATTCTTTACACTGCCACCATTAATTGAAAGGCCCTATATCCAAAACATTTAAATGCATATTTTGACACTTTCTGGTTACTTCTTGGAAAATAATCTTTTTATTTCTTTGAATGTTTTCAAGAAATAAAAAGATGGATTGAATTGCTCAAGTTTTTCTCCTTGAATGGTTCAAGTTTTTAAGTCATAAAACCTATACAACAATAAAATGTAAACAAAATATATAAAAACATATATATAATATGTGTTAAAGTCATTCGTTTTTCAATTTTTTACGCCATTAAAGCATTTTTACGGGAATTTTAGAAGTGGGGATATTTAGAATACGTTAAAAGTCATTACCACAGCGATTTTTATCAAAATCATTAAAGCCGTTTTTTAGCAATGATTGAAAAACATGATTTATTTTTATGATTTTTTTTTTTTTTTTTTTTTTCAATGGCAGCTACCTTACGCTTATTTGCGATTTTGACAAAAACCTTAACGGTAGGTCCCATGGCCAACACCAACCCGCACACCAAATTGGAACATCGTAAGTCAATTTGTTCGGGAGTCATGCTGACCACATTCACACATACACACACACAGATAGACATTTTTTCTGGATCACTTTTTTGAAATCAGGATCTTCCAAAACGTGGAGAAATGCAAAAAAAAAAATTTTTTTTTTTTTTTTTTTTTTTTAGGACTGAATGCTATACTTTAATTTTTAATTACCCTATGTATACATATGAGTAATTGAAACTAACAAATATATGTTTCAAAGAACGAGCGCAAAAGCGTCAAAATAGGCACATGATTATTTTTTTTTTAATTATTATTCTTTTATGGTTTTTTAACTTATGACGGCAGTATACTTACTTAACACCTTGAGTCTCAGTCGGAATCAACTGTTATTTCCCTTTATAGGGTTATCCAAAAAATGCATCTTTCTATCATCATTTGTTTATTTTTCTTGTGCACATTAATTTCATTGGTACGATCAAGGCTTACAAGCAAATTATTTAATCGATGTTAAAGTAATTTTTAAAAAATTCTTCTTAAATTTTTTCATAAATCGTTTCGTATTTTCGTATAATTGGAGTAAGAGAAACATTCGTCAAGAAAAGGGCACAAAAAACTAACTGTACGTATCGCGTTCACATTAGACCACAGTTTTATTTTTTTTAAATATTGATAATAGGCGGTAAATTGTGTATGGGAGTTTTGTTCTGAAATCATGAAATATAGTTGGATTGTTGATGGATATTGCCCAGTGCGTGTTCCCGCGTTCCTTTTAAATGTGTTGCTGTTGCAAATACTTGAACTTGCCTGCTCTGCTATAAAAGTTGTGGATCGAGCATAAGAAATAGCTCTCACGGAAGAACATTTTCATTTTCTTACTTAACTTTAGGTTTAGTGTCCAATAAAGAAAAATATTTTTAAATTCAAAAACTTTGTAGACGAGCGAATGTAATTTCTTACTTCTAAAAAGATAAGGGGACGTCGTTCCAACGCATTCTCCCTCCACTACACCCCTGAAAAGAATCGACAGTTAAATCCTACACTTTAGAACTTCAATAACACCGTGGTTTGAATTATCATCTTCTAACCTTTTATTTTTGTAGTATTTAAAGTAACAAATGGTTAGGCTTTGATTCGGTGACATTTACACCCCGCAGGTTTTAGCCGCTTATGTTCTGCGCGTCAAAATGCATTTGAATGATGAAGACATTAGTCTCCCGCTTCTATCATTAGTCTCACGCTTCTATATCAGGATGTCAAATCTACCAAAGCAATATGCATGCTTAACATCATACCGGAATTAAGAGTAATGTTTGGGAAATATTTGCTAAACAAGTTCTTGGGTGTTAAACAAATAACCTTCACGTGTTAGAGCTCGTTGTTTTGCAAGTTCAAATTTGGTTTGAAGAACGTTAACCAATTAGAACGTTAACCAGAAAAAGATATATTCAAGTTAAAGTATAGTAGGACTTTGCTGTCTGTAAAGATAACAAGACTAAAATTGTATATTTATCGACATTAACTTCAAATATGTATCAATTAGTTTCCAACAGTACCCCCTTTTCCAACAAATAATCAAATAGTTTTTTACGTCTTTTAAATTAATTGATATACCTAATATTCAAAATTATCCATGAGACTGCCTTAATTATTTAAAATTGTATCTAAATATGAGCATTTTTTTAAACATAACTACTTTGAAATACACCCTGAACCGCATGACGGCAGCACTGTTTGGAGGTAACTAATGATTAATATTCGATTTCATCGATAGGCAGCAGGACATTCGATGACAGGTTGAGGTTCAAGTTAAATGTCTGTAAACTGGGGGGCGAGAAGAGGTTTTGAGAATTGACATCGAGTGTAAACATTTCAACAAAACATCTGATTTCTTCTGAATATATCTTTTCAAACTCAAAGTTTCAGCAAATCTGGTTGAAGTACCTAGTCGCGATCGTGAGTATCATATTCTTGTGTACTTCTTTGTTGTGAAATGCTATGCATAAAAAAGCAAAAAGGTAATCTATTTATGGTTTTCGCGTTTATTGACGTTTTCATTCAGTGTCAGTTCTATTTTACTATTTAAATAAGCGTATCTACAAGCATTACTTCTTTTGTAGCATCTTTCCAGGATTATTTTGTGTGCATTCTTTCGAGTTTGTATCATTACCTGTGTTCCTTTGTCTTGATCGCTCCATTGCAATTTCCAAAATGAATGTTTTGTTTATTTACCTGATTAAATAATGGTATTTTCGTTTTATGCTCAAAACTTACTTTGTTTTATTGTCAGTAAAATTTATCTTCTTTATTATTTAATTTAAATTTCTTATAAAGTTATCGGAAACCTTTTGATAGCATTCTATTGTGTACATATTATTTTCAAATGTTTATAAAATTGAGAAGCCCATCTTGGAATATATTTTGTTAAGTAAATGTTATTTCTAAACTCTTCTATTGTTTTAGAATATTACTTTATATCGTGCGTCAGTATTTTTTGGATTGATTGCATTAATTACAGCCCGTTTAATCGGGCCCATTTTGCCGTGAACCATAATAAGTTCCAGTTTTTCAATCCCAAATAATACAAAAAATTTGTTTATGGAAATGAAAATGCCAAAATTAAGTTTTAGTTTAAAATATAATTTTTCCTATTTCTTAAATTTTATTAAGTAAGATTTCAGAAAATGAAAAATATTGTAACAAATATTAAATGTACCTATATCAACTTACACAAATGTTAACTTGTTTACATCCAGAATGTAGGCTACAAGTGCACTATTGTGACCTGGCTATTTTTGGTAACTTTCTTCAACTTTGTTTAAGAGTTGGATGTATTGAAATTTTAACCCTCTTAATCTCTCTTTCTAAACTATTTTATAGTGCTTTAAATATAGTTCAGTTCCATAGTTAACCAAAATTGTGGGTCTTAATGCATCTGACGCATTTTAAAGTGCTATTAATTCTTTATACTTGATCAAATTAGCATATTTTGCAAATTTGTTATAATCTGATTTTCTTTCATGTATATTCTTTTTTCAAAATTTTTAATGATCACATATATTTTCTAAAAATTTGCATTTGTACATTACATATGTAAGTATTTTCTTTGTTCTAATGAGCAATGAAATTACTCTAACCTCACTTCTTGCTTTTTATTGCTAAATTGGTAATTTCTTGGTTATGAACCATAACTATATTAGATAAATTTTTGTGTAATTGGCATTTATTACAAAAAGTATACTATTAATAAAATATATTAAATAATAAAAATATATTTTTAGGTATAAACAACTTTAGTAGGACTAATGCAATTAATTGCAGTTGGAATTTATATTAAAATATTTTAATTATTAATAAAATTTTACTCCCAAACAGTGAAATATCACATCTCTGGACTATGACCATTTACTATTTTGACTTTTTCCAGGGTAATATTTTATAAATTTCAAACACTTAAAATTCCTTAGACTACATTTTTATGTTACGAAAATGTTTTAAAAACTCATTTTCCATGCAAGTTAAATTTTATTTCAAATTTTAACTGCCTGGTAACCAGGGCAATAAGTCTCATCCATGGATGCCCAAAAAACTGTAATTAAATGCTTGCAGTTACCAGTAATAAACTGTTTTAATAAAGGAATCAGCTGTTAGGCAGATATTTTATTCAGATGCAAAGAACAAGGTACAGACGTAGTTGTTTATAAATATATTTATCAAATTTTTGCACTTGTCAGTGAAGAGGTTGAGATGAGCATGTATTCTACGTTGGGCCAAATAGAATTTAAAGTATCAATTAAATTTCTGAAATAATTGTTGGAATTTCTAATGCGTGATAAAAAAAAAAGCTTTGTCTTGCAAATATCATGAAATGAAATCTGATGAAAAATCTATCACATGCAAAAAAAACTTGTGTTATCACATCTGTTTAACAAGTTGTACTTGAATGTGACGGTATAAAAGAGAATGGTACTTTAGTAGTGGTCCTTATGATAGATTTCAATTTTATTTTTTCTCACCCCCTAATTTTTTTTCTTTGGCTATAAAAAGATTATTATGACCATTTTTTTTTAAATTAAAAGTGATTAACCCGTTTCGCTACGAGCTTGAAGTTTGCTGTTCTACTTTATTGCGCTATGTCACTGCACCTTTCAATAAAACATTACGTAAGCACAATTAGCTGTCGAACACTAAGACATTATTGCAGAATGGTACTACCTCACTCAAAAGGAGGTTTTAAGTGGCTGCAATTTGGATATAACACGGTGGGCTAAAAGAGGATGGTCGAGATGTAGGAGCACACTCTCACTCCATCCTACATCTAATGCAGTGTTTATTTTAATTCGCAATTGTCACTAGGCTTCATCTAAAATACGGCAAGCACTTTAACCCACTGGCATTCATGCACGTATATATGCGTCAATTGATCCTCAGTTTTTCCAGCACTACGCAACATTTTTAAATTTTAAATAAAATATTTATTTGAATTAAAAATTATTGCAGGGACAACAACTGTAGAATTTCGCCAATTTCCTTGATCATCAGTGGGTTAAGAACCAATATCAAAAATATTTAATATCTAAAGTTTATCACTAGGTGACTTGCAAAAAATTACCTTTTAATCAACAGCTTTTGTCATTCTTGATTTGATTTGCTTCAGCAAACAAGAGATAATTGAAATTAATGGTACGAAAATGCTTAATATTTTGTTGTTCTGATACCACATTGCTTATTACAGACCAACAGTTGTTTACTTGGAATAACTAGCTAAAAAAAAATTATTTTCATTACAAAGTCATCACATAAAGCAGTTATTACAGTGGATAAATGGAATAGGTTAAAGTAGAACTGTATCAATAAGGAGGATTTTCAGGATGGAAAAACATATTTAAAGGAGGCTTCTAACAAAATATAAATTTAAAAAGGTTATTTTTAAAAATGCTTGGGAATTAAGTGAACTTGCGTTACTTGTCCTGGTGATGTTATTAAGGTTTGAACTATAATTCCTTTTTACATTTGCATCCGAGTTGAGTTCATAAAGGAGAAATTCGAAATTTTAGTTCATTTTCAAAGCCCAGATAAATTATAAGTCAGTAGAAAGCTCACATATAAGTTCTCGTGTACCAATTGTGTCAGGGAGCTCTTTCGAATTAAAAACACCTTAAATTCTACTTTGGTAATAAACAGTGGTTTTTCCAAATTATGCCCACACATTTTAGCTGAGTTGGTTGTAATTTGGTATATGTAATACTGTAAAATATATATGTATTAATGCATACCATAATTGCTGAAAATACAGATATTTAACTGTGAGAAAGTGATAGGATAGAGAGACATGCAGTTGTAAATTTCAGCTTTTTCATAAATGATTTATTATAAATAATAAAAATCTTCACCCTCAGATTAATTTTTAATATATTTATGAGTTTAAATGTGGCAGTTTCCAAATTTGTATCAGTCAAACAACTTGAATGTTTAAGAAGGTTAAAATTATTAAAGAATTATTAAATTAATTAAATTTTCTTTTAGGAAACAAACGTTTCTATATGTATGTCAAACATACATTAAAAATTTTTGTGTAGCATATTACACTAAAAATAAGACTAGATTAAAAAAAATTTCATTGTTAATAAAAAAAAATAGTGAATGTGTTTTGCTATGTGTTAGACGACCACCGCAAGCAATACTCATATTGTTAAAAAATACATTGCACATTAAATTCGTTCATTTTGCCAATTCCTTATCCATTTTCACCATCTTCAATCAATGTGGTATGTGTTAATATTAATTTATTATAATAAAATTTGATATCTTTAAAAGTCATGAGAAAAAAATGCCAGGGGTCTGAAATCAAATTTGAAATAATTTTATTTTGTGCGATATTTTTAACAATTTCAGGCTCGTTGCGACACAAGCTAATATTAATTTATCAGAATGACATTTTATATACTATCATTAGGTCAAAAGGGGGAAATGAGGGTGTGAGAATAAAGTCGAGAGGACATTTCATTTTTGAACCCATATATAAGGACCACCCTGATTATACATTACTTTTGCTGATATATATATATGCTTGTAAACATATAAACAGCCTAATATCTTGCAAAAGCATCTTAAAAATATAAACAGCATAATTCATAGGCACCTTTTGTTTTATTAATTAACATTATTAATTTTATGAATTAAATTTATTAAATAATATTTGGAATTTTAATGCATGGTACTAATAAAAAGCTTTGTTTGGGAAATATCATGAAATAAAATCTAAAGAAGTATTCCTCACTTTCATAGCTATCGTTTTGTCACACCCATAAATATCAAGAATGCTTTTTTTTTTCTAAGTATTGATCAAATTTCTGTCCAATTTTTTCATAGAGTGATCCACTTTTTACATTTTGTCCTAAACTCTAAAAACTGAATTTTTAATTGTTAACCACTGTTAATCTTAACTCTAAATTACGATTTGTTGATTATCAGATTTATTCCAATAACAACAAATCATCCTAAATCTTATTTCTTAGAAGATGCATACATTTTATCAAAATTCCCTGACTTTGAAGCACTTATTTTATTTAAACTTGATACTTCTTTAATCTGAAATGACATTTAACAAAACAATACAAATGCATTTAAAATGATAAACAAATTGAAGTTAAGAGTTTTCCTTTTGTTTTTCAGGCTACCGATCATGCGAGTTCTGTCTCCTTCAACTAGTTTCTACTTGTCCATTGTGTTAGTCCTCCTAGTGTATTGTAAACTTAGTAGTCGTGACTAAATTTTCTAGGAAACAAATTGTCTATTTATTTAATTTATTTATATTTTAACCAATTATGTTGTACCGTATTTAAATCTCGTATATATCAAGTGCCTCTTTATACACTGTCTCGTCATCAATACCCTTGTGTTTTGTCGAATCGATTTCAAAGTTTGTGTAGTTTTTTTTTTAAATTGAAAGCGGCATAAATCTGTCTGAGCTGGAGCTGCTTGGAGCTAGGCCTGAGGAGGCGGGTGGAATGTTTGATTGGGATGAAGGGGACAGGTTCTCTTTTGAAGATAGTGACCGATTTGAGGAGGATTCTTTGTGTTCGTGGATAAGTGAACCGGAGAGTTCTTGCAATAATTGGAGAGGATGGAAGAAGCAGAATGGAAACAACTGTGGCACATACCATTTGCCTCATTTCAAAAATAAAGGTAAGGTGAAATTACTAATATTTTTTAAGATTATGAAAACAGGTGGGATTTTGAGTACTACAATTGCATCGTAATGTGTGGATTTCGTTATTTTGAGGGTACAACAACTCCAAACTTTTTATACTATTGGCAACAGGTCCCAACCCGTTGACCTGTGCTTTCCTGTTCGCCAACTATCCAGAGCCAAACTGTATATCCTTTATTTAGAGACTGATTTTTGTTGTTTATTATTTTGTATACCTATGAAAAAGTGCTCATCGGTATGAAAAGACTTAATTTGTTATGAAGAAGAATTGTCAAAAAAAAAATTCGACCCACAAAATCCATACAAACTACGGAAAGTCCTTAAAAAACAGTTGGTATCTCTTCTATTTCCATAGATTATCAGATTGTCGTATTATCAAATTTTTTATTACCAAGTCGTGAATCTTTTTAAATCCTTTATATTATCTTCTAATTTGTGTGTGTGGATGGGTAATTGTGTTTGTCGATGGCTGGCTAATTTGCGAGGGCCAAATTTACCCCCTTACAAATCCAATATGGCTAGATTGGATGTTGATGATAATGCATTACATTAAATTTTGGGGCTGTCACTCTCACTAAAAGGTCGTTTTTAGAAAATACTAATAAGCCAGCTTGCCATCATCCAATGGACAATTCCTGCATTTTTTTTTTTTTTACATTTTTTTATTCGATTCTAAATGTTTCGAAATGACCATTAACACAAAAATTTCTTTTCTCCACGCTTTTTTTTTTTTTTTTTGTCAAAAAATTTGCATTTTAAGTTTTCCTGTCAGATTTTTGTGGGAAAACGGACCTTTTTTTTGCGACTCTATTGTAACGTCATCGTTTCCTAAATATCTCCATAGGTCATGTGGCCTTTGCGGCTGTTAAAACGTTGTTATCATGGAAATTTCAAATACTTGTCTTCTCGTCCTTTTGTTTTCATATTATTTGATTGATTTTTTCTTAAAATGTCTTAACATTTTCTACAAATATTGTATCGTGCCAATGTGCAAAAACACAACCCTAACAACTCCTAACAAAATTTTCATATACGTACCACAGGATAAAAATAATCGAAAAAAGTAGTGCCAAGCGATGAAGAGGGACATTGAAAAGTATATGCCACTGTCGACAAAGACTGTACGTTATGTTTGTGAACATCATTTTGAAATAAGTTACATTTATGATAATTTTTATTTTAGGAAAATTAAAGAATGTTTGCCTTTTAAGTTTAAAACAAGCTATTTGTTAGGAAAGCTAGTCTAAATTTTTGTAAACATCAAGTGCAAAGTAATGGGTCAAAATTGAAAGTCCTGTACTGATTCTGCGCCAAGAATTGTTTACATAAAACCACGCCAAATTATGTTCACTTGTCATTAATAAAAAAATGGCGGGGCAGCCATTTTTGGCAAAAATTACCTTGGCGCAGAATCCGTTCCGGACTTGGATGTTGACAACTGCCCCCTTTAAAGAAAAAATACCGATATTTTCCCACCAAACTTTTTATTCCAAGCACAACAAAACCATTCAAGTTAATTAAAGCAGGGAATCTTGCCTATTGGCTTTTACGCCACAGGTTTCCGCTGTTACAAAATCCATATTCTTGCTGAAATAGACAGCCATCATTGTCGAGTAAATTTTTGGCAAATTGTCCAGTTGGCCTCTTACAAAACCAGGTTCCATTTTTGCAATTAAGTAAAAAACAAATACCTACAAAATAGGTGATCAAAAATATTTGAGAAACGGCAACTACTAAGTAGAAACTACAGATATTTTGTGGTAGAAACCTCACCATAACAAACGGAATGAAGGGATTACGTCACTGAACCTTTCGAGACTCTTGACGTCATACTCAAAATCGGCCCGTTTTGAGTGAATCGCAATTTGAGGGTTTTTTGCACATTTTCTTTTCTTAATATTTAAATAACTATTTTTTTTAAGGAACTTTTATTGGAATATTTAGAATCAGAAAGAAATTCTTTATAAATATAAATCAACTTCATTCGTTTTTAAAAAATGCGGGAATTGTCCATTGCACTGAAATTGCATTTAACCAATCATTAAAGAAATTCTTTCTTGTTGCCAAAATTTTTATAATAAATAAATAATAAAATTCTTTTAATCAGAATAAATAAAATATATTTGGATGTGAATGCATAAATTCACATTCTTTTTAAATGACTAAATTTTGAAAAGTAGTTCACCGTGTATTTTATTGTGAAGAGTTGTTTTTAAAATTTAGATGAAAACAGAAAGCACACGCTGACAACAGAAACGGTGCTATGTTAATAAATATACAAATTGGCAATGCATATAAAGGATTTATATTACAAACTTTGTTTTTATAGGTTATATTATTAATTCATCAGAAGTAATGTAAATATATTCTATCTTATAGTTGAATATCTTCTTTTTTAAAATAAATTTTTAGAAACATTAATTATTTTATTTCATTCAAGTAACAAAATGACTTGTAATTGTTTTCACATAAATGTTGACAGTTTTTTAATTTTGTATTTAGTTACCACCAATTAATATTGTTACATTACATTAGGTACATCTGAATACAATCTGTTCCTTTAAGTTTATAAATTAATATTATTATTGTTATTTTCAATTTTGTGGACTTTGCTCACTGCCTTTTTACCCCTTGCGCTCATTTCCTCAAGAGTTTTTCACCTTTATTTTAACGCTCTAAATAAGCTATGTTTATTATCCTTGCAAATCCTGAAACGCCAATGAATTATTTATCAAATCGCAGGTTTCTGACATATTTAAAGTAAGTTATTTTATTACTATAATTAATTTATCCAACTTGATGGCTATATGATTAACACTCTGGCCTTGTATCCCAAAGGTGCCAGAGTCGAATCCTGTGTTTTGTATGGATATTCATTTAGATTCGGAATCCACGTTAAGCTGTAGGTCCCGGCCTGAATTAGCCATTATTGTGCATTCAAATAGTTCGTTGAGTGTAAAAACCAAACTACCAATCAAATTAATGTCCTCTTGAGTTACATCGATTACATTTTTTAACATCGCCTGAGCTATTGGTTTAGGCATTTTGGTATTGCTAAGTAAAGGTGCCATCCTTTCCTACAAAATTATACAATAAAAAGTATGGATGTTTGAAGGAGGTTGCAATTTGTCTTTATTTGTGGCATACCTGCCAACTTGTACAGATTATCCGTACAATGTACGGATTTTTACTATTTTGTACGGTTGTACGAACAGCTAAAAAATTCGTACGGATTTCACGGTTCTTTTCGTTTTTTCCTTAAAACCGTTTTTTTTTTTTAATTTTTTTTTTTTTTTTTTTTTTTTTTTAATCAAGTTTTTTGGAGTCTTATACCAAGCAGTTTACTTCAAATCATCATAAATTCAAGCAAATGAACAAATTTTGCATTCTGCTCTATCTATGCATCATATCAATTCTAAAAAACACAGTGACAACATCAAATGTAATAATAAGAATTCGAAAGCATGCATAATTGATATTTGTGCGTGTGATTAAACACTTTGAATACCACTGACTCTTTGTATGTTTCACTGTAGTTTTTGTGCCATAAAGCATGTTATTTGGGTGTAAAACCTCATCAGAGATTTCATCGTATAGTTTAAATTAAATTTGATTAATTTTTAAATCCTGGTTAGTATTTTATTTTATAATTTCCATTCTGTGCTAAAATGTAACAATTTGTTATATTTGGGAGCAATTAAATATTATGCATTTTTTTTTTTTTCATTTGCAAGTGAATTACTATTATTTCTATATTACATTCATAAATATTGTCGCTATTTGACTTTCCATGAATCATAGGAATGCAAATATTTGTTCCGTAAAAATTGTACTAATTTGAAAATACCAATGTTGGCAGGTATGTTGTGGTATTTTTTTTTTTTCCCTGAGGAGTTCCATTTTTTTCTACAAATTTATTATTTTTATTGAACTTTATATAGGGCTTTATCCTACTAAACTCGTCTAAAACGCCCTCCGAAAATAATTCTGTCTGCACCACTGTTCTGTATACACATTAGTATGCAAATATGCTCTTATTCAGCTATTTTTGCTGTTCAAAATAAAACTGTGTGTATATTTTCCTCTTTTTTACATTTTGACTGTTATCACACAGGTATTAGTTAAATTTTATTTTGGTCCTTGTCTCAAAATAATTCCATTAAAAAATTACATTTTTTTATATTCTTTCATGCTTTTATGGTTTAAATAAGAAATAGCTATATGTTTTAATAGAAACTGAAGTTGCTTAGTCTTTAAGAAATTTACTCCTACTTATTTAATTAACTTTTTAATAATACATTACTTTAATTTATCTGTCTATTAATTAAATATTTCACTGAAAATCATGAGCTAATCCTACAGTAAGATTTTGGCTTTTACCCTCTTGTCGCAAAATTCGCTTCAGTGATCTATACTAAGTTGTCTCTTATTTTATTTGATTTCTGTTTGTTCTTTGTATATTACCAAATAAAAAAAAACCATTTAAAAGTTATACAGCTTTTAACAGTTATTAATATGTACCCCTGAAACTATTGTTTGTCATAAATATTTAAAAAAAAACATTTTTATTATTTAATGTGATCAAAAAATTACTTTAAATTATAATTTTGTTTTGTAACATGCATTTTTATTGTTTCAGTCTTAATAAGCATATATAATCCAGCCCTTTTAAACCAATTTTTAGTAAAAAGTTAAAAATCCATTGTTTTTTACATGTCTGCTTAAGTATATGACCAAAAAAGGCCTTGTTCAAATTTTAAATGCTTCTTATTTAATATATTTTTTTAAGGACCTGATATATAATGTAAATTAAATACACATGATGCATGCCAAAACTTGAAAATAGTTTTGCCATAGCCTCATTTTCAAACTAATTTATTTTGAAATCAGGTTTGTCCTGTAAACACTCCTAATCCAACTAAACCTAAATATATTTTCCATCGCAAATTTTATGATTTAGTTGGATTGATAGCTGTTTTTTATATTATTATTATTTATATTTTTTTAAATAAAAAACCTTACATTAATTGTTGTGTGTCGCGAATGGCAGATCCCACGCCTGGGCCAAACAGTCTTCACAGGACATCAGAAGACTTCAGTTCTACTCTCCCAAATGCAAGCCTTGCTCAGCCACCCCATTCTGCTTCTGGTCAGTTCTTTTGCATTTTGCTTTCAAGCATTGTTTATTTAATTTAATAAATGTATTTCTTTACATATTTTCAAAATTTTTAATTTAAATCATATCCCCTGTGTTCTGTTTTATATTTTTAAAAAATTTTATGTTTTTATGTCATTTTTATACAAATTCTATCTTCTGACTTTCTTTCTTATCATTTACAGTTTTTAATGCAGCTTTTCTCTCTTGTTTATGTTTACTTAAATTTTTTTAACTGTTACTTTCCACTTATGATTAAAAACTAAAATTTATAAATGTATCTCAGAAAAATTATGGTGAATACCTTTGGATTTTAATTGCACATACAATACTTTAGCTTTGAGATTTTTTTCATTTATTTACAGATGGACAGGTTACTTCTCTTGTAGAGCTTTCTGCTAAGATAGTTGCCTTTCATATTCCATTTGAAGTAGTTGAACATGTTTGCCCACCTGTTCCAGAACAATTACAACTTCGCATTGCATTTTGGAGTTTTCCTGAAAATGAAGAAGACATTCGGTAAGCAAAACAAATTGAAAGTATCCTTAATGTCCTATAAAAATAAAACTTCTCTCGAATTCTGTGTCTCAAAGTCAAACAAGATTATTATCTTAAAAGTTAATTTTCCATCGAATTATGACTCACTCAAAATAATTTCTAAAGCATTTACTGGGTGTTATAATTAAGTGTGATAGAGAATGGGAGTATGATTCTGTTTTGTCTGCTCAGTCTTCTGTTAAGTTGCTTAGTTGTAACTTATGATCGCTTAGTTCTGAGGTTTAACATTATGCTGACAGTTGTTAATGTCAGCTGTAAAAGTGTTCTTAAATTTTAAAACCTGATTGTTTTTCCAACAAAAGTGGGAAAACCTTTTTTTTTTTCCCTGGCTACGTTTGAGCCCTCTGTAAAACCACTGATCTCCATATGATTGCTGTATTGAGCTTTCCTCCATTTGTTTCCTTCCTATGCATTCCTGAGGGCGAAACATTCTATTCGGCTGAGATATATGCCTCTTATTCGGATATTTCAAGCTAAAAGTTGTTGTTATTGCTGCCGGGTTGGCAAAATAAAAACGAACCATCAAAGTGGGCAATCGATAGAAACATAGCTGTCCAAATGAACAGCAATTTGAGCTAGGCTTCTTGATCTGAGCTATGCTGATATGTTTCCCATCACTCACTTTGAGTTAAATTGTTTTACAACGTTTTTAAGTTCAGTCACTAGAACTTTTTCCTAGAAATGTGACCAAGTCTCTGAATTGGTACAAAAGTAAATGGTAGATATTTTAAATCTGCAGTTACTTTTCTTCCAAAAATTTTATGCCTTTATTAGCACCTACATTTGACTTGAAAACCAATGCCATACCCATCAGAACGACTGATGGGTATGGTATTGTCGGCTGGATGGCATTTATCGACTTAATGATTAGTTTTGTTACTTACCAGTTCGTAATGTTGTGAACCGTACATTGCCTGTCCACAATGCAAGGCTGCCACAGGCGACTAAAAAGGCTACTAAAGCGACTATTTTAGTGGACAGGCGACTATGGCTACTATTTTAATGAAAAAAGGGCCCAAAACGACTATTTTAAGCAAAACCTTCAACTATTTTTGGGCTAAGGCGACTATTTTTTAAGAAATCTCAGTCCGACAGTTATTCCGTCTGTTATTGTCAATACAGTATAATTGTTTAAGCTTGCAACTTTTTTTTGCCAAAAAGTTGTTTGAATTTGGGAAATTTAAAAAATATATACACATGTTTTTTGCCAGTCGATTTTTACCGTCGCCTTTGAGTGAAGCTCAACTTTTTTTGCTTTGAAGGTTTTAAAAAAAAAAAAATTTTGCTTTTAATAAAAAACAAAGGGCATGAAAAAGAGTCTAGATATTCGATTCTTTGAGCGTTTTACCGGATACAGTATTGTTAAGAGTGTTATGACACTTTGTCTTTAGCGTATGGGATGTCATGTTTATTTGGTATTAAGACACTATTTTGAATCGAAAGGCCATATATATAACGGCGAGTGTGTCTGGGTTTTCGTGTTTTATGTTAATCAATATTTTATTCCGATCTTGTTAAACTCTTAAACCTTCAAAGCAAGACAATTGTCGACTTGATAAAAAGGGACTACTATTTTCAACTTCTGATACTACTATTTTCAATGTCTGAGACTACTATTTTGGCTACTATTTTTAACATCTGGGGCTACTAAAGCAACTTTTTAAAGCTAATAGTCAGTGGCAGCCCAGACAATGTGAATTAGTTTATTTTCGTAACTCACGTTTCTGCTAATTTAAATTTACAAGTGGAAGCATTATTCTGTTTGAAGTTCTTTGAATGTTGCTTAAGAACTTAAACTCCTGGATTTGATTATATTTTCATGTTTTTCAATATAATCTAATTATTTAAATGTATAACTTTTTTTCCCCAAAAGTTGTTCGACTTGTTAAATTTTTTTGTGTTTTTGAAACAAGCTATGGAAAGAATATGTCTGTATTATGAGCTTATGTCAGCTATAAGAGGAAAAACATCCCTAAACAGGGTTCATAAGCCTCAGGAAAAACTCATTGAAAATAAATCAGCCTTTAAATCTCAGAGAATTCTCAGTTAAAAAAGAAAAATTCACTCTAAAACCTGGAAAAAGTCGTTATTACTCTGGGGAAAAAATATTACTCTTTGGTACTATTTGTTTAACTCTAACTCAAGGAATTGAAGTTACAGAATTACTTGATAACATAGACTTGCAGAAAGTTAGTCTTTCTTAAAGAAGAAATACTTTTTTCGAGTTATCGGAAGAATTAAGCTCGCAATGGAAAAACACGGTTCTGGAAAACTCAGGGAATTTGTTTTCTGAAAATGAGTATGAACCATGCTAAAATTTCAAAAATTATCTCCAAAATTTCTGCTTTAATTTTTTAGAAAACTCCCGGCAGCCTATGTTAAAAATTTAAATTTTTAAATATATTTGTATTCCTCTCTTGGAAGTTTCATTGTTCTATAATTCTATACATGATAACAAAATAATTTTGCCTGCTTTAAATCGCATATTACATGAAATTTATATCTATACTTTCAATTCATTGGCTAACAAGAACTTGTTTTTTGAATAATAAACATTTTCCCTTTCTAGGTTGTATTCTTGTCTAGCTAATGGTTCAGCTGACGAGTTTCAGCGGGGAGAACATCTTTATAAGGCTCGGGCTGTTAAGGAACTTCTCCAAATCGGTAAGCAAACTAATATTGAGATCATTTTTCCTAAGTAATAAAGCAAATTTATTCTTGCTACAGATAAATAAAATTGAACCCTTGCTGAATGAATTTGATGTGTGCCACCCCAATAGAATTTTTAATGCCTTTTTTTAAATTGAAAGGTAAATGAGTAAGTTAATAGGTAATAACCAACAAATTGGTATCAATTTCAGAAACGATGTTAGTTAGTTGGTGAGCAAAATATCTAACAATTCCTTAACGATTTGACACTTTATTAAAAAAAAAAATTCAGAATGATGTTCAATGACATACCAAAACCTGCAATCATCTCTTGACCTGTTAAATAGTTTAGTGCAGAAATACCATTCCAGCAAAGGTAACCTTAGGGTTATGTATAAAGAAAAGGTTGTGCAAATACTTATACTTGAATTAGGGTTTACAGATAAAATTACAGTACTGCTCACTGTTATTTGCACTAAAAGTCATTATTGGGTTTCATCTATCAGGTTTTCATCTCAGTGCCACCATCTCACCTCCTCCATCTCTATCAGTTGCAAAAGGCTCCTGCAATGTCGCTGTCACGTTTGATCGTTGTCGTATCACCTCTTGTACTTGTACCTGCACTAGTAGTGCATCTTGGTGTTCTCATGTTGTTGCTGTATGTCTGTCTAGAATCCATCAAGTAAGTTCTCTTTTTTCTGATGATATTTTGTCTAAACTATTATGTATGAACTGTGTTTACTATGTCAAGGTAATTTTAATTGCTCTTACTTTTAGCCAAATCATGTTCGTTTAAGAGCTCCAGTGTCGGAGTCCTTGTCTCGCCTCCATCGTGTTCAATTACAAAAATTTGCTCAGTATTTAATCAGTGAGCTACCACAGCAGGTAAATTAATTTCATATTCTATATACTATTTCATTAAATGTTAAGTTGAACTTTTTTTTTAGATATTGTAGATCATGAGTTATGTAATTTATCCTAGGGCATAGACTCTTCTTGTAACTTTTAGTTTGGATATCTAAAGACCACATTTATTAATTCTTTAATGATTCAATTAAAATCAGATGGTGAATTCACCAACCTGTGGTGTCGAATGTCCATGTAAAACTTCAAAGTTGCTTTAACTACGTACTTGATTAGTAATCGAGTCTCCCTCAATGCATACTGCCATTTTTATATTAGAATCAACATTAGGATTTATATGTTTATAATACATTTTGTGATGATTTTTTTTTTTTATAAAATGCCATAAAGAGTCTTGAGTAAACAGAGGGATCTGCCTTTGCTCGCTAATGCTCGCCAACACACTGGATTGCTACGCAATCCCCTTGGTTCGCGAAGCTAACCCAGGCTCGCTTCAGAGTGAGGCATTTAAAATATGCCCTAGCAAAAAGCTATTGGAGCTGCATAACCAAGAAAATCCTTGAAAAGTGATATTATGCCATGAAAGTGAAAACATTAGATTATTTATGAACTACAATACTTGCAACGTCATTATTCTACTGCTTATGTGGAGACTTGTTAAGCAGGGACAGTGTGGCAACGTAATAGAATGTTTTTGAAAACAATAAAAATAAACTCTCTTGTACATATATTTAGGAATGATCAGTTATTTCAATGAAAAATTAAATCGTAGTATTTATATCATAGAACAATTAAATCATAGCATTAAATAAGATCAGTAATTTCTCATGAAATGCCAAAATAATTAAAGTTGTACATCATAATTTCTTAGCGAAGCTATATCAGCAATCATATGTTGGCATAATCTTTTTTGCGATACTTAAAAAGTAATACCTTAAAAGGACAATTATCCAGCATTTTTTTCAATAGAAATTGATGCTATTTCGCCAAATGATTTGTATTTTTTTTTTAAACATTTTATTTCATTTGATATTTAGAAGTTGAGTGGTGATTTTTATTCTTTATTTCGATGGCGTCATTGCTGAATTTGCACTGTACGGTGCCTCTTGGGGATTTGGCGCCTAATGTGGCAACCCATCAAAATGCTGAAGTTCTTATTCAACAATAAAAGCAAATATTTGCAACATAAAAGCTTAATATTCTAAATGGAAATTCTGTGCTCAGTTTTTATCAGCAGATATACGGAAAGGTTTACATATAAATATGTTGTGGTTATTTACCGAATCTAAACAAATCTGGCTTGTTTTAATTATATAAGAATAAAAGTTTTGTAGTGGAAATTCTATTATCCACAATCATCCCGAAAATATGCTCCTGAAGAAAATTATTCTGAAAAGTGGTTTATCCGAAATTCTAATCCAAAACAAATGTTCACATCTTGCATCTATTTGTTCTTGCATTATCGTAAATATTTAAAATGCAATAATTTGTAATAGTAATAAGAAAAGCAAAATACAACAAATCCAGTTGTTGGCTGCTGCCAGATGTATTAGTCAAATTTCAAAAGATATATTGTAATTGGCTGGATCGCTGAATTTGGAAATTTGTGCATAAAACACATTTCGAAGTTTTGTAATTGGATGTTTGAGGTTGTTGAAATTCTGCTCACAGGAATACAGCCGAATTTGGGCTGCACTTAAGAGAATTATTTATATAAGTATGTTTAAATTACTAAAGTCAAATGTTTCGTTATTATTCTGCTTTCTATTCATAAGCTTTTCTATTTTAGATTTTACCCACAGCTCAACGTCTACTTGACGAACTTTTATCCAGTCAGCAAACCGCCATTAATACTCTTGGTGGTGCACCAGGTACTCTTTCATTTACCTATTTTAATAATTAATTATTTTTGCTGTAAAATTTCCTCTTTTTTTTTCAGTTATGCTAAATGTACTTTCTAAAGTTTATGCATGATGCTCATTAAAAATTCAGGTTCCTATTGAGGTGCTTCCCAGAAAGCATTCTGAAACATGATGTTGTAATATTTTAGTATAGCCCTTGTATTACTCTAGTGCCAAAAGAAACTCAATAAAACCAGTACTTTCTCAGCTCTACGAACTTTCTGTATAACATAATACACATTCCATACTATGTTACATTTACTACTTTCAGACCCAACAGCGGGTGCATCCATTAACGAACAGACCACTTGGTGCCTGGATGGCTCCACCCTTCATGACAACATCCGCAAAATCCTCATCAAACTGTGTGTCCCATCTCCAATTGTCTTCAGCGACGTCAACTACCTGTCATCAACCGCCCCTCCAGCTGCTGCAGAATGGTCAAGCCTGTTGAGACCTCTCAGAGGGCGAGAACCAGAAGGCCTGTGGAACTTGTTGTCAATTGTCCGTGAAATGTTTCATCGAAGCGATAGAAATGCTATTCCTTTACTAGAAATTTTGACGGAAGAAGTTCTACAGTGCGATCAGGTGAGAGTTGAGAAAATTTGTCTTTTGGCATTTCTTTATACTGAAACCATTCTGTTTGATAGGTTTTTGTTAGTCACATACTTCTGGACTAACTAGAGGTTATATTTAATCAATATAATAATTCAAAAAGGTAGCTCAAAGCATTTTTGCCGGATGAACGTATTTTTAAACTCGTAAAGCAAGGCATAAAAAGATAACTCAACACACAAACATTATATATAGCATGCAGACATATATTACGATATATATACCTGGAAACAAAATGAGTTGTAAAAAAAAAAAAAAATGACATCACTCGGAGCGTGAGGCAGCAATCGAGTGATATGTGCATTATGCATAAGAATATTAAAAGAGCGAAGTACAGAACATATTTCATATTGTTTTACAGCTCTTGTTTTACTTTTTGTGGCCTCGTCTATCTGCAGGATAATTGCTGATGTTCTCATCAAACTTTTAACAGCATTGGCCGGTTAGGAGGGTGGTTCATGCTACTGAATTCAAGTATTTTGCTGCCTGTTCTGTATGGGTATTTAAGGATTGGCACTTGTGGTGAAGCAGTTGCATTTTGAGTGAGCTTGCTACTTGTTTGTTGTCACTTGTACAGTATATTAAATTTTTACTCAAGTGAGAATAACCTTACGAGTTTAACCATGTTGCCTTATATGAGTAAATGGTCACTGCCTGTACATCGTTTTGTAAATGCCTAATTGAATAACATTTTTCAAGAAATTTAGTTAGATATGATGAAGTCGTTAAAAGATTAGTAGTCAAACCTTCTTATGCTGTGTGGTTCACCTTAAAAAAAAGAGCTTATTTCAAATAACTATATTTATTAATAGAGTATAACAACAAAATAAATGGTTAACAACAACAAACTCAACATAAGGATGAAGCGGCCGTGGCACACAGCAACTATGAAGTTACAAACCAAAAAGGGATGTGCACTTAAGCACAAGCAAGTTGGGCTTTGTATAGGTGGCAGTTTTATCCAAAAGTCAAAGTAAGTCAAGTCATAGTCAAGGTAAGACACGACGACTCCACAGCACTCTCCCTTGGGAAAAAGGCAAGACGCGAAGAGTGGACAATCAGATCCTGACGCGACTTGTCTTCCTCTTTTTGTGATATAATTTCTCCCACCATCACTCGAATGCTGACTTGTTGACGCTGGGGAACTTGTTCCTGGTACAAGCGCTGGGGCAGGTGATACCAGCAATGGACGCAGCTGGGGTATTCACTGCTGGTGTAGAAGCTGGAACACACTCATCCACAGGGAGGAAAGCTGGCTTAAGTCGGTCTATAGAAAAGCAATGCGTTTTGGAAAAATTCTATAATATTCTTTCAATGTAAATATTTCTGCAATAATTATTTCATCCATAATTTCACGATCTATAAAAATTTCCCAAGCTTCATTCAGCGTTATCAATTTCTTTGCAGCCAATCTCGGTCCTGATAGTCGCGAAATGATGTTTTGTGCACGCGTTAAAACGTCAGTTTTAAATTTTTCTTTCGTCCACAATGTACATTTATCTTTTCCAACAAAATCCTTTTTGTTGGAAATATCCTCTTCTATGTCAATATCCAAATCTAGTTCTGATTCTGAATCATGAGTACTCTAACTCTCATGATCAGAACAATCTTCTTCATCAGAAATAGGGTCTTCATCGCTTTCAACCTCATTCAAAAGTGTTCTCAGTCTTTCCATCTCTTTTTCGTATGGAGTTGGCTTGGCGAAGCCAAGAAACAACGTCCGTACACTGAAAGTAGCGGCAGATGAATGCAGCTATTCGGCTAACGCTGAAAGTAGCGCGGGATCCAGACATATCCCAAACGTGACAACCCTTTTGTTTTAAGAAGAAATAATGACCCTAAGGAATTTTTGACACCTGATAAAGGTTGAATGTCGTGGAAAAGTAGACTACTGAAAAGCAGGGCATGTCAAGGTCAAACATATAATAGAAATTTCTTTTTAAAATCACCTGGGGTCCATATGAACCCCAGGCGTGTCCTGCCGGGTTAAGCGCTTGATCAGCAAATTTTGTACTAGCTAAATCCTGCATGCGTCTTAGTAGAACGGAAAGTTTAGAGTCCCCCAAAGTTAAATCTTGCAAAAGTGTTTTAATACGTTTGCTTTCAGAAACGGAAAATTCCTTGATTAAACGGTTTTTAATCGAAGTTTAGGGAATCCTTAGGTCTGGTTTGGTGATTAAATCTGTGATAGTTAACATAACCTGCTCATCCAAGGAAGAGATAAGACAACAAAATTTAGTACCCTCAGTAGTTATATTGGATAAGGTAAAGTTAGCTTCAATCTGAGTGAAATATAATTTTGGATTGGAAGTCCAGAAACTAGACAATCATAATGCAATTCTGCCAATCTCAATGCCAGTGGCAGGAACCTCTGTACCATCATTCAAGTTAGGCATAATACAAACACTTTAAAATGCAAGTTACAAATCAAATTTATCAAAACCTTAACACATACGTGAAATTACAAAGCTCATATCACAATAAAAATTTAAGGATTTTCAACATTTACCAAACCACGTAACAAAAATTATAGTTGCAAGAGAGCAGTTGAAAGAAATAGTTGGTAAAAGATATCGCTTACCGAATCAGCTGGGTTGAAGCGTGCTACGAATGCAAACTCGCAGGAGGCAAACCTGATCTTCGAATCACAAATACGACCAGTTACAAAACCCAAGATCATCAGCAAGACACGATACTTGAAAACTTTAAAAATACAATAAAATATGGTTAATAGCAAACATTCAGCAAAGTCCGGATCACCATTTGTGGTTCACCCAGGAAAAAGAGCTTATTTAAAATAACAACAATATATTTATTAACAGAGTATAACAACATAATAAATAGTTAACAACAAAAAAACTTAACATAAGGTTGAAGCTGCCACGGCACTCGGCAACTATAAAGTTACAGACCGAAATGGGTCGTGCACTTAAGCACAATCAAGTTGGGCTTTATATAGGTGGCAGTTCTATCCAAGAGTCACAGTCAAGGTAAGACACGACGACGCCACCACTGTAATACAATACATGTTTCAATAAAAGTTAAACAGTAGTATGTTTTATATTATTGTTTAACTTTTAATAATTTTGTTTTCATTTCCCTTAGATTTTGTCATGGTGGTTCAGCACAAAAGTGTCACTTCACATGGGATCAGGCGGCCATGGTGGCCGGGGTAGTATGCATAGCAACACTCATGCATCCCAACATGCTTGCAGTAGCTTGTGTGATGAAGTGGTGGTTTTGTGGAGGCTAGCAGCATTAAATCCTGCTCTCTCACCCCAAGACAGACAGACTCTGTTTGGTCAGGTAGGGTGCACTATTGTTAACAAATTTTTAAGCTTTAAGTGGGTTATTAAAAATTATTGGGATTTAAAAATTGTACTAAATGTTTGACAAGGTTTGTACACCTTCTGAGTTTATTTATACAGATAAAAATTTACTTTGGACTCTCTTAAAATATAACTTTTAAAACTACTCTCGGATATTGGTATTTTAAGTATGTTTCTGGGATGAAAATTTTAGACTTTGTTTCTATTAAAATTTAATCACAGAATTTATTTTTTTTAATGTCTAGAGTTGTAAAACTAAGCAATTTTGCATCCTTTTGAAGATGCAGAGTGCTCTTCTCTCATCTTGTGAGCTAAAATTTCTAAAGTCCATTAACATAGTTTGCATAGTACTTAAAAGCCTTTAAAGTGCTTATTTTTCATCTTGGGTCCTTAATTTTCGATTGCAAATTATTATTATTATTATTTTTTTCTTAACCGTTTTTAAGCCTTTTTCAAATTTGATTTCCTTCTACCTATTTGAAGTCATCATTTATTGATGGAGAAATTTATCTTCCAAGTTGCATAGAATTGATGATTTCCGGGAACACCACTTTTTTTTTACTTCAAGTGTAAATATAGAAATAAAAAATTGTCCAAATACATAAAGTTATATTTAAATTAATGCTCAAATTTTTATTACTTTCCCTACTGAATTATTACAATATGTTTTGAATTTATGTGTAAAAAACAATGAGTTTGTGCTGTTACAAATTTACTAGAGGTCCTTAAAAAAATGTAAAAGTTCATTAAATAGTTCTTAAAAACTATTTTTTTATATTTCAAAAGCTGTATACTTTTAAAGTAAATTAAATGTAAACATATTCATAATTTACTTCATAATATTAGATAAATGTTCAAGGTTGAATTGCCTTGTAAACTAAAATATGTACGTAACCATTATTGCTGTGCTAAATACAGAGTGGCCACAGAACCTTGAAATTGGGGAAATGTCGGGGGGGGGATCTGATTCTGAGGAAATGGCAAGGAATTTTTTTTTAAATTTCGTGAAAATCAGTGAAATTTATCATTGTTCATTGTTTTGAAGGTATATTTCCCCATTCATCCATATTTTGGCGCCATTTATCCAGAGAATTGTGGTATTGCTACAAGTTTCATATTACAAAGTAATTTAAACTTTTCATTATAGTCAAAACTATTTTTTAAAAAATAGTCATATTATCTCTTTAGCATACTTGTTCTATTTAATCAGGGTGTCTACACATCTGAAAAAGTTCCAAAAAAATTTTTTTTTTTAAAGTTAGGTATAAATTCAGAGAATTTTTTTAGAAGGCTGTAACGGAATTATCCGGGGGGAAAATGTCCTAAACTTTGTGGCCACCCTGTACATACATGAATAATATTCCACAGCAGATCAATGTTCAAAATTGCTATATTGATGTCTCTTTAAATTCCTTGGAATACATTATTAGAAAAACTGCAAGATTCCTTCTTAAACTATTTTTCAAATTGTGAAACTTGTACCATGTAGCAGTAAATCAGCAATAAACGACATGTCACAGATAAAATGTTGGAAACTGCACCTTTTATTTTGAGGATTAATTATCTCTACTTTTCTGAATACTGACAATGCCTAGCTAGTTTCTTTTATTGAAAACAATCTTAAGTTATTTAATACCTTTTGTAAAATGAATTAAGTAATCAATAAATATATATATATTATATTAAAGTTTACAATTTCCCTTCCTACAGCTAAGGTGTTGGCACATGAAAACTCTAGAACGTGTCTGGAAAACCCGGAGCAGCAACAGCGGCAACAATAATACCAGCACCATCAAACGGGCAGACATCGAAGTATTCCCTGGCTTCCGGCCCGCAATGGAGGGCTGCCTACTAGATTGGAGTGACTACCCGATTCCCGGGGTCACATTTGCAGAGGGTGGAGGCAGACGCTGGTACTGTTATGCTATTGCATTTTATACTATTTACATCTTATATTCATCAATTTATTCTTAAACATCCACCTCGCTACAGCTTTTGGTTGTTAATTTTTTTTATAAAATCAATACCTCTGTGCTGTCTATCCGGGGGCGTGTGTGATACTGACGTCCCCGTCGATTGTCCAATTGGGAGGGTGGTGATTTTTCTAGTCTTAAATATTATTTGGTACCTATTCTAGCGCCGAATATTAAATGATCAAACATTTATATGTTGTCTTATATTTGATTCCTCTGATGATGGATATAGAATATCCCTCCACATTATTGATTTTATTATTTTGTCAAGTGTAGTGATGTGTTTTTATTAAATGCATTTTTAAGAATTCAATCATGCTTCTCTGCATCAGTACTTATGCAATTTTAATTTAATTATGTTTTCTGGATGAACAGGTACTGCCCATATGTTCACGTCAGAACGACCGAACCAGCCACCATCACAACGGCAGAAAATGACCACAGCTGCTTCTCTGCAAGAAGAGGTCGCTCGGTGGATGTTGGCCAATTAACCGGCTTGTGCCCCTGTGACAAGGGCTCGGACAAGAAGTCAATCTGTGTGCTCAATTTCCATCACCCAGAGCCTGCCGAGCTCAAGCTCAACAGCAATCGCAGCTCATTGAGCAGCGAAGGTTTCTGCGAGGATGCACTGGCTTGCTTGAGGCCATCTGAGAGCAAATTGGTTGTTGCAAATAGTGGTTGGAATTCGCAGGAGAGTTTAGAGAATGAGTCAGATGGAGCTAGGGGGTCAGCAGATGTTTGCAAAGCTTGGTCACTGCCATCGACCAGCAAAGCGGCTGTGAGTATTGAAGAGAAAGAAAAAGCTGTGGATGGTAAACAGACAGAAGCTCAAGTCGGAGCAGCTGCACAGCTGTCTACACAGAAAGCCACTACTTCCAGGTAATTAATTTTATGTCCTGTTATGAATTTTTCCCTGCCCAACTTTTTTGTTATGAATTGTTAAATTTTCTTTATTGCAAAAAAAGATATGCTTTATCATTATGAATTCTACAATAGAATATTTCAAAATATGAAACTTTAACCTAACTTGTCATTGTTAATTGCATAACTTGTACAAAATTTAAGTTATTTCTGTGCTGAAATATCAATGAATCTTCATAAATATCCAGTACTTTTAATTGCACATTTTCTAAACTATGGGATTTACCAGTTAACTATTTCAAAATTCCCACCATCGATAAAAATTTCTAGTTTTTCCAATTATATGAATTTTGGATTGATTTGTACCTGTAACATTTTCAACAGCTACTTTCATCAATTGCAAGTATTTAAAAATAAAAATATTTTATTCAGTTTATTTAATAATATTTCAAATAAACATTTTGATTGTAATTCCTGATAAATTGTATTAGTTATTAACTGTGAAAAGCTTAATTTTACGAAAGACTTTTTTGCTTTATACTATTTTAGACAACTAGCTGATGGCAGTGGAGAAGCTAGTGAATCCCAACAATCAAGTGATGAATATCATTTATATTATTATGATCCTAGAGCTAGGCTACCTAGCCCAGAACATCCCCAGCCTTACGTTGAAGAACAATGGCATTCTGTTGCAGTGAAGAAAATAGAGGATTCACTTGAAGTATTTTTTCCCCCTCTTTACTATTCTTTATTTCCCTCAAGCCTTTATATACTCGGATCTTTTTTCTTTTTTTTTAGTAGATTGTCAATAATAGAACTCTTCAGGTGCAGTCGTTACTACCTTCTTTTTTTGAGTTGATGACCAAATTTATTCAGTTCCCTAAAATTAGCTATAGACAAATTGGTTTATTTATAAATATCTAGCTTCTGATATCTAAATTTTATATGCATTTTAACTTAAAGTAAGTAGAAGCTACATTTTAGTGAAAGTTTTGTTCCAATGCAACTTGTTCTACAGGAGGAATAATATTTTTTGAACAGTTTTTCAACAACAAAATTTTTCATCCACATTTTTAAATTTATTTGAAAACCCTTAAATAATATTTTCATGAAGCTGAAGTCTTTTAAGGATATAGTTTAATGTATATTTTCACTAAAATTTTCAATTGGACTCAATTTCTCCATACCATAAGAATCCTCTTATTTTCATTGTTAATTCATATTTTTCTCTCTGAGAATTATATTTTTTTTTACTCACAACTAGCTACTAGCTAAACACCTGTGCGTTGAAATGTAATTTCTCTCCATGTATATACTTTATCAACTAATTGATAAATTAAGACACCAAGTATGATAGAATTGTTATATAAAAAATTAATATTACCTAATTATTGTAAAAATTGTGTCTTATCATGTACTAAGATAATGTTTTGCAGCTTATTGACTTCTCAAAATTACTGTTGATTTATTATGAAACAAAATTCCTACTATATACTTTAATAATGTAAAATACAATTAATGTAACAAAATTGGCTTAATTTGAAAGTGTACTTTTCCATCATTTACCTAAGGTGGATTTATTATTACTTATCAAACCAATTGGGCACTATACTGTGAGTATTCAGTTTGTGTATTTAAAAGTAAAAGAACAAGAACAAATAAAGGAGCATTTTATTTGTAAAATCATAATGATAAAACTATTATTGTTTTCTTTAAACATCATGATATTCAAAAAAAGAAGAGTGTCTACTATAAATATGCCAGAAAAGTAAAAATTTCTTACTAAATTTATTTTTAATGTCATTTAACAAGGTTCCCACGGTCATTGAAAGTCATTAAGAGTACTTCATATTTTTTAACTTGCTTTCGAGACCTTGAAAGTACTTGAAAATGCTTAAAAGTCCTTAATTTTTGTGGATGTTGTGTGTCCAACTGCAAAATTTATAAAAATACTAATCAGACTTCCTATCCCTGTGTGAATGCCACTTATCCGCAACGTATCCTAATTCTCTGACATACTTGTATTACTCATGCGCCAACTTGCAACTCTTTTGGTAGAATATACTCTATTAAAAATTTATGTAGATACATGATGCCTGAAAACAAATTTTCAAAGATGCTTTAAAAACATAATTTACTTCCTTAAAAGTCATTGATTTTCATTCTGTGATTTGAGTGGGAACCCTGTTTAAAATTAAGCAATTTTCAGCATTGCCCTGCAAAACCACTGAAGTATTTAAAATTACAAAGGAAACTGTCCCAAAAAATAATTATTTTGAAAAGCAATTGAATGTTATATAAATTTAGCCCAGCCACATCTGTAATCTACAATAATCAGTTCACTTCTTTCTAGGTCCTGTTTGCCCGAGCAGAAGCCCTCCATGCCCATGGCCACTCCCACGAAGCCTGCATGCTTGCCATCCGCTTGGCAGAAGAGCTACTTGCGAGCCCACCCAACCTGAGCGTGGAAGTACCCCCGGCCGCATGCCGTGGAAAGAAGATCCGCCGCTTCAACCCGGCCAGCCACCATGTCAGCCTGTTGGCATCTGCCACGTTGGCCAAGGTAGCCTTCCTCTGCTCAGTGTTGGGGGAGAACACGGAACACCACCATCTTGCATTCCGTGTCGGCCTGTTTGGATTGGAAATGACTCGCCCTCCAGCATCCACTAAAGCATTAGAGGTGAGGGTTTAGTCATCTTATTTTATAACTAAGAGAGTGAGCTTGTATTATAAGGAAAGGTTTTCCCTGTGGGAGTTTGCAAAGATATTCGAAATCAGTGTATATATTTTCTCTCAAAATTGGAAATCTCCGACAAAGAAAACTAAGTTCGTTAATTTCGCTACTGAATTGGTGCATATTTGTAAATCGTTTTAAAATCAATGATATGCTAAGATGATTTAAAATGCAGTTATTAGTGTTTTGTGCTTTATACTTATCATATTGATGGGTGTAAACTTACAGCCTTCCAGATTTATAACAATTAACTAGGACTCAGTTATATTAATATTATTTTGTTATTCAAAGGTTCTTGGGGTATATGAGAATTTTAGTCTTTTCATACTCAAACTTAATTTTTTTCTTAAATAAATTAAACTTTTTCCTTTGTTTTGTTAACCGAAATATTTTTTTGTCTCCTTATTAGTATAAAGTTATTTTAAATGATGCAATTACTTATTAACTGTGTCTGTCATTTTTAACTTTGATCAACTTCTTCGATTTTTGATAAATGAGTCCTTTGTTTTAAAAGGTATTTTTCAGATTATATTTTTCAACAAAAATCAATGTATGACCCACTAGTGAGTCACAACCTGTTTAGAAAACAATGTGCAAGGTTATCTGTCGTAATTGTTTTACAACAGATTTTTATTTTTTTATTAATGGAAATTTTTTCCAAGAGTGTTATTTTTAGTTCTTTCTCAATTCTTAGGGATAGCTTACAACACATCACAATCCTCACATTCTACATAACCCTTAAAATTGATTTCTTTATTTTAAAACTATGTTTGTTTTAAATACTACTTTCAAATAGAATCTTATGTCATGCCTTATTTTTGGGATTTAGGTAAAATTAGCTAATCAGGAGCAAGATCTGGTCCTGCTCTTAAAACGGCTTCCACTTCTTGACAGAGAGATGAGCATCATAAGAGAGAGAGCTGAACAACTTAGAGACGGAAAACTTGTGTCAAGAGGGGAAGCACTTTTACCTCTAATGCTTGCTAGCTTTATTTTTGATGCACTCACATTATCTAGTAAGATTTATTGATTCTTTAACATATACACTGGATATTTTTGATTAGTCCGTTATTATAAATAGATTTAGAAAAAGCTGATATACCTATTGTAAAATTATGAATTGGTACTTTTATTAGTTTTTGGCGGAAGCATATTTTGTTGTTTGGCTTAAATGTTTAGATATTTTGTATTTCATCATTACCTTTAATTACTTACAAATATACTCTTAGTCATCCTAAATTGACAATGGTTGGAGATGTAAAAAGATTTCAATACGCTTTGATCAGCTGCATATAAATCCATTGGCATGTGACGTCATTGAACTGTGTTGAAAAAGGATGAGCCGTGTTGGCAGATTTGGCGCTATTATCGCTAACATTTTCTGCCTAATTAAATAAACATACTAATACAAAACTGTATTTTTTAGAAGAGAAGGAAGAGCGATCGAATGCAGATAGGTTATTTTTCCCGTCTTGTACTGAATGTTCTGGGTATTTTTTAAAGATTTTTTTTTTTTTTTATTTATAAGGCTTTTTTTTTCCCCCTCCCCATAATATTTTAACTTTAACAAATTAAAGTACTTTGTTAAGTATTTTCAGCCAAATTCCAGTATCTGGAAGTGTTTTTCAAAACGTTTACTAGAGAGATTTAGATTGAAACACATTGCAACATTTTAATTTAAAAAAATACGCCCCTTGAAAATATTTATTTCTCTTTAGTTGTGTTTTGAACACCCAACTTCTGTTCAAAGCCAGTATCAAATGTAAAAAAAATACAGTTTTGTGGGAAAGAAATTCCTTTTACTGAATCACAATTGAAATTAAAGCACCATCAATGAGGTAAACATTGATGATGGGAATATTCATGCTCCAATTGTGATTTGGTAAGTGACTTCTGTCAAAGAGCTCGACCAGTGCCATACGATTCGTTAATACTCTTAAAACATCCGCAGTCAAGACAGTAAAATACGAACTAATATTTAAATTCAAAAGCATTTATTTTCAATATATTTTTTAATTTAATACAAAGTTATTTGCTCAGCCTATTATTATTACTATAAAATTTACGAGTTTCCTTGAACTATATCTTTACACGGAAGGGTCCATCCTACTGCTTATTTTACTATGTCAATTTACGTTGGCTCCGAGTATAGTCTTAAATTAATTCCAAAATAAATTTTTTTCTACTGTGAGAATCGCATTTAATTTTTTTTTTTTTTTTTTTTTTTTTTTTTTTTTTTTTAACATCTCATATCAATTGAGGAATTGCATAGGTAATTTTTTAAGCAAATTTTTAGTTCTGATATTAACTACTAAAGGATAGACCTAATGCATGCTTACTTGAGTGTCATGAGAAACCAGATATTCCTAAATTTCAATAATAATTGCTTTAAATTTACCTGAAATTTGAAAATAAAACTGAATTTTTATTATTTAATTGCTGATTAATTTATTTTAAAACATAACATGAAGTAGTTATTATTTATTATTAGTTCCAGAAATATCTTTGGCACTTTCACTTCATAATTCAAATGATTTTAAGTGGTGTTCCGATATATTTTGTCTAAAACATTTATTAACGTTGATTCGTATATTTTTAATTGTTTTGTTTTGATTTTTGAAAGAAAGCAACAGAACATTCGTGAAAGTGCAAAGGCTTAGTAAAAGGGAATTGTTATATTAGTTTAGTCATAGGTTAACCCTTTAAATCCCATGGAGTCAGCGTTGTGGGTTTCACAAAACCCCGATGACTTTCCATTTATAAAAACTGGAAATGAACTCGCCCGACTCGTTCTTCTGTCTGCCACTCCTGGGATTGCTGTGGGGGGGTCACTGTCGACCATTAAAAGATCATTACTATATGTCTACAACCTGCAATAGAGTTGTGCGTTGGGTCGTCTGCTTGATATGTCTGAGAATTTAGTTGGCATCTTATCAATGAAACAAACGCCACCGCTAAGTACATGACAAAATTCGCATAAAAGAAAAGTCCCTGACTATCTTACTCCATGTCCAAAGGGTGGGGCAGTTTGACATTGAGTACTTTAAATCCATGTCTCCCCTCTACATGCCCCACAATAGCCTATTGTTGAGGACCGTAGCGCTTTAAACAACTACTGCAGGCAAGATTCCCCTCACTTGGAAATATGCGTTTACCCCTGCACCCGCCCGAAAGGCGACTAGCTGGGAATTTCTCCTCAAGGCGGTATAGGGCAGGTTGGGATTTAAAGTGTTAAAACAAAATTGTAGCAACTAATTTTAAAATCAATAGTTTTTTTATTAATTAAAGTATTGAATATTTCCAAAAAAATAAGATGTGTTCCTTATTTATTGTTCTTTACTTTATAAGTTTTTTTTTTTTTTTTTTTTTAAATATATATTTTAATTTTCTTGTAATAAATTATAATTTTTAAGAGATTTAAAATACCCTCAAATATCAGTTTGCAGTCTAGTGTATGGTTTTGAGTACTATTAAGCATGGTTACATTTATATTTATAAATTTTTAATATTTTTTCTAAAATCTGCTAATTTGTGTACTTTTCATTAAAAATTTATATTTTAGAGGTCTTATTAGATCTCTAAATTATTAGTTCATTTACATGCTTTTTAAAGTACTTAAAAACAGTTATAATCAGTAGCATTTATTTATTTTGCATTTTAAATATATTTTTCTAAAATCTGATTTTATGTAATATTTATAAAAAATTCCAATTTTGGGGGACCTCACGAACTTAAAATTTTACGATCTTGGTTTAGTTCTCAAATAGCCACTTATGAACATAGTACCAAAATAGATTTCGAAAAATAGTTTTTTCCAATCCACTGTATGCACATGGTGTCAGACCCTCCAATTACTAATTTTTAACTGGTTGAGAACTCAAAGGTTCGAAGGTGAGGCAACAGTAGATAGAACCATGCTTTTTCTTGTTTCTTTGAAATGCTGCTTCCTCCTTTGTTATTTTTCTTGTTCGAATTCTGAAATTCAACTTGTGATCCTGAAAGATTGTGATGCATGCAACATCTTTAATGCCAACGAAATCATACTTTAGTTTTGAAGAAATTCTCGAAGAAGTAGTTGAAGCAGCACAACTTGGACTTATCAAGGAAAGAGTAAGCTTCGAAGATTATATCGCTATTTACAACAAAATTTTTACGTTGCAAAGTTTCATGCAGTGATGAGTAAAAGAATAGCAGAGGAACAAAAAAGCAAATCCGACGATAGTGAAAATGAACGTGAAACAACAGAACTACGCCATTATTAGCAGAATCGTCTGTTGTCCACAACACTTCAATCTGGTTTCTCTGATTAAAAGATACATCAGAATGCCTAAAAAAAGTATATGTAATTGTAGACTCCTAGAATAATTGTTCAGAAAAGAGCAGGAAATAATTTGTCATCACTAGCTTACGAAACAATGGAGTATATAATTTATCACATTAACAATTAACATATGATAATTTTTTTCAAAGAATTTCTTATGCGATCAGAGTTCCCACAGTCATTAAAAGTGCTTAATATTTTTTAACTTGTTTTAAAGCTCTTGAAATGCTTTAAAAGTCCTTGAAAATGCTTAGCGGTTCTTAAAAGACCTTAATTTTGGGGGATGATGTGTAGACAACTGCAAAATTTATAAAAATACAACTCGAATTTGCCATCCCTGCATGTCCGCCACTTTCCTGTACTGTATCGGAATTCTCTGACATATTTGTATTACTCATGCACCAACTTGTAACTTTTTTGGTAGAATATGCTTAATTAAAAATATATATATAGACAGAGTTCGATAAAATGGACGTACGCGCGTACGATGTACGCAGGAAATTAAAATCAGAAGTTGTGAGGGTTTTTTTAATGCGCCAAACAGATAGAGCGATCTAGTTTCCTGCAAGAGCGACATCGTTCCGCAGGATTGCTATTCCCCATATAGTTCCCCACAAGTTATTTTTAGGAAGAAGGAGAAATTTCAGTTAGGTAGGGTGGGGAAGGGAGAGGTGTTGACTACTGTAACTCCGGGAGGGAAGAGGTTTGGGGGGAGATACAATTTCCCATATAGTTCCTCACCAGTTACTTCTAGGAAGAAGGAGAAATTCCAATTAGGTGGGGGGGGAGGAGGGAGAAGTAATTACACCCATAGGGATTCATTTCCTAATTTTAGAATCTGAACCTATTGAAACATGCAATTACAAGGTTTTTTTTACTGTAACTTTTTCAATCCATTTGCATCTTGAGTTTTAGGCACTTGAGAGTTTATTTCCTTCAATCTTCTTTTTAATTTAAAAGAATTCTTGGGATATTTCATTGTAATTTAAAAGAAACCACATTTTTCTTTAAAATAAAAAGGAGCTATCCAAGCAAGACAAGGAAAATAAAATGCTGTATTTGCAATGAAGAAATGTTGGAGCAAAACTATTCCCATCATTTAAATTAAAATCACAAAAATAAAAACAGTTAGAAAAAGAGGCATGTTGGACAAGCATCAATGTTTACTTTCGTTTCACAAGTTCAACCTTGAAGCCAACACAGTACTAATGACCCTAATATTGAAGCTGAAAATTTGCCATTGGAAACCGATGTTTATCTTGCAGAGTCTGATGCTTCCAAAATAAATGCCAAGAAGGTTTTGAATTAAACAACTTCAAATCCTCAATAGTACATAAAAATTAATTTTCTGCAGCGGTATAATTTAAAGCGCACAGACTCGCTGGAAATTTTTGGTAATGGTATTTGTGTACGCAGGAAGAAAATATTTTTCTGGAACCCTGTATATAGTATAAATGTGTATAAATTTTCAAAGATCCTTAAAAACATTAATTAGGTTCTGAAAAGTCATTGATTTTCATTCTGTGTTTTAAGAGGGAATCCTGATGATGTGATTTCAATTAATAAAAGTTTTGTAGCTTTCAAGTTTTTACTTTTAAAACTTTTCACGTCTTGATTTTTTTTTTTTTTTTTTTTTTTTGCTTAGGCAAATTTGAAATGTATGGCGTTCACTTAAATGCGCGAAACTTAAATTGTACATTATGGTACATAAAATTTAGCAAAGTTCCTTTTTTGTTTTTTCAAAAATGATTTTATTGTTTTTCGAATAAATAGAACTATGGTTAAGGCAAAATTCATTTTAAAGATCTTTTGGAGTTTGTTTTAATGAGGTTCGATTGTATTATCTATCTTCACAAAAAGGTGTCTGATGTGTAAGAATTGTTTGTGTATAACTCTGACATGTTCCACCAGTTTTATTTGATTTTTTTTAATAACTCAAGAGCATGCTTTTTTTTTCCTATTTCTTCAATATATAAAATATATTTTAAATCGGTTTTTTATTATTATTATTATTATTAATGACGTTTTAACAAAAATATAAATTTAAAAAAATTGTTTGTGTATTTGCATATTTTTTAAACTTGTTGAGATAGTATTTCTAGTATTTTAAAAGTCGTTGTTGTTTAAAAAAGGAATTGTATGAGTAAGGTCGCTTTATGCAACATTAAGTTTCTACAGATTTAATTTTTTTTTAATAAACTATAAATACATATATATTTATTTAATCTACAGTCTATCCTACAGAAATTGTTGGGTAATTCCAATATTCAATTAAATTTGCTTACCTTCCAATTAAATTTGTTTCCAACTGCAATTCTGATTTCTACAGATTCTCAAAACCGAGGAAACCCACCAACTTTCAAATTACCTGGAGATGAACTGTTAGGATTTGAAGCAGCAGTTGCAGCCCTTGGTATGTATTCTTTAATTAATCGCTGGATAGTATGATTATAATATTGAGGAATAATAATACTAAATTTAATCTTTTTGTAGGATTGAAGGCTAATGTATCTGAAGCTGAACATCCCCTACTATGTGAAGGCACTCGCAGACAAAGAGGTGACTTGGCCATCACCTTGTTGGTAACATACAAAGATGACCAAGATAAGTTAGCAAAGGTATTGAAATAAATTCAGCCTCTTATTTCTACAAATTTCAATACCTGAAATTTACTAGTTAGGTGTATACAGAAAATGAATTGGTTTGGAATTGTAATGAAAGTTCATTTTAATTGCATTTTAACAACTTTCATACAACAACATGAAAGTCGTTAAAATCCAAATGCATTCTGTAAAGAGGCTGGCACATAGGCTTGTCCTATTTTGGCCTCTTGTCGTAGGAACGTAACGACTTAACATCATAAAAGTTTTGTGAAATAAAACATTTGAGCAAAAGATGTAGAGAATTTTAATTAAGAAATCCATTTCGTACCTGCTCTCAGCTTAGAATGAGAGATTATTCCGGCTTACAGTTTAAAGAGGACGATAGAGGGCGCTCGCAGGTTTGCTTCACACATTCTAGAATTTTAGAAAGAATAAAAAATTTAAACATGCATGTTTAGGATAAATATATAAATAACCATTATAATAAGATAAGATAATTGTAAAAGTTCATAAACAAACTAGTATGTTTACTCTCTTTATATTTGCTCCACAATCTCTGATTTCAAGAATTAGTGTACATGACAGTTCTAAGCTGTCTGGTTGTTGTGTTTTGTTATGGTCTTTCCATATGCAAAATAAAAATGAACAATGTTCACTCTATATGCAAAAGATGAGTTTTTTTTTTTTTTCTCTTGAAAAATGTCATGAGAGATTTACTCATACTATTGCTCTTGTGTAGCTCTTGGGCTGTGAAAAGTCCAGTACAACCAAGCTCTGATAGAACTATAACCCAAACAATGTCCATGATTTTTTTTTTCCATCTCTTCACTGTCTATGAAATTGAGTTAAGTTGTATTTTGCACAGAATATAATTTTTTACATTCATCTTCACTTCTACTTACAATTACGTAGTCTGGTCTGTATCTGATTAAAGGAAGTACTTAATTTACTTGAGGAAATTGATCGAAAATTGAAACTTGCTTCCACGCATAAATCCAAGGAAGCTTTTTACATTCCATTTAATACCCTTCCAACTGTAATTCCTCAATGTCCGTTTTCTAGATCATGGAGAAACTGCTTGACAAAGAAGTACACCAGATGTACAAAGCTCCCGCTTCTTCAGTCTACTACTCATCCGCTTCTAGCTCCCAACAAAGCAGCAGTACAGCTACCGCCTCATCCGATGACAAGGGTGGAAATGAAGATGGAGCGGCTAAAGATGGGGAAGAAGGGGATCAGCCGGATGAAGGTGATGGTGCGAATGCAACAGGTGATCCCAGAAGAGACAGTGAACATCCGGCGAATCGACCTCGCAGCTTGCCCTCTGCTCAAGGTTCTGCCCCGAATAGTTCTCGAATGAGGGACTTAAGACAATCCCATCGGTGGGTTCTTTTGCCTTGTTTAGTTTCTGTCACTTTTAATTTGTTTTCCTTTTCTTGAATTCGACTATAAAATTACATAAATCATCTGTTGTTTAAACAAAATGTGATTTTAATCATCCTTGTTCTTACTTTGCATTCAAATATTCTCTCAAGTGTTTAACAGGTTGGTTTTAATTAAATTGTTCCTGTTAAGAGCCTTGTGTAGCCTGCGCTAATTAACAGATCTTCACAAAATCTTATATCCGTGCTTCTAAAACATGAGAGAATGAACTGTAAAAAATATATAATTAGAAAAAAGTAATTAAGATAAAAACTTATATTTTTGGCAAATTATGCTTTAAAAACTGAGTTTTGTATTATTTTTTTAATAGTTTTCTTTTTAGCTTTAAACTTCATATAGCCTTCTGGCCTCTAACTTTCTTAAAGTGTCATTTCCATCTGAGGAAATATGTTTCCACAATATGTGTCACTAAATTTTTTTATAAAATATATTCAATAGAACACTCTTGACACTGCTTTGAATAAATTCAGTTTAATTAAAACCACCCTGTATATAAATTACAAGTTCTATCTGCCAATACCTCTCGTCATAAGATTGACTTTTTTTTTTTCTCTCTCTCTCTTTTTGAACATTCAATAACCAGAATGCATGAAGATAATGGTGAGCATAGTGAAGGAGCATCTAGCCCTGGTTGGGAAGAAGACTACAAGGCTTGGGAAGCTAAATTCAGATGCACTAACTTCAGAACTACAAAGAAGCATTCTGGAGGTAAATATTTTGTTATCTAATTTTATATACAATACCTAGAATAGCAAGTTTTCTTTTATATATTTTTATCTGATTATACAGCAAGTCATACCTTAGGAATCTGTAGTCATCAATAAACAAATGCACTTCTAACTCCACAACAAAGCCACAGATGCTCCATTAATGGCAGAATCAGTTTACTTTATCTTTTAAAAAAGGCTGTACATAATTTTAACATCTAAATGTTTTTAAAATTTCATTCCCTGTGAATCTGTAATCTTGAGTTGATTATAAAATATTATAAGAGACTTTACTTAGATTGGTATTCCTACATGATCTGAAAGTTAAAGTGTAAAAGTTGCCAAACTTATCCAGGTTTGTCAAAATTTATGAGTCTTGAAGAATACCAGTAGATGCGAGTCGTCTACAACTATAATAATATAATTGTAGCTTAGCTGTACGTGTACATACATGAAAATCCGCCATTGAACATAACAAATCTGTCATCATAAATTAAAAAGCCCTAAATCGAAATATATTTAAATGCATATTTTAACACTTGTGATTTGACACCTTTGAAATTATGTATTTTTTTATTGTTGTATAGGTTTATATGACTTAAGAACTTGAGTCATTCAAGGAAATAAAAAGATTGTTTTCCAAGCACTTGTCAGAAATTGTTGAAATATGCATTTAATTATTATTATTTTTTTTAAGATTTAGGTCAGCAGAAATCTAATAAAACCAAATATTTACTTTGCTTTAGGTATGGCAAGTATTGATAGTAGTGCTCCAGAAACAACATCTAGTGATAACTCTCCTACTGTAGTACGACGTAGCACTTGGCTTAAGCAGTGTGGACCAGGAAGTGACAGTGGCAGTAGTGGAGAAAGCAGCGATTCCTTTGCCTCCAGCTCCTCCGAAGAAAAGGTGCCTAGGTCCAAATCCAGAGAAGGAGAAAGGTATATTTCTAATAATAAGGAAACATTATTTAATTCTGTTTATGTTGCTCTGTATTTAATGGATTTTTATTTATAAAACTGGTTTAAGTTTTGTTGTACATCTTGTGTGTTCCGTTCAACAAAAATATTTATTAATATCCCAATAGAGTTATATCTTTTAAAATTCTGAAAATGTCATTCTAACCTGGAGAAATATTTTCCAATTTGATTTCCTTTTTATTAATGCAATTATAGTATATAATGGATTATTTCTCATAAGTGCATATTCATGTTTTCGTCGTGACCATGCATTTATTTGAACAGCAATCAAACAATTATTAAAAAAAGATAAGCTTAATTCACACCCAATTTTTATTCACTTTTAGCCTTCCAGTTATGATTATTAATAACAGATTGCCTGCCAGTTTCCCATCTCCAGAAAACAATGTACGTTCTAATACACCCAACATTAAGAATTCTAGGTAAGTTCACATTCACAGGAAATTTAAATGTGTGGGTGTGTGTTTTTTTCATGTGTGTGTTTTAATTACCGACACATCAACCAAAGTTAATGTAAATCTCATAAAGATACTGTTTCTTGAATTAATAAAGTAAATGGCTAATACTATTTAGCCTTAAATGTTATTAAATAGCACTATACTAAGTACATACATGAAGGGGGAAAAAATGATCAATTTAGAAATAATTTAACATTTTATTCTTGTCAAAATGAGGACATACATGTAACAATGCTATTTTTTTAAGGGCAAACTGGCCATTTATATCTTATCTATTGAATATTTTGTCCTTGTTGCATTTATGACGTCAAAACAATTTATGGAGCTATTACATCTCTTTACTTATTACATTGTTTTCCAAATAATTAATAAGGGAGGATTTTTTTATTAAATTAAATAAAGTATTTCTGTACCAACTCGTTATTGAAGGCAGGATACAGAATATAAAACTATTATAATCATTAATTAAACCTATAAATAATATTTTTTTTTCTTTTACCATATGTTTCTGAGCAGTTATATTTAGTGTTTCTTTTTAAAATAAAAGAAATGTTAACTTTTTTTTTTAGATTCAAAGGAAAGAGAGCATATCCCAGTGTACCCAATCAACCCAGCGAAGCATCTGCTCATTTTATGTTTGAGCTGGCCAAAACTGTCCTTACTAAAGCAGGTGGGAATAGCAACACTGCAGTGCTATTTACACAGCCTTCAGCAAGCCAGAATCATAGAGGACCTCATCGTGCCCTGCACATGTGTGCATTCCAAATTGGTTTATACGCATTGGGGTTGCACAATGCTGTATCTCCTAATTGGCTTTCCCGCACATATTCTTCACATGTGTCATGGATTACAGGTAATATTTTTATTTCTCAGTGAAAATAATCCAATATATTACATCTATTATTGGGTTTGCTTTATGGACTTTAAATTTTAACCAATAACATAAAATAAATTGTCTCTTTAACCTTTATCAAAATTTTATTATTTTAGGGCACTTTATTTGAAATTAAAAATACCCTCTACAAAATTAACATTGTGTGCTTGATCTAATTAAAATAATTAGTTTTCCATGTAATTTTTACCTCCTAATATTGTATTTAACAAAAACTAGATTTCTCATAATTTTGTAATTCTAACCTATTTCCGAAGAAAAGAAAAAAAGAGGTCATAAATCCTGCACATCATCCAGAGAATTGCTCCTTCACATTCGGGTGAGAATGGAGAGTTATGTCCGTTCAGTGCGGAAAACTGGGAGACAATTAAATAGCACACCATTTTGTTGCAATGATTGGTTAGCTTAATTTGTTGAAATTGTTCCATACAAGGAAAAATTTAAACTACTTCTTAATGTTACAGTTTTCAAACAAAAGGTTTTACTCTGTGAAAATGTGTTTAACACATAAAGAAAATTGAATTATCTTACTGTGTTATCACTGTATAATAACGCAAGAAATAATGTAGATTTTACTATATTGAAAACAAAAAGGCAAACCAAAGTTTTCTAAATGATCAGAATTATTTTCAATAATGTGTCTCAAGCAAAAAGAATCCCAGTTTTTTTTTACATACATTCATAAGCAACAGTCAAAACTTCAACATTAACTTTTATGTCCTATGCATTTGCAACCCAGCCATGCTCATAACTTAAAACCAAGACCACTGCCAAAATTTTATGTGCAGCTGTTCCAGTTTTGCCTGTAATCCCTTCCCTATTTTATCATAAACTTACATTCTTTTTGCTACAAATTATCTTAAAACCTGATTTTTTGTCTAAATGTATCAAATTTCACTTTACTCTATGCCTTAAATACATTTATTGCTAAACTAAAAATCATATTTGACTATCATATCTCTTATTCTTTAAATGCCGAGCCCGACTATCTCTGAAGTTTTGTTTGCCAGTGTCCTGATTATAGAAATAGTAGTTATGCCATTCCTTTAAATTTGGATGGAAGAAGTATTGAATAACAACAATCATTAACAATCTTTCTAGGTGAGGCAATGGAAATTGGCAGCACAGCCATCAACTTCCTGATCGAGACCTGGGAAGGACACCTTACACCCCCAGAAGTTGCATCTCTCGCAGACCGTGCATCAAGGGGGCGTGATCCCAGGATCGTTCGGGCAGCAGCCGAGCTTGCTCTGTCATGCCTGCCCCATGCCCATGCCCTCAATCCCAACGAAATCCAGAGAGCATTGATCCAGTGCAAAGAGCAGAGCAGTGAGATGTTGGAGAGAGCTTGTCTTGCTGTGGAGTCTGCTGCTAAAGGAGGAGGGGTGTATCCAGAGGTGCTGTTTGATGTGGCCAGGAGATGGTATGTGGCGATTATAAATTCTATGTACCTTAATTGTTTAGTTTGTGGGTTTGGGTTTATACTCAACCAGAGAAGCAGAAATGTTAAGTCAATGATATAGTTATTAACCATTCATTTCCCTTATATTGTTATTGAAAGTTTATAGGACATTAATTGCAATTTGAATTTTTGCATTAGGCTGATTCTATAAATACAACATACTGTAATTAGTGGTATAGTATAAAAATAATGTACCTAGTGAAATACTAATAAGGAATTTGAAAATTTCCAAATAGAAGTGTCAATTTTGCCCCTTATTCAAAATGTTGGGAATCGTTGTTCTCTTTACTCTATTCCTGTCTTATTATGTGGAGCTTGATTAGATAATTGTATATAATTAGTTTTGATGAAATATTAAACTTGCCAATTAAGTACAACTGCAAAACCAGCAATGTTCGTTCATATTAGGTGAATTGAGCTCTTAATTTGTCATGTGTTTTAAAACTTAAAGTTTATTATTTTTATTCAGTTTAAAAGCTTATAAAGAGTGTTGGAACAAAGCCTCAGCTCTATTTTGATTTTTTTGTATACATATAGCTAGTTTTGAAATTGAACAACAGTCTTTTACTTCAATAAATTATATTCCAACAGGCACGAGCTCTATGAAGAGAGTCTGGACGACCACCACGGCCATTCGGACCGTCACCCCAACCCCATGGAAACAACTATCCCCACTCCCCCACCCTGCGACCACAGCATTGTGACCTCTCACAACATCCACCTGGCAGAGAGTGTGATCACCACCGTCCCATCCGTCCAGGTCCTGCCCCCCTTGACCTGCCCACCTGTATCCTACACCCTGGCTTACCCAACAGCGGCATACGGCTACATGCCATTCTCTCACTCCCATGTACCCATCCACCCGACATATGCCACCTATCCATACCCACCCCTGGCAAATCTGTCTTACTATCCACCTACTGTTGCTGCAGCGACACATGTGCGTCATCCTGCTGCCGCCGCCATGTACCCTGGTCAGGTCATTGGAACGGCTGTGACTAGGGCCTCAGTGACACAATCTGCGCCTGTGCTGTCCATGAATGGCCATGCAGTGGTGGCACAGCCACCACCACCACCTAGCATGCCACCACCTCAACAGACTCCGGTAAGAAAGTTGTTTGAAATTAAAGAATTTGCATATTACATTGAATGGCAATCACATACTTTCTCCATTCTAACGTGGTAGCATCTTGTTGTTGCAATGTTATAATATTTAATACTATATATTTCTATATAATAATGCCTACCAAAGTTACTCTGTGTTAAATTCCCATAACTTATAAACTTTCACAAGATGGCTCCTAGTTGGTCAATCAGCTTCATATATAGTAGCATTAATGTGTCAAGTGATTACTACTCTAATGTAATATAGGAACTCTGAGTTCACGATCCAAAAATAAGTGATGATTTGGTTGGTGCTATAAAAAAACCAGGATTCTATGTTTTGAGTTAATAATTTTAAAGAATTAAAATTTATGAATATAATGAAAGCAAAGTGGCCCCAGAACATGGAAATCAGGGACATGTCACGGAGCTTTCTGATTCTGGAAGGAAATGTCGGGGAGTTTTTTAAAATGTCACCAAAATTAGGGAAATTTTCTTTGTTCTGAAGGCACGTTTTCCATCTCATCTATATTTTGGTGCCATTTTACTGGAAAATTATGGTAGTAATCGTTGGAGGTGTAATGTTGCAGAATAATTTAAACTTTTCATTACTGCCTAAACTATTTTTTAAAAAATGGCATGCTATTCCTGTAACATACATGTTCTATTTGAACAAGGTATCTACGCATCAGGTAATATTGGGGAAATTTGAGAAAAAAAAGTGTGCTGTAAAACCAGAGAATTTTTTAGAAATCTACCAGGGAACTTTTTTTCCTGAAGGAATTTTCCACCCTAGGAAATTAGAAGACATTACCTGCTTTTAAATTGGAAAAAATCTTGTATATTCCCAAAGTATTCTAACTAAATTTGGTATTTTAAGCTAGTATGATTAGGACTGTCACTGTGTTACTAAAAGACCTCTTCTGCATTAATTTGTATTACTGTACAGTTTGGATACCAAGCAAGCTTAATTTGGTATCATTTTCACCCAAATCTGCCATTATAAAGGTTGTCAACAAATGATAACAATAACCCTGACAATTTACATGTTTTTTGTTTTTCTAAACAAAAATGTTGCCACACCAGCAAATTTAATGACAAACTTGTCATCGAATATCCAATCCATTATCTCAGTTTGCAGCCCAAATGTGAAATACCCATTGATTTAGTATAGACCCACTATTCCAGCCAAACTTTAATCACCTCCATATAAAAAAAATTCATTGGAATGTTATGTAATCCTACTAATATTGAGACCTTCAATTTGATGTATGACTATGTCTAGCATATATAGTACAATAGGCTTAAGAAATTACAAGTTGATTTCCAATCAATATTTCTGGTATTTTCCGCAGGAATTTTTGTATGTTAATTCATCTCAATTAAACCTTTCATTTGGCCTAATGGTATGTGTTTGTAGTTTTGTTTGGGATTGTTGACCTCTTGTAGGCAGAGCCTTTGCATAAGTTTCTTTCTAAATTTCTGCAGTGTAGGCACTGCAAGATTTCTAAGTGTATTACCGATATTAGAAAAATAATCAGTGTTAAATAATTCATTGAAAACTAACTGATATTTATTTGAAACAAAAATTTAATATCTGGAATTTAGTTTCATTATAAAAACATACAACTTCTTTGTTTAATTTTGTAACTTGTCTTTTAAACACATTTTCAAATACAATTTCTTCCTCCTAGATTCATGGTCCTCTTCCTCAGTTGAACCAAAGACAAATGGGCTACTTGCTAGCAGCCTACCGTGTTGGCATGCTTGCCATGGAGACACTGGCGCGACGTGTGCATGACGATAGACCACAAGCCAAGTATGCTCGCAACCCTCCTTATGGAGAAGATGTCAAGTGGCTCCTCGGCATTGCCAAAAAATTGGGTGCGTTTCATTAAAAGAAAAGTTTTCTGATTGTCATTCTTCAGTTTACCTAAACTATTGCTATTCAAATATTTTAAATTTGTTTGTTGCATAAATGTCCCAATATCTTTATTCACCTTTTCTGCTACTGGTACTTGAAAGCTGTTATTGCATACATTTAACGTAAATCTCTGTTAATCTAGTGGGTTTTTTATGTAATGAAGAAACTGTTCCAGTCATGTCATTCAACGAGAAAATATATTTTCATATATGTTCAAACACTGATTGTTCTTAAAGGTGTTTTTTTTTTTTTTTTTTTTTTTAATCGAAATACAGTAATATCGGAAAATTCAAACAATAAAAAAATTTATCTTCTCTGTCCCTTTTGAAACTTCTTTATTAATGTTCAATAAGCAGTGCATCAATTTACACTAAGCAAAATAACATTTGGAGTTTTTGAATGATTTTAATTGATACAAAAATATTATTGATCCTGTGAAATCTCTTGGAATGTAAGGATTTTTCGACCACCAATTTGTTCAATATAAAAATATATTTAATTTTTTCCTCTTATTTTCATCTGTTGGCTAGCCCCTATTAACCAAATAGCTTTTCTTTTAGGTACATCATATCTTCAAGATTTCTGTATCTGTACAGTCAACAGTGTCGCCAGTCCATTCATTCTGCATGAAATTGTTGTAGAGGCAGCACAGTATTTGGCTCGTTCATCTACAGCGCCTCTCCCCCAACCTCTGCGATCGCATTTACTCACCCCCTTAATACAGAAGTGTCAGCAAATGTATGTATCAAATTTTTGTTCTCTTGCAGTCTGTCTTCAGAGTGGCCACAGAACCTGGAAATCAGGGAAATGTCAGGGAGCTTTCTGATTCTGAAAAAAATCAGGGAAATGTCAGGGAACTTCTTAAAATTTCACGAAAATCGGAGAGATTTTCAGACATGTTTTCCCGTTCTTCTATTTTTCGGCGCCATTTACCCAAAGATTTGTTGTGGTAATTGTTAGAAGTTTAATGTTACAGAATAATTTAAATTTGTCATAACTACCAAAACTATTTTTAAAAAATTGCATTTTATTTCCTTAGCTTACATGTTCTGTTTGATCAGGGTGTCTACATAATCTGGAAAAATTGGGGAAATTTGTAAAAAAGTTTACCTTAGAATCGAAGAATTTTTTAGAAATCTGTCAGAGAAATCGAGGAACTTTTTCCTGAATTTTGTGGCCACCATGATCTTGACTTCATTTATTTCAGATAGTGTATGTATGTACTGTTGCTTTTTTAGTCAAAAAAATTCCATACATTTATATTAAGTTGAAGTTTTTTTGGAAATACACATTGCATACATGTATAACCTGACCTCCAGGTCAGGTTATACATGTGCAAATGAAATTTACCATAGAAGTTGCCTCTTCCCAATTTGAATCTCATCTTGCTTTCCTCTCCTAAAGGTTCACTGCCTGCACTCACTTCAAGATGTACCACATCACCCCTGCCGAATACGATGAGTTTGTGAGTATTATCCGCAGTGCCAGAACTGCTTTCCAGCTTACCCCAGGCGGCATTGTTCAGTTCAACGAACTCCTGCAAAGCCTGAGACGCACCAAGTCCTGCAAGAAGGACTTGTGGCAGAGAATTGCCAACACTCTAGCCACCCCTACTATATGATGGTAGTGGGATAAGTAGCTTCACATAATTGCTTGTGTCGAGTTACGAATGTCGTTTTGTTATCATTGTTTGAACACACATTTCCGTCATTTATACCTCCAAGGACTGATAATAATTGTTTTGTGTGAGTTATGTATTAGGTTTTTTTTTATGATTATTTTCATTTTTAAAGGTGGTTAAAAAGAAAGTTTCTAAGTGCCAAACTTATCAGTTTTAGTTTTCTTGCATCACTCAAAGTGGATGTATGACATTTTTTTTCTTGTGTTTTTAATAATTTTTGTAGTAATTTGTTAGGTTGATTTTTAGTACATGCATCAAGCATACATTAATAGCTTTGTGTTTATTTTGTGTGGTTCTTTTATATTTCAAACTTCTGTTTGTTTGGTCAATCATTGGCACTTAGCTTCTTTCTTTGTGGCATCATGTTTCAAGTTGACATGAGAGCATTTATGTCTTAAGGTTTCTTTGGATAAACCATTTGTACTTGTGTTTGCACCATTTTAAAATACATAATTGAATTATTATTAAATTTTATATCAATATTAAATATTGGCACCTCATTTATTTCTCTTGTATGTTCGTGTTATACTCTATTCTATAATCATTACAAGCTGTTATTTCTGACTGTAGTATTTATCATGTTGTTTGTGTTATATTTATTTTTATGTATGTTTATGGTGGTTTTAGTGTTTTATGTTGTTATTTAACAAAATGTATTTGTCAAGAGCTTTTATGTTTATTTGTAGATTCTAACCTAAAACTTGGGTTTCAGTTAAGAATATTTATAGTATTCACATTATAAAATTATACTCAAGAGTATTGCTGAGTATATTTAATTTATGGCTGTTTTTCCCCGCAAAATATCCAAATGAGCGTTAAATAACCTCAATTTTGCTTTTTCTATGTGTAAGGAACGTTAAATTTAATTGTAACCAATTAAAAAGTATATAAATAAATCTGATATAAACTTATTGAATGTTATCAACATTTTTTATCCATAGTTAACAGCTGTACAAAAAAAATCCTAGGTCAATTCTCACTGACTTCTATTCAAAAGATAAAAAATATAATCCTTTCAAAGTAAAAATACAGATCCAATAACCTCTTTTTAGTACAAAGGTATTGTCCTTGACTTTTTTTTCTTTTTCTGATAGGTAGCATTTCATTCTGTGTTTTGGTATGTTTATCTGCTGTTTTTAATGTTATAGGGTAATGGATAATCTTTTATGTAGTAATTATGTGTAGAATTTTTTTATATAAATTTTGAGTATTTAATTTATTAGCAAACAGCAGAAAGTAAATGCTTCATCATATTTTCCTGGGTTACCTACTATTCTTGCACATATGTGAGTGACATGGAATGTATTCTGAAAGATGTGTCTTTTATTGAAATTGTATATGAGATCTTAAATGTTCCCTTATATGTTATTAGGTGATTATAGTGAGTCTAGGTTATCTTTGTAGGAAGCATTGTGTTTTTAAACTTAGTGGGCTCTAAGAATGCCAGGTCATTGCATGACTTAACATGTGAAATTATATTGTTAAAATAAAACTATAATAACTTGGTTGTTCAATTTTCTAGTATTCATGTTTCTGTAGCTTGATTGGTGTATTTACTTAACCTATTTTAAATTTATATTGGTGTGGAAAATGGTATTTACTGACGTTTAAATGTTTTCCAATTGTTAAAACACTATTGGTTTGTTTAAAGAAACACTTTTTTAAAAGTATTTATTTTGCTTATGTGCACTGCTTTTCAAGAATTTCTTTAATTTTGTAATGTAAAATCCAAAGGACTGTATTTTCCTACTACACCTACTACAAGCCGCTCTTTGCTGAGTCACAGAACTTACTTGGACACATTTTTACATTGGTTGTTAATATGTTACTTGCAAGCAGTACATTTGTTATACTGTGTAACTAGTATGAAATTCTTTTCCACAATGCTAGCGACTTGAAGATTTGAGATATTTTTATGAAATCATTAGTGTTTTTTGACTCTGAACAGTTTTCAGTAAGACAGTGTCAGAGGTAATATGTATTAATGCTGTCTGGACTTGCACTTAATCACCATGTATCACACACTGTTGCACCGACTTGTATATCATGCCCACTTACTCTAAACAAATTGACTGTCGCTTTATATTACCATAGAAAGCTTTTATGTCTTGATGTATTATATCCATGTTATTACAAATATTATTCAGAGAGAATGTAGGAGATTTTAGACATTTCTATGGTCATGTGGGTTTCTCGGAAAATCTAGGAACTTAACAATATCATGAAAAAGTTTTTTTTTTTCTTATAAACTATTGTAGAAAAAATTTCTGCAGATTAATATGTAGCTAATTTTATATTGTTGGCTCTCTAATTAGATGTTATGTATTGCCTAGTACCAAATTGTAAATGCAGACAAATGCAGTTGAACCTCGTATTTTTATAGTAAGCAAGCTTCATAATATTTAAAAATGTTTTCGAAATTATATAGTTATATATCCAAATTCTTAATTAGCACTTTCAAGGTTAAGATATGTAACTATTCTTTTGGGACTAGTTTTGCTTTAAGTTTAAAATGTTTTTGAATTCTAAAAAATATATTCATTTAAAAAAAAATTCCATTTGAATTTTTCAATGTGATAATTCTTCGGGGTAAAAATTATATTGTGAAATAGGTTCCTTGGTTTAATGATTATAAAAGACATTTTAAGTCATTAAATTATGTTTATTCTAGTAAACTGTTTCTTAAAAAATCATTAATGCATTGATTATGATTTCCATATCTTCCCTTCATTGTTTGAAATTTAAAATCTCTACATTCTTCACTTTTAATTTTGTTTCACATTATGATATTTTAAATTTAAATGTGTACTTATTTTTACAATCATTTACCTATTCTTTTAAAAGATTACATTTTAATAAACTGTAGTCTATAGGTTTCATTCATTATTTAAATATGTATTAGATAGGTCACAGACATGTAGTTTTCCTAGTAGATCCTTTTCTAGCAATATGTTTTTGTCTCTATTTTTTTTTTTCTAATAACTACCTGATATTCCAAATTTTAAATAATTAATATATTCTCCTTGTAGTCTTTAAAAATAATTATTCGAAATAAAAGTTCGAGAATGACTGTGGTTTTTATACAAGTACTATTTCCCATAAAAAAAATAATTTTTGAAGAATTTTTATTTATTTTTTTACAAATTATCATTTTCTTTATATTTAACTTGGTAGTCCTTCATAAATGCAACTCCATCTCTTCCCTCCCACCCCCCTTTTCCTAATACTAATAATTGTTTGGCCTTTCAAAAAGTAGTAGCTGTGCACTTTAAATTATCAGGTGCAAAATATTACTGCAATTTTATATAACTATTTAATTGGCAATGTATGCTAACTACTCAGTTTTGAGCTATTCTAAAAACTTTTGTATTTGTCACTACTTTTTTTTTTTTTTTTTTTTTTTTTCCAGTTTATATTATAACACTACTTTCTATCTTTCTGGTGATATTGAAATTTTTGTATTTTTCGTGTACTTATTTTACTCCATAAATTATTTAAGCCAAAGCACTCAATAGAAAAACTAAGGAATAAGCTTAATTTTTGCAAGAAGAAACCCAATTGTAATAAGTTGCTAAAGTATGACTTATTTATGATTTTTTATAAACAGAACTAAAGTTTTATATTGATCATTGTACGCCAGGAACAACCAATGGTTCAATGAGGTATGAATTAATTTGAATAACATAAGATTTTATTAAATGATTAATGGTTCTTGAACCTAGGATGCAAATACATTGGCGAATAACATCCATCTTCTTCAGTTTGCAATTCTCTTGTTGTGTGATTACTTGTATTTTCATATTTTGTACTGCTTTTAATGGTCTATTTTCTCAAATAATATTTGCCAAAATATTGCTTTGACAGAATATTTTATAAAAGATGTTAACATATAGTGCTAGTTATTTAAATTTAAGTACAAAATATAAAATGTCTTACTTTTGTTGGTTGTGTGTTAATGGTTGCATCTTATATTAAGGGGAATAAAAATATTTAATTTAAAATAGTATTTCTTAAATTTAAATTAAATATATTGCCAACTAGGTTAAAGTTTCATGTGTTTTGAAAAGTTGCTGATGATCCTTCATGGCAAATTTGAAGCAAGACATTATGTATTTTCGTAGACAAATAATTTTTAATTTCTATTCGCCATTTTTCATGTAATCTTTGAAGATAACTTGTGTAATCATTTTTAAGTTACATTAATTGATTAAAATATTTCAAGGAATTTGTATTAGATAAATGAAAAAATTAGACGAGAATTGCAATTAAAGACTTGTTGTTAAAACACTATTTATTTCTGTTCTGAATAACTTTGATACATGTAATTTCTAATATTTGTAGAGTTTTAGTAATGTGCAGTGGAAATACTTTTTATGCTCTCTTACCGAACATTTTAAACAATGTACGATCAAAGCTGCAATGGAAGCTACCGATTTTTATAGTCGAATTTTATTCTATAAAACAATTGTGGAATTGTATGGCCGGTTGTATTCAGCCAACTTCATATGTAGATACAGTCACTTTAAAACCAAACTGAATTTTTAACACCATGTGGGGAAATACAAAGAGACTTAGTATCATAGTTTTAATGTTAGTAAATGTGACTTTAACTTATTGCAATTTAAAAGGTTTCCGATAATTGTTGTGCAACAGTTGCAGCCTGTTGTAGTAATGTATGTTGTGTTATTTGTTACATTCTTGTTAAATAGTTAATGCTCTTCACTTTTCAAAGTGCTTGTTTTTTCTGAACATGTAAAATAAACCATCGTCATCATCCTTTTGCATTAAAAAGTTGAAGATAATTCACATGTTTAAAAATATCATTTTGATGCATGTTTTAAGCTCTTGCAGCCAAGCTGTGTCAATTAATTTCTCAACAGTTTAAGCTGCCTAATATGTTTATAAAATATAAATAGTAAGCCATTTTATTGTGACTGTGTCAGATTATCTTGTGTTTAGACATGTCATCTTACATGGCTAATTTTAAATAAATTGTCAAAATATCTATTTGATATGTGATTTGTGAGTTTCTTTAGAAATAACTAGTTGGTGCCTTACACCATGGATATTTTTTTCCTTTTCTTAGAAAAGCACATTACAACTTAAATTTCATATTATTTGAAGTAAAAAAAATTGTCCAAAAAAATTCTTGACAGTTAAATTGTCAGACATACATTTGATTGTTCTACGAGTTAGCTTAAATCCGCAAATTTCATCAAACTTATTCATGATGAGCTGGAAAAACCGCCATTCGCAAAAAATTTGAAAATGATAAGTTTTCAAAAAAAAATTAAAATCCTCGTCAACCCTTATTTCTTCTTTTTCATTCATTCATTTCATTTCTTTTTCATTCGCCCCTCCTGTTTTCATGAAAAGTTGCTGGCCTAGTGCGTTGACCACTCCCTTATCTTTTCCCACTATACTTTAGGACTGGTTCCAGTCTGAACCAACGTGTTAGGGAGTAGTTTAACCGGTTTTCGATGGTGTTGCCCTCGGGCAGATTTAGAGGTCAATCAAAGGGGGTGCGGTTATGATACCGATTTTTTCCAGTGCGATGATATTTTGCAACTTCGGAGAGGTGGTCATCAATAAGTACGATATTACCAGGGCTCGATGAAAGATAAAAAATATATCTATATAACATTATCATAAAAATTTTGAAATGAAAACTTTAAAAAAAAAATTCAAATTTTCGCAAATGTCGTTCCAAGGACAACAATATATCGAAAACTTCAATGAATTGATTTCGCTTCGATCTATATACCCAAACTCTTTCCCTTTTAAGTTTCATACTTCTATTGGATTGTGAAAATTCTCGAAATAAGGGCAGTTTAATTATGGCCGCCTGTACTTAAAATACAGATTTCTAGATTGGTTAAACAGAACTTTATATTTTCTCATATAAATATTTAAAAAGGAATTTAATTGAGAGCAGGTAAAATTAAAATAACAATAATGCTCATATAACCACAGGACTTGCTTTTTCATCGCGAGTGGCATCTCGTATCGGTTACGTATTGTGCAGATTGTTCTTTATGAGGCAAATCTCCAACCTTTGAGCTTTAGAAACAATTCATAGTTCCCCATTAGGGGCAGTTCGGTTGGTTGTATTCAGATTATCTGGCGCCGTCAGCAACACGAGGGCTATAATGCGCCGAAACATTCGTCATTAGACAAGCCAACATACATTTACAAACACCCATGCCAACACGGGACTCGAACCCGCAACCTCGCGGTCTAGAAACTAGCACGCTAACCACTATACCGTTTGGTCGGCTGGGGGGCAGTTTGGATATTCACTGATGGAAGTAAACACGATAATGGCAACACATGCAGTGGAGTAGTAATTGTAACCCCCGATGGCGTTACAAAATTTAACAAGCGAAACCCAAACTTTTGTTCAGTCTTTAGATCTAAATTGATAGCCATCGACGAAGCTCTGCATTATATGATTTCCAATAATTTCTCCTGCGATATCTGGATTTTTTCGGACAGTAAGAGCTCCATTCAATTCTTGAGCAAATGGCGAAACATTACCGACAAACTCGGCATGGACATTGTGAACAAACTAACGATTTACTCTTCGCATAGTGTCATTCATCTGCAGTGGATACCCTCTCATGTAGACCTCTTCTTTAATGACTTGGCCGATGAATTGGCTAAGGAGGGCTTTGTTGTAACATCCGAAAATTGTGGTCATCTTACGTTTAGGGAAATTTTCTCGAAGGTCAGAACCGACAACAGCAAGACATGGAGGATTCCACCATCTCATGACTGGATGAACAAAAACGTCCTGGAGCTGAAGGGCGACAGGAAATTACAAACCACCATCACCGGACATACTCGCACACTTGCATATGTTCAGGGACAAAAGGAGTAACCCTGTGTGCCTCAAGTGTGTTTCCCATCAAGCTTCACCGGACCATCTGCTTTCCTGTTTGGATTTGGAGAAGAGTGATCTCTTTAAAAACCCTGCGCTGGTTCGAGACTTTCTTTGGGCGTACGGTCTCTTGGACTTGGTCTAGACTTGTTCTATATAAAGTGGAATAACAAACAACAACAACGTATTGTGCCTTATATTAGAGACTAGCTGAATACCCGTGCTTCGCTACAAAATTTTAACGTGCAATATTTAAGTTTGCTGTGAGGCCTCGCTTTGCAAAACCCCTCATTTATTGCTCCAATAGACAACAGACGTTTTTTAAATCGTTAATAATTTATGCTTCATTAGAAAAGGAATAAAGTATAATTTTATGAACCAATGGTTTAACTTACACAAATTGGTATATATTTCTTTTTAAAGCAAAAATACTTTAAGAAGCCTTTACATTATAACAATTCACCGCGAGTGCTTGCAGACCGACCAAAGTTGTAAACGAATCCTACCAGAGAGCAGGTAAAATGTATATCAAATTTGCCATTATCTTTATCACTATTAGATCGAGCATCAACTGCAGGAAAGTTTAGGTATTTGCTTAGGTTATTCTAATTCAGTAGTATCCATATAAATGTGATTGGTCAAGCAAAAACTAGCTGAATTTTTCGTCTCGTCATTTTACAACGTAATTTGCAAAAATATACAGCGCACAAAATTCATTACAAACATTAGTTAATCCTTAATTGCCAAAAGTTTCAAATTTGATGCCGGACTTTTAAATCGAATTGTACACTTGAAATTGGTTTGTATTTAATATTTGGCTGTATGTATGTTACCATTACATAATGTTACTACAATAAATACATTGCTGCAAAAAATAAATACAGGCTACTGCAATAAATACATTACTATTTTTTTAATTTAATTTGGAAAATCAGGCTTCTAAGGATTAAATTTTGGATGCAAGATTGCTTTCAATTATTAATTCTACAATACTCAAGTCTTGTTGTGATTGAAACACACACAAAACTGAATAAAGATAGTGGTGTTCATGTATAGATCATTACTAGAAAATTGAACTTGATTTAAACGGGTTTTTTAAAACATTCAGAAATTGTAATGATAGTTAAATACAGTGAAAGCCCGATTATCCGACATTTAATCAATCAAAAGGCTCAATCAACTTTTTAATTATTATTATTTATTCCCCCCCCCCCCCCTTTTTTTTTTTTTTTTTTTTAAACAAGTTAGGCGTGAAAATTGGCTTTATTTCGCCAAAAAAAACGACGATAAGTCGTCATATGTTCATTTAAATTTTATTTTGTTTGAGATTTCGAAGTTGAGTGCGGTTTTTATTCTCTATTTTGTGGTTTTGCAATTAATAGTAGCTGAATTTGCACTGATTAGAAATGAATATATTATTATAAAAAGTTATTATTTTTAATTTCAGTTTATCCGGAATGCCGAAGTTCCTATTCAATCTACTGTGAGTTTAAAGAAACTTTAATATTCACTATGGTAATGGTAATTCCGTGCTCAGATTCTATCGGCATATATCCGGGAAACGTTCAAATATAAATACGTTGAGGTTATTTGCCGAATGTACACAAAGTTGGTTTGCTTTAATTGTGTAAGAAATAGAGTTTTATAATCAAAATTTCATTATCCACAGCATTCGGAAAACATTCCAGCAGATAATTTTTCCCGAAAAGTGTGGTTTATGCGAAATTCTAATCCAAAAGAAATGTATGCAACTTACATCTAATTATTCTTACTTCGTTTATTGCATAAAGTATATTTATATTTGTTTCTGGAAATATGTGTAATTTGCAATTCCGGAATCCATATACATCTAAGGACTACTTTTATTGTAATTATAGTTAAGAAAGGTTATTTTCCACTTGAAATCACGTTCTGAACCACATCCGGCAAAGAGTAATTAGGTAATTCAAATTTTTTTAATGATTTATCCAAGTAAAATTAATCATTCGGTTTGCAAGCTAGAATTACCTAACGAACATGCATTTCACTAAATGTAAAGTAATGTATCACGGATACTTTCCATTCTATAACATTCATAATTTCACTTACTTCAAGTACAAACGTCACCGCTATAGAATTGTTTTTGTTATAAGAAATTGTCTAGCAACATATGAAAATAAGGCAATCCTACCTGTTACAGGTACACACCTTCACGAACATTTAGAATATAATCTGAATGTGAATCTGCACCTTTTAAGATAAGAAATTAAACAAGCAATTTCAAAATGCCAAATAAAATTACTTTCTTAAATTATAAACATGACATTTATCCTTAAAAGTTTAGAGATAGTTCTTCTTTTCGAAATATTAACAACGAGCTACATGTGAGGCTATCTAGTCTATTTTCAAATTGAGTAGACACTTCAGCAATTGAGACTAATATCCTTGTGTCGATTATTGAGCTGCATTGTAAGAGTTTTCCAGGATTTGTTTCATTTGAATTGTATATGAAGTGCATTTTTTTCTTCTTGAATGACCTCCTGGAAGGTGTTTTCTCCTTGAAAGACGAACTAATATCAGTAGTCCAGATCTAGATTTATAGTTGTTTCGGTGCAATTAGCCCTCTTATGCTATTGTGCCAGAAAATATCCCATAAAATTTACTGCTATTCGAAGAATATAAAGTTATTCAAAATAAAACTGTTAAACTAGTCAACATAATAAAAACTTCCAACTTAAATATTTTATAAATATTGCGCATTCAAAGCCTATTTTGGCAATTTTCATTTGCTCTATTAAACAAAAGCCAAAATTAATTTTTATTAATTGATTATTGTAATATAATTGATTGAAATATTAAGAGCAATATCAATGTCTTTCAATAAATTTACTTCAATTATTTTGAAATCTTTTAAAAATATTTTACTTAAATATTTAGTCGAACTTCAAATGTGCTTTTTTGTGACACTAACTTGATGGTATATCTGTTAGACTGCTTTCTATAATAATAAAACAAGCTGTGTGTCTGCCTGTGGCTCTATAGAAACCTATTTAAAATTGAAATAGATCTCTGAAATTTTCAGAATAAGTAGTTTTAGCCTTCTAACTGTAGTTTTGAAAAACAGAATTTTAAAATTTGTATTAGTTTTTTTTAATTAATTTTCTTAATTAACAATTTTTTTTACAAAATGACTTCTAATTGGGCTACAGCTCTGAAATATTCAACATAAGTAGTTTTTACCTTCTGATTGGACTTGGATTTTAATTATATATATAAATATGTTACAAAATGATTTCTAATAGGGCTACAGCTCTGAAATTTCCAACATAAGTAGTTTTGTCCTTTTAGTTGAACTTTTGAAAAACAGAATTTAAAATTTTTATTTAGTTCTTTTTTAATTAATTTTTTTAAATTAATTAAAAAATATTTTACAAAACTATTTCTAATAGGGATACAGCTCAGAAATTTTCAACATAAGTAGCTGTGGTCTTCTAATTGGACTTTGGAAAAACAGAATTTTAAATATTTACTTTTGTTCTTTTTTTAACTAATAAATAAATATTTTACAAAACGATTTCTTATACGGCTACAGTTCAGAAAATTTCAACATAAGTAGTTTTGGCCTTCTAATTGGACTTTTGACAAAAAGCATGCTAAATTTTAATTTTTTTTATAATTAATATTTTCATAAAAGTGACTTCTAATAGGCGTAGGACTCTGAAAATATCAACATAAGTAGTTTTGGCCTTTTAATTTTGCTCTCCACAGACACATGTTAAAATTATCTTAAAGGGGTGTTATATTAATGTATTAACGAGGATTTTTCTTCTTTTTTGTTTTTGTTTTTTTGTTTCTCGACAGGGGAGGAGCTTCTAATACTAAGGCTTTACGTAGCAATTAGATTTTACTGAGTGAAGCGAGCTTGTATGCTTACTCAGCTGTATACCTTTCAGTGAGCAAAGCGAGCCCATGCTTGCTTGGCAATGAACCTTTCAACAAGTAAAGTAAGTCTGTGCTTATACAGGGTTTCCACAAAATTCAGGGAAAAAAGTTCCCCGATTTCCCTGACAGATTTTTTAAAAATTCCCTGATTTTACGGTAAACTTTTTTTTAAATTTCCCCAATTTTTCCAGATGTATAGACACCCTGATCAAATAGAACATGCATGATAAGGATATAACGCATGCCAATTTTTTAAAAATAGTTTTGTTGGTAATGAAAAGTTTAAATTTTTCCATAACATTAAACTTCCTAATGTCTACCACAACAAATCTTCCGGTAAATAGCGCCAAAATACAGAAGAACGGGAAAACATGCCTGAAAATTTCCCTGAAATTTTATGAAGTTCACTGATTATTTCCAGAATCAAAAAGCTCCCTGACATTTCCAGGTTCTGTGGTCACTTTGTTATGTCAGTGAACTTTTCAGCGAACGAAGTAAGCTCGATTTTACGTAGCGTTGAACCTTCCTGCGAGCGATAGAAAACGATAGAAAGCAATAGAGCAATAGAAAGAAAAAAAGAAAGGGGGGAAAAAAAAAAAAAGAAAAAAAAAACATTAGAATTCACAGAAAAAGTTTGGTGTTTTTCGAAATAGATTTATAGCAATTCATTTGAACAGAAAACGAATGCTTAGCTATTAAAATTTCATTTAATAAATTTTTTCCCCAAAAAAATTAAGGTTTGAAGAAAAACTTGAAACTATTCAATCCCCACTGCAAATATTAAGCGCTCAAAGAGGTTCCCAATACCCTCTTCCCCCTACAGAAGAAGTAGTATATCCTAATGATTATCTTCTGTTTTTTTTTTTCCTCCAGAAGGAGGAGAGTCACTTCATAGATATTTGGAGGTTAGGAACTTATAATAACTGAAATGGACCAAAATACGTATAGAAACTAAGTTTCCAGTTCGTATTCACGCGTACTAACTGCTGAAGTCTACTTTTGCAACCTGGCTGAAGTGTGTTAGTCTCTGGAGCGCATTCTTCTGAAATACATTATTTTTCACATGGGAAAAAACAAACGTATTTTGTATTCTTTATCAAATGAAAAAGAATATATTTCAGAAGAGTGCTGTTTTCAATGGGTTATTATAAAAAACGAAAAATGCAGAAAATTTAATTTTTTTCAAGGTGTTAATGATAATTTAGTTTTGCTATTCTTTTTCACAAGGAAAAAAAAAATTCTAAGTAAATTTTGAAAAATAGTATACTTCATATTTTCAGACTCGTCCTTGAACTTTATTTAGAATTTTTTTTATCAGTTATTTTATGAGAAATTCAAACCAATTGTTTCAAATTATTTCCATAACTTTTTTTTTCGTTTAAAAATTATAGGGAGTAAATTTTATTTAAAATTGTAAAAAGAAATAAATATATAAAGTTATTTCAATAGGAACCCGTCGATACTTCGTTACTCCTTACAAATACACATTTCTTTTAAAAGATGATTTTTAAAAGTTAATTAAACGTTTAAATTATTTAAAATTTGTTTAATGGGGATTCATAATAAATTGCTATTTCATAAATAAATTTTAACTCTCTAGGTTGATTTCCATGAAATAAAATCCCCTTTTCCAATCATAATCCAGTATTTAATTTTCCTCATTAACTTCACTGCAGAGTTATTGTCTTTCAGTGACGTAATCTTTTAAGAGGTCTATATGGTTCTTCACTTCTACACGCTTTATTTTGTTTTACAATCGGCAACATTGTATGAACCATGTTTGATTTTCAAAAATGGCAACGTCCACAACCGCCTGTTAAGTTTTGGAAACTAAAACATTAGTGACAGTTTGACGATTAGAAAAATATACGGAAAAAATACCTATTTTAATATTCTTTGAATCTTTATCCGAGTATGTCTTCTGTTGATTCGCTGTACGATCTTTTAGAAAAAGATAACTGGAATCTTGAATCGATCCAAAATTCCTTAGAACGAGATTCAAATTCTATTAACGTCAAAAACAATCTTGGTTACACTCCTTTGCAAAGTGTACTAAAGAGTAAAAACTGTTCAGTGGATGTCGTCAGGCTATTTCTACAAAAAGGGGCCTATGTTAATGGCCCGGAGGGAAAAGATGCCGAGTATAGCCCTTTGATGATTGCTATACGAAGTTCAAAAGATGATTCTGTTATCGAGGTATTGCTAAAAAAAGGTGCTAATGTCAACCAAGTTCATGTTTCTAGCTTTAATGAAACGCCCTTGTTGATATTGCTAAAGAGGGCCAACTGTTCAATCGATACTGTTAAACTTTTGCTCCGTTATGGAGCAGATGTTAATTGCATGGACATTTATGGTTACTCCTCTTTGGCGACTGCTCTTCAAAATTCAAAAGATGAAGATATCATAAGTTTACTGTTAGAAAAAGGTGCTGGTGTTGACACTCTTACTAATTTCAAAAGGTCTCTCCTCTGCATTGCTTTTGAACACACTTCGAATGATATTGTCAAAGTGTTGTTGGATGCAGGATGCTCTCCTAATGCATGCAAGTATCACTCTAGCGCATTGCACTGTGCCACACAGTATACAAAGGCAGGATTGAGAGAGGATATTCTGAGAAGGCTACTTGAAATGGGGGTTGACGTGAACTTTATTGACAGTGATGGTCAGTCTGTTCTTTGCTTTGCCCTTAGAAATGGAGCTAAGGCACAAGATATTGAGCTGCTATTAAATGAAGGAGCGTCACTGAATTCCTGCAAACAACACGCTTCCCCATTGATTTGTGCTACGGGTGGTAACAAACGCACACCTTTAAAAGCAGCTGTGATGCAACTACTTTTTAACAGAGGGGTACATGTAGAAAATGAAGGCTTAGAAGCGCTACAAAGTGCTCTGAAATATTGTAATTATGAAACTGAGGCTATTCAGTTGCTATTTGAGCTCCCCGGTATGGATTCTTTTGCTATCGATGAATCGCTTCTTCATCACGCTGCCTGCAATCCTAATTGCAAGGTGGATGTTTTAAAACTATTAGTAAAAGAAAAAAGCCAGTTAGAGATACTCAATGCATACAGAGAAACACCATTGCATTGTGCTGTAAAGGAATGTAAGCCAATTATTATTGATTTTTTCTTAAAAAATGGTTCTCCAGTGCATGCACAAAATATATTTGATGAAACTCCCCTTGCATTGGCTGTGAAAAGAGCCCGAGGTTCTAAAATCATTAAAAGTCTGTTGACTGCTGGTGCAAAACTTGGGGATGGAAATTGTTGGAAAGAAGGTTCCCCTTCTCTATTAGCTTTTGCATTCAAGCATTACAATTCTGGTACAGTTGACGAAAAAGTTGGACTAAAAATATTAGTGAAATATTTCTTTCTTCAGAACCCACAATCTAACATACAAGACTTTATGAGGGTTTCTTGCTTGGAGCTCCTTTCCTTTCAGAGACAGCAAGACTTCTCCGAGTATAAGGTGTTCGCAAATGAATGCTTGAACGAGCTGCAAAAAATGGAATCAATGCAAGTTGGTCGTGGGTGTACCTTACGCGACCTGGTCATTGAACGTTGCTTGCCTGACTCCACTACTCGCGATCCAGGCGTAAAATACTATGACTTTTGTCAAATCCTGAAATGTTTAACTGAGAATGCTTTTCCTGTTTTCTTTGATAATATATGTACAGGGATCGAAAGACCGGTGATTGAAAATGAACTACAAAAATTACTGGTTTACACAAACAAAACTTGTCCCAGTTTGCCTAATACAGAAAGAGTTTTTCTAAATTACGAAATCATAAAGAAAATTGCTGAACTTTTATCGAATGATGATTTGACGAGATTCATCCTGGCATATAGACGTGGCCTATCTAGTAATGATAAAATGCTTGGAGGTAAGAGAAGTTCTGATCATTCCACTTCATTGGCTCATAAGTGCCCAAAACTGAATAGTTAAATTTACATATATAGAATGTTGGACTAAGTTCTACGCTAAAGGCAAAATTGGGCTTTCTAAAAGAAAATGTGGTTGTGTAGATATAATGGTTGGGTTTTAGTATTTTTTAACTAAGCCCTAACCACGCAAACAATAAATTTCAGCTCAATCTAATATTGTAGTATAAGCAAAGCTCATGGAATTTAAAAAGGTTTTTCAAAATTATTTATGTGTACAAATGCTTAATTTGCACTTTTGCATTAAATATGCAAAATTATGCTTAATCAGTGATAATTTTAATGTGAAGTCTAAGTGCTATAATTGTGTTAATAATGGGGCAATTCTGTTGCACACTTGGTACATTTTGGCTCTTTTTTTCTACTCGTAAACAGATAATAATTTTGCTATTCTATCTACTAAATCCATTTACGAAAAGAAAGAAGAGCAAAAATGACCAGTGTGTCATTCAGAGAATTGATCAGGGTTGCCACGTACCTGGAATTGTCAGGGAAAATGAAAATGCCTAAAAAAGGTCAGGAAAATGTTTGGGAAAACTAAAAAATGTGATATTTTCTGGAAAAGTTAGGGAATTTCCTTCAGATTCAAGGTTTCTTCCAAGAAGTTGAGTTATTTCTTTCAGAACGTACGCCTGCGTTATGAAATTTTGATATTTCATGAGATATTTTCCTGTAACAATGAGGTAAAAAGCACCCACTGAAAGCATATTGATTGAAAAACGGGTGAAAATCTTTCACTTGTACGTTGATTTCTGCTTTTTTTTTCTGAGAATTTTCACTTTTTCTACAATTTTTTTATTTAAATGGATTTTGAAGGGCTTTATCAGACTAAACTTGCCTAAAACACCCCTCAGAAAATATTTCTAGCATGGCCACTGTTCTGTACACACATTAGTACACAAATATATTCTTATAGTTATTTTTGTAGTTTAAAATAAACGCTGTGTATGTATTTTCCTCTTTTTTTATATTTTGGCTGTTTTCACCCTTGGGAAAAATAAAGGGAGGTGCACAGTTTCATGGTTTGTACGTTTTTAAAAAATCTTGAAAGTGTTTGAAAAAAAACCTTTCATTTTCAAGTGCTTGAAAACCTTGAATTGTTTAAAAATGTGTTTATAGTGCTTGAATTTTATTTTCTAAAAATATACTCTTTAAAATTGTTATTTTTCAAAAAGAGTTAAGTCCTTCGAATTTGGTTAAGAAAATCGGCAACCAGAAAACAACGAGAACATACAAGATTGCGTCATTCCTCCTGCTGATTCGTTTTTGTTTTCCCCCTCTAATGCGCACAGCGCGGCACTTTCTGCGAAGCATGGCGTAACATGTTTGAGAACCATCGTTGAAAACTGGTTTACTCCGATCAAATCACATGATCTCTTGTTTCTTTTTTGCGCACTGTTTAAAATGGCAATAAAATGCATTTTCAATTCAAGCTGGTTAAAAAAGCAAAGATATAATTCATAAAAAAAAAGTTATTGAAAGTAGGTTGAAAGTCTATACGTTGGATCCAGATGTACTTCGTGTGCTGAAAATTCCAACGCAGCATCAATGGAAAAGAAAGTGCTTTAAAAAGCCATGCGAAGAGCAAAAAGCTCATGGATTTAGTTTCTATAAGAAGTAGTTGGATGAGCATTGTTGGAATTATTTCTAATGATAAAAAGTACCCCAAAAGCAAATATTGTCCTCAACAATCAAGTCGTCATCGATTTAATCTCAAACAAGTAGCAAGCACGGCGGAGGTGCATGTAGTTTAAAACGAAGTTTTAGATGCTGAAATATTATGGACATTGAAAACCATAAAAAAAATCACAGCTCGTATAAATTCAAATGAAAACCGATAAATTATTTCATTGCATGTTCGCTGATAGCGTTATTTCTTTATTTTTAAATGATGAGAAAAAAATTATGCAGTATTTGGAATTGAGCCTTATTTTTAGAGTGTATTAGAAGACAGTTTAATCACTAAGAATTTTGTATTATTATTTGATTAAAGTTTAAATATGGTGAAACAAGAAAAAAACACACAAAAAAACAAATATTCACATTTGAAATTGTCATTATAACCAAAAGAACTATCTACTTTACTTCTGTTTCTAAGGGACATAGTACTGCTTCTGATATACTCAGAAGGTTTTTTCTTCTATTGTAAACTAAAAATTTTCTTCTATTCTAAACTAAAACATTTTTTCTGTTGAAAAGTAAAAAAACATGTTTTATTTTGTATTTAATCAATTTTAATAAGCACCGTTGGCCGTTAAAAAAAATGTGGAATTTTTGTTTTATTGTAAGTTTGTATTGATAACACATCTTTGAAAAGTGCTTAAAAAGTCCTTGAATTTTTTCTCCTTCAAGTGTACGAACCATGAATTTGCTACTTATACCAGCTAATCAATTTATCTTCGTGTGCAAGTACATAAGTGTTTTGTGACACAAATCGCATACATTTTACAGATAGGCAAAAAAGTGTTTTTCCACTTTTTTTGCCAAAATTTTGATTAACTGATAAAAATGCACATTAAAGTACTGATCATTTTTTTCCTGTATAATCCTTTTCTAAAATTACAATTTTAACTGCAATTGTTGTTAAAAAAATTTGTTCACTTCGGCTTGAAATGAAACCTGAAAATTTAAAAAAAATTTCTGGATAACCTGGAAAAGTCAGGGAATTTTGTTTTACATTTTGAGTGGTAATCCTGTTGATCGATAGATATTTTTATCAGGGGCGGCTTGTAAGGTACAGCCGGGCTGCATCTAAATTTGTTAGTTCAAAACTAAAATTATATATTTTACAATTTTTTAATGAAGATCCAATTTCTACAGGAAGTGTAAAAATATTTGACAAATAGCAAACTTGTGGCCTCAATATTCAATTCAGGAGGGAAAAAAACGCTTTCAAACAACCTATACAGGTTATCTTCCTCCAAACTACAGCTGAGTGTTCGAGAAATGCATTTCGGCTGAGATGTTGCCATGGTAACCGATGGAACCCTACAGAGCCTTTCCCTCTGTGTAATTTGCAGCGAGACAGCCAGTTCACTGTTTTCTTGTTATTTATAAAGTTAACCATTTTAAAACATATTGCCCCTTTATGATGAAGTGTGCGGATTGTTTGAAATTCTTTTTAGAAGATGATAAACGTCAAATACTTAAGGAATATAGAGTGACATCAAAACTGTCCTCCATTCATAAAAAAGGGGGATGTGTCTCAGCATGGTAGTAAGTTTTTGTTATCTTGGTATATGCTTTTCTCGTGGTTACAGGGGCGTACTGGGACATAAAACCGGCCCGGTGATTTTAGATTTATGCCGGCCCAAATTTTAATTATAATCATTTATCAAATTTTAACTTTTTTTGTTAATAAAATTCCACTAATTAATTAATTTTAATAATGAAATATTTTGATTAATAAATTTTATTATTTAAATATTTATAATGAATAATTAATTTCGATGATTATATAAATTTATTTATAAATTTTTATAATTGAATTGTTTTAATAATTAGTTTAATTAACTAAATTTTTCTCTGTTTTTAATCCTTATATCCCCTGCCGACCAAACGGTATAGTGGTTAGCGTGCTGGCTTCTAGACCGGGAGGTTCTTTGTTCGAGTCCCGTGTAGGCATGGGTGTTTGTAAATGTATGTTGGTTTGTTAAATGACGAAATGTTTCGGCGCATTATAGCCCTCGTGTTGCTGACGGCGCCAGATAATCTGAATACAACCTTATATCCCCTTTGAGTGAACTTGGTTTAGTAAACTATTGATAGTTTGTTACAATATAAAACAATATCTAAATTGCAAAATAAAGAATGCTTAGGTTTATAAAAAATGTTTATAAGAAAATGACATTCGAAATTATACTATATACTTAACTTTAAAAAGTATAAAATAAGTAAAGAGTTGTAATACTAGAGATCTTTGTCATTTGAACAAATATCATTGCTGTTTGGTTCTGTATCTGCACACGTAGATGAAACTTCTAAAGTTTTGTTTAAATGATTATTAATCTCAGTAGTGTCGATTGCTACGTTATGATTTTTTTATCCGTTGAAGCAAAGAACATATCTTTTATAGATAAACATTGCTTTGCTTGTTTTGCAAGACATTTTCTTTTTTACCTTCCATTTTACTAAATTAGACAAAAATCTGAATAAATAAAAACTGTCGTTAAAAAAACCCTTTAAAATCCATTTTGTTGCAAAATTAATCGAAAACTTGGGACTTTGAAAAATTATGTGATGGCGTAAAGTTAGGCGTAAATTATTCAAAAATATTGAGGAGAACTGGGTAGGAAAGAAGAAGGGCAGAGTTCAGATATAGAAAAATATGTGATGGATCATAACATGCACAAATTCGTGACAATACTGTTATAATTAAACGTATACATAAATTGAGGAACTTGCATATATAAATAGGTTTATCAAGTTTTAATGCTCTGACACTTCAGTTAGGTTTTTAGCAAGCATATCTTAACTTTCTAATTTCTTCAACAGATAAATTTGATTTCTACGAAATATATTTTAACGTGTTATTGGTTAAACTCATGAATTTCTATTAAGATTTTATTCTTTTTTAAATTTACCATTACTTAATTTCTTTTTTTAATAAATATTTTTAAACAGTTCATAATGGAAGATTGTTTGGCACATACCCAATTGTCATTCAATTCTATTTAAATAATTTTAAACAAAATGAAATTGCATTACAACACAAAGTTAAATAATTACGCCTTGTCTATGGAGTGAATCAAATCATCTACATAAAATCGTATACTTATGATTATAATAAGAGATGTATCTCTTATTATTTATAAAAATGGTTTAATAATTTTTATCTACAATTAAATCACTCTCAATAACATCTTAATTAATAATACTACATTTAAAAAAAAAAAGATTATACGGACTTCAAAAAATAACTATGAATGGAAAATGTGTAATACAGAAAATTTAATTTTTCTGATTTCGAAAACAAAACGTATAAAAAGCTTAGATTTTGAATTATACTCTAAACCCACAATTTCAGGCAGATCACTAACACAATGCAATGTTAAATATGTGGTTATGTTCGTATTAAAAGTTATAAATCGACACAAACATGATCCAAATTGGTTCAGTTAATCTGGAGTTATAGGCGTAAATAAACCATAGATAAACTTTGAATTTTATACGTATATGGAGAGATAAAATTTAAATAAAAATCTTTTCTCTAGTAAACATAATTTTACGTATGAATTAGATTAATTCATTTCAGGTTTTTAAGAATTAAGAACCATTATATATAAATAATTTAAAATAATGCCACTTACTTGAAATGTATATTTATGTAATCAGTTGCAACATTTTAGTTTGGTAGTATGTAATTGCTACCAGCTTAGCTTCGCATGGAACCATACCAATTTGTGAAATGGAAATGGCCTCTAACAAAATAACGACGACTCTTTTTATGGTGTTGTGACTTGTGTTCCATCTTTTGTCAATTCCATTCGACTAGTAATGTAATTAGAGCTAGAGTCTTTACCGCCTCGAAAAATTGACCCCCCGAGAAGCTTTACTTAAAGTTTCTGTGTTTTAAGATGTCCGAACAATATATACTCTGTCGCCAACGATCTTGGCGGGCCATTATAGTAATGAGTTAATAGCCCATGACCATGCGGGTGGTCTCAGATCTCCTTGGTCCTTTCCTCAACTCGGGCGTTAAGTAGCAGTCATCGGCCGCTTCTCCACAATACCCCATACTTTTCTTAGAATACCTTATCTCCCCGACTAACCGGAAAAGAGAACGAACGATGGAAACAATTGGGATTCAAATGCAATGAGTTAGGAAAAAAAAAAAGTTCAAGAAGACGATTACTTATATTGAGAAAAAGAACGAACTTCCATACCAGACCGGCCCATTTTTTGCAGACACTGACCGGCCCGGTGATTGCAACAACCCTATGATTGCGGACAACCCTATGGCCAGTACGCCCCTGCGTGGTTATGTAGTAGTTTTTACTTCCAAAAAATGTTGTTGATCCTGTTTGATTGTCAGAATTAAAAAGAGCGTTTAGAATAGTGCTGGATATGGTGGATTAACCACCATCACACGAGCATTTAAAGCACACAAGGTTTCAATTAAGCATTTAAAAACCTTTTTAAACTTTGAATTGATAAGAAGTGAAACTGAGCAGTTAAAGTCTTTTTTTCCCAACTGAATTCCCTATTGAATACTGTTTTTATTATTTGGGAAGTTAAAAACCTGTTTGAAAAAGATGAACAAGTAGTAGTAAAACATGGCACAGAGTAAAGAATTATTGACATTGCAGTGTTTCAATCGTTTTAAGAAATTAATCATACTATTAGAGACAAAAAAAAAGTTCAGAAATGTTACTGGTTGGATGCATATTTTTTTATTTTTTTTTCTAAAATGCCAAAAACAGTGAAAATTTGTGATATTTGTAGAAAAGAAATTAGTTTATTAAGAAATCAAAATGCTGCCTATAGCTCTACTCATCAACACTAGATATCAAGTTCAGAATCTAATAAAGATCCCAATTTTACTGCATCACTAGAAGTGATTAAAGCACTAAACACTTTATTGCAAGAATTAGGGGACTCTCCAGTAGATAGAAGAAAAAAAAAATCATCAAATCTGAACATTATAGCAGCAAGAAAGCAATAATAATAATTTTTTATAAGTTACTAGTAGGTACAAAAAAATAATGATTTTATCTTGCCTACCTGAAAATCGGGGAATAAGAAAAATAATGTGCGAGTTTAAAGATCCAAACTACATGATACTGCTATAAAAAAACTACTTTAGTAAAATAAATTTTGGAAAATCCTAATCCCAAACCAGGTATAAGTCTTTTTAAAGAAATGCTTGAAAATATTCATGAGTTTTACAAAAGTGATGAAGTTAATAGAGCTATGCCAGGTGTTAAAGACTGTATAACAGTTATTGAACCAAATGAAAACAAATTAAATATTTAATTTTATGCAATCTTAAAGCGGCATACTTATTATTCAAGGACAAATTTCCAAATATGAAAATAGAGTTTTAAAAATTTGCTGAGCTTTGATCAAAGAACTCTATTTTAGCAGGATAGAAAAACTAACATTTAGGCAAAAGATTTCAGTAGATAGATGTAATTTAGAGACTTTGCAAAAGTCATCAACTGATTTTATAGATTTATTTTGCAAGAAATAGACACTTCTAATAGACATGACTTTATTGAAAAACAACAGGCATCTTACATAAATCATGTTAAAGAAAATTTAAAAGAATCTGAATTAGTTGTAACTCTTGACTTTTCAGAAAATTATAGTATCTTTGTACAAAAGGAGGCTTAAAGTTATCTCTGGGCTAGTGGACAAGTCACAATACATTACTTTGTAATTTATTATAAAGGAGAAAGAAAAATCATACTTACTATGTTGTGAATTCCATTTGCCTTCTACACAGCACAGTTGCCGTTTACTCATTTCAAAGAAAATTTATTTCTTTGCTGATAGACAAATTTGGAAAAACTCATGGAAAGGTATTATACTTTTCTGATGAATGTCCTGGCCAATATAAAAACAAAAAAAATTGTCATTAGCTTGTGATGGAGTTGGCGAGTCTATAAAGAGATTGACAGCAAAAGCTAGTTTACAAGAGTCCTATGAAAAGCAAATATTGACCCCTCGTCAGCTTTATGAATGAGCTGAAAAAATATTTCTACTATTAACTTCACTTTTTCATCACAAAAAGATCATATTAAGTCGAATTCAATCAATTGTTTCGCTCTGTCAATTACCATCCAAGGCACTCAACAATACCATGTTTTTATATCTATTGATGACAGCACATCAAAAATTACTATCAAGACATTTTATGATGCTTTAAATTCATCAGAATTAACTGTATCACGATTAGCTGATCAATTAAAATTAAAAGACATGAACAATTACGTCGTCGTAGTGTACGACGAAAAATGGTGCATCGCATATGTGCTTGAAAAAAACGAAGAACTTAATGAAGTGAAACTAACTTTCCTTCATCCAGCGGGACTATCCAATTCATTTTTTTTTTATCCAAATGAGCTAGATGTGTTTTGGCTACCTCTTACACAAGTATTGTGTCAAGTACATCCAGTGACATCAACTGGAACACTATATATATTTTATCTGAAAGGGACACTTCAAAATTAATGAGGGTTTCATTAACTATTGAACTATATATGATACCAAGTATGTAAACCCTATTGTGCTTTATTACTGTATTAATGTTTATTTATGCCATCTTTGCTGTGTATTTATAAGCCAGAATTTTAACAAAGTAGTACTTATTAAATGGTTTTTATCTTTGAAACAATTACCATTCCTCTCTGAAACTTTGTTGATTATTAGTACAAATTTAATTATTAGAATATTTTGAAAATTTTTTAAGACATTTTTTTTTACTTTTAAAATACAAATTAATTTAAAAAAAAATAATTGCATTAGTGTTACATATTTTAAAGGCCGTAAAAAATTGACACCTAAACCATCTCTATGGCTTTGTTAGGAGACCAGTTACGAAAATTTTTCCTTCCTATTTATAAACCTGAATTTAAGTGCCCATTATTTTTTTTTAATCTATGAACCCATTAGCACCCCACTCTGAAACTTTGTTTACGATTAAACATAAGTATAAATTAAATTTTTGAAGATTTTTTTTTTTTAATTGAAATTTTAAATTATTTTTTTTTTTTTTAAATTTAATTCACAACTGTGTTACATATGATATTAAAGATATAAAGGCCACATAAATTGCTAAATATTGGCACCTGAACCACCTTTCTACCCAAAACAGTAAACCAATTTGAAAACATGTCAGTTTGTGATTTTTGTCTAAATTTTAAATTTTTAAGTACCCATATTTTCAAAAAGAATTGATGCATATGTATTTTTTAAATTGCATTTTTCTAAGTCTATTTGTATTTAACCTCTATGTCAAATTTCATCAAAATCTGTGATGGTGAGGTAAAATAGATGTGTTGATTTGACATGGAATGACCCCCCCCCCCCTCTCCCCCTGCCAAATAGGCCTACTTTTATTGGGCAATTAATCTGCCAAAGTAGTGCATTAAAATATACAATTTTTTACCTGATATAACATAAGTGTTAAAAAAGCTCATCAAGAATATTTGAATGTTAAATAATAGGTTGTGTTTTTCTATTACTAATTTTTTTTAAGCAAGCTCATAAAAACTTTTAAAGTGTGTAGTAAAAATCACCTAATTATTTCCCTGTAAATTTTTTTAATGTGTTTGCCTTTTATGTAAAATATCATTTGGTAACTTTAATATTTTACATTCAATGTATACTATTTTAATGTTTTGTCAAATATATCCAATTCTGTCAGGCGCGGATTTAGGGGGGGTGCGGGGGGTGCGACCGCACCCCCCATGATGTATCTCGTCAAAATAATTTTTGAATGGCCGTTTCCTCCAAATTCAAAAAAAAAAAAAAAAAAAAAAAAATTACATTTCTTTAATATTTGTAAGATCTATTTTTTATTTAATATCAATATCGATGGATTTAGAGGGGTAAACAAAATTAAGCTTTTTCTGACATTTTTCATGTTTCATTAATACAGATTCTTAAGCCACCTAACCGAGCTCCTTATTTCACAATCCGTAGAAGGAATAGGCTTGAGAGGGGACGAGTAGATCGCGATTGTGATGACATGCAATGTACCAGTCAATGAATCTTTATCCCTTGTGTGATTCTCAAATTAAAAAATTTCTCACAATACCATTAAAAAATTTCTCAATTTCAGCACGATTTTCTCATTTGTGAGTAGGAGATGGGACCAATAACTGGCAAGTTTTTTATTCCAATTAGCATTCTGCAGGTATATTTCTTGTCTTCTTGATCAGAGGGCAATTAATTATACAGGTTTAGTATCGGGGTGCCATCGCACCCCCTAAACGTACAAAAAATCATGCACTAAAAATATTAAAAAAAACACAAAAAAACAAGAACCTTTAATTATAATTGGAAAATAAAATGCCTAATTCCTAATTTAAAAAAAAGCTTTGATCAAATCAGTACAATAGCATTACTGCAATTCTACAGAGGTTGTAAGAAGTTCCGATGAAGAAGCTATCGCTAAATTAGGATCAAGAAAAGTTTCCCTTCGTTCTCTCCAGAAGATCAACAAAAACGACCCCTTCTTTCTTGACCTTGAATTTGAAACTAAGGACACAAAGCAATAAAACTTGTGGGGCATACTGTCCCCTCCCATGCACGTGACATTGCACCATTGTGAGTTGCAAATTACTAAAATGCCTCTACTCTGGGTGGAAGTGACAAGTGAATGGAATGGTCATTTTTGCTTGAGTTGGAGTGTGCGTGCGATGTCAAGACTTTGTTTCTTCAATTGGTATGGCAGTGCAAGATAATTGACAGTAATATATAAGCATGATAATATTTTTTAAATGTTACTATTTATTTTATAAAATGTAATATTTCATTAACAATTTGTTTCAGTTTAGACGCTTGCTTTTTTTTCTAAATATGTTTGAATATTTAATTTTTTACAGAATAATCAGAAGTAGTGATTTATACTATACACTCATATTTGGCATTTTATGCAATTATCAACGTAACTCTCAATTCAATACCACCAGTATATGAATAGATTATAATAAAATATGTAATTCTTGTAAAAATAAACTGGTTTTACTGGATTAACCCCTTGTATCTGCACCCTTTCATATGCAAAATCATAAAAGCCCTTTGATAATGTCAAACAAAATTGCTTTCGTAAATTATAAAATTTAATTTATCCTTAACAGTATAAAGTGAGTTCCATACAGCTTTTAACTTCTTTTCAAAATATTCAGGATCATAGCCAAACACGTTTTTAAATATTGCTATATGCTCCAATCTCACACTTCGCGAAAATTCACCGGATCGAGCAATATTTGGTTCTCTGTAGTCTGTTTTCAAATTGAGTAAACACTTTACAAATTTTGACTAGTAATCTCGCGTCGATTGTTGAGCTACTTCCTGATAGTTTTCTGAGGTTTCTCTTATTTAAGATGAAGTCCATTTTCCCCTTGAAAGACCATCTGGTAGATGTTCTCTGCTTGATAAACAAACTAATCAGAATTTAACGTTGTTCCGGTGCAATATCTGGAAATATCCGGTACAGCGACATTTATTGCTACTAGAATATCAAGTAATTTAACATATTGTAATTTCAAAACTGGTCAGCTTAGATTGCAAATTTGTAAATATTGCGCATTCGCAGCTTTTGACAGTTTTTATTTGCTCTGTTAAATAAAAGCCAAAATTGTTTTGTGCGAGTTGATTATTTAAGTATAAATTACTGAAATATTATGAACAATACCGATGACTTACAAATAATTTAAATCATTTAATGTTAAAATCTTTTTAAATGTTCTTCTTTTTTTTTTTTTTTTTTAATTTTATTTTTAAATGTGTTTTTGTGTTTGTTACTCAAAATTGATGGTAATATGACTACTAATATATCTAATATGAGACACAATATGTAACCGATTAGAGATGCTACTTGTGATGAAAAAGCAGGTCCTATGGTTATATGAAAATTATTATTATTACAATTTCACCTGCTGTAACTAATTTAGTTTGGAATTTTATTTGAATAAAACGCAGAGAGTTAAAACAAACTAATTTTTAGATAATGTTAAGTTTATTGTTTGAAAAACCTGCTGCTTTTTTTTTATTTTTTTATTATGGTGATTTGTGTGTTGACGGTTTAAGATGGGCTTTGAGTACATTTTCCTAATTTAAGTTCTTTTTAAATCATATTTATAAGAGAAAATATACAGTTATGTTAAACCAATCTCAAAATTTATATTAAAGTACAGGTTGGGTATAATAAAAATCCGTCTTTTTAGAGAATTTTTGCAACTAAAGGAAAATATAAAACTTTAAGATGAAAAGGGCTTATATGGCTTATCAATAAAGGCTTATCAATATCAACTTATATCAATAAAGTAGTCTAGATAAAATGTCTATGCGTACATGGTCAGCATAGCTCCTAAACGAATTGACGTACGATATTCAAATTTGGTGTGCGGGCTAGTGGTAGCCATGGGACCTACGATTAGGTTTGAGCATTCACATAAGGGTGAAATCATGAATCTAATGCCTCTTAAGGTGTTTTAATCGCCCCCACCTCCGAATTTCCCGTAGAAATCTGATAAAAGCGTAAAAAGTGGAAAAATGTGTGTCTTTAACGCAGAGCTCTCTGCCCTTGTGCATCGCCCATCAACTATTGATATCTTTCTGCTTTTCGTTCAAAAAAGGACAGTGTAATGTCTATTGAATATCATCACCAATTTCGTCGGTTATGCGTTTTTTTTTTAATTATTATTACTATTTTTCTTGTCCCACGTAAAAATTATTGCCAAATATATCGCCAAACTCTCCATTTTCATTTAAATGAAGGAAAATTTGGAAACAGTAAATAATACCATATCAAATTTGAATGCAGTGACCAATATTACAGTGTGTAGTCTCAAGTTTATGTAACTTATATTTTAATTTACTAATGTGATGTCAAACAGAGTTGAAAAGAATTGTTTAACTTTGGAAATTATTAAAACCTTATGAATATAGAGTGTTACGTACCTGCAATGTTGTCTAAAGTTGTTAAAAGATCTATCGCCTTTTTCTGCATCAATTGATTTATGATGTTGAATGTATTGGTAAATTAACTTGTATAAAAAAGTTGAATTTTCATGGTTGCTGAGCTTTTTACACTTCACCTAATCTGCATGAGATATTTTTTTGTGCTCTTAAATATTTTTTGTTTAATAAAAAATACTAAATATTTAAAATTTAATTTTTTATTACATTTTCGGGGTAATTTGTTACATGGGGTGCAAAAGAGGATTGTCAAGCCCTCTAATTTTTATTTTTCATTGAACCCTGATAGTATCATACTAATTGATGATACCCCTCCCCCCCCCTCTTCCCCAAGTTGACAAACTATCACCGCCACTGTAAACACTCCCGTTCATAATCGCACCCCCCTTGATTGACCTCTAAATCCGCCCCTGAATTCTGTGTATCCTATTAAATGAATACCCATGCTTCGCTTTGCAATTTTACCATGTGCATTTTAGAAATTAAAAAACACTTATGCATCCCACATGATATTCTGTTTTATAAGTAATTGTGTCTTGTTTATTTTTTTAATGTAGCTACATCCACTTCACTTCCTAAGTGATTTAACACAAAACACTCAATCCATAAAGGAGAAAGACTGTTGAAAGAGAGACCAATCACAACAAAAGTTGCTGAAATATGACTGTTTTGTGAGATTTTTTTAATATGAACACCTAAATTTCGTGCCTGATCATTTTGGAGAAAAGAAGTCTAGTAATGTATAACTTTTGAATTATAAAATTTTGTAACTGCTATCCGCATCAAATAGACATATACTTTGACCATTAACATCCATTTTATTGCTAGCAAATGTCCCTCCTCGGAATTTTACTATGATCTTTTTGAGTAATTACCCTTATTTTTTTTTTATCATATACTACTTAATTGTATATTTTATTGAACATCATGCATATTTGCCTCAATATTGTATTGACAGGAAATTTTATAAAAAATATTTCTAAATTTTTTTTTTTAATTTAGAATTGAATAAAATCTCACTTAAATTATTTTACGTCGTATAAAAATTTCACATATTTTGAAGCAATGCTTTGGTGGGTAATGTGTTCACAGATATGTATCATTTTCACTAGATGAAAATTTGTAGCTGATGATCTTTCATTATAAATCTGTTGTATGCCTTGTGTATTTTCTTTGACTTTTGCAAAATGAAGTTTGCAACATTTTGAAGTTTGAACAATTAAATATTTTATCTGTTTTATGTACTTTCACCTGGTAATAATTTAATTAACATGAGAATTTCAGTGAAGAACCCTTGAAGCATTATTTATTTCTTTTCTGAATAACTTTAATACATGTAATTTCTTTTAATATCAGGATATAATACTATGTGCTATATAGTAATAGTCGTGGACCGACTCTAACCAATCTAGCTGCGTGACCTCACATTGCGAACTGTCAATGTCTATAGATCCTAGGTTATAAGGCATCTTGAACTAGGCTCGCTTTGCTCGCTGAAAGGTTGATTGTTAGGCAAACCCAGTATCAAGATTTTGTAGAACCACAGTAACGTGTAGTTTTTTTTTCTTACTGGACATTTTAAACAATATTTAGTACAGATATATTATAGGACATTGCTTTGGAGCGATATTATTTGGTGGTTGTTTTCTAGATAAAAGCGATTTCAAGCACTGACAATTCATGTAATACAACTATTTTGGTCGCTAATTGAAAAGCACCAATTTCTTTGGATTAAACTGAAGGACTTTTGGAAACATTGAAGAAGATAATTCAAGTTAGTTTTCTAATACACTTCTAAATTTCAAACTGCATTTTTTTTTTTTTTTTTTTAGTTTTTTTTTTTTTAGTTTTAGTTTTTTTTCACTTTTAGTTTTTTTAACATGGCATTTAGATAGTTAGACAATTAAGATAAATGTATGTTAATCTCATTTTGAAAGAAGTCAGTCGTTTTATAGAACTCATATACATGGGAATAATTTGCTTTTAATTTCAAACTTAGACTTTCAATTGTTTTCACCCTCAAGTGTAAAAAAATTAATACATCTGCTTCAAAATTTTCTTTATAAGGTAATTATTGAAATTTAATCATTTAGGTTATTATAATTTAAAACTGTGAAGTGCCAGGGCTAAATAGTTGTGGTCCGATACAACCCTCATTTTAATTGGTTCAGTCGATAGCAAGTTATGAGTATCGCCTCCTATCCTGAATTTCACCGCCTTTAGTACAAAATATCGAAATGAAATTGTGTTCCTGATAATCTGGATTAGTCAAGATACACATAGGTGAAAAAACCCGGTTCAAATTGGTTCAATGGATCTCAAGTTATTACATACTATGTGTGGTTGTTAAAAATCTCTTGTAATCGTTCATTCCACTGGTTTTATTGATCAATTGTGCAAAATTTCATCAAGATTGAAGAAAAACTGTAGCTTCCTATAAAATACACATATATAATTGCTCTCTTCTTTATATAAGTAGACTTTCATTGCAAGTGATGCACACCTTAATTTACAACAGGGGGTCCCCAACTATAATTGAAAATATAACTTAAATAGCTTTTTTCATAGAATATTTAATTTGAAATTACTTAAAAGGCATTTTTTTTTTTTTTTTTTTAACAAAAATAATAAGATTTAAAGTTAATAATCAGTTTTCTTGCAATATTAAATTGATAACTTCAAACTAAAATTAATGGTGGTGAAAAAGAAAGTCTTGCACTCATAAATGAAGTTGAAAATATAAAGTAATGATCTTTCAATACTGTGTAACTTCTCCAAAATGGACATAGTTAAAAGATTATTTTAAATATTTTAAAGGAAGTATCATTTTAAAGCTATTAAATTAAAGAATATTTCACAGTAAAAAAAAAATGGTTGTTTTCACCAAATTTGGTAATTTCCAAAGTATATTGGTACTTTGTTTTGAGATGTATGAATACAAAGAAAAGAAAAAAAAAGGGGGGGGGGTGAAACATCACACAACTTTAAATTACACTATAATTATAATACTGGTCACTGCATTTAAATTTGATGTGGAATAGTGTTATACTTTCATTTCTTGAAAAAATGGACCGTTTGGTGATAATTCTTACATGGGCAAAAAGGGAAGAAAAAAAAAACATCGTCTAATGGCGAATTTGGCGATACACTTTTCGATAATTCTTACATTATCCTTTTTTGTAAGTGAAACATAGGAGAGGGAAAAAAATGGTTGTTGATGAGCGATGCTCAATGGAAGAGTACTTTTTGCTAAATACATTCGTTTTTCAACTTTTACACCTTTATAGCATTTTTACGAGAATTTCAGAGATGGGGATGTTTAAAACACCTTAAGAGGCATTACCGTAAAGATTTTGATCAAAATCGTTAAGAGTCGTTTTTAGCAATTGCTGAAAAACATGATTTTTTAATGTTTTGCCGGTGCGCAATTTTAACGAAAGCCTTTATGACAGGTCCCATACCCAACACTAACCTGTACACCAAATTTGAGCATCATAGATAAGTTCGTTCCAGAGTTATGCTGACCACGGACACACAGACATACATTTTTCTAGACCACTTTTTTAAAGTCAGGATGTTCCAAAACGTGGAGAAATGCGAAAAAAAAAAAAAGAAGAAAAAAAAAATCAATACTTTTTTATTTTTTTTATTTTTGACCGAATACTATGTACTTTCATTTCCCTATGTATACACATTGATAATTGAAAGTAAAAAAGCTCCGATTCAGTTGATTTCAATGTCTGGCATAAGTATTTTAATAAGGACATCTTGTTAGCTCCATTGGCCTCTTTGGAAACACTGCTTATAAGCAAAACTGAGTTTTTAACACCATTTGGTTTTATTTAATATTAATTTGGTTACATTTTAGATGTATAGTTTGAATGTTAGTAAATATGAATTTAAATTATTGCTATTTAAAAAGATTCCTTCTCTTATTGTGTAACAATTGTAATATGTTGTAGCAATATATTTTGTATTATTATGTGTTACATTCTTGTTAACATGGGCGTCGGTAGGAAGGTGCATTTGCGCCCTCTGACTTTTAAAAATTAAAAAAAAAAAAATTAAAAAATGGGAAAAGGATTGGATAGAAGAAGTATCTATTCTTTTTATTGGGCAACTATTTCCTGTGGTGCTCTTCCATTTCCTGGAAAACGCTTTGCTTTTTTTTATTATTAGTCATCAAATATGAGACTTTCATTATTTCCAGAATTCGGTAGAAATAAAATGTTACTCTTTTGCATTTTCATGGTTTATATTTTTTTCAAAAATATATATCTTGAAATTTTGTATTATTATTCCCGGGTTAGGAAATTAATTCATAATTATTAATCTATATTTCTTTAGGAAATGCGATGAAAATTTCTGAAAAACAAACTATTTGAACTTTAAAATCTTATAGTCTTACACCTTCTTGCAAATAATCTTACTGACGCCCATGCTTGTTGAATAATTAATTTTCTTCACTTTTTAAATTGCTTGATAGATTATTCCCATTTTAAAGTATGTTTGGTGTATATCTTGATCTTATGCGCCGAAGCTGTGTCAATTCTCATCAGTTTTAGCTGTTTAATGTATTTTTATGATTATAGTAAGCTACTTTATAGTTGACTATGTCCTATTATTTTGTATTTTTGCATGTTATCTTACAAGACTGATTTCAAATAAATTATCAAAAAGTGTCTTCTTCAATAAAAGATTTGTCACCTTTTTTTTTTTTAGTTACTTTTTTACTCCATAAAAAGTCTGTTTCAATCTCTAGGGAAAGGTAACTTAATTTTCATATTTTTCAAAGTAACCAAATCACCAATCTATACAAATGGATTTGAGCTTGGAGGATAAGGGATATCACATAAATTACATCATGAAATATTTTATTTGCCTCCTTCCCCCCCCCCCCCTCATTTCGCATGTCACTTTTGATCGCAACCTCCCCTTTAACCCTCAAACTTGCGTCACATTGCTTCCACTTTCTCACTCCTGAAATTAAACGAAAGTTTAAAATTCCTTTGTTTTTAAAATGAATAAAAATGCCTATATTATTTTGAAATTAACTCAGAAAGTGTAAAATCCAATTTATAAAAGATTTGTCAAATAATTGTAATTATTTTTAGTATTATTAAACTTAAAATCGAAATAAAAAAAATAGGAATTTTTTCCTGCAAGTGGAATTGTTACGTCACGCAATGATTACCCCACCCACTGAGCAAACCTATCCACCAAATCACTGTTCATTATGATGGACAACGTCACGTCCCCTTCTGCGCGTGACGTAATTTATGTGCGTTTCCCAAACTTCTGCAAAATTGTAAAAAAAAAAAGTGGAAATCATCGATTTCTCGGAATTTTTTTAAATTTGAAAATATTTGAGAAATTAAAAAAAAAAATCTCAAATTTACAATAGACATTATTACCTTTTAAAGCATTGAGCACCAGTATATAAATTTGTAGGTTGCTGTTGAATATTGAATTCTGACTTTTTTTACTAAGTCTTTTAATATTAACATGTTAGAGCTCTATATATCAGTTTTCTTGAATAACCAAACACCAATAATACCAAAGAATGTTTGAAATTGCATAAAACGAATCCTTTTGGTTTTTAACATACAGGAAAAGGTTTGACCGTATATCAAATTCTAATGTCTGATTGCGAATATGTTAATACATTTGCCTTACATGCTTTTCTAAAAGATCGCTTACGAAAGATTATCGAGGTATAATTCAACCTATTAACCAAAGAAGCAAATTTCACTAGATGAACGCACAATTTTTTTCACTTCCTTTACAAAATATGATGAAACAAAGCTAATTACCACCAAACCGATCATAAAAAAAAAACACTGGCGATTTGCATAGACATTTGACCTGCCGAGAAGACACCAATGGTCAGAGGACAACAAACGACTGTCGAGTTCTCTTTCTTGCCGCGGGGGAGCGTTGTAGTCAATTAACGGCCTACAGGTGGAAATGGGTCAGTAGGGCCACTCGGAAAGTGAGGCTGTTGCAAGGGAGGCGAAGCTACAGTTGTTTGTGGGTTCTAAGGCCGGAGAACACGCGGCGGCGCCTCTGTTTTGTTGATGATGGACACTTCTCAGGTAAGTGCCACTAGTCACGTGTTTGTGATGTTTCTTTTCTACTCTCGATTGATTGGATCTGTCATCGATATTGGACCGGCGATTTATCGTTAGGTTGAGTCTCAAGGTGAGGGCGGGTGTAGGGATTTCCTTTAATGGTCTTTTTTTTTTTTTTTTTTTTTGTTGGTAATGTATTTGTTAACAGTGCGAAGTTTTTATTGTATGTATATGTATAACCTTTGAAAGTTAAGTTTAATGAGAGAAAATTACTGGCCATTGAACAATTAGTTTGGACATGTTTTTTTAATGAGTAAACTTTTTTTTTTTCGAGTACTCATTTTAATTTCGAATATTAATTTAGGGAATATATGTTTGAATTAATGAAAAATTTTTGACTAGGGATTTTTTTTTGTGTGTACATTATAGTTATAAAATGAATGTACCCCATACATTAATTTTAATTGTAAAGTAATTTTATTACATATATTATAGAAATAGAACATTTATCCAATGACAGTATGACAGCAAAATACCTTAATTTATTCATTCATGAATAGAAGTTATGATTTGATAATGAAAATTACTTCATTTTTTAGCATTTTAAACAGTGATTATTGTACGATTAATGGAGTCGAATACAGAATTTATACGTCAAGAGTTATTTGTAACACTTAAAAACAGTACATATGCATGTTTTTGAAAGTATAATGACTATTTATGCCCATCGTAAAAATTACTCTTGTATACATTTTAAAATATCATAAGTAAATATTTTTCCCACAATGATGCTAATACAACATTAATTTAATATTTTCCTCTTGCTCGAAACAATAGAGAACTTTAAACATCAATATTTATCGCTGTCATTCTACTAAATTGCATCATTTTATGCTAGGACTAAGTTTTATAGCTGAAATATACAGGGTGGTTATAAAAAAACTTTGCCGGTATATGGACCTCCACAGCTTCCTTTCCGTTCTACCGATCGAGATGAGATTTCAGGTATAGTTATTCAAAAGTATGAGCTCGGGATTCTGTGAATGACAACAAAATGGTGGTTACGGTTATAGTTACAGAAACTCGAAATTTTCACATGACAGCACCTACTTTTTTCTGTCGAAAATACTCATTGCATGCGAAAATCCTAAGGAGCGTTGGAAGGGTACGTGTAACACAAAAAACGGACACGTTATGCCCGCATAAAAAACAGCTCTGCAAACGGCCAACAGAAACTCGATTGGGAAACACGGAGGCCGTTCGCCAGATATTCTAAGTAGAAAACCGATAAAATTGCCTGTGATGGCACCCATGTGAACTTGGGCCTCTGTCATATGCAAATTTCCACCATGTGCCCCAATCGTGTTTTTGTTGGCCGTTCGCAATGTGTTTTTTTTTTTTTTTTGGTGCGTGCATAACGCGTTCGTTTTTTGTGATACACGTACCGTTCAAACGCTTTGTAGGGTTTTTACATGCGCTGAGCATTTTTTGCGACAGGAAATAGTAGGTGTTGCCATTAAAAAATTTCGAGTTTTCTTTAACTATAACCATAACCGCGAGCGCCATTTTGTTGCATTCACAGAATCCCGAGCTCATACCTCTGAGTAACTATACCTGAAATCTCATCTTGATCGGTTCAACGGAACGGAAGATAGAGGTTCATATATCGGCAAAGTTTTTTTTTTTTATGGCCTGTACCTCATACAAGTAAAAGAATTACGTACTTTCTTTTAAGAAAAGAAAACCAATAGCTTTTATTCTCTAATGTAATGTGTAAGTTTGATCCATCAAAATGAGAATATTTCCTAATCTGCAGACAATTGGACTTCAGTTTTTGACTTTTTTCTACCGAACATTTTTTGGAAGATTTAGTTTTATTTGTGCTTAAGTCTTGGAATTTGTGCTTAAGTGTTGTTTTTCCATCCTTTCTTTCGTTGCAATTTACGTTTCTTTAAAAAATTTATTCTATTTAATATTTGAACTTGAAGATTTGTAATTACATTCCTGATTGTTTTTAATTTTGAATCCACGGGAAATATATTAAAAATTAATGGATTACAGATGTTTCAATTTATTATTCGAAGTTTATGCGTTGAACCACTGTTTTGCAAATTGAGGATCGCCATATAATTTTTGGTGTATTGAGGGAATTTCGAAAAAAAATACTGCTTATTTCATTACAAATTGCGACATTGAAGATAAAACACCAATAATACGAGTGAGTAAAAAAAAAAAAATCATTTGAGAAAACATTAAGTAAGTTTTAAGAAAATTTAATTTGTACAATGGTATAATTACACAGCAAACAATAGTAATTATAAAATAGTATAGAGAAAAAATTCAACTTGAAATTTTTTCTTCTCTTTTTTACAGTTTATACGCTTGTATGAATTTACATACGAATAAATGAAGGTATTATTTTTAGTTTGCTGTGAAGTTATATTTTATTTAAGAAGTTATTAATTTTGTAAAAGTTTTCGAATAGAAACTGCAATTTAAACTACATCCTTTGATTGTTATAAAAAAGATCTTGAGAACTGAGTCGTAAATGATAGTATTTTTATTACAAAAATAAAACTCCTTTTTAAAATTGTTTTCTTCTTAATTTTAATTTTTTATAATACGTAAAAAAAATTTAAGAGTTGCTATACAAATAATGGAATAAGTTGCCTTCTAAGTGTGCCCTGATTTCAAAAGCACAGAAAACTCTGCTAAATCTTTGTTTTAATTCACATTAAGTCTTGCTTTACAATAATTAGAGAGAGTTCTTATGAATGTCTATATTTCGTTCCAAGAAATATTGCATGGATTTATACTACTTTACAATTACAAGATGCAAATTAAAATTCGAGAGCTTTGTTGAAAAAATAAAATTATCTTCTATTTTAAAATATTCTTTATCAGTTGCTTGTTGTTAAAAGGGGACTTTTGACAGATTTTACAGGAGAATAAATAAATAAAAAAATCCAGCTTCTAATAAGAGACCAGCATTAAATGGAAACGTTATAAGGTTACCACACCTCTAATAAAGAGCATAGCTGCTTTCATTTTCTATCTATGCCTATGCATTAGCATTTATACAAAAAAAAAAAAAAAAAAGAAGAAGAAAAAATGGAAAATAATATCATCCATAAAAAAAAGAGTTTTTAAAAAATCTTTTATATGCATTGTCAATTTTTATATTCATTAATACAGAGCCGATAATAACATTTCTATCGGCAAAATGTGCGGCAAACAAGGTTCATTTATTAAAAACGAACGTGAAAGTCATTCAAATATCATTTAGTTAGTCTGATTGAAGAAATTTTATTATACTTTATTAAAAAAAATTGATGACAGGAAAGAGTTTCAACAATAGTCGGTTCAATCCCATTTTAATGCGATTGAATGACGGCAAGTTGGTTTATTAGAATTCCGTAAAAGCGACCTTTTAATGACAGTAACAGCCCCAAAATCTGATAGAATGCATTGTCATCGATATCCTATCTGCCAAGTTTCAGCCCGATTGGATGACGGCAAGGGGGTTAATTAGGCCTCTGCAGATTTCTCTCCCATCGACAAACAAGCACACAAAAGCGAAGTTATAATAAGGGACTAAAAAGAAAGAAAAGAATTTCAGGGAAATTGCTGTTGTCCCTTTTAACATCAAGCAATTCATATACCATCTGGGTTCAGTGGTATTTGATTTGCTTTGTATTACTGTGAATAAATTTTTTATTGTCATCAAGCTAATAACCGGAATTTATATTTTAATTGTCTAGACAGTTAGTACACCAGCCGTATGCTATTTATGAGTAGGCCTTTGCAAGTTTATCCGATTTCTCAAATGACGAAGTAACTACAATCATTTTCTAGAATAACGAGCTAACTAAAGAAAGTAATGACAATTCAGATTAATAATTACAGTGTAAACTGAAATCGTGAAGGGGGGGGGGGAGTTAATTACCCACTTTCGGTACGTCGCTGTTGCATATAATTGCAAATAACCGATATCCCTTTTGACACTGTTTTAATTGAATTTTATTATATTTTAAGTAAATGATTTTGGGAATATTTTAATTAAGAAGTGCGATTAGGGCCAAGATACAGAATGATATTGTAGTTCTTCCCATACATCGTATCTTGGACTTTAATTGATTGATAAAGTTTAACTTTCACCTCAAGCTCATATTGTCAAAAATCAAGGATAATAAATTAATAACCTTCTATAAGTAATAAATTTGCAATATAAGTTTATTAACTTATAAGTTTAACCAGTTGAATAGCATAATCCCTAATGGCCTATCATTTCTTAAATGGCCACACTCCTAATCACCAGCCAGATAAACTAATTGAATCAACTAGTCGCCTCGTGTGAAAGAGGCCTAAATGAGATCCATTTATAGAACTACTTTAAATACTGTTTCTACCTTCTACTAAAATAATAATATTCAGTTATTTTAACAATGGCACGTGTACTAATTTTGTAAACATTTTCTGTATCTACCACAGTGACTCGCAGCACAGTGTAAAAAACAGATAATGTGCATGTACCATTAAACTAATGATTTTAAAGAACACTACCTCTTCGCTCTAGCCAGTTCAACTTAATAAATTCTTCTGTTCGTAAATTACTTTTTATACCACATGCGTGAACAAAAAGATAAGATTTCACAATGTTATGTAAAACTTCAATATTCGAAAATTCTAGAAAAAATAATCACTTTATTTTTCAGAGATATGTATTAATCGGAATTTGAGGTCTTCTTCCTATAGTAAAAGTTATAGTATTTTTATTTTTTTTTTAATTTTTTTTTATTTTTTTTATGATCACTGTAGAGTAGAAAGGGTGAATACAAACGTTTTCCTGATGTCAAATTACGTTAACTATAAGAAAAACTAAACATTCCACATTGAATGGAAGCCAAATTATAACAATTTCCAAATTGAATGGGTCGTATCAGTTATAGAAAATTGTTAAATGATAGAATTTATTAAGAAAAGTAAATTTACATGTTGCTGATTACAACGTCATAAAATGTGTTCTTATATAATTTGTTTAAAAAGTTTAACTAAACATTTCTGTTGAATCTAAAAGACTTTGGTTTCAAAGATACTTTTTAAAATACCTTAGATCTGAAAACTAAAACTAAGGATGTGGAACATCGCACAACTTTCAGTTACACTATTATATACTAGTTGATGCATTTAAATTTGTCATGGATTGGTGTTATTTACCGTTTTTATATTTTATCTTCATTTATGTAAAGAAAATGTCCAGTTTGGTGATATTTTTTACATTGCCCCCTCCTCCCGATAAAAGCACACCAGAATGACGAATTTGGCGTTATACTTTTCGATAAATATTAGTTTGTCCTTTCTTTTAATTGAAACAGAGGTGGAGAAATAGTCGTGGATGGGCGATACTCAAGGGATGAGAATTCTGTGTTAAAGATAATTGTCTTTCAATTTTTTACACCTATATCGTATTTCTACTGAAATTTCGAGGGGGTGTTTCGAACATCTTGAGAGGTATTACCACAGCTATTTTGATCAAAATCGTTTCAGCCGTATTTCAACATACATAAGTGATTGAAAAAACAACAACAATGAATTTGATGAGGGTCCTACATTCAGTGTTCCCATAGACCTTCTGAAGTGGTGAAGTCCCATCTCTGAAAGCGCGGTATTTGAGGTAAATTTAAAGATAGTGTTTTTTTCCCCTTTTAACCACGTGATTGGACATCAGGTACACTTTTGAAATTGACTTTTTTCACCTTCAGATAACAATAAAATATCAGTAATCTTTAAAATAAATTATTAATGATAAAAGCACACTCTACTTTCGAGAATTGGGTCTTGAAACTCACTAGTTTATATTATAGGAGAACTTCATCCATTTGTTTATCCAAACGAATTTTGAGCATTATTTTTACAATTTACACTGATGTCCTATCTCTAATATGAAATGAAATAATCTTCGTTGTCCCCTTCATATGGAAGTGTCACAGGGCATCATTAAAATCGGTTCAACTTCATTAATCGGTTCATCAATTCTGTAACAGAATATGAGATACACACCTCTCTTCACCAAAAGAAACAACGTTTCAAATTCATTACTTTTTTATTTCTATCGTCTTGTTTTCTCTCTACCTGCTAATTTATAAAACTCGAGAAAAAACGGTTTAGCTCTGGGCGGCACGAGCCGAAGAACATGCCAACCGTTCTATTTTCACTCCGTGTCATTCACGTTGCGGGTGGGGAAACCCAATCTCAGCAGCCTCACACAACCCCCAGGGTACAAAAGAACAAAGTAACCGATGGAAAACAAAAGCAACAATCCATAATCATCCCCGGTCTCCCAAGGTTGGCAGTAATTAGCAGGGAACGTTGTGCTCCGAATTGAAAGGTCAAGGAAAGTGGTCCGTTCCACACTGGGCAGATGCCCGGGGAAATCCAGCCAGCTCTTGAAAATAATTTCATTAGCATCATTAGAACGTGCCCTATTGCGTAATGGCTACCTGTGTAAATTAATAAAGGAGCATTAACTTGGGTTTATATTTTGTATCGAAAGTCATGAGGTGAATGCAGCTTCTGGCTTTTGTGCTATCTGCTACTTATAATAAATGAACACTCGTGGGATGGAGAAAACTATTGTTCTTTTAAAGGCAGATTATCTCTGATGCAAATGCCATCCTTTCCCTTAAAGGTATGCTTATGATAATTGTTAATCATTTTCCTGAAATTTAGGATACAGTTGTTTTAGGTCTCTCGCTAACGATTTCGGTAAAATTTGGTTTCTTAGACCACAAGAGGTTAAGGGCTTTCCGTAAAGCAATCATGACTGTGTGACTTAAATTTTTTTTTTTTTTAAATTTTATTATTCTCATACAAATATAAAAAATAACAACCAACTACTAACTCAAGGCATATCTAGGTGGCCTCAGTTTACCTACACTCAAAAAGCCTCTAATGCAGATCTAGCTATCTTAAATTATATACTAAAGTACAATTTACAGTGGTCTAGCAGATTGTTGCATTTATCAATTACTGTAATGTAGAAGGAATGTTCTGTAAGCTAAATGCGATTTATATAACTGACATACATGAATTATTTTCTATCACCTGTATTTTACTCTGTACTTTTTAAATTATCCTGTTCGATAAATTTAAACAATTGAATTAAATCTCCTATAGAGTTATTTCCTCTAATGTATAAGTATTTGTGTTTCTCTATCTAGGACCAATCCTAACACAGGTTACCTAGTATCACATTAGTTGCCCTAACTTTTTTTTTTAATAAATATTCTTTCTAAAATGATATGGTCAGAACTGCTCTGCACACTTGAGATGTGGCGCAACAACCAGTCCTCTCTAAAGTGGCAAAACAATAGTCCTAGATATAGATGAGATGAGATTGTCTTTCAGATGAATCCTAGCATCCTATGGGCTGTTTTAGTTACCATCCTATAATAATGCTCAAATTAAGAGTCTTAATAATTGACACCCGCTGATAACTAATAACCTCGCATTTATTTTTAGCCTCTTCGTAGCATTTACATTCCAAATTGTATGACTTACGTATGTCAGTATTAAGACGCCCCCATCCCCTCTTCCCATTGGACAGTCTGATAACTTGTTTATATCATCTTGCATCTGTGCCATTTGTTCTCTACAATTTTCAGTCTCCATAATCTTCAAGTCATCAGCAAAGGTGCTGACTTTTCCCATTAAAATTATACATCATTAATGAAATTAAGAAACAGAAATGACCCTAAAACTGACCTATGTAATACGCCACCCATTACTTCCGCTTATTGTGAATGAGAACTCTTAATTAGAACTCGCTGCTTTCTTCAAAGCCTTATTTCAAAGTAACATTATCTTAAAACAGCAAAAGTTTAATTGTTACTATTTCCATTTTCTAAATTGCTAGCTAATTTTGAACGATTTGTTAACAGTCAACTCAAGATACTTTTTATACTTAATTTTTTTTCCCCGTATATATCAAAGCATTAATCCAGAGCCAGAGTTTTTAAGTTTATTATTTTAGGTTACTCTTTTTTAAAAATTATTTTTTTGCAGGAATATACTAAGTCCATTTGTCCCGATAATAGAAACAAAATTAGTACCTTTTTCCTCATTTGATAATAAGAAGTGCTTATCCAGTTTCAAATATCTGTATATTTTTTATTATGAATAAGTATTTTGTATCGTTATGACATATTTTTTATATATTATAAAAATTAACACCGGAATAGTAAAGTAAATTTTTTTTTTTTTTTTTTTTTTTTTCTGTGAAGAGGTGTAAAGAGTATGATTGATAATTCGTCGTTTACAAAGTAGAGTAATAAAGAGAAAAGTTCGAATTATTACATTTTTTATACGGATTGAAATAATAAAAATGAAAACATTTATTTTACGTTAATTGTTTAAATTCAAATAATTAACTTTTTATTTTTATTTTAATTGTTTAAATTCAACTTTCAAGTATTTACTCTGGTGAAAGAATTCACAAGCGTATATAGTTTCTGCCATTTGGTCCAAGTAATAAGAGGAAAGACACATTCTAAGCGATTAAAATTTGTTTTATAGCCTTATACATATAGTTGAATTTAGAAATTCTTAGTCATAATATCCTTCAACACAATATATACTCACCTCTCAAATCCTACGCATTTTGATTTCATATCCTAATTTTATGTTAAAGTAATATTTTTATTCACGGATCCAAACTAAAATACACCTTGCATTTTTTTTTTGCTAAATTGATACCAATTTTTTTTTTTTTTTTTTTTTGCTGAGTCTTCATTTCCAAAGTGTAATTCTTTGTTCACGTCGTGATGCTCAACACCTTATTGTTCCTTTGATATGAAAAACAATGCATGCTGTTGAAAAGTTCATTACGTCAAAAACATTTCAAAACGCTTCGATTTTTTTTTAATGTTAAAAAGGATTCGTTTCTAAATCTTGGCAACGTTCCTTTATTCGTTAATAAAAATGAATATTAGATGATTAGTCATTGGCGGAACCAAGAAGGAGGAAGAAACATACCTCAATTCAGGAACAATCCTTAGTATTTCAAATGAAGTTGGTGACATTTCATAATTATTTGTATACTTTGAACAATTAATTATGTTAAGTTACTACTGCTACAATTTATGTAATTATGTATCGGTCATTGATAATTGATTGAATTTGAAATATAATGCACTTATTTCCATCTTTTGCTATCTATCAATGCTAAAAAGTATAATTTAAATGAAATGATATTTGAAATCTATTGAACTTTATATTCATTAAAAATGTTGGTTTCAATGAAAGATCATCTCTAGGTTCAGATTCAATGAAAGATCATCCCTAGGTTCAGGTTCAATAAAAGATCATCCTAGGTTACAGGGATCAATGAAAGATCATCCAGGTGTTTGAAAGCATTTTAAAAGCAAGAATTCTGCTTTCAAATAATTTAATTGAAAGTTTCAAATGTCATTTAGACTTAGAAGACTTGTTTAATGACATTTATAAAACAAAATATTGTATGATCAAAACGAGAAAAGAAATAAAACAAGATGGCAATTTCAGTAGCGCTAACCCCTTCTGTAATCAATGAAGTAGGTTTTATTTTTTTTTTTTAAAGAACAATAATTTTAACCGCAACCAGGGAGAAGGTTTTTAGAGTCAGAACCGCTCCCCTTCTCCTGCCCTAGGCTCCCTAACTTACTGATGTTTTGATATGATTGAATAAGAAACACGGGCTCTTTCAGATGGTGCGGATGCGAGCTCGTACCGCATAACTTTTCACACTAGCACATAGCACCTTTTCACGTTTCGCTCGTATCTTTGAACAATTTTATTATTATTTTCACCCTGTGAATGCAGTATGACGGTAAGCGTCGATTAAAAGTATTTAGTTATTTTTTAAGTTTTACTTTATAATACAAGTGAAGAAATTTAAGTATGGGCAAGAGCATGTTACGGTTATTATATCTTCTTTATCTGAGATGGAAACGAAGAGACAGGAGTTTATTGCTTTATCCTATTAATGAATTGGGACATTCATATGATGCTTTTAAGGGTATTTACGGCAAGCTTAGGGAGTACAGGGGTAAATTCAACTCTTTTTCACAAGAAAAACTTATACCATTTTCAGAAGACTCCAACAAACATGAGAGGTTACATACAACCAGTGGAAAGACTAGCTGTTACAGCATATGAAAAGGAAGCTGAATATTTTCCAAATGTTGTTGTTTTTATGAATGCGAAATTTATTTGATGTATATATTATAAGTACAAATATGCAACCCTGGAAATACAATAAACAACACTTTTAATTGTTTGCAATAATAATGAGTGAGAAGTAGTAGTTGAACAAACAGCTAAAAGAAAACATGTACTGATTAGCAGTATTAACATATAGTCGACAGCTTTTATTTACCAATGGATTTCTCTTCCTTTCTTTCCACAAAAAAAAAAAATAACCAAAGAGTAGTTCGAGACTGAAAGTGGAGGTTGGACATTTTCACTCTAAGAAATATATTAGTGAAACTTCTTGCGGGCCTGCTTCCTCACTGTGTAAAAGAGCCCTTAGCCATCATAAATAATTTCAAAACAATACTTTTTTAATCTACCACAATTCAGACAGAGCAAGTTACTTAATCGCAGTAAAGTAGCTATGAGGTATTACTTTGTAATAAATAAATAATACCTTGCTTTGTTGGGTAATTACTTTGAAATAAATAATAGATTTGAAAAACTCATAACATTAAAAAAAATCGTTATGTATTATTTTTGGTCTTTTAAGGTCTAATTTAAAGTTTCATTTCAAAGAAACGTAAAAATTTGGATGTTTCCGTTTTGCAAAAGTTGTTAGTGTTTTAGTGTTGTATATGGCCTTTGTGTTTCAAGCGCCATAAATCTACAGTGAAGTTAGCCTGATATTTGGGATTGTCCTTTCACCTAAACATATTAATCCTTCTCTAAATGAATTTAAACACACAAGAAAATTTTCTTGTTAATCTATAATCTTGCTAATATGGATAATAAGGAATCTAGATAAAATGTTATCTTGCATTAGGTTGTTTTGTAAAAAATCGGAAACTGGACAAAAAACAAACAAACATTTTAATGTTTTGGCAAATGTAAGTGATGGATTAAGAAACTGCGAAAATATTGATGATATGTGATAAATATGGGAAGAAAAGTTCTGCACAGATTTTTACGGAGAAATACAGAAACAGACTTAGTGCTTCATTGAAAACCTTTCCCACAGAAATTTTCTGGTTGCGCCTCTGATCGCAAACCCATTGTGATTTTCAGTATCCAGAAATCCCGGTAAACGTGCCTCATGTCTAAAACCATGTGCTCTAGACTAACATAGAATTTTTTTTAATGACATAAAATAAGTAATGTATAAAATAGTTGATTACCATCTAGAAATTCGGAATCTTAACAGGTTTAAGCGAATAGCAGACGAAAAGGTTTACTTACTCAATATGAAGGATTTTGACTCTGTCTTAATATCCAATTAAAACACTTTGCTATAATAACAAGCAACGTTTATTTACATTTCCTTCTGTAATTTTACAAAATGTTAGCCCTGTGCCTAAACATTTCTCAAGCCAGTAGGCTAAATACAATGTCGCAACTCTAAGGCATGCGTCTTTCCTCTGATAGGAACCGATGGTGAGTCCTTCTCCCTCTTCCACTAAGGCAAGGCAGTGAAGCGCTTTTCAAGTGGTCTGGCCATCTGGTAAATATCCATGACACTCAACAAATCAAACCAGTCTACAATCAACACGTCCATTGCCAGAGCGGCACAAAATAATCCTACATCTTGAAAAAAAAAAATGTAAAACATAATCGAATGAACTACAATAGGAGTATTGCAATGTCTCCATTACAAAAATATTAAATTTTTCTGATAAGCCAATGCAAACCCTTTGTTCTTCTGACACTTCAGGTGAAATTTTCTTAGCTAAAACTGACAACTACTTGAGTCCCCAAAAATGCCATTAAGCTTGTCAACTTGTGATTATTGTAGGGAAATAAGTTTCACTAAAGGCTCCAAATCGGTAAGGTTTATTTGAAAATATGAAAACGAAAACGTAACATTATGCCAATTCATTTTCCATTTCTAAAACACCTAGTTTTAAATTAGCCCGAATGTGTATACAGCTATACTTTTCTTGATGAGTTTCAGAATTTTTTATGATTCAAAAATTAAATAAATCTTTAATTCAAATAAAAATTACACTATAAAAAAAGAAGTAGCCTTAGAAAAGGATAACAAGAATAAACTGCAGGAGATTAATGACTTCAGGGGTCATCGTATTAAGGTACACAGGCTCATCAGTTTCCGCGTTAAACATGTTTTTGGCATTAAAAAGGTAATTTGCGATTCGAAGTGCTAGTTTGACGTTTAGAAGTCACTCCTTTTGACCTGAACTACCAACTGGATTTTCATTTAAGTTAATTGTAAGAAACAATGCACCAGGAAAGGATTAAAGTCTTTTTTTTTAATTTTTTTTTATTATATATATTCACTTGTAATAACAAACGTCTATTTGAATGCAAAATTAAAAAAAACAACCCTGAAGGCTCGTATACAAAGGGTTGATTCTTGATTTATAGAATGTCGTCATTAGTTGCTCTTTGTATAATCTTCTGCCACAGTCTTCTGTGGAACCGGTGAAAGAATGCATACCACCTATTATGCGACAGTTACATAATTTTCCTCCCTCATACTATGTTAGAGTATTTGGGGCTATCTCGTATTGGGTAGCGCTTTGTAAAAATATATACGTAATAAAAATTCTTAGTTCCATTTTCTAATTTATCATGTTCCTTTAAATAGGATAAGTCAAACAACATTTATTGGCCCATGTACTTTCTCTTTTTAGAAGTGCATGTGGTTCATGTTTTGATTTGGAGATTAATACAAGAAGTAACAGCAAAAGTTTCAAATATTTGGTGGCATTATCTTGTTTCTATGTTTCTCTATTCAGGACCAACTGAAATATTTTCAATCTTAGGCCTAGTAACAAAATAAGATTGGATCTTCTCACGACATCATTCGAATAATTTTTTGGGGAAAAGCTATTTTTATTATATTTTCATTGATGGATAACTTGTCCACAATGTACAAACATTAAATTAATAAACATTTTAGTCAAAGATTAGAAAGCAGCATTCTTTTAGTAGTTTTCCACAGAAATCTTAAACACTAACTGCAATCTAATCCGTAACATAAATAACTGGAAAAGAGACTTTAACCTTATATTTAATTAAATTTTAAGTCGAAATTGAAGTCATAATCTTAAGTTCAATTTAATCGATTATTGTACTTTATTCATTTTTGAATATAAGTTTTGTGATAATAATTTTGGACTTCTTCTGTCTTTTATGTATCCACCACATTATTTAAATGTGTTCTAATTTTTTATTAAATTTGTTTCTAAAACATTACAATATTTTAACTTTTACATGAATAACCTTACCACAAAGACATTTTGTGAAAGTAATGAAGCTGAATCTTTAAACCCAGTAAACACTTTTTTTAAATCCTTTATATTAACTTCGATTTTGTGTGTTTGTTTGTCGATGTGGGCGGAATTTGAGGAGGCCTAGTTAACCTCCTTGCCGTCATCCAATCGGCCTGAAACTTGGTAGATAGGTTTGATGTCGATGATAATGCATTCTATCAAATTTGGGGGATTTTACTGTCTCTAAAAGGTTGATTTTACGGAATACTAATAAACTAACTTGCCACCATCCAATCGCGTTAAAATAATATTGAACCGAACATTGTTGAAACTCATTCCTGTTGCCAATTTTTTTTAATAAATAAATAAATAATAAAATTACTTAATTCAGAATAAATAAATGATATTTGGATGTGAGAGCATAAATTCACGTTCATTTTTAATAAATAAATTTGGAAACGTAGTTTGCCGCACATTTTGCTGATAGAAATGTTTCTTGATATCGGCGGTGTGTTTATGAATATAAAAATCGACAATGCATTTAAAGGATTTTTAAAAAACTCTGTTTTTATGAAACTGAGTTTTTATGGCATCCTTATTTCAAGAATAACAAGAACACAAATACTTCAAGTATAATTTATTAAATGTTTAAGTACCTTTAATATATTTGTAGCAAAAAAAACTCATTGTTTTTTTTTTTTCCACATGAATTCAAAAGATCACAGTATAAGGATCAAAATTAACAAATAAATAATTAAATAACATTTAAATAGAAATTTTTTTATAGCTTTGGGTAACTTTTTTTTTCTATATTTAATGAAATTCCATCCACGCTCGATGTAAAAAAGAAGTTAAATGTTCCTGGAAATCAGAGATCTCAAACAAGTTACAAGATAAAACTACTCCAACAATTAAAGATAGGTCCAAACCGATAGAAAGGGAAAATAGGAAAATCGAAAAAAGATCCAAAATGAAAAATAAGTACTTTAAAGACCCTCATATAAGGACCTTGCAAAAATAAGTAATTCTTAAGGCTTTTTAAAAACTGGGCGAAGCCTTGAATTACCTAATTTTTTCGATGAGGTAAGTTCGTGAACTAACTTTTCTTACACTACAAATTATTTCTTCGATTCTACTAAAAAATGCTAAATTTGATGTGTTGCATTTATAAACTATCGAGTAATATAAGTACTAGTGAACGACAATATATTTCCATGATAAAAGAAATGCTGGCTACATTAAAATAAATTAAATACGATTCGTACCTAAAATCTTATAATTTTTTATTTCTTTAATTACATTATATTAATGTAAAGATTAGATTTCTAAATTTAGAAATAACAGCTGATCCATACACAACTCTTAATGTGTGATAGAATTTGTTAATTGAAAATGTGACACTAATATTCTGTAAAAGAAATCTAGTATTAAATATATATGCAGCATTTATCAAACGTTTTGGAAATAAATAACAATACAGTCGAACAATAAATACATGTTCAGCATAAATTCATTAAAGTTCACAATATAATTATCTTTTCTCAACCATAACATTTCATCAGTAAAATTTAAAACTCTCTATATATTTATTAGGTTCATCTTAAAATGAATTTGTACACACTATCTATGTGAAAAATGTTGAATTCGTTTCAGTAATAGTGCTATGAATACAGAGAAACCAACTAGTGTGCGTTGAATTAGGAAAAATAAGTCGTCGATATAAAACCCTAAAAACCTTTGAAAATCTCAAACAAAACAACTCACTTTTCATTTGGGCTTTTTACATGCACCTGTGTAAAATTAAGCATTACATGATATTAAAAAAGGTATCGTCTCTGCAGGCGAATAATCGAGAGAAGGGATTTAGTGACCCCCCCCCCCCCTTGTCCCGGTCCCCCAATATCCCAAGGTTTTCTTATAAATGAATAATAAATACTTTGTAAATGCGTAAATAATTTTAAAAAAATACTTTTTAATTTACTATAATTTAGATAGAGTAAATCTACCGTATAGCAATAAAGTAGTTATTAGGTTTAAGAATTTGGAAATAAATAATGGATTAAAAATCGTTACACGATTTTTTAATTTTTTTCCTTTACTATTCAAGCCAAACATAAATTGTTGTTTAAAAAATTTAAAAATACGGATGTTTTCGTTTTTCAAATATTGTAATAACGTTTCAATGCTACATGGTCCTTGTATGCGCCATACATATGTACAGGGTAGCCACAGAATTCAGAAAAAAAAAATCCTTGATAAATTTCTAAAAATTTCCCTAATTTTACGGGAAACTTTATTCCAAATTTTTCAAGATGTGTCGATCAAATAGAAAATTTATTCCAAAGAGATAATATGGATAATACCAGATCTAGGTAAATGGTTAATAAATGTATTTTGGTCTTAGTTAAAGCAATTACTTTTCCATATAACTTTCTAATCGAGAAGTGTTTTATAAAATAAAAACATAAGTATTAGATTAATCTTCATTTAATGATTCTTATCTGTATATGAATAGAAACTAGGGTTGGGGAATATCGCGCAATTTTAAATTACACTAAATTAATGACCTGGATTTGTTTCATTTACCATTTTTATATTTTCGTCATTTATTTAGCAAAAATGGCCAGTTTGGATATATTTTTGCCTTAATTTTTGTACGGGTCTTTAAAAAAAAAAAAAAAAACCCTCCTCCAAAATGGTGATTTGGGAGATATACTTTTTTTTTCGATAATTCTTATATTATCCTTTCTTGTAAGTGAAATTGAGAAGAGAAGAAAAAACGTTCATTTTGAGGAGGTATGCTCAAGAAAAGAAAACTTGTGTGTTAAAGGCATTTGTTTTTCAACTTTTTACGCCATTAAAGCATTTTTACGGGAATTTTGGAGTTGTGGCTGTTTAGAACACGTTAAAAGGCATTACCACAGCGATTTTGAGCAAAATCGTTAGAGCTGAATTTTAGTAATTACTGAAAAACATGATTTTTTCAAAGGCAGCTATCTTATGCGCATGCACGATTTTGATTAAAACCTTAATAGTAGATCCTTGCGCTATAACCAACTCGCACACCAAACTTGAACATCGAAGGTCAATTTGTTCGGGAGCTATGCTGACCACGTACACACATACATGCATTTTTTGTAGATCGCTTTTTCAGGATGTTCCAAAACGTGGAGAAATTAAAAAAAAAAAAAAAAAAAAAAAAAAAATCGATTTTTTAATTTTTTTTTTATTGAATACTATACTTTCATTACCCTATGTATACATATGGGTAATTGAAAGTAAAAAGAGCCAAAATGTCTCGTGTGTACAGAGAAATGCCTTTTTAATATTTTGGCATATGTAGGTGACAGAAACTGCGAAAGTATTGATGACGTATGACAAATAAGTTCTGTATAGTCGTCAAGCAAAATACATGAAATGTAATACATAAGTTTAAATTTCTTTATTGCCATTAAATTTGTGAGAATTGCAGAACCCTAACATGATTAGTTATGTATTGTGGGTGTTTTTTCAAGAAGTGATTTAAATTCTATCATAATTGTAAAAATGGTTTGTTACGATTTCAAAATATTTTTTATTGATGTAAGTTTATGTACTTTTCATTTTCTAATTAATGTTTTCTTTAATTCTTCTACTCTAATTTAATAACATAACGCGCAAGAAATTCGAAGAAAATATTGCTAGAATGTTATAGTAATTTTTAATCTTCTAGAGTGCCATATTTTGTACAAAAATATGGCACTCAGATATTAAGTTCACAAAAGTTCTATACGTAACACAATTGCACAGTATGTAACTTTGAGAAAATTATTTACAGTTAATGTATAGGAGTTTCCTTTGTGATATTTGTGGAGTAAAATATGTGACTGTCAAAAACGAAAAAGTCATTTTTATAAAATCAATGGTAGGTGGGGAGCAATCAAGAGGGAACGCAAACTTTTGCAATAGTGGTGTTTTCCAGATGTTTTATTCGTAACATCCCGAGAAAGCTCTTTAATTTTTAGAAAAACACACTTCAATGTATAAATAATGTCTTTGATATCTTTGGAAGTTTAATAAATTATATTCCGAAACTTTGAACATAATTACTACGAAGAGACATATTGCATCTAGATATTTCTATTAAAATGTAGACGTATCGTCCACTACGTAACGGTGGAATGGACCCATAGATCTTTAAAATCGCTTTAATCAGTGGCAGTTTCCTCCGTTATCAGTAGCAGCCTTTAGAAATTGGCGGGGATTCCCATCATTGATAGTTCAACAACGAAAGTTCGCGAAAAGTATCCTACTACGCCAAGATTCACCATCATGTACAGTTGCAATTCACCCATTCATCAACAATGTATCTGATTATGAGGATACCGTCTTGCGTTACTTAACAGGGCAGTGCGCGGACAGTGAATCTGAAATGAGGCTTTTAAAGACATGGAAAGTCAACTCATTGTTTCAGAAAACTCTGAGTGCTGCGAACCGTGAAGATTGGGGATTCCCTTTCGTTCAGAACGTGGAGAGGATACGCCGTGAATGGAGTGGATCACGAAGGTTCTTTTGTTGTCCCTCGTTTGAATGCTGAGTAACTGTTTATGGTAGCATATCCCATGTATTTTGCATTAGCCTTTTCAGACAGAAAAACGTGTGAATGTTTTTCCTGTCAAGGCTGTTTCGAGCGTGTTTTACATGCAAGGCGGTCACCATCAAGCTCTCAGTGATACACTCAGAGGAACGTAGAAAAAGATTTTGATGAATTGTTATTGGATTGGATCTAAAAAATCTTATTGCTCGTTATGGCCGGAACATGTAAAACTTAAGTCGGATTTTATTAGTCGTTTAGCCTCGTACTTCATTCGTTCTTCAACTTTTCTTAAGGTATATACGTATACATTGGGAATTGCAAAATTTGACTAAAGTCTGCGTTTTTTTTTTTTTTAATATTCCGGAATTCATTACCATTAAAATGATACCATTTTCTTTCTGAGACTCAAATTATTTTTTAAGTTACAGTGGGTTTTGTGAACATGTTTTGTATCACGTTCATTAGTGTAGTAAACTTTTGACGCGTTTTCTGAAGAATGACATGATGTTATATGACTTTACGCCAACAGTCATAACTTCATAATAAATGGTCCGATTTACAAAATTCTAATTTTGTTTTGTAGACAATAGTTGTGAATGTGTTTCCTATTGAGAATCTAATATCTAATATTGTTATAAACACATTTATTATGCATATTTTAATCTTAATTTTTTGTTAAAAACTATGTATTTGCTTTAATTAATTAAATATTGAAGCCAAATTCAAAATTCTCCGTAGGAACATGCGCCAATATAATATCTATTAAATTTCAATAAAAATCATACCTCTAAGTTAGTTACAAGTTTATGTATGTTCTAATAATGTCCTAATTAGTCACTTTAATTACAATTAGCTGATTAAAAAATTGACGGAAAAAATGTTTATACATAAAAATGCACCACTTTTAATTCTTATATACTGCCAAAAAGTTTGAAATTATAACTTAAAAATGAAAGAAAATCATCTCAATTGTATATGTATACCTTAAGTCGAAGATTATTTAACTTATTTACTTACAGAAATTATTTGTAAATTTGAAAGTATCATCAAGCATCAATACCTTTCCTTTTTGTCGAATAATTTAATGGAGGGATAATTTTTCAAAATTTTACTTACAGTAGTAAAATGTAACCTTATTCTCTGGTGTGAAAATTTTCGATAATGGCGTAATTTTATGCTTCAACTTTTGCCTGCCTTATCACCATAAAACTGTAAGAAAAGTCAGAAAACAAACACATTTTAATACTAATCTGAATTATAATGCTAAAGTGAAATCGATAAAGCTAAAACAATTATGTTACGAATTAGTATCCGAATGTCGATTTCGCATGATATTAAAATAAATCAACTTTATAATAGGTAACATTAAATAGGTAATCATGGTATTTATGCAATATAAATTTGTTTTAAGAGCCAGTGCTTATCGAAAAAAAATATCATAAAAATATTTTTAACTACTCTATCAACCTTTATAATTGAACTCTATATTTTAGTTATTTACTTTTAGTCAGTACTGAATTGTTGCTTTCACATATTCCAAAAGCTTATTTTGATATGTGTTGTGAATACCGACACAGTCAGGCCGAATGCCAAAACTGGTAATTTGAGTAATCAAAAATTAAATTTATCAAAAGAATATTGCTTTAAAGCAAATTTGTTGGATATAATAATTATTTAAAAGAAAGTTTTTTAAATATTGTTTCTGCCTTTAGCAAGTTATAAACTTTAATGTTTAAAGAATTAGATATAACATTCGAAACAAGCGTTCTCTGATTTATGGAAATTGCCATAGAAGTCCTGATGAAGAAACTTGAATAATTAACTTGTAATTGAAATATTTTTGCATTCTTGGTTGAATCAGTGCCCAAAACCTCACCAGTCTTTTTAGACCTGTGTGACGCTATTCAAGTAAAGAAAGAATCGAAATCCAACCGAATTGTAGCAATAGTGAAAAAATATTATTAACTGTTGAGCAGTTTTTGGATGTGCTGTGCTCTTTACATACCTTCGGATTCGCCATTGGTATTCCGTGCCCTTATTCTAATAAGTTTCTTTGTGTTTTTTGAAGAACAGTAACTTATAACGGAAAAAACCGCATTCTACTAACCTTTTACCATTTATTCTGGTTCGTATCCTCATGAAAATTATTAAATTTACCCTATTCAATAATTATTATTTTACACTTTCTTAGAATCGCCTCTGCAGAACTTACAAAAGATTTACCGTACATTGTGCAATTATGTTATCTTCAACCTTCCGCCCGACCACAAGCTTCAATCAAATGCAGTCAAGAACAGTTATAGCGAGAAATAAGAATATATAATCGGAATATTTTCTGCCTGTTCGCAAGCCCTAGTTCCCAGACGAGGTGTGATTTCTTTGAAGAAGCCTTCAAAGACGTGAACGATAAGTTGTAATTATCCAAGTTTCTTAACACTATAATGGAGTTAGACAGAGCTTTTAACTTCGACATTAACGGTTCGTATTTCGAATCGAAACGGGTTTTCCGTGGCGGGAACTGTGTTACATTTTTTCGAAACTGTTTCCAATTCTACGAATTAATGCGTGTGTACTTATTATATGTGATCTATAATAACTGTTTCAGAGTTATTTAAGTTTGCAATTACTGTCTGTAGACGCTTTGAAAGAGTTTTATCAATCGTCTGAGGTTAGTATAGTATATGGATGATACAAGATTAGTAATGTTTTATTTTTAAATGAGTTAATGGTAAGGTTGTGAGCAGTGTTCTTGGTAAAAGTTGGGTTATGGTACTAACATTGGAGCTAAAATATAAACTCAAAGAAAATGATGTAAATGTAAGCGGTTGCGTCATTATGAAATAAGGCGAAACTTCATGTTCCATAAGTAATATTGTATGCATTTAAAAATATATTGATTCTTTAATGCAACCGAACTTTTACGTCACACACACACACACACACACACACACACACACACACACACACACACACACACACACACACACACACACACACACACACACACACACACACACACACACACACACACACACACACACACACACACAAATCTGAACGATGGCTATATTTTTGGTTTTTAAAGTTTAGAATTAAGCAGTGTGCATCCATGTGACATATAGTTCTGTATAAAATAAATATCTTGAGGAGACGTCTTTTATATTATTTAAGCAAAATCTTTGAAAATTTCAATAGAAACCCCTATTTTTCACAATGTCAATGAATGTAAAAAAGTAGTGAAATCCAAAGGAAAAAAAGTATGATATAGGTTTTAAATTATTCATTTGAATGTAAAATTAATCTCATTTTTGAAAATTCATGGTTTCAACAAAAGCTTCAGCCGTCTTGAATCCCCTTGTAAGCTATTTGCTTCCGCTTCCAAATTATCCTACTAGTGCCCATGGCTTTGGGGATTTGAAAGTATGTAATTACCTCTATTTCTTATTTCTATTGTTAGGTTATTACATTAAATAATTTTATAATCATAAATTAGTTAAAATTCATTTGTTACGTATAAAATCAGTCATGTATTTAAATAATTAATTATAGAAAAATAATTAATTACAATCAGTATTTCTGAAGTTAAATAAAACTAAACATTTTTTAAAAGCAAACTAATATGTAGAAAAATATTGCAAAGTATAAAGAGTTAAATATTCGAAATCTGCATGGAAAAAAGTTGAAATATTAAATTATTTTAAAGTTAATGCAAAGTTATAAAATTACTAACGTGAGTATCTTTTATTTTGGTTAAAGCATGATTATTAGTTATTGTTAGAAATCATGACGTTAGAGCACAGGTTGATTTAGAAAAGATATTTTGATTTATAAGAGTAGTTATTTTACTGACATAATTTTAAAATATTATCAACTATTTACATTACTCAACAAATAATTATTTTCTATTTTATACTTCTACTTAGTAATAACTTTGGTTGTTCAGTTAAAATCAAATTTTACCACTTGAGGAATGGACAAGAAAATTTTCATTTATTTATTCTTTTTACCCTTAAAGTCATATTGTTGACAATTGTCTACATTCCTTAAATGCATAGCGATGTAAATTTGCATCGTATGCTGAAAACCATATCTCTTTTTTGTAGCAACCTTTGATAGTAATTTTTTTTTTTTTACCAAATCTATTTTATCGTTTCCGAACGCCTCTAGAATCTTTGACAGTTTATTTCTTTATCTGTGACATTTTTTATTATTGGGTGGGTTGTTGGCTGTGTGCAATTTCTTTTGGCAGGTGTTACGAATTACGATAATTTATATGAAACCTAATAAAATAACACACAGGAAAAATTGTTTTCGGATCGAAACAAGGCAAGAGTAACGAATAATATTTATATTTGTACATATACTGATATATTTATGCAAGAAAAAAGTAGCCTTTTTTGTGATGTAAAAATACATCAATATGCAAAATTCTTAAGGTTTTTTTTGTTGTTGTTTGTATTTTTCTCATTAGCTACACCCATTTCCTGGTTGATTTCAAATTTTATTTATTAAAAATAAAAATTCGTGCATTTAAGGGTTAAATTAAAATTTTAGTTAACTCAACGAGTTAAAAATAATTAATGTTAATAATAAATTCAATGACAAGTTGAAAATCAATTCAATAAAATTCTTCGTTATTTACAAAACAGATTTAAAAAAGAAACAAATCTCATTCACAATTTTATCAAAATTAAGTTTAAGTTTTTTAAGTTTAGAATAGATCTCGGGTCAAGGATTTAAAGCGACTCTTTGCAATAAAAGGTTGATTCAGCGCTTGTTTTTTGGAGGGAGTAGAAAAGTTTTAAAACATGGGATTGTTAATAACTAATTTTTATCTTTAAATAATACGTGATGAAGAAACCTTTTTTTTCTTTTTTTTCTTTTTTTTTTTTTTCAATTTAACGTTTTTATCGCAAGTAATTTTAAATCAAATGAAAACCAGTTCATCCAGCATATTTATTACTTTTCTTACAATCTCATTTAAGTTATTAGTTTAAACGTTACTTAATTGAATTCTATAGTTTGAATTTTAGAATGTTGGTATAATTGAATATTTAGGTAAAAAATATGACATAAAATTGTAACATAAGTTCTAATTTAAATCATGAATTTTAATAAGGTACTTTTGGTAAAAAAAATAAATTCGACAAACAACCTTAACAGGAGTTTTAAACCAGGACAAAAACGATGCTGTATCGTACTTTGAATATTCTATAATTCTATCTGTGCTGAATGAAAAATTCATCTATATGCATTAAAATACTAAACTTTTTCTCCTTGCTAAACTACCCATTAAACGAGAGTTTTAACGCTAGTCAAAAAAGATGCTGGAAGAAAAGAGTGTCAGCATGTTTATGCTTATGTCTGCATGTTATGCTTAACTGCTTTGAAAAGTCGTTGGTGGCAACTTTAAATTGTTGTAAATTTCTTTTTCGTAAACATATCACATGAAATTTGCAGGATTTGTTTTCATTTTCCTGCAAAGGACTGTTTTTTGTTGCAATGGGTGTGATTAGTTGACATTTAACGAGTTAGTTGCAAGATAAATGTTGTTCTACCCACAATAGTAAATATTGTGAAGCCAATAACTGCTTGAATTAGTTTTTAAATATTATCTTACAGAAATCCCACAACAAAACAACATGCATTCAAGTCCAAACAAAGGAGGAAAGCCTGTATTCTTCCCCTCCCCCAGGCTCATTGCTCCAAAGTCACTTAAAATATATTTAATACCTTTACAATATTTGTCGTAAAAAAAAAAAAAAAAAAAAAAAAAAAAAAAAATTAACAACAGTCGGTCGATATCATCACATTAATTTGAGATCCTTCCTTGAAAATTTACGAAATTTTGTATATTGATATTTTTGGGGATGCTGAATACAAATATGAAATGATGTTCTGGGATTGCAATTAAACTTTTAAAAGTTTCGATCTGTTTAAATATTGACGTGTTATATATATTAATGAAAAAAGTTTGCGAAGGTCACGTTTAATCATCCAAATTTTCATATGCTTAATATGTGTTTTATAAAATACTTTCATAATGCCAAAATTTGACTATTTGGCAAGAAATTTACAATGTATAAAATCAGAAAACTCTGTTTTACCAACTTATTAACGGCAAGATATTTATTGTTAAACGAGTTTTTAAAAATATTATTTGTATTGATAGATATTACAAACTAAAACTGAAAAGATACATAACAAACTTGGATCTTTTTATAAACTAACTTTCACATTTTTTTTTTTTTTTTTTTAAACTAATGTTGTGAGAAAAGAAATCTGAAAGAATGTGTTAAAACAACTAAAATATGAAAAAAACGTAACACTTTTGAAGCCAATAATGAATGAAAAATGAAGAATTTGCTACTCTAAAGTGAAATTAATTTAGAAAATGTAGGATAACGTTATGATAAAAACATATTTTTGTGCAGATGTGATATTGTCGGAGTTGAGGAAAAAAGTATAATTTTTTAAGTAAATGGTATTAAAACAAGGGGACTACATCTTCTTTATACAGTTTAAATATAGAAAAGTGTTATCCTGGTAATGTATTCCTGCAGAGTGAGATGTAGAAAATCAAAATGACTTGAAAGTTATTGTTTCAATGAGATTGGCGTTCTTCAAAAGCTAAATAGGGAGCTATTACCAATCAGTATTTATCTGAAATGTAAAGGTTCTAAAGAATGGATGCGATCAAAAATCAAAACCTAAGAAAATACAGGTATATTTTAACAAATCACTTGAATACGAAATATTTTTTGCATGATGTATAACATGGAATATTTGATAATACAACAGGTAAGTTAACTAGAAAAGTTCTTACAACATCCACTCTTATCTTCTAGTATTCAATAGTCATTATAATTTTATTCTGAAGAGAAGGGAAATAAAAGAAAAATATCCCAAAATCCTTTTTAAAATCAAACTAAACACTAACTTCTAAAATAGCAACCCTTATCAGCATAAATATTAACTTCTTTTTATGTTCTTACTCTTTATGAGAAAGGTTAGGAATACAGTTGCATCTATGTTTCAGAAAAGGTTTGCTTGAAATATAGTTCAAAAAACGAAATTTCGGAAAAAAAAAGAAAGAAAAAAAAAAAAAAGAAAAAACCTACAATTATATAAATACTTTAATAAAAAGTTTTAAAAAGACACATTTCGATTTTGTTTAAAGGTGCTAAATGACTATGTCAATATTTTTAATGTTTGCTTCGTATTACGGAATAGGCATTCGTAAACAGCATATTTAGAATGGGATGTTAAAAAATCTTTAGAAAAAAAAAATACAGATACAGAACACATTTTAGAAACAAAAGAACTTATTATTTATAAGCCAAAGATTCATTTAAAAGGGCAATTCTCTGAATGGCGCACGAAACATTTTCGCTCTTCTTTCTTCTCATAAATGATTAGAATTGCAAAAATATGATGAATATAGCAGTTATGTTTTTCTTTTATAAAAAATTAGTTTGTGGGAAATTTACAAGGCAAAATAATTTAACTAGGTCAAATGTACATTTACAAGCTCATGCGTCGGTCTTATAAGATACATATTTGACCTAGTTAAAGAAATTATTTTTCCATGTAACTTTGCAACAAACTAATATCATATAAAAAAAAATGCTAGATTCAACATGATTTTAAAATTATATTCTATTATCGAGTAAAAAAAAGAAATCAAATGTTTCGTTTAGAATTGCTCCAAAAGATATTAAATACTCATTTCCATCAATTTTCAAAAACCGTGAACTTTTTACACCAGATCTTGTAAATAAACATAATAAACTTATCTTTGTTATGTTTATTTACAATATGAAACTTATGTTTGTTAAAACAATAAGCCTAAATATTCATATTCCTGATACTCATACGTGAATTATTAATTCATGATCTGAAAAAAGTGAATGGAAACTATATTAATTATCATCAAAATGTTTTAAAAGAAAATCATCTAATTCATGAGAAGTTATATATTTTAAAACTATATTTCTAATTAACCTATTATGCCTTGAAAGACCTTCTGGAAAGTATGTCCCCTTTATTTAGATCTTTCTCAAACGTATTTTGGCTTGGTATAGTTTTTACTCGAGAGAATATTCAATACCGACCAACAAAGTTCGGTAATGCTCTGGCAAGAAAAGTCTTCATTTGATTTGTTGGGAACTTGAATAATTAACAATATAATAAAAAAAAAATTTAATGAATATTTGCAGAATTACTAATTATTTTTTAAAGAATTATTCATTGTTTTCTAAAGAATTATTCATTATTTTCTAAAGAATCATTAATTATTTTTAATAAATTATTAATTATTTTCTAAAGAATCATTAATTATTTTTTTAAGAAACATTAATTACTTTTTAACGAATTATTAATTATTTTTAACAAATTATTAATTATTTTTTAAAGAATCATGAATTATTTTGTAAAGAATTATTAAATATTCTTAAGAAACATTAATTATTTTTTAACGAACTATTAATTATTTTTTAACGAACTATTAATTATTTTTTAAAAAATATGAACAATTTTCTAAAGAATCATTAATTATTTTTTATAAAATTATTAATTATTTTGTAACGAAAGATTAATTATTTTTTAAACAATTATGAATTATTTTATAAAGAATTATGAATTATTTTCCCAAGAATTACTAATTTGAATCAGTTAAAACTCAATAAAAATTGCAGTTTTTGTAATAGATTTTGTATTTACGGATTTTTTGCATTGTTAATATAAGTAATATCAGCAAATAAAAAATTAAAAAAACCTGAATTTTTTTTGAAAAAAAAAGATTCACATACTACTAAAAAAAATTAATTGATGTGTGAAGGTTTGGTTTTAATAAATGCATTTTTATACTTTGGCCAGGTTTTCATCCCTTTTACACTATTTTGCAGCGTTAAGATTTTTTTCGTTCTGTACACTGTCACCAGATTTTGTTTAATGTACATATATTTGCATATACTTCAAAATATTTAATTAACTTATAAAGGTTGCACGGTTATCTCTCAGGTCATTTTACATTTTGCGTTTAAATAAATACCATTCCATTGTAAATTAAAACTGTAATGTATACAGCATACTAGTAAAATGCTACTTTAAAATAGTAAAGTACTTTTTACAGTGCAAAAGAAATTGCAGTACTTCAATACTTAACCATTTCTTTTGATCCGCAGGGTCTGAAAAAAAGGTTGTCAGGGGGTTTAAATTTTTAACTATTTGAGATACAAAATCAGTGTAAATTATAAAACTGCACAAAATAAGGTAAGAAATCACAAAAAGATAGTATACTTTCATTAGTAGCTATTTTAAGTTACAAAACTTTAATTTTGAATAGTCTTTGTAGTGGAAAAGGTAAATTGTCAAAGTGCTACTACGGTGGAGTCTCTTTCATCCAAAAAACTTACATTTAGACTTTAAAATTAAACGAATCAGAACACATTAAAAACGTTACTCACCCTTTTTCAGAATCGCTATGCCATGAGGAAAACAGTGTCTATTAGCAAATTGATTACTTTAATTTACAAGTATTAATTATGCTGAAGATTATGAATAATTTTCATCCAAGAAATCATGTGTGGAATTAAATTATATATTTTCGATGCAAAATTTATCACAACAGATTTCATAACATAGTAAATGAAATGAATTTTCATGAATTTTATTTAATTGAATGAATTTTATTTAAAGATACGGATGTAATTTTTTCACTTTAGTGCTTTTTTGACTGACCTTGTACTAATAAACAAAAGTCATCTTAAAATAGTTCATTATTCCTCTATTTAAGACGTTATTTTAATTTTTTTTTCTTTTGCAGTTCCCACTTATACCATATCGGTAATAGTTAAATAAATATACTCTGCCATAAACTTTAACCTTTCTAAGGAATATTATGTCCAACAGGATATATTGTGGGTTGGAACTTAATTATGGAACACAGTAGCTATTTAAGGTACCTGAATATATTGTAATAGTTTAATTTAATTTTGGTATTAGATTCACACATACAAATGTTAGAAAACTTTAAAAATATACATACATATAAATTTTTTTATATAATTACATATAATTAATTAAACTTAAAGAATTTAATTAGAGCCTTATGGCACGAGTCGTAACTCCATTTGTAATATATTTAGAAATTTAATCGCGAATTTTATATTTACTAGAAAGTTATAAGGCGCCCGTTGAAAAATGATGAATATACGTGAAATATTTATTAAAAATTCAATTTTTCTTTTAATATAGTTGAATTGAAAATTATTCCTGATATATATATATATATATATATATATATATATATATATATATATATATATATATATATATATATATATCAATATCAAGACAATTTCGTACTTCAAGGTTGCCCCTTTCATTATAACTGTGCTGTGAAAAAAATAAATTATGAAATTGAAACATTCCTCTGAGAGGAAAATTTTAATAATCTATTCATATCACGTGAACAGAAATAAACGAAAAGATGCACGTGCATCAAATTTATCTCAAAAATTATATGGCACTTTCTTACTTACTGAGTGAGCAGTCAGTGATCAAGGTAACTCTTGTAATGATGCGGGGGACTTACTAGAATTGTAAATATAACTTAAATAGCTTTTTTTTTTAATAAATTTTTATTTTAAAAGTTTAAAAAAAAAAAAAAAAAAAAAAAAAACCGCACGATTTACAAATACATTAAAGTAATCATAAATTTTTTATAAAAACACTAAGTTGAAAATTAATTATTCAAGAGATATATTAAAACTTGTAGTTCTTTTTCTTACATTATACATTTTAAATTGTATTAAACTGTTTTTATTGGTTAATATAAACTGACTGTTGATAAAAAAAAAGTTTTATTCAAAATCCGTACTTTCCAAATCACGTTTAAAGTTTGAGTTATTGATCTTTCGATACTTTGTATCTTCACTTTTTGAAATACGTGAGAACGTATTTTAAGAAATATTTTTGAAATTTTAAAAGTCATAATATCATTTTAAGGCTACTAAAATCGAGAATATTGAAGAGTAAAAAAAAAAAAAAATTTTCCTAAAGTATACTGAGGGGACTTTGTACTTAAAACTATTTTTTTTTTTAAATGTAAGCCTTTAAAATTATAATTTTTACATATTTGGAAGTACTACTAGGCAATAACTAAATTTTACTTAAATTTTTTTTCCACATAGTGCTCTATATTTAAAATTTTTTAATTTAAGTAAAAACTCATAAAATTTCAAATTTTAACTTCATTTTCATTTTTCAATATTTTGTCCAGATTTTTTTTTAAATTTTTTATTTTTTTATTTTATTAATATACTATAAACTTAAGGCATCAGATTTTGAATAAGTAAAATAGTTTTAGAGAAAAACTATATGTGCTATACCTATACGTAAAAGAATCGTAAAAAAAAGGGAATATTTTTCAACTTATAAATTTAGAAAAAAAAAAAAATTATGTTTTATTCAAAAATCCATGTCTATTCTTTTTTTCAAATAAATATTTAGAATTATAGAAAGAAAAAAATTCAAAACATTTCCTTTATATTTGCAGAAGTTTTAGCATTTTTAGTAAGGTGGGAATTCTAAAAAACACGAACAGAGAAAAATGCGTTCGAAACAGCGAAGGAGTTATTTCAGCTACGCTAAATTCTGCATACAAATATAATTTTCATGCAATTGCAGTCATTGTATCAGATCAAAAATTTGCCAGAATAAGGAGAAGGTTTCAAAGATTATAAACACGCAGAAAATAGAAAATTGATAATTTTATAAGTGTTTTATGAAAACAAGGGGGTGCAAAGTCCCCCTTATGCAGAAAAATTACGATGTACATATATTTTATGCTTTTTTCAATTTTTAAAAGTTAATGAGCATTAACGTCAGCTTTTTGTTGAGTTGTATAAATTCAGCATAAACGTTCTTCTTAAGGAATTTAATGTCCCTCGCAAGTTCTATCTTTTCAGGCCAATTATAGGCATTCATTATGTAAAAAAACTTCGCCTACGCCACAAAATAGCGTAATAAAATACAATAATTATAAACGAATATACTTCCTTGTTTTACACCATATCAACGACAATTTCAATTACGATGTTTTTGTTCCCACTAAAACATACACTCAAGTGTCAGATGAATTTGCAAACCGGAAAGTGATAGTTTTCGCAACCTATTTGAAAAGTGTCGAACAAAACGTCTTTATAACGTATGTTGCAAGTTGCAATGAAGTAATTGAATGCATAATTGTCGACAAATATACAGTGTTTCTTGTCCTTTCTCGTTTGTATGACAATGGATTGAGCTCAGCTTTTTAACGACCGAAGCACGTTTTTGCACTTATTATTGTTTGGGATAAGCTTTCTTAAACATCAAACACTAAGGACCGGCGGCATCGTTATTTAATGTACTTGAAAAGATTGTTTGCAAACACCATAAGAATATTTTAATGGATTATTTATGTTGCAAACAAATGAAATAAACATTCTCTTTTAAGAACAAGTGAAATAAATATTCTCATTAAGAACAAAAAAAATTAGCACAGAGCTTTTTATGTGCACTTTAGATTTTTTGTAATTATAATTTATCAATACACTAAATTATAATTACAAAAACCTAAGGTGCACATAAAAAGCCCTGTTCTACTTTTTTTACTCAAATAAATCTTCATACAATTACTTTATTTTACAGCCCAGTAGTTTGTAATATGCAAATTAACACGAACTTATGAGGAATGTATTGTAATTGAAGCCTCAATTTTCGCAAAGTTGTATAAAAATGGTTTATTTCTCATAGAAGACTATAGATTTACCATTAGCTAAAGCTAAACAGTGAAATAAACAACCAGATATTTGATACCTCTATAACATTATAAATAAAAACAAAACTTATGATTTAAAGCAATAAATAACTCGCTTTCAGTTAGTTTCCAGTAGAGAATTACTTGTATTAACTATTAGATGACTAACTTCATCAGCACGATAAGGAAGAAAAGAGGAAGTTTGGTTTCCGACAGTAACAAAGAGGACTGTTTAAAAATAAGGTAGATTTCCGTTTCGATTCTACGCCATTAATTAGTCACTCTAAGCACATATCACATATTGAAATTTCCCAGGTAAAGAATTAAAAAGTAAGTTTGCTTAATTTTTGTCTTTCGATTTTAGTCGTTGTATTTTACATTGGTATAGTGTGAGCAAATGGTTTGGAATATATTTTAATATAAACCCAATACCCGTCAGATTTACCGACTCTGGGTTGTTTTGAACAATTTATGCTACATTTGTAAAACAATGTTATAATATATAGTTTCAATTTATGAATTTCTCGTTCACTATGATACCCACTTTACCAATGTATTAGTTTAAAATTTCTTAATTTCAGAAATATTTACAGTGTAAAGTCAAGTAAGTGTCTGAATCTTTGTGTATTCAGTATAAATCCATTATTTTAACAAAGGTACTTATATAATTATTGCACTTGGCCGTCTATTGAAGCATCCCTAGATTTGAGGCGGGTCTGTCTTAGAAAACATCGATTTAAATAATCTGTATATGTCGCATCTTAAAACAATTTTTTGTCAGGTTCGATTGTAATAAGAATAAAATAGTTAAGTAATTATATTTGAACCAGTCTGGAAATATATATAATTTTATCTATATCCATTGCAAGGGCGTAACCAGAAAATTTCGGTGGTAGGAGTTTTCAATCAAGCATCATTTGCTCCTGTATTGCTTAATAAACAGCAACGTCTTTGCAGAAATTTCACATCCCACATTTGTCATAGGTCATCAATGTTTTTGCAGTTTCTATTTTTTTTTTTTTTTTAAATAATAGTTTATATTACACATAATTATATCCACAGCAATTTTTGGCGATTTTCTTATGCTCATATTTACAATTCTGTTATTTATTTTAAAGTTCACGCACCTCATAGATACTTTAATGTGATACGATAGATTTACTCTGAATAATAGTAAATTAAAAATGTATATTTTAAAACAATTTTCGATTGCTACTAAATGTTTAGCATCATTCATATGAAAATATCAGGATTTGAGTGTCGTCCTGGGGAAGGGGGGAGGGGGAAGGGTCTTGATACTAAAAAGTCCCTTCCTGGGTGACCGCCTGTTTTATTGCTTCTTTAAAACATAACTTTTTTTTCACATTTAATTGTAATTTGGACCCAAATAGTTTAGTTATTAGATTATAATTGAGAACATTGTTACATTTTATATTAATTGTTGTTACTATTACAATTATTATTAGAGTATTATAAGTTATTATAACTGCTGTTGTATTTTTAAGTATTATAAGTAAGTTATTATAATTGCTGTTACTATTATAATTGTTGTAATTGTAATTATTATTATAATTGTTGTTGTTGTTATTAATATAAGTATTGTAATTGTAGTTATTATTATAATCTTTGTTATTATTATAATTTCTGTTATTATTATATTTGTTACTACTACGACCATTGTTGTTGTAGTTTTCATTATTATCCGCATCTGTTAATAACTGTCAAATTAGCGTTAGTTAACAGGCAGCAACTGAACGGCTGAAAAATAATTAAAAAGCCGTGAATACTTTTAGTATTTCCTTTTCGAATTTAAAACATTTCATTGTCCACAAATTAGTCAAATATATCATTAAATACAATAGCTGAATTATTACAAAAAATATACCAAACTTTAAATTAAGTAGATATTGTAAGGGAAATAGTAAATTGACTTTATATTAACAAAAGGTTAATCAACTCTTAAAATGAAATCCTATATTCTGCTTTTCCAAACACCAATTATTCAACTTAATCTTTTCTTCAGGTGATGCGAATGGCGCTGATGGCTTTCCTGACTCAGTTCTGCTTCTTGTTGGGCTACCCAGCTTCGTGGAGGACTTACCAACCCTTATTCCAACCGGGACCACAGTTCTGCCCGGACACTGGTAGGACAGTCTGCACTGCTGTCGACTACTACCCAACGTACAACCATTAAGTATTTCAGACATTTTTAAGATACCGGGGACTCCTCCCCACATATTTCAAAAGTTTGGATAGCCTTTTAGGGAAACCAGATTTTGGTTAGGAAAACTAGATTTTTTTATACTCGATAATTTACTGAAATTGAAAAAAAAAGAACTAATTCTAACTCAATAAGTACTTAGTCCACCGAAGTTTGTCTGGCCGTAATCATCCGGAAAACCAATCCGGGAGAGTATGGATATCCATTACACAAAAAAAAAAAAAAAAAAAAAAAAAAAAAAAATATATTTTTATAGAGACACGTTTGATAGACAAAATACTTTTAACGGTACTCTGGCAAACCTCATTACTTTAAAGATCTATGTACCATAGCAGTATTGGGCAATGTCCGAAACATTGGTTTTGGAAGATTGGCCAATTTTGACCGAAACTCGAGCTTCTTTCCAAAATACACAATTTTTTAAAAAATAAACACGTTAAAAACATATAATAAAATGGATTTTTTCGCCCTCCAATTCTTTATTACAAATAAAATATTTCAAATATAAAAATTGTGCATAAACATTTAAAAATTTCCAGTGTATTTTATCTAGCATTGGGCGAGATTGGCCAATATCTCTAACAACGACCGGTTTACAACGTTCCACATCAGAATTGACCAATGTTGAACGATATTGGTCAGCGTTGTTTTGCTACTACTGTAATGATATGTGGAAATATTTATATTGTGAAACAGTAATATAACATTTGATTCGTTTGGATACAATTTGTTGGTAGATTTCCTTTGTTATTTGTAAGCGAACTTACTCAAGTTGCTTACGGTCAAATTAACTTCGGCAGACCAGGCTATTATTGAGTTGTTTTTATTAATGCGCGTTGCCTATGTGTTTCAGAAAGTTACTCTACAACACCAAAATCTGTCGTTTCCTATTATTTTACATAAGTTTTATCCAGTAAATAATTAAAAAAATATTTTAGCAAAAATTATATTTTAGGTATATAAACTAATGAAACATATTCGAGCAAGTTTAAGGATTTTGTCAATACCCGTTTCGAAACTCATTGGTATTTACGGAGGAGTGTTTATGTCAGTGTCCGTGTGGAGAGCCATCTTGGAATCTGTAGTAATTTACAGATCTACATAAAACTTTGTATGCGTACTATTGAGATCTGAAATGGAAAAAAAAAAAAAAAAAAAAAAAAAAAAACATCAGTTCAAATTTTCACCATTAAGTGGTGATTTGGCACTTTAATTACTACTTGTATGGAAGTTGACCTTTCAGGCCTTATCTGGAAAGTTGTAAATGGAGTATAAGAGGTGGGTGGAGGGGGGGGGGGGGGACATTACATTTGAATTACCTGTTTTAAAATTATTGCCTCTGAAGTGCTATTTGCAAAGGTTTAATGGTTTTTAAATTAAAATATATTTACGTTTTTTGGAGTTCATCTCAGTAATATATGTATAAAACTTAATAAGGATCTGCTGATTACTCTAGGTTCCAAACAGATAGTAGAACTTAATTTGTAAACACCCGACACATTTAGAAATACTTTTTCCTCATTAAAATATTATAATTACTTAGTTATTAAATAATGTAATGTCCCTTACATTAGAAAACGTAATTTAAGGGGGAACCGAAAGGCAAAATCCTTTTTTTTTTTTTTTTTTTTTTTTTAACTACGAGTCCTTTCCGATCCTCTTCGCTAACCCCCGGATATTGCTTTGCAATCCAGGAAGAATGCTTTGCAACCAAGGAACCTGCTCGATTACGCTTACCAAAACGAGCTTGTTACGTTTGTAGATTGCTGCTAAAAATCTGTAATAACTATCCGTCCGTCGGTGAAAGTCTTGCGACGTAAACCGGAAAAAAATCACTAAATTATGAATTACTATCCTTAAAATATCGAGCAGTAGTATTCAAATCGACATCGAATCTAACTCAACCCTCCAAAACCAATGTTGGGAGATTTTTATTCCTAATATTTTTTACTACTATTTAATAACAATAATAATAATAATAATAATTAAAAAGAAAAAAACCACAACAACCTATTATGTATATAAAACATCCAGTAAAATTTTTTAATTTTAAAATGTTTTTGAAAACTACTACCCAAATACCGCGTCCAAAAATTTATGTGAAAATGAAGACTTTACATAGCTACGTCACTGGCGACTGTTGAGGAATTTCGACCAATCAAAGTACACCTTCGAAAACAGCTTGAAATAATGATTGGTCATAATTCTTCATAAGTTGTCAATGACGTAGTCATACATAAGCTTCATACTACCGTAGTTCTTCAATTCTACAACTGGCAATATTTCAATTTTCTCTTTTAAACATGAGAGGGAAAAAAAGCGAGAAAGAAAGACACTGCTTTAAATCAATTAAATTCGTCACATCCGTGTCTCAATTTTAGCAATCTTAGTTCTGATTTCTGTAAATCGAATCTGGATAATCTACTCTATATAGTGGTACAATTTATTAAAATAAATTACTCTTTTCCTGATACTTTTCTGCTGTTTATAATAAAACAAACATCATCAATAGAGCAAACTTAAATTAAATTTTTCCACTTAAAAACTGAAGTTCGCATCTCTAAACTCTTCTTATCATCCTATAGAGTAGTTTCACGAAAAAGGTACATAAAAATACCCTTTTTAACATGGATTAGATAGAGCGTTTCCTTAACTATTGTATCAAATATTTACATCAGTCAAGAATAGTTATTCCAAGAGTAGGAAAAATTTCTACTCTTTAGAACATGGAGCTCGAAACGTCAGTCAATCCGGTCACGCAAAACCAGATTAACCCGAACCAATTGAATTTTTTGGGAATGCTCTCGAAGAGATTGTGGAGTGATTATCATTTTATAAAAATATAACTGGTATTAAAACTTGATATGTAAGCTTTTTGTGATAGATCTGTTCTTTAAAACAAGTACAACCATTAATTAGCGTCTCTCACTCTGAATTTCATTTTGAGAGATATCGATAGGATATAAATGGTTACAGTTAATTACAGAAATATCACCAAACTAATGATAGTGCTGATAATTTTGGCAATTTCTAAATTTGGCCAAGAATTCTCAATTCGTATCGATTGAGATGGACATAGTAATGCGTAAAGACTGAAACAAAATTTTAAAATTTTAAGCTAATGTTTAAATTTATTGAAATTTAAAATATTCTTTAACAACAGAAAATAAAATTGAAATTGCAACTCTGGTATTTATTTTTTGTATACAATGTTGTATATTGTTTTCAAATAACCGATGCATTGGCAACCATTCTAGTTACTGTTAAAAGAAAACACTTCTCCAGATTCAGGAACCTCTTACACGTGTCTGAATTTTCCCAAAACCTTATCAGACCTCCACTGAATATTCATTTCTCGTTCCATTAAAATCGATTCAGTATTTTTAGATAATGAGCGGATCCTGTATCAGGGTGGGTGTAGTTGTCTTAAGAAGAGGAATGAATGAATTGTATAGAGGCACATTTCATATCCATTGACAAGTTCAGAAATAACTGGTGTGACACTTACATGGGTCGTATTCACCCTAAAATTCCTAATATTCCTTAAATTTATTTTTCTTACTAAGATTCCTAAAATTTAACCTAAATTTTACGCTAATTAAAAAAAAATTAAGAATGCCTTAAATTCCCCAATTGTTCTTTAGCCCACGGAGAAGGGGGAAAAAAATGATGTCCCACCTGAAGAGAAAATCTTTTCTGAAATTTTAGTTAGTGACAAGCATTTTAAATTGTGATTAAACTTACGTTAGTTTAAATTTTAAAGTTGAAGCAATATTTTTTTTAAGTACTTTGAAAGTTACTTGAAAGTTAAATAAGTGGATTTAAATAAATTCGCATGTTTTCAAAACAGTATAATCATTTGATTATACAACTGTTGTTTTGCTAAAAAATTGTTTGACGTTCAAATTTTAGCCGGTACTGAGACAATCTAGGGAAAGAATATAGTAAAGCTTTGAAAAGAATATGGTAAAGCTGACATAGGCTGGGGAAGGAGCTTAGGTCAGCTTTAAAAGAAATATCTCTAAATTTTTTTTAATTATCCCTAAAATATTTGGAATTGTATCTAAAATATATCCAAATTTTTTGGAATTATACCTAAAATTCCTGCTTATATTTTTTAGGAAACCCACTGCGCCCCCTGCACTTAGGTAAAACAACTGATTTACCTCTGTCATTTTATGTCTCCTATCCTTCCAAGCAAGATTATAACTAAAATTGCCAACTTTTGTAATTTCTCTATACCAACCAACAACATTGAATAAATTATTTTAGAGACGGAAACTTTTCCTGAAACTTGAAATTTTCTGATAATTAAAATTACGCTGACCTTCACCTTCACCTTAACCTTCTAGTGCATAGTGTAGTATATATGCTATGCAACTTGCCGAAGAAAAATCTTAGAAAAAATAAAAAGTTTCGTTAGCACATGATGTTGCATATATGCTACACAATGGTTTTAATTAATTAAATTGGCACTTAGGTTTTTTGTGTGTATTTTTTCATGATCCATGAGTAAAATTATAATTCATTAAAAAGAAAAAAATCATGCATCGGGAGGGTTAAGTAATACTTATATAAAATATTAGCTAAATACCCGTGCTTCGCTACGAAATTTTAACATGTGCAATATTTTAGTTGGCTGTGAGGCCTCGAGTTGCGGAAATCTGTCATTCGTGTATAGGATCCAGTTTTTGGCGCTTCGCTCGCAGGAAGGTACATGGACACATAAACACAGGCTTATTTCACGTGTTAAAGGTTCATTGCTATGCAAGCATAGGGTCGCTTCGTTCGCTGAATGGTTCATTGCTGCGTAAGCATAAGCTCGCTTCATTCACTAAAATCTAATTGCTACGTAAAGACTTAATATTGGAAGTCTCTTGCTTGTCAAGAAAAAAAAAAAAAAATTCCCCGTTAATACGTTAATACAACACCCCTTTAAGATTATTTTAACACGTGTTTGTGGAAAGCAAAATTAGAGGCTAAAACTATTTATGTTGAAACTTTCAGAGATCTAGGCCTATTCGAAGTCGCTTTTTGTGAAAAAATTAATTGAAAAACAAATTAAAATTTTAACATTCTTTTTGTCAGTCCAATTAGAAGGCTACTTGTGTTGAAAATTTCAGAAATGTAGCCCAATTACAAATCGTTTTGTAAAATATTTGTTAATTAATTATACATAAAAAAAAAAAAAAAAAATTAAATTCTGTTTTTCAAAAATCCAACTAGAAGACCACAACTATTTATGTTGAAAATTTTAAAGCTGTAGCCCTATTTGAAATCGTTTCATAATATATATATTAATTAAAAAAATTAATTAATAACGAACTAAACAAAAAATTTAAATTTTTAAATTCTGTTTTTCAAAAGTCCAATTAGAAGGCCAAAACTACTTATGTTGAAAATTTCAGAGTTGTAGCCCTATTAGTAGTCGTTTCGTAAAATGTTTATTAATTAATTAAAAAAATATTATTGAATAAAATAAATTACAACCTAGTGGCACACTGTATTTTATTGGTCCACTGGACGATATAGCTTGGATATCACAGGTATCACATCAAATCATCCAGAGGACTCACAATAAAGTGTTCTACTAGAAAGGAAGATTGATTTGGTATTTTTTAAAAATTGTTTTTGAATACTATAACACGTTTAGATATTGATTCAGCTTTTATAGTCTTTTTATACTTCCTTATATAATTTCGTTTTTTTTTCCGCCACTATTTCCAGCATTTAAAAAAAAACATAATTTGGAATCATTGTGTCGTGTTATGCCTACATATGTCGAAACTCTTTTAGGGTGATTACCATATCATAATCAAGTGGAAGAGAAAAAGAAAATTGTCCCAAATAAGATATCTTCTTGCTCGTAAAGTTGTTTTAAAAGTTTAAAATACCTGAAAGGCATAAGTTGTTGGTTTAATTACTAATTTTACTATAATGTAGCGTAACCCCGAAAACCCGTCATTGTGTATAGGTCTCAGCTCTTAAAGCTATGTGAACTAGGCTGGCTTCGCTCGCTGAAAGGATCATTGCTTTGTAAACCCTTATTATTAGAACCCCTCCCCTGAGAAATAAAAATTTTCTCCGTTAATGGTATCGTACCACCGTCCCCCTCATCCCTCCAAGGATATTTTAATATTCTGTTTTTTGAAAAGAAAACTTAGAATGCCAGAATTACTTATGTGTAAAATCTCAGGAGTTGTACTAGAAGGTTCTACTTCAGGAATGTCACTTTGCATAAAAAACATTATATGCTTTTTTTAAAAATAATTAAAATTATAACATTCTGCTTGTCAAAAGTACAATTAGAAAGCCAAAACTATTTATGTTGAAAATTTCAGAGCCCTACGCCAATTAGAAGTCGCCTTGTTTAGAGCCACGGACATATTTTGTTTTATTATTATAGATTAGTTATTTAGAACCATGAAAATTACTTAGCATAAACTCCAATGACGCTTACATTTTGCCATGACTTATTTCACAAAACTGAATATATTGAGACAATACTCTGAAAAACTGAATATATATATCGCGAATGTTCTTGTATTTCAAGGTACAGAAACAAAAAATAAAAAAATATATATTTCTATTGTCTCAATCAAAACAATGAAGGACAATCAATTCCACCTTCACTCGTCTTCAACCTAAGAACAAAACTGAAAAACACACAAAGAAAAAAAATCTCGTTTTTCTTCTTTCTGAACGGCCATCTGTTGATGTGGAGTGCAACGAATTGGCCCTCTCCGCTCATGCCACTTGACCTGAAAAAAAAAGAAAAAGAAAAAAAAAAAAAAAAAGATATCCTCAAAAGAGAACATGTAAATATTCTGAATAAACACTTTAACCACAAGTTTCAAGAAAAGACACGATCAAACAGTTTTTTTTTTTATCCCACCAACTTGCAGTCTGTGAGTAAGGCGGTCCGTGGCTTTTGGTTCGTGACCCGCATTTCCTTTCAGACAATAGATGTGGAACAACGGAAGATGAGACAGTGGTTGGCTGCACTTTCATCTGTTGACCTTCTTTTCTTTTTGTGTCCTGCCGCTGTCATGCCGTTAGTTACCTTCCTATTCGATGTCAGTTCCATCCCGGACGTAAAAAAAAAACACATCTAAACTCTACTTACACTTTCTAACTAGGCGTTGGTTTTTGTTGAAAGTCCATTTTTTAAAGTTGTTAACCAGGTGATCAAAGCTGCCTTGATAAGCACAGAGGCGGAATTTAATCAAATTGATTTATTGTTGCTTGATTTGTTCTAGACAATGAGGAGGTTTGATAATTGTGTCTGCCCTGAAATATTGAAAAGGCTAGTTAATAACTTTAGTCAATAAGTTAGCATCAACTCCATAAAGTTGATAAAATTTAAACCTCCATTTCTCATTTTGGGGTCCATTGCAGATACGTTGGTTGGTTGTTTTCAGATTATCTGGCGCCGTCAGCAACACGAGGGCCATAATGTGCCGAAGCATTTGTCATTAGACAAGCCAACATACATTTACAAACACCCATGCCTAATACGGGACTCGAACCTGCAACCTCGCTGTCTAGAGGCTAGCACGCTAACCACTATACCGTTTGGTCGGCCCATTGCAGATACGACTTCTATGCTTAGCACGGGCGAAAGTATAAAATCCAAGTAAATTTAACCCTAAGTTCCGTCGGTTGATGAGCCAAAATAATTATTTAGGGAGAGGGAGGAGGATCGTCCAAATGTCCCTCTCCCCCTATTTCCACTCACTGTATTCCACTATCACTTATCACAACATCTACAAATATACATCAACAGAGGAATTACTAAATCCAATGTTAAATCACTTGCTGTTTTTATGCATTCGGGACAGTTAATAACAGTAAAAAATAGTAGAAGTTAAATTGATATGACGGAATTTATAAGAAGTAAAATATACCAATTAGTAATGAGTGCATAATAGGACATTCAGTGCAATGTATAATTAATATGTTTCCTTCATTTTGAACAGGAAACTAGTTATAGTTGCAATTATATTAGAAGTTTGCACGTGCTGTTTCGTTTTACAAAATAATGTCTAAACTGAGTTTATTCAAGAAAAGAAAACGGAAAGTGATATTAATAACTAGCTGATGTTGTTGTTATTTACCAGAGAATCATTATAAAACCTATTTTATCGTATTGCTTAGACTTTATATATATTCGAAAGTCAAAGGATTTATTTGCTACCTTAGTTTACCATCTGTTCCAAATCTGAAAGCCAATTCAATTGGAAGTTTACACGAAAAAATATTTCCCACCTTCCTTTTCCATATCTTTAATTGATTTCTAATCCATTACCCCCCCCCCCCCACACACCCTCGCTTATTTTGCATCTTGGTAAAACGAACTCATTCTCTTTTCCTTCGCTCTCTAAAGATCCGCCACTCAAACGGTTATAATTCAATAATATTTGAACAATTACAATTATTTCTTTAAATGAGAATATCTAATCATACAATTATAAGTTGCTATATTATTGCGTTCTGGTTTTTGACTTGTTGGATATGTCTACCAAGAAAACAATTGTGAAGCTATTATTTTAGTACACATTAACACCTGTTTTGTAGATGAGGGGCAGTTAACTTACTTGGAGAAACCATCTGTAGATAAACATGAAGAGTAAAAATCCATTGAAAATAATTGCTCCAAACTATTATACTAATTAATACATGGTTGCCTGGGAATGGTATGTGTAGCAATTAAATTTCTTCATGGACACACCAATTTCCTTAGTAAAATCCAACTTAAGCCCTTGTAGGTCGGGCGTACGAAGTGCAGTGGGTGTAGGCGCCGGGTACCGCAATATACGTATAGCCACTTTTTTTCCCCCAACTAATTAACAATAATTCATATATCTTTATGCATATATTGTGATATAAGCTAGTGAAAAAATATATACGTAAATTAAGAGTATTGCCTTTTTTTTTTTTTTTTATGGTAAATTATGAAAACTATTGTGAATTTGCATTTTATAATTATAAAATGCCAGCTACATTTTTGGTTACCGCTACGATCGGGAAGCTTGCGTACTGATAAAAAATTTGTTTGCACTACTACAAATCTGGAAATTGGATATTCCAGTTTATAAAAGGGGATAATGCAATTTATGAAAGCCGGTAATCCAGTTCTCGCTACATGGTAGCCAGGAAAACGACAGAAGACCAGGAAAACATAATCAAGGTTATTTACCAGAGTTTCGAACCAACTGATGTTTTCATAATTTGAACCGGCTTCCCTCCTTTCCCTCTCTAAAACACTGTCCACGCCCGTACATCAAACCAATTGTTCACGCACAGCTTACCCTACTCTTAAAAAGTATAAAACGAACTTCGAGTCAAGAGCAATTCTAATTATTAAACCCGTGAGAACCTGCAATATACTGAAACTTCGCTCTAGCGTATTAATGATAAACTTTCGAGGTGAAACATAAAGTGTATAATTTAAAATCTATTCCTTAAACGAGTGGGTAAAATTACCGGCCAGGCTGTTCTCTGTTTTGTACATGTGTAATTCGTTCTCGCTAAAAGCCCCTGTCTATTCAATGTTGTAAAACGGATATGAGCACCTTTCTGTACAATAGTTCGTTAATTCCTTTTTTATCAATAGCAGAAGAAAAAAAATTCCATGCACCATTATGCAGAGACATAATCCATTATCCACAATTTCCCCACTCTTTAATCGCCGGTTGGCCCTCAAAGGGAAACGAGGGCAGAGGCATCATTGTTTTGCGTAGGCTTTTCCCCGACGACGCATCTTCAGAGAAATGTATTCGTCGTACCTGAGGTCCCAAAGAAGGTCAACGTCTCTTTTTACGATGGAACATTCAAAAGGAGCTTTCTTTATTTGAAGAAAAAAAAAATAAGGAAAGACGGACATTAAAGAAGATCGTGTATCCAGTGTTTAAGATGGGAATGGATTGCCTGCAGGAAGGAATACAATCTCTGAAGAAGTAGTAACTTCTTGTTTGTAAACAGAAGGGCACTTGTCTCAGGAAGTCTATTGCACTTGTCAGTGAAAATGTGAGGGGACTTCGGAAGCGACACTCTTCTTTTTGTGGGAAAACAAAAATATAATTGTCCTACTTGAATGAAACCGGGCCTTTATTGCTACTGTATTTATAGTAAAATCCGTCTGTGGCTTAGCAGGAAGATCCGTTATGGTTGGGGTTTAGTAGCTTCTTGTTATTGTAGTTTGCAACAAACTTAATGTGAATTTTTTCCGGGTTGACAAGTTCTTCGCTGTCTGGTCAATTTATCACTTACCTCTTGTACCAGATAAGGTAAATTTTGTAGAGGTTATTCGACTGCTGATAAAAGCATTTCGTTTTAAATTTCTATTTCATCTAGAATTTTCTGGAATTCATAACGTAATGCTCATAACAGGAAAATCCGTCTTACTTTTTTTCCTTTACTACATGCATTATTAATAGGCAATGAGATTACGACAACTTGTTCTAGTAATCTAGTAACTAAGTTTCATGTCATAACTCTAAATATGTGTCAAATAAACATTTAAATCAAACCATCTTCTAGAAAACTCATAATTAAATCATTATGTCTTCAAATTAAATGAACAATCTTAATTCAAATTGATCTGTATAACTCTTAATGACAATGCATAATAAACAATTTTTTATTTTTTTGTATATAAAATGACATTATGAACATAAATTAATTGGGGGAAAAGAATGGTTTATAAAGCCTAGTTATTAAGAGTTAATCAGATGTATTTGAACTCTATTGCTCGACTAATTTGTGGGCACCCTTTATTTCATGAACCTTAATCTTTTGAGCCTTAGAAACGAAAGTTTCAGTGCATAAATTGATCGTTATATGTTGTTCGTGTTTTAAGTTAAAGTAATTCTTTAGTAAGTAATTACTTCAATATTCTAATAAAACAATTAAAATTATTATAAATAATATTATTTTCTTCCTTCACTAAGCCGACCAAATGGTATAGTGGTTAGCGTGCTAGCTTCTAGACCGCGAGGTTGCGGGTTCGTGTCCCGTGTTAGGCATGGGGGTTTGTAAATGTATGTTGGCTTGTCTAATGACGAAAGTTTCAGCGCATTATAGCCCTCGTGTTGCTGACTGCTCCAGATAATCTGAATACAACCAACCAACCAACCAATCTTCCTTCACTAATCCTAGTAATGCAATACAAATTTAATGTGATAAAAACTTAGTAGTTAAAAGGTGAATATTTTGCATTTGGGAAAACAACCATTCAGATATTTGGCGCATAAAATGAAATTTATTGGTTTTCATACGTTTAAAATACCTGTTCTCTATAAATATATATTATCTTATAAACACTCTGAAACACAAAATCACTCTTTACAATTACTAAAGCTTTAAAATGAAAACATGGTATTGTTTACATAAATGCTAAAGTGCCATAAAATAAAAAAAATATGGGAAAAACTGGCTTAAAATTGAAATGTATAGATGAATGACATTAGGCGTAACTTGTCCCGAAAGAAACAGTTAAATGTCTTTTCGTTCTGTAAAGTTGATTGTAAACTTACCCAATGTAATAGGACCTTCGAAAACAAATAGTTTTCAAAAGTTATATATTGATAAAACGCTATTTCAAAATGATCAAAATACTTGTTTTCCCCCAGTGATCAAATCTACCACCTGCTCATGAGCTCTCGATCCCAGGTTTTTAACCTCACTTCACTCTTCGTGGACGAGAGGAAAGGGGACGTGGAACCAAACATCGCACAGCTTCCAACTCCTCAACCCCACTACCAGGAAGGATACGGGGGCGACCAGCAACCCCCTGGAGGACGATTCTCACCCGCAGGACACTGGACTAGTGACAAACCTCCAGGACTTCAGCCGGATCGCTGGAGACAAGTCGGCCAAACTCAGAACACTAATGGACCAGGAGTATCCCGAACCCCATACATACCTGGTCAGTCCAGAGGTCAGGACTTATCCAACCAAAGGAGGGACATCATAGGGCAGAGATTCAACTTCAACGATCGATCCAAGCAGAACAATCGTCCTAACAGTGGTGAAGGTGGGTTTGGATCCTACGATCCAAATCGAGGTGTGGCCCAACAAAACGGGATTGATCCTCAGCAGAATGCCCCGTACGGGCCACAGTTTAGTGACGGAGAGAATGTTACCAGATACTTTCCTCAGGATGTGCAGCCACAAGATCCGTACCAAATACAGCCACCTCAGACATCGCGGTATGGTGTGAAGGGTAGAGATCCTCATCCTGGTATAACGGTGAGGCCTCAAACCATTGGTAATTGGAAAGGCTCGCCTAACTATAGTGAAAAGCCTCCTCCACTGCAAGGGAATATACAGAATTCTCGATTTAACAGGAGGGAAAGGTATGTTGGAGCATGAAATTTTCTCGTTTTGCTTTGTTAACCATTAATGTATAACCTAAACACGTTTGGACAGTTTCACGTGCTAAAATTTTGAATTCCTTTTTACCCACTTAATGTCCCCGATTAAACCTCTTTATACTTAAAAAATCTTTAATCTTTAGTGGAACATCTTTTTTTCCCCGTTTATCTCTATTGCATCCTTATTTTAACACTCAGTTTCGAATTAATGTTCCCTTTTCTAAGTTTATCCATCCATATTAACATACAAAGGAGAAAGTTCGTTTTCTTACAGATTTCTTACATTTGAATTCAAACACGCCAGAACGGATTTTAACGAAATTTTATCAATTTCTTATTTGCATCTCAAGCCCAGATAGTTCAGTGGTACTGGCCAATATCAGAAACATTGATTCTGGGAAGATTGGTTCCAATATTCGAGCATCGTTCCAAAATACAAGGTTTAAAAAACACACACACACACACACACACACATGTCAAAATAACCACGAAACATATTTTTTACCCCTCCGTCTTTTTTTATAAATATATATTTCAGTTTTAAAATTCCGCATCAACATTTCGAAACTTCCAGTATATTTTACCTAGCATTGGGCGACATTGCCTAATATCCGTAGCAACGGCCAATCTACAACGGTCCACATCGGGATTGGCCAGTGTCGAGCCGATATTGACCAGCGTATTTGTGCTACTGGAAATGTTACATATTTCTATTGGGATATCGGAATTGGTGGGTGTATGTTTAAGTTACACGAAAAGTAGTTTCTTAAATAACGCTTTATTTGATATTGGTTTTGATTTAAATGACTTTGCGACACATTTTCACATTTCTGTATTTCATATATTTTTATACCTCTATGTAGGACACGTGCAGAAGTAAATATACGTTTTCTGTTACTAAATTATGCTAAAATGGTAATAACGAACTTAAACATTAATTTATTAATTAATTATATCCCGTATTAGCATATAAGCTATATGTTATAACATAATTTTACTGATGGGTATTGTAATATGGAAGGTTGCTTAGTTCGAAGTAAAGAAGATTTATGTTGATTGAAATGCTTTTGCAACATCACAACCTTATCTTGGTGTCGGTCATCATCTATATTATAACAAAGGTAGTGATTCTGAAGATTTTCTTTCAAAAGGGTTGCTTTCAGACAAAAAATAAAAACAATTTTACCGAATTTTGCAGCTATAGAAAGTTAACCAAGAAAAGAAATATTGAAATAAGATTTTTAATTATCAGGAAAAAAAAAAAAAACTATTTAATTCTCCATCTTGTCTTGAAACAATATCCATTAACACGGAATATTTTGGGTTTAATTGCTGCGAAATAGAAACTGAGGTAAATTGAATGAGAATTTTAAATTGTATATTTCACATTCCGTACTAGAGAAGCCTTATTCATATATTAAAGTGAAAGTTTATAGATTTCATAATGGATTTACGTTGAATGGATCACTGATTTCAACTTAATTTTCAGCACATATTAATATATTTCATGTTTAAGACAGAAGGTATTATAAATATTGAATTCCAGCTTTGGTTGCTTTCAAACAGTGTTATTTATCATAAGAATACTGTTTTTTTAACGCTATCATATGTTTAAATTGCTTTAAACAAAATTATTTTTGGGTAAAAATTAATATTCTTTTAAATTCTCCTTCAAATTAAACAGTTGAACATCTGGATGAAGAGTTATATCATCTGATCGGCATCCAAATTTTAAAAAGTTACTTTCTTTTATACTAAACTTCAACTTAACTAGACATCACTTAGACGATAGATCGTCACAGTGCTCATAGATATTTAATCCATTTTGGCGGAGTGAAGACATAATTCTCGCCAAACCTTATAGCCTTTTGTTCTCTATAGGGTTGTGGTTTGGCGAACATTATGCTTTCACGCCGCCAAAATGGATTAAATACCTATGAGCACTGTGACGATCTACCGTCTAAGTGATGTCTAGTTAAGTTGAAGTTTAGTATAGATTCGGGTAATTAGCAATGCAAATGTATTAAAACTTTCACCGCAATGGATTAGAGTCCTGTGCAATTTTAATTTTCTTCACTTTAGGAAACTATACTGTTGAAATATTAACGCCTACATGTGCCTCAAAAGGAAAGAAGGAGGATAGACATTCCAAATATAACAATTTTTAACACTCTTTCACAGTTCAAAATTTTTTAGCTAAATTTAACCGGAATGTTTTCTTGCACCTTAAAGTCCTGACATATGAAAACCTCACTCATATGCACTATTAGAGACAAAAAAGAGTGCAACTATTAATTTATAAAATTTCGGAATGCACAATAAAATTGAGATTACTCTCCGAAACTATATATAAGAGTTCACCACATCTATATTTTGCATGTTTGTCTGGGTCGCAACTCCAAAACCTTATTAAAATTTTAAATGGAAATGACCTGATTTGAATATAAATTCCCTTAACGTTTCTGCAGCGATAAATATATTTGAGCTAAATTTAGATGAATATTCTTTATGGCCGTGAAAAAAAAAATCGAATTCTTGAGCTAACTCTTACGGGAAGGCGAAAATAATCCATTTAAATTTTTTATTCAGATCTGGACCGTATTATGTTATTAAATCAGATGAGGACCTAAAACCATTGAAATTCTTTTACAAATTATGTAAAAGTTACCTGTCTTAAAGTACGATACCTTTATAGGCAGTTGGAAAGGGGATAAATGTTTTTCTTTAAACCCTGTCACGAATCACAGGTATTTAAACAGTTTTATTGTACACTCATGTCCATAAATTAAGGATAATTCAGTTTTCCCTAATAACTTGTCAGTGGAGCAGTTTAGACACATAAAATTCCCATCAAAGAGACATCTTTATGTAACATATCTGTGGCGTGGTATTTGGGGGTTTGAAAGAAATTAGTTTCACAATCATTTGAGCAGATCATTTGGCCCAAAAATACTTTAATTAAAGCTAATAATTCAAACTTTATTTTATCCTTCATTTCAAATCTACAAACTACATTAACGTAATTTTTGTACTTTCCTTAGGTGGATAAAAATATTTTTTCACCCCACCCCCTACTCCAGTCTCCCTTGAAATTAAAGTTTAGCTACGGCCTTGCTTTTTATTAATCATTATTAAATATTTTTGAAATATTTAGCGTATCGAAGAATGATATATCTTAATTTAAAAAAAATAAAAAATTTAGTTCGATTTGTGTTAAGTGAATAAGTAAATTTGGTGACCATCAAAACCATATCTAGTTAATTTCGAAAAATGACTTGTTCTTGAATATATATATATATATATATATATATATATATATATATATATATTTAAGTACAACTATGAATTAAATAAAAATAAAGTTTTTATGAAACCAACATTCAATGGTATAAGTACCAATAATTTTATGTTACCATATTTAGAATCTAAATTTTAACAACAAAAAAGGAAATTCTAACTTTTGCCATAAAATATCTACATACTTCAGCTTCGAAAGCTACTACCTCAACATACATTAACCTAAATTATTATAACCAAATTTGTTTACCTTTATATTCGCACATCTCCACTGTTGCAGGAGGAACGAAGACGTGGAAGTGGCGTGTCAAGTGCGATCCACATACGTCCCACCGCGAGCCGCCCTCAGTGACAACTCCGAATGGAAATACATAGTCAATGTTCCAGAGAGAGACAGAAGATTCACACAAGTTGTTCGGGTGGACATATGCATGTGAGTATAAGTGACTGGAAATCTGTTTTTAATATACACTATTTTATATACAATCAACGTATTTCGTCATCCTTTGTTATAGCACGCACGAGATATTTCTTAAATCTGATTAAAAACTTCTGTTTGTTTACGGGATACGTTTTGCCTATATCTTTGCCTGAAGTTTGCATGGGCACCACCAGCAAAGTGCCGTGGCGGCCTGTGATCGAAAATGCTATTGCAGCCGAAAACATACGTCCCTCCACCCCCCTCACACACACACACACACACACACACACACACACACACACACACACACACACACACACACACACACACACACACACACACACACACACACACACACACACACACACACACACACACACACACACACACACACACACACACACACACACCACACCACACCACACACTTTTCAAAATCATTCATGAACGCTAAGTCTTTAATCTTTAATATTCAAACTCAAATCAAAGTTTAATTTCAATTTTTATAAAATGAATAAGATTAGAAAGAAAACACTTGCTTATTTTTTGAAAACCAAATCAATCCTCCTTTCTTTTAAAATTGCGAATCAGTCAATGATGTCGTCATAAAATGGAGTTGTTTTGAAAACACACTCACCCCACCCACGCATATTCTTATATGGGGAACCAATAAACCCCTCGAATTCTCAAGGGCAGCCGAAGGTAGAATAAATGCATGATCGGCAGCACCGCTTTGATTACCTGGAAGAAAGGCTTCTATTACTTTCCATCGGTTACCATAGCAAAGCGTGGAAATGTAACTGTCCGAAACATGTTTCCTGAGCACTCGGCTGCTGTGTTCGGAGGAAGATCACTTTGATTGCAAGTGGTTTTTTTTTTCCCTCGTGAATTATTCTCTGCAAGAAGATTGCCGTTTATCGAATTTTTTTTCACTTACCCTAGAAATTGGATCTTCATTTTAGAAAATTGTAAAATATGTAATTTTAGTTTTGAACTAATAAATTTAGATGGAGCCCGGCTGTACTGGCTGTAGTGCACGAGCCGCCCCTGGCAAAGTGCAAGGGGGTGAACTTTCACCCCCGTGGATTTTGAAAATTAAAAATAATGTTGAGAAAGTGGTATGATTTACTGGTAATATAAGTATGATACAGATTTTAAAATATTCAGTAGATAAGAAATTTAACGTATTCACTATAAATGAAATCCTGGTTTATACAAAAAAAATTACTACCTTGCACCCCTTTAAGTGCCATCTGCATCCCCATGAAAATAATTCTGCCCTCGTCCATAAAATTTTATTCACAATCTGGGTTCGAGTATATTCGCAATTCGATTTATTGTTACAGTTTTTGTGTCCGACAAGGCACACTAATTTAATTCTATGGTTGTTCAAATAACAATTTTAACTGGAGATCTGTACTCTGGTTATAGTTATGAATACGAATGAGGGTTCAATTGAAGAAAACACTTATATAAAAAAAGAGTAATTTTTCCATACCATAAATTATAAGAAAATTCAGTTAAATAATCAACTTTTAAAAATACTATTTGATCACTTACTCCTTTAAATAAGTGTAACATATTCTATTTAAATCCTTTCATATTTCATTTCTAGATGAGACTAATGGAAAATCAAAGTTGATAAATGATATGGAAACGTAATGGAATTTTATTATTATTATTATTTTTTTTATTACAATTTAAATTCCAAGACTTTGCTTTTCTATGAGAGGGAACTTTATGTAGGGGATACATTGACTCGGCCTGTAATGATCCTCTTTTCTCATGTTGTACTTTGAATTGTAATAATAATAAAAAAAATATATTACTCTTTCAAATATATAGTTCTTTGCTTTAAAAAATTTAATTTATCATTTGTTGATAAATGGAATATTAAAAAAAAAATTCCATTAGATACTCTATGATGATGCATAGATTATGATTTTTCACCAAACTACAGGTCAGAAAAATCGATCAAAATAAATATCAATACTATATCGTTACCTAGAAAAATATCGATACATGATTTAAAAAAAAAAATAAAAAATTATTTGATTTTTAATTTTGCCAGAAACGAAGTTTTTTGGGGCAAATTTATACTTTTCATGAATTCATGCTAAAATTGTTTTAATAAATAAATTATAAAAATTGTTTTCATAGATAAATTATATCATCGATCAGAATAAATAAAATACATTTGGATGTCAATGCATAAATTCACATTTATTTTTAAAGAAGAAATTTTGAAAAGTTGTGTACCGCATATTTTGTTTTATTTGAGATGTTTTCAATATTTAAAATTAGATGCAAATTCCAGGCACATGTTGGCAACAGAAACGGCACTGAGTTAATGACTATTAATAAATGATCTTATCTTTCCATTACATTGATTTTCTTTTTGGTTAGGGTCCCATTTTAACTGCCTCTCAGCCAAGACCAAACTTTAATTTTGAAGTTTTTGAAAGGGGAATAAAGAAAATCGAAAAAACACATGGAACTACAAAACGATCATAAAAAACTAAAAATGTTTGAAAATATCGATATATCGGGGACTTGTATCGATATTTTTACTATCGAATTTTTTTTTTAAATATCATCTCGATATATCACTGACCTCTACACCAAACAAACAAGCTACACGAACCATGCCATACTGAGTTCAGCTTTTCCAATCAAATTTCATTATCTCTCAGAAATAAGATACAATATCTAATTCTGATGAACTACCAATAAAAGTAAATCATCTAAGCAATTTTAATGCTTAAGCACCGCATGGGCTCATCAGTGTTTTTTTTTTTTTTTTTTAAACGTAATGGAATCTTTTTATTGCCCTTTTTGTTACAATTTTAACAAACATTTTCTCTTTAGCAACAGCCTGTAGTATGATGTACTTCTATACTCTGTAATTATTTATTTGAAAAAAAAGAAGAAAAAAAATTGAGTCGAAAAAAAACACCACATTATTTCTAAACTATTTTTAGGAATCCTGGAGACCCGTGTTCCTCACGTCTGTCATTACCTTTCGGATTCGAAAGCCGCTGCAGACAAAAATACATAAAAAAGAAACTGTTGTCTCTGAATCCAGACGGACAAGGCACCTCGGAAGACAACTTCTTCATACCATCTTGCTGCGTGTGCGAAATTACGAGGCCGGACAACAAGAAATGAGTGAACATCAAGAATTCTATAGTGAAGTGACAGAACATGAACCGTGCCAATATCGCGATCGCTGACATAAGAAAGTTGCACGGAGGGATGTTTGAATCGACTGTATCATCTTCCTCTTGGTCACTTGAGTCGTCCAGTAGCTAATTGGTGTAGGTCCACACCAAAACTTCAAAAGAGTTTGGACCAACAAGCTCTATTTGGGGAAGTCATGGTTTATTTGGGCAGTCATTCATCAAAAATGGTCTATGGTAAAAAGAAAAAGGAACGAAGCATTCCGCTTCTTATGTGTGTGTCAAAATTGTTTGCACTAACAATTAAAGTTATAACCCCAGGTTTCACAGCAGTATTGGCCAATGTTCGAAAACAAAGATTCTGGAAGATTGGCCAATTCTGGCCGAAACTCGTCGTTCCAAAATACACCGGCTTAAAAATAATAATAAATAAATAAATAAATAAATAAATAAATAAATAAATAAATAAATAAATAAATAAATAAATAAATAAATAAATAAATAAATAAATAAATAAATAAATAAATAAATAAATAAATAAATAAATAAATAAATAAATAAATAAATAAATAAATAAATAAATAAATAAATAAATAAATAAATAAATAAATAAATAAATAAATAAATAAATAAATAAATAAATAAATAAATAAATATGTCAAAACAAAATAAATCCCAAAACATATTTTTTACCCTTCTATCCTTTCTTAATAATAAAATATTTCAATTTTAAAATTGTGCATCAACATTCAGAGTATTGTGCGAGATAGGCCAATATCTCTAACAATGGCCGGTTTACAACGTCAGACATCAGGATTGCGCAATGCTGAGCGATATTAGGGAATAGGGGAGATATCTAATACATTGTACTCTGCAAGTATCACAAACCTCCCATTGCATACATCTTTTACTATTAAACCACTTGTAAGTCCATATTATGTTGAAGCCTGGTAGCAAACTATTGAGGTTGTGACTTGGTTAAATTTTTCTTGCAACTCTTTAACCTATTTAGATTTTATTTCTGGACTTAAGTTAGAATTGTTGAATATGTGACTTACACCACTCTAACTTGAAATCCCATCATATAGAAAATTGACCTATCTGTATATCACAACTCAGTTTTATACATAACTATAGGCTGTTTTTTTTGAGCAGCTAGAAATTAGCTTAGAATATACCTTCCTGACTCCCTTTTGTTCAAAATTTTACTCTAATCTCTTTGAACAATAAATAATTTGATGCACTGTTTAATATATGAGTTGTGGAACATTAAAAATGAATGATTGGTCTAGAACTTTTTTTTATTTTGTTTTTCTGCAAAATCACTTGAAGTGGAAATAATCTTTTTTTTTTTTTGCAACTGAACGACTCACGTGAAGACTCACCTTTCCAAGGTATTCGGAAAATGAGCTCTGCGTCCAAAATGTTGCAACAATTCAACGTGGTCGAAAATGTAAAGTTTTTTTTCAATATAATGATGAAAGAGGGATGTATTTTAAACCAAAATTACATGAGCTGTGCATCTCTATCGCAGTACCACATGGAAAGCCACTGTCATTTCTTATTTCGCATAAATTAAAAACTTGTTGCGATAGTAGCTTATACTTAAATTAAGATTTAAACATTACATAAATATTTTTTTTTTTTTTTTTTTTTACATTGGTCCATTCTGCAGAAAGATGAAAAATAAATAAAAAATTATACAAAGTAAAAAGTGTATTTTAACCAATATTTCTATTTAAACTAGAGCCTTCAAAAGCTGAATTATGTAATTAGTTTTAACCTATTTCTGCAAATAGAAGATAATTATTTTTTTAATGAATTTATAGCTTTATTTCAATTTGATGTGGCCACAAATAACAAGAGTAGAATTTTTTTAAAAATAAATCGTAAAATTAAGGTTACAAAATTTATACCAAAAATATATTTTCATGTGTGGGAAAATTCTACACTGTAATTACTTATATTCCAATTTCATTCAAAGTTCATCACTTATTAATGTTTTCTACGCGAGCTGATATGAATATGCGTCATTTTTAGCTCCTACAAAAAATCTCTAGGTACTTTTTGTTTGTCTGTCTGAGATCAACACTCACATCCAAAACAACATATCTTACTGACTGTTGTGCTATGTTAAACGAAGGGTCTCAAGAAGGAAAGTTCCCATTCTAAAATTCAACGAGTAATACTAGAAATTATAAATGGAAAATTTCATTTGATTTTCTTCCATCCTAGAACTTAAAAATTTGGAACTAAATTCAGTCTCCAAACTTACTAACCGTTACAGTGTACGGCATTTTCAAATGGCAATTTCATCTAAAGCAAAATCAATTTTTTAAATCAATATTCATTGTATTTTTTAAATAAATTCATAAGCTTATAAGGAGGTTCTAAAAGAATGTACACAGTAATTTTAAAGCATGCGAAGAAGTAGTGTATTTCGTTAACAGTTACTGTCGCAAATCGATTTATTTGACAAAGCATTGGGATATGATCTCTATATCTTTATTTCTAAAGTAGAAATAGAGTTGTGGTTTCGTGAGCTTTTGTACTATGTGTTCTCTTCTACAACATAACATTCATATTATTAAATTTCTTGAAATTTAAAATCTCAATTATCACAACTGCTTCGAAAATTGAAATAAATTATTCGTAGACAATTAGATACAAAAATCTAATACAACTTTACGAAAACTAAATTTAACTTGTAAATTTGCTTTGTAATGTCAGTGTACTTTTTAAAAGCTATTCCTTTTGACTGTTGAGGATTCTTACATAACCATAATAATTTTTGCTTGGAGAAATTTTTAGTAAATAGTTGTTAACTAAAGACGATTAACTTGTGTTTTAAAACTGTAGACATATTGTGGTTTAAGTATAATGTTTCAACAAGTCGATTTATAATTTCATAATTACAGTGGTTAAGTGAAAATTATTGAAAATAAATAGTTTATTTAAAATGATTTTGAAATTTCTTTTTACTCGTACAAAATGTAGAAAATAAATCTAATGTAAAGATTATAGTTATTTTATCTTTTAAAAAATTGTAGCATTTGCATTTGTATTGAAAGCATAAATCTATTTTTTATTGCAGTTTAATTCATTGTATTAAAAATGAAAGTGTTTGGGAATTCTTTATCAAATTTTAAATTACATCTTATAAACTTCCACATGAACTACGAATCCTCAAGTGGAAAATAAGTATTAAAAACTTGTGACTGTGCAAGATTTTGTAAATAAATGTTTGTTGTTATGTGTATACATTTTTTTAATAAATTGTTTTTATATTGTACAATGGAGATCAGTTTGTGTGTTTTAATATTTAATGCGAAATAATCGTAAATGAATATAAAATCCGAAATTATGAGACAACTCGTACCCTAAGAAAACCCTCAACAACAACATAAACAACTCTTGAAATACTTTTTGGTGCGCTTTATAATAGTTAAGAGCATCTATGTATATATTTAATTAATGCATTTGAGTTTTGAGAGGCTTAAGTATCAATGTTTATTAGAGGAATTTCCAAAGTGAAAATAAGTTTATGGATAAAAAAAAGTGCAAACTTTTCTGGATAAGGATATTCGATTTTTTCAACTGTATAAGAAAAATATAAATTAAATCAAATATAAATTAAATCTGTATAGATAAACATTTGTAGTTTCTTGGAGAGCTGACAGTAAATTTTTAGGTATCTAGATTTTTCAATTTTCAACCAATTTCTTAGGGTAATTTTAATTATTTTATTTATAGTCTACGTATAATAGTACAGCATTTTGAAATATGGGAAATGTCATTTATGAAATGGCCTAATATACTAATCTCAAGAGTTAAGTATCGATGGTGTTAAGTCATGTCACTTCCACACGACTTATAGGCTCCAACCAACAAGACGGTTTGAACAAAAGTCTTTTTTTTTATTGCTATCATCATTATTATTATTATTTTAGTTGGAATAGTTGCAAATTAAAAATACGTTGATTTTTATTACCAAGGTTTATTTTAAATTTTATTGCATAGTAGAAACACAGCCAAATTTAGATTCAGATAACAAATAAACATTTGTATTATACAATAATATAATATTTTTCATGTTTAATATGCAGGTAAATTGGTATATTTTTCTATAGATTTATAACTTGCTTTTCCAACTATACAAGTCGTCATATTTTGTGGTTTGACGGTATCGCATACCATGGTTTGATAGCATCCAATGTAATAAACAATCAGTCAATTCCTATTTCATATGATATCAAATGTGATTACAAGTGTTATATTTTCCTCTGTTCTGCACTTAAAATTGTATGATCTAAAATTTAAACTGGATTCGAGTGAAAACATACTTTATTATTTAATAATATTAAAATAAATACTAAATAAACGTGCATTAGAATAAATATTAATTAATTAATTTAAATGTATTATTACTGCAAATAAATGTGTTTAATTATTTTACGAAAACTTTCAACAATTTCCATTTCAAGCTTCAGAAGCTTATTTAAAGATGTGGTGAGATAAAATAAGATTTTTTTATGCTAATCCTCCTGTTTTTATAAAAAATACGTAAGACATCAAACTTCTAGAATTGCGAGAGACCTTACACCTTTCAAAAGTTATTCAGTGTTAATTCCTACAAGTTCATTGTATACATAAATGGCTTATTGTTCGTCAATCTCCTTGCTATCTTTTAGCATTAAAGAGTAACTCTATGTCTTCTCTAATGTAACATACGAACTCTGTGTTGTAAACTAGAGTTCGTATGTTACTATATGCGATAAACTATTATGTTTATCGAATATAGTGACATGCAAATATTTTTTTCTACATGCGATGAAGTACTATGTACCGCATAGGATAAAGTTGTAATACAGTTCCTTAATCTTAATAAATAGAAATTAGATTTTTATGATCTTTATTAGATAAATGGGATTTAGATTAACTTTAAAATACATGTTCTATTTTAATTGTAAACCAAAGTTTTTTTTTTTTTAAAGTTATAGATATGCTTTCTTTGCATTGTTTGTGCGTGAAATGTCTTAAACATAAACAATGGACAATTCCCGTATTTTTTTAAATTCTATTTTAAATGTTTCGAAAAAGCCATAAACACAAAAATTTATGCTCACGGTGCTTTATCTTTTTTTTTTTTTTTTTTAAATTTTCAATCAAAGTTCGCTTATTAGTTTTGGCGGGAAAAACGACACATTCGACTCGAAGCGAATGTAACGTCACTTCATTTGAAACAACTTGGCTTGGAACACAAAATCGGAAACCAGTTTTGCAAGTTTCTTGTAAATCGTGCCAACCGGTACGGAATACAGCAATTGTCTACCAAACACACATAAAAAATTTGGCAGAAATCTCACTATAACCATACAAATGGAAGGATATTTTGACGTCAAAGGTACAGCGGATCATTTTGATCGGACTGAGATCGAACGAGGTTTATTGAACATTTTCTACCTTTAATATTTAAATAAATAACTTTTTTAAAGAACTTTTGTTTGAATATTTAGAATCGGAAAGAAATTCATATGCTTATATATCTTGAATGCAATGACTATACTCTACATACTTTAGCTTTATAAAATATCTACACAGTTAAGTCCCAAACACTTTTATTTTACGTTATTACTTTAAAAAAAAGCAAATTGCGTCACTATTAAATATCTAAATAGATGTAGATCCAAAACTTGAATTCATGTTTTTCTGAGTAAAACAGATAAACTTAACTACTGTGTCCACATAAAAAGAACAAGTGGGATTTAAACCTCTTACGAAATTAGGAATAAAATTTGAAATATAGATCATCTGTACATTAAAACAAGACTGCAATTTGCATTAGAAAAGAATACCTGTATCTAAATATCGTTACGCCTTTGAAATAAAGGTCAACTTTCCCAAAACGGAAAAGGTTTTGTTTTTCTGATGAAACTGATTTACGCAAATTCCAGATGATGTGTGGGTCGGAAAACATGTCGAAATTGTAGCGATTGTCTTGAATGTGACAAATAATCAAAACTATAAACTTAATACTATTTTCTCACACCGATCTTCTTATGGATGAATTCCTAAGACCAGGAGAGTTGGTAACGGAAGTCAAATATTTAAACTTTAATATTTAGAGATCAAATTTACAACTAAAAACTTTCAAATGCGTATTTAAAATAATATTTTTTAGACACTAATAACTTGTCATACATTGTACTGTTTTAAAGTCAATTTCCTTACACTTTAATTGTCAGTTAGCTACCTAACGAAAAAAAAAAAAAAAAAAATACCGAAAACGATATTTTTATTACCCTATGCTAACACATGGGGAATTGAAAGTAGCAAATAAGTTTGTATTACATAGAGTTTTCTAAGTAAACTTCTATGTGCGCTTATTCTGTGTTTTGACTTATTGTATAATGTAGTTTTGATTCGGTTCGACGCTCGACATAATGACTTTTTAAATCCTTTTTATTAACTTCGATTAACATTGTGTGTGGCTACCGGGCATGTTGAGTATTAATTTAATTGCTTTATATTAATGTAGATGGCAGCGCAGCAGAAGTTTTTACCTATCATGCATGTATAATGAAAAGAGGCGTTTCTATTAGTGCAATCGACGTGTGGATTTTGAGTTTGAGATTTCAGTGGTTTTTTTCCTCTCTGCTTTGCTGGCTTAAAGTTGAGTTTGATTTTTAATCTAGAAGTGTGTGCGAAGTGCTTTATTCTATTTTTCTGTGTGTTGTACTGCAAAGAAGTTCCAACCATTATTAAATCAGTTTATTTTTAATAGGTGCTTTTAATTAACAATTTTTAATACAGTCCACTGGTGTTTAGTTAATTCTTTCGAACCGGCCAGCTATTAACAAATAGGGCGATTCTTTCGAAGCTCAATTAACTCACTTGCCGTCATCTGATCGGGTCGAAACTTGGCATATAGATTCGATATCGTTGCCATTGCATTCTATCCAGTTTTGGACGCTGTCACTGTCAGTAAAAGGTCACTTTTACACACGTTTTCTATAATCGTTTTGAAATACTAATAAATCCCATTAAACCGATCATTGTTGAAACTCTTTCCTGTTGCCAAATTTGTTTTAATCTGAATAAATAAAAGATATTTGGACGTTAATACATAACTTCACATTCATTTTTAATAAATAAGTTGTGAAGCGTATAGTTTGCCGCAAATTTTGCTGAAAGAGATGTTTTTTAATATTTAAAATAAGATGCAACACCAAGCACACGCTGACAACAGAATCGGCTCTACGTTAATAAATATAAAAATTGGCAATGTATATATAGGATTTATATTAAAACGATTCATATAAAGGATTTATATTAAAAAAAAATTTGTTTATGGGATATATTATTCCATTTCAATATGATGATAATATGGTATGCAATTCACCCCAAATGCATAAAGTTCTTATTAATCTGTGGTTAAGAAATAATTAACAGCTATTATGAACAAAGTTTACAATGTTAAAATAATCGTCAAACTTTGCAGTTAGTGAATAAAAATTTCAATATGTCTTCTTTAGGCTACAAGCTCAAGAAAATCCCAATCGAAAAAACATCGGTAAACAAACAAATGAAAAGAAATATAAAATACAATGCAAAAGTGTAGAAATACAAATTAAATTCCATCGTACTTATCCATAGCCATCAGTAAGATTATTTGTATTGAGGAGCAGGCAGATGACTAACGAGGAAGGGGGTGGAGTTAAATAATTTTCTGTTTAAATAAATAATTAAAATCTTATTGGTATATATTATTCATTTGTATAATATGCAAATTGTTAAGAATTTTTCTCAGAAGAAATGATGACAGTTTTAACCCCCCTAACTAAAAATACAATTTATTCTTCCTTCGAAGGTTTGCAAAACTTCTTCGAGCAACAAAGCAATCGCTATCAAGTTTCAAAACAAACTACGGTACATACAACTTTGAACACCGCATTAATTCAGGCTCAGAAAGTAAACGAAACATCCATGCTTTTCAAACAGCAAGCCAACGATTCTCCACTGAACTGAACTCCATTTCATTTTACTCTTTATTATTTTTACTCTATTTTACTCTTTAAATAGTGTCGTGGCAGATATTTCTAGCAAAATCCAGCCAACCAATCACTGATCGAAATGTCTCGAAATTTCCCAAATGATTTAGGTGTTGTCACCTTTTACCAACCTGTATTATCATTGTTTACAAATAAAATAAAAATAGAACATTAAAATAAATATGTCATTATAATATAAACCATGATACGAATGGTCACTATAGTCACCATATCGTTCAGAGTAGTGCATTATTACTTAATTGCGAATAAAATAAATTATTTTTTATTGTAGCTCAATTTATGGTTAACGTTTTTTTGGGGGGAAGTTAACTTTAAGGGTATTTTAAAATAAAACATTGACTAATTGCCAATCACAGTACACATTTCCTTTTCTTCGAAATATAACAATAGACTAAAACGTCATTACATATTTCGCAAATTATATTTACAGATATCTTAACTCTAACGGCAACCATTGAAGTTTGTTTTGATTGAAGTAATGTTTTCACGTGTGGTAGTGCGGTAATTTGTATTTATGATTTGTGTAACTTTTTATCCTTAAGGTAATTAGTTTTATTTCAGATTTCTTATGTAATTTTATCCTGTGTTTTTTAAGCAATTGATTTTCTAAAATATATTTTGATACACAATTTATGCCATCTCGTTTAGTTGTCTCGGCAAGCACTATTCTATCAGGAGATAGATTCGAAATGTTTGCACCCAGTTTTTAAAATTCTTTTTTAAACTGTGTCTTGTATAATCTTGTTGAAACTAAAAACATCTCTATATCAACCTTGCAAAAGGTTCATATAAAATATTCGTTTCAAATATCTTATATTTTATTTATATTTTCTCTTTAAAATTTAAACGTTAAACAGTGACTATATTGGTGTAGATGCATTATAAAGAGCAGACAATAATATTTGTAACTGTTTGGAGTCAAAATAAAATTGCCAAGAGGATTCCATATTTCTAAACTAATGGTATATTAACTCTTGCATTCCATCAAAATACGTTTTTTGTTATATTTTTTTACTCTTTACAATTTAATTTTTTTTTTTTTTTTTTTTTTTGTATATATTAACTCTAGAGCGTCTACTTAAACAAGGATTATATTTTCCTTGACAACTCTTTTTTATTCCACTCGGAATCATCTTCAAGAGTGACCTTATATTCAATTTAAAGACATCTACTTTTAAACAAAGTTGTGAGGGTTAAAAGAAATTAACAAGGTGTCATTACAAGTGTTACTGTAACGCTACCCACCCTAAAATTACAATACAAAAATTTTGATCCTAAAGTTTTTGGTTAAAATTCCAAGTATGGTATGGATTCTGTGCCAAGGTGATTTTCGCGAAAAAATGGCAGCCACTATCATTTTTTAAATAAGAAGTGAACTGCCTAGAATAGTAGTAGTGTAGTATGGTTGCCATGATTTGCAGATGAACATGAAATCGCAGTTTTCTGTAAACAATTCTTGGCCCAGAATCCGTACCATACATGGAATTTTAACCAAGTTTTTTTTAGTTTTTTTTAAAAAATTAATTATATTAAAAAAACATTTGTTAAAGCAATTAATTGATTATTGCTTAATAAGCAGTTAAACTTGAAGAAAAAATATAAATAACCACTAAAATACTCAATTTCAGTAAATACCTGGGTATATACCCAGGATATTGACCCACAAATATAAATATACCCAGGTATTTTACATCACTAATAAATTTTAAATCTTGAACATTAATACTTCGATAATATTTATTTTTGCCTATTTGTTAAAATTATTTAGCAAAAAAAAGGCGTTTCTCTACCTACCCTGATATTTTTGACTATGTTAAAGGAAACAAAGCTTTATTATTATTAATATTTTTTTTTTTGGTCCTTACTATGTGTTGTGTGTTGCCATTAATACTCAAGGCTTTGAATTTGCGCAGGCCTTTTCGTATAAAAACAGCTCTACTCAAATTACATTTACTGACATTTCATCTCATTTTTATAAATTGTAAACTTATTTCTCTAAAACACTTATAGGTTATATTTATTTAGAATAAACCAGACAGTTGATTAGGTAATCATTTTTCTATCATACTCAATATATAATGCAACAATTGTATTTTATTTACTATTTTAATACATAAGTGTGTTCTTCTCTTTATTTCATTATCACTATTTAAGTATTTCTTTTTCAATAAGATGCGATTGTATTCATTTTCTCAGGTAAAGCACATGATTTAAGTCTGAACAGTTTAAACTATAATAATGGCTGACGATGCAAATCCAGAACCTCGTAAGCCGCATCGAGCAGCCCACAGTGGCCGCAAAGCTGACAAGAAAGATGCAAAAAAGAAGAAACATCTTGATGATTCCCTTTCAGCACGGCAGCGGAATCCCAAAGCATTTGCTATACAATCTGCCACTAAAGCAGAAAGGCGTTTCAGGCGGTAAGTTTAAAACTATATTTTCAAATATTTTAGCATGCTTGGTAACCTATTTCTTTTTTAATTTTGCCCAAGTCTCTATGAATATTTAGTTAAAAATAGCATTAAATTTACATTTTTAAACATTACTTGTGTTTGTATATACATATTTTTTGATAATTATGAACTTTAAATTCAATTACCTTCTTATTATTAACCTGTTCCTCGCAATTACTAACAGATATAAGGGTTTTAATATTAATAAAAATCATGGTAAAAATGTAGAATTGTGTACACCTTTAATTTTTGGCAAATTTATTTGAGGCCAAAAAAAAAAATATTTCCAAGGTAACTGTCACCCAAAACAATGTTGAAATCGTGAAAAAAAGCTCTGTTTTTGCATGTTCTGGTTATTAGCATAGTTGAAAAACTGTTTCTCACAGCAAAGGCAACACATAGAACAAATTGAAAATAGAAAAACTTTTCAATCTATCCAAAAAAGAAAACAGGATTCAAAAGTACTTTTTTATAAAAAAAATATCTGTTGCTAGAAAAACAAATCTTGATGAAAGTGGTGATTCACTTAAAGGCTCTACTTTTCTCTTCTACTTTTGAATCAAATGTTTTAAATAAAATGAAAAATGTTTTGTTTGATTGTCTGCACCAGTGAAACATTTTAGATATTGTTAGAAATGGTATTATTCAATCACTACTTACCTTGGCAATGTATACTTACACATCCCCTACAAGGAAGTAGTTAACTTCATCAAATTCCACAATTGAATAAAAGTTTTAAATAGTTCTTGTCTCACTTTCTGTACACAGAAAAGTATCTTTAATGTGTCTTATGTGTAGCATTTCTATTGTGTCATGTGAAAAAATCTTAATATTTTCAAATCCATAAGATTTATTTGGATATCAATTCATTTTTTAGAATTTAGTGATATTAGGAATCGTAAGCAATTTTATAAATTAATTTTTCACGAGTATGTATATATTTTGTATTTTATACAGTTCATAAGAAAAATTAAACTAATGGAAAAGAAAGTGGTTGGATAGTAAAAGTTTGTAAGAATCGTTTGATATAAATCAGTTGATTTTTTGACAATCTCTTTTTATATTTCTTAAGAAAGGATAGTATACACCCCCTTTTTTCTATTGTATGAAATATAGAAACTAGTTTTAAAATTGTATTTTTTTATTTAAGGACCATGGATATCAAAAGTAAAGGATACCATGTTCCAACTGTAGACCGCACTCCTGCTAGACCACCACCAGCTGTAGTTGCTATTATTGGACCACCTAAAGTGGGAAAAACTACTCTTCTGAAATGCCTTGTGAGAAACTTTACTCGACAAAAGTTAACTGCCATCAATGGTCCAGTTACATTGATATCTGGTATGTATATATGATTGATTTTTTAGAAATATTTATTTAAGTTATTTTTTAATAAATAACGTTGTAACATGCTATAAATATACAAATATTCTAAAATGGTTAGAAAATAAAAGTGAGTCTTTTGATATAAAAATATATTTTTATGAAATTTACTGATTTGATCCTTTATTTCAAACATATTTAATTTTATTTAACACTAATTCTATGGTTTGAAGTATAAATAAACTGAAAAGTGCATTGTGTTATATCAATAGAAACAAATATTTAAGTTATGTCTTTTGTATTTTTTATAAAACCACAAGTATCAAAAACAGAAGTTGCCATGTGCATTTTCCTCGTCTTATATTAAGTAAATAGGAGTCTATTTTGTATGTGTTTTAGGATGAGTAAAAAGTCTTGTCCTGATAAAAACAAACTTTGTGTGGTAACTACTTTGATTAATATATGATTCTTTAGATAATCAAAGTGCACTGATTAAAATTTTTAACATGCTCCCTCCTGGTGGTAGTTCAAAGTAGGGATGAGCTTAACAGTTATTGTTAAATAACTGCAGTTACATTAAAATTATTAGGAAATAACGAAATATTATAACCGTTATCCGTTATTTTTAAAGTAAAAGGTAAATAAAAATAAATACATGGAATAAATAAAACATACCTGTTTTTCTACAACATTCTCTTTAGATATCAGTTAATCGATTTTAAATTAGAACATCTTTCAATATAAATTTGTAAAAATATCAAAATAAAAGAAATCATTTATAGTTTTGAGGTTATTTTATAAGAATTTTTATTTTTATTTTTTTATTTTTATGATTTAACAATAAATTGGAGAAAGAATTTACAATACAACATAATTCATAACTGATACATGGGTCATTCTCCAAATACGGGCACTTTCTTGAAACTCGAGAACATTGACTATTCCATTAACAAAATATCTATTTAAAAAAATTGTATCATGTAGTTCTAGATGGGTACTAATTAATTACCTGAAATTCAAAATTTATTTTAAATTGCTTTAGTAGGATATAATTCAAAATATGGTAGGAAAGTCAACTCCGTGGACTGCAACCAGTCCATAGTTTACGTAAATAAGTTGTCATATTATTAAAACTACATGAAATATTACCTTTTATTTATGTAAAATTAAATAAATATATTTTGAAAAATAGTTTTACGTATTGAAGTTACAACAAATATTGTAAATTTATAAAGTTTTGGTTATCTTAAGTTTGCAACCAGGTTTTAGCATCATCTCCATGGACAGAGATATTTTTCTAAAATTCTTTACATACGGCAATACAAGTCATTTTTGTCTAGTGTTATTGAAGAGAGACAGACATTTTGTATGTATTTACATTGTGCATAGATCTGAATGAAGCTTTGTTTGTACACAGAAAAAGAAGACATTCTCAATACTAGGCGAGTATGTTTATTGGTTGTCAACTCCATGGCTTATATAAAACCTATAAAATGTAAACTGTTGCCTGTTTTTTTATATCATAGTAGAAGTACATGATGAAAAGACATCAAATACCTAAACACCTTTTTATAACATTAAAACTGTGCTTCAACTTGCACTCAAAATGTGATTTCATCAACTCCATGGGCATCAACTCCGTGGGCACTACGTGGACAACTTCGCCCATGGAGTTGATGCTTTGCCCATGGAGTGGATTCTAAGCCTAACTAATGAATTTGAATTCTTTTCTAATAAATATATTTTTATAAGCACATATTTATTGATATCTACTTCTCGTGTTTTATGTATAAATTAAGTTTATGCAAATTTTTTGTCCATCATTACATGATATTTAAGCATATTTCCTCCATAAATAAGTTTTTAAAAATGCTAAGTTCCATACATATAAATAGGCCTAACCTTGGTGACAGTGAATGATTATGGTGGTATAGCTGCGTCGAATGTTTAAACGTTTTTTAAAGAAATGCAACCATAATAGTGGATAGAAATGTGGCTATTAATAGTCTTATTTGATTTTATTCTTAGAGTAGTAGTTAATGTTATAAAAAATTTACAAAAAATTGAAGTTACGTAACATAAATGGAAGCAAAGAAATTTTTTTATATCTTTTAACCAATTTAATATGCATTTTCTAAATTTTAATTGTGGCTTAAAGCAAGAGAGAATCTATGAAATACAAGTTAGAGTGGTAAAAACAAAACAAAGAATGCAAGAGAAAAAGACGTGAGCATGTTAAAAACAACCCAGAGTTATATGAAGAAGCAGCGAGAAAAGAACTCGAACAGTACCATGTTAAAAAAGAAAGAGGTAAAATAAAATATATTAATAAAATTGCACCAGCCCGAGAGCAAAGAGTTAAGCAAAAAAGTGGGAAAGCATGTTCAAAGAGATACTGTGCAGCCAAAAAGGAAGATGAAAAGTTAGTGCACATATTAAGTCTGGATAGCTCTTCTAGTCCTGGAATATCTGTAGTTCTAAATGAACTTATAGAACATCAAAACAATTCGCCATTATCACTGTGTGCAAGTTCTGAAAAATCTGCAGAAACTTACTATTCCAGAAAATCTAGAAGAAAAAAAGTGGTCGGAAAGGTAAAAAATGGTAGGACAGAAGCTTACAAGAAAATAAAAAACAGGAAAAACTAAAAGTGTACAAAACAAAATATAACAAGTTAAAAAGTAGATAATATGGGGGTTGGGGAATGAAACACCAAATATTGAAGTTAAGAAATTGACCAAAGGTTCGAAGGTATCTTCTCTTACAAAAAGATTAGTTTTTCGTGAAGCATTAATTTGCAAACTGACTGTAATTCTCAGAAAACATGCAGTAGGAAAGAATCTAGGAAATCTTTTTTCTGTTGCGTATCTGGGAAAATTATAAGTTCCTCAATGAAGTTAAAAAATATTCAAAAATCTCAGAAGAAGAAATGTTAAAGAAAAAACCCTAATTCAAGCCCTTTTGGGACAGATTAAAAAAGTTATTCAGAATTTTTTTGGAAGACTATTCTTGCTTCACTTTATGTCTTGGAATGAAAGATAAAATAACCAGAAAAAGAGTGAAGAAACATAAAAGGTACTTGAACAACAGTTTACAAAACCTTCACAAGACCTTCTCAGCTAGTGCATGCAATATTCCATACATTACTCTACGTTTTGTAAACCTTGACCATTTTGGTGTTTTTAGAAAAAAATAGACCTACTAAACTCGCATCTGTCGGCTTCATGAAACTTATGTAGATAAAATTAAAACAGATAAAGATTGTTTCAGAGAATATCCCAGCTGAGATGTACAAAAGTTTGTTGTGGGATAAAGACAATATTAAAGAGTGTTCAGAGAGGAATTGTAAGGAATGCAAAAACAGAAAAATGCATTCATTGGATTATTCAAAAGAAGACACAGTGTCGTATGAGAAATGGATTTTAAAAAAAGTAGACATTATAGTCTAAGGTACTCTGAAAAAGATTAATAAATAGTTTAAAGATCAAATTAACCTTTGCCTGTGAAATATATTTGAAAACGCATTTGAGTTGCCGGAATTGAGTTCGGGTGTCACAGGCAAGAGGTTAACTGTTCTGCTGCTGAACTGGTTCATGCCCTACAATCAGAAATGCTAAATATGATGCTCATGATTCATATTAGTAACATTTTACACTAACATAAAGAATTGTTGAATATAAAAGACCGATTGAAACCCAAGGAAGTGTTAATCATATGGATTTCTCTAAAAATTACAAGTGTAAATACTTAAGTAAAATTCAAGCATTTCATTTCGATAGCTCACGTTAACAAGTGACCATCCATACAGTGTTAATTTATTATAGAAATTATACATACATGCTTAACAACTTAGATTTAACAAAAATTTCATAACGTCAAGTAAACTTCTTTAAATTTTTTTTTTTTTTTTCAATGTTAAAAGTATATGTTGACTAATTAAAGATATATTCTGTGTATAAGCAGTACTGTAACATTTGTTTATTAAACCTTGGTATATATTGTAACTTGGTATTTTGGTTCCACTTAAAGTGATGTTGAAAAATACTTAGTTTTATATTTCTTTCCTAAAATTCAACAATATTCTGCTCAATGTCAACTCCGTTTCTCGATCTGTCAACTCCGTGGGCAATGAAAACATTAATAATTTTTTTCTTCAAAAATATTTGTCAGCGATTTTGGCTACGAGCTGGAATATATTAAGAACCATGTAGGGATTATTTAAAAAAATAAAATAAATCATTTAAAAAAAATTTTTTTTTTTACAAAACATGACATTAAAAAGTGCCCAGTTTTGGAGAATGACCCACATATAAAATAAAAGTGATTTTTAAATGAAAACACATTTTGAAACATTTTATGTGCACAGGCTTTAAAATTATTACTTACTTATAAATTTTATGTAATATTGTGAGAAAAATGTACATTTTCAGAGGAATCTTTGAAGTATAAAAAATATATGTTTTAAATATAGGGATATTATTATTATTTCAATAACTATATTTTTGAAATTATTGTAAATTAATTATGGAGCGTTAAAACTATTTATAGAAATTATGTATTTTATAAATAATTGTGCCGTCACGACCACATATATGTATACATAAATTCATGAAATAAAAATTTATAAACAAAAATTATAAATTTAAGTTACGATATTAAACCCGACTAAAAATATTTTTAATAAAATATTTGAAGTAAAATTCAAATATTATAAAGTTAATCAAACTAAAAAAGATGAATGTCCATGTTTATTTAAAAAATTCAATTCATAATTAATCAAGAAAAGCAATTTTGAAAATAATAAATTCCCTTTATTTAGTTCAAATTGAAAAATGATCATAAAAAAATTAAAAACCTCTCAGGTAATGCGTTAAATATAAAAAATATATGTATAAACAAATTTTTGTTTAACATTAAAACCTATTTAACTACGCTCCAAATTTACTACACAATCTTTTAATTATATCGATTTGAAATTAGAAGCTTGCTTTACAAGGAAAAGAACATAATTTATTTTCCATCAAAAGGAAAAACTCAAATCCTACGCTCTCTTTATTTTTTATATATAGTATCATTTTCTTATTCCAAAACAATAACGAAAAATTTTCTTACCTCCAACCAATACGAAAGAAACACAGCGAGTCTTTAAAAGTCTCATAAGAAGATTGAAATGAAATGCGAACGAACGTTCAAAACCTCTCCCACCAAAGGAATTCTTGTAACATAAAAAAAAGAACCTTCCGCAAAAACATGCATGCATTTCTTCCTAAATCCTTAATCCCCCACCTTCTTTCCCCCATCTCTGTCATTTAAACCCAAAGAATGTTGCGTCAGATACTCCCCCCCCCCCCACGCACATTCCTCTTCACCCCACCACTCATAATGTGCATCCAAATAAAACTGAAACATCTATTCTGAAACCGAGATATAAACTATAACAAGAAATTGGTGCAGAATTCGAATTAATTTGAATAAACAAAAAATCATAACAAACTAACAAAAATCAACGAAAAAACAAAAAAAAATCTAAACGAAATTTAAAATACCATCTTGAAAAGCAGCGCTAACAAAGAATGGTCCAAAAGTTATTCCAATACAAAAACTTCTGTCAATATCTTATAACAGTTATATCTACTTTTATTGAAAATTATGTCGATATCAACTGATACCAATCGGACACGTTAATCCATTCGGACAAGTTATTTCGATGGATACATTTAGTTATTCCAGGAATAACGACCAGGATCCTAATATCAGAATCACGATAAAAAAATATATTTTTCCGTTCACCGTTATTAGAAAAATATATTTTTCCGAATCACCGTTATTAGAAAAATATATTTTTATTTCGTGATTCTGATATTATGATCTTCAATAACAGAAATATATGGACATACTAGCGCCATCTATTGCATTTATAATAAATGAATAACTGTTACTTAGAAAATTAGGTAACTGTTAGTTCGCGTGAGTTTAAGTATCAATAACTTTTAACTGTTATTAAAATATGGCTCATCCCTAGTTCAAAGCCGTTTGTTTACTCAGTTGTCACTATGTGACACTTGATATCACTATTGAGAAATTCATGTCTTACTGGTTTGATTTTCCATGGATCTTGTAATAACTAAATGGTTAAATGTAATAACAGCATATTTGTCACTATGGCCATAATTGAATATCACTACATATCTCTCAGAAGAAATATTAGTGATGGTGTCACTGTCATCAATTGAGATATACTGGTAGATCGTTTACATTCTGCCATTCGTTTACATTCTGACAATAAGAACCTTATTCTGAAACACAATCAGTATACACTGAAATCAGTTTTAATTAAAAGTTTTCCAATTGGCAAATTACAGTATTTAAATGCTTTAATGGTCATCAAACTTGGGGTAAAATTACAGATTTTTGATTTTGGGTAATCTTGCATTAATTATAAAAATTGGTAGTTACGTTTTTTAAATATTTTTTTTTTTTTAAATTTGGCTTTTTTCTTATCACCTGAAAAGCAGATACTTTTAAACTCATGAAGTGTTTACCAGTTAAATATTTCCAAAGGGCATTTTCATCCCCTCGCTAAATTTTTAAGGGGTATTTTTTAAAACTCAAGCAAAATAAGTTTTTGACTAAATAATTACTACAACAATAATAGTCAGGGGTCTATCCAGGTTTTTTGTATAGGGTCCTGTTTTTGTGAATTTTTTTTTTTTAATTTTGTTAAAAAATAATAATTTTGTGAAATTTTTCAATTTTATTTATTTTTGTGAAACGTTCAATAGTAAAAACAATTTTAAATATTTAATGTTGCATAGGTACTTACAAATATTTACAAAGATATCCTTCTGCTCCTAGATGACTTAAATATCTCAATTATAGGTGCATATTCTACATCAGTTAATTTTTCAGGGCCGTTTAGTACAATTCTTAAATGTCTGTCGAGAGTGTCCTGTTTCATTTTTGTTTTTAACTCTGAACAGATGAGGTTCATTCGTGAAAACAATCTTTCAACGGATGCTGTTGAAGAAGGAATAATAGTTGAAAAAGTTAAAAGTTTCATCAGGTTCGGGTAAAGTTCCCAATTACTTGAATCTCTTTCGAGGATTTCTAATGCTTGGATCGGAGATATTTTTGCACCTAGAATCTTTTTTGCCTCTTCTTTCTTGTCTTGCCTGAGAAGTATTTTTGCCGCATTTGCTTTCTCCATATCGAATGTTAGCTTTGTTACTGACATTTCTAAGTCGAAATCTTTTTTTTCTTCTAAAGCAGCTGAGTTTTTATTACTGGAGAGGACACTTTGCAAACACCTTGAAATACATCTGCTTGTTCCTCTCCATAAAAAGACAATAAAACCGACAAGCAATCTTGATCCGTATCCCTCATTTTGCAATCTACATCCATATCTGTAAACATATCATAGGCACTCAAGGCTTCACTGTTAATCTTGAAGGCCGTACAAATTTCTTTTTTGAAATCCACAAAAAATTTATCAACAAAATTAGCCTTAAAAGCCTGAACAATCGCTTTGGGACTAGCATTTATGTGTTTTTTTCTTCGACTCTTCATACTCAATTCGGTGTGCTCCAAGGAAAAAACTAGCAGTTCTTCACATTTTTTGAAATTTTCTGCAGCATACAAATCACTGCATAGTTCTTTGCCTTTTTCACATGCATATTTTACCTTTTCGTTGACACTGCTAAACATGATTGTTTGACTCTGTAGCCAGAGACTTAGTTTATTTATGATATTTAAGAAATCCGACAAAAATAAAATGCAAAGAAGAATATTAGGATTTAGAAGTTGTTCTCGTAATCCTTTTAATTCTGGTCCTTTTGTTTTCACGAAAAGGGCGTCTATAGCTTCCACCAATTGTCGAAATCGTTGAATTACCCTTTCACATGCAAGTCCATGTGACAACCATCGTGTCACTGAAACTTTGAGAGTTTTCAGAACATCAATACAATAAACTTTTTCTTGTATGTTCTTGAAAACTTGATGCTTCAATGGACTGTAATAAAAGAGCTTCCATAAACTTATTAGGAGGGAGTCAACAGATTTTAGCAATTCATACTTCTTAAGTAAGTGAGTAAATACCAAGGCTAACCTATGATTTCTGCAGTTAATATAGAGAGCATGAGGTGCATGATGCCTTATTCTCCTTTGCACCCCACTTATCTCGCCACTCATAACATTAGCCCCATCCAAAGCAAAAAAGAGGCAGTTTGTGATTTTGATGCCCTTTGCCATCAAAATTTTTTCTATCGCAGATGTTACAGCTTCCGCAGTTAATGAAGTAAGATTTATAATACCTAAGTATTCTTCTTTGACGTCAGGTACTCCACAAAGTTTATAACGAACTACTAAACCCAATTGTTCTCGTTGTGCTTCATCTGTGGATTCATCGGTCAGCAAAGTGAAGCAATCCAATGACTGTAGTCTTGTTAATGTCTGTTCTTCTAAGTACATAGAAATGGATTCGGTAATATTCTCAACAGAGACACTAGATAAGTATGTAGCATTCTTTCCACATTCATTTAAGTATGTTTCAATATCCTGATCTCCGAGATCTTCACCAATAAATCTTACTAAAGACTCAAAGTTTGAAGATACTGCCCATTGTTTTTTTATCATGAAATACAAGATTTTCACATACTTTATAAACAGCTTTTGGTTTTTTTCTGCAGTCTTTTCTTCCATAGTTTGGAAACCTACAGTCATAGCCTTCTTTACTGACCTGGATATATTTTTATTTGCAGAAACCGCTTCTGTATGCTTTAAGCTGGATTCATGCTTTGTAATGCATCTTGTTGGGTGGTCACCAAAATCAACATCTTGATTAACCCATGGTCCTTTTCGATGATATACAGAACAAAGTTTGCATAAGAAACCGGACGATGAAACACTATAGTAGATCCAGTCATAAAGTTTTTCATATCGACCTACATTTACAGGAATATGTCGTTTTCTATCTGTTTTCTTTGAAGTCGATGTTTCATCGAGAATCGGCATGGCGATTTCTTCCCGAAGTTCCTCAGCGACAGTTTCTGGCCAGCACTCCTCAGCCACAGCTTCTTGACAGAAGTCGCCCGCAGCTTCCGGCAAGCATTCCACGGCAGCTTCTTGCTGGCATTCCACGGCAACTTCTTGTTGGCATTCTACGGCAACTTCTTGCTGACATTCCACAGCAGCTTCTGACTGATCAGTCCTTTTGAAAAAATTCGCAATGCAGCCACTTCCTTTCGAATCTGTGGTTCGAATTTTCTTAACATAATAATCGCTATTTCGCAAATTTCTTGTAGAAAGAGGTCGGCCACGCTTCATATTTAAAGGCAAAATTTCTATGGCTTAAGCCCCGAAAGCAGAAAGTGAATAAAACTGCAACGTACGTCGCAGAACAATCAGAGTCCTTGCAGAACAATTTTAAGTTTGAAACAAATGCCCGCGAGTGAGAAAAAGAATTTCACCTACGGGATGACATGTTCTGCAGAACAAAACGACTTTATTGTCCACCCTTCCCCCCCCCCCTCAATTTTCTCGGAACAACATTTCCCCGAGCTTCAGTTTCTTATAGAAAAACTCCCCGCGTTCATAGGGGGATCAATCACTTGTACGTTTCCCGTTCTGGAGCGCTTTTCTTGCTGAAAGTCATTGATAAAGTTACAAATTTTGAATGTATCCTTGGTTTGAAAAATAATTTTTTTCGTCATCGTCATTTTGCAATAAATGTGTAGTATTAATTTTATGGGTTTTTTCTTTTATGTCATAATGGAAATTTTGAAAAAATGTCTGCAGAACATTTGTTACTGTCAAAAGTCCCGTTGCAGAACATTATATATTATTCTGCTTCTGGGCCTTAAGCTTTCATTGCAGATACGCACATGGTGCTAGGGTAGGAAAAACAAAATATATTCGTTCGTTCAGAAATTGGTTCTTTTGAAACTGGAAATATTATGAAAGTTCAGGTTTTTTTTATATGGAATTTTGTGAAAGGTCCGTTTGTTGAACATGGAATTTTGTGAAGGGTCCGTTTGTTGGTTATGGAATTTTGTGAAGAGTCCCGTTTTTTGGACACGGAATTTTGTGAAGGGTCCGTAAACGGATCCAAATTACCTTCTGCATAGACCCCTGATAGTGATGCATGTTTAGTCTCCCCCCCCTATTTTTTTTTACAGCAGCACCTAAATCCATGTAACATTTAATATAATTTTCTTTAATAAAAGAAAAAGCCTTTGTCCTAAAATTTGTGCATTTTTTTATTTTCCAAATCGTATGAATTCTATGTAAAAGTAATGATTTTTTTTTTTTTGCCGTACGTGTAGCTACTATAGGCCTTTAAAGAATTTTTAAAATTGGAAATAATCCTGGATTTTGATTACATTCCTGTGATATTTGTTTTCCAATCATAATTATTTTAGACATTTAGAAAATAATTAGCAGATAGTAAGTTACAAAAAAATTTCCCCTAAATTTAATAAGAGAGCTTCGTGATTATGCATATCATTGCAGAAATATGTTTTTTAAATGCTTACTAAAACACACTTGATGGTTATAAATTTAAATTAACTTTTGCTCTACATTTTCCAATACCTTTCTTCTCTATTTAAAGCAAGAAGGCATGGTTAAAAGCCAAAAATTATGCTTAATCAAGGTACTTTCTAAAAACGAATATAAATTCTTTATGCATTAGTACACCATTTATGCGATCACCAGGAAACTTTGGGAAATTATTGAGTGTACTCCCACAAAAGTTTCTGGCATAATTTTTTAAAACTATTTTTTTATTAAGTAACAAATATTTTACAAAATGATTTCTAATAGGGCTAACGCTCTGAAATTTTCAACATAAGTAGTTTTGGCCTTTTAATTGAACTTTTGAAGAACAGATTTTAAACATTTGATTGACTTTTTTTTAATTAATTTTTTTACAAAACCATTTCTAATAGGACAATTTTTAAATGGCCATCAGTGTAAACTAGCACATGAACATTTTAGGATGGCCCCCATGTGTTATCAGCAGCCATTCAATGCCTTCAGTCAGTCCCTGGTCTGTACGGGGTACGTTTGAACATGAATGCACAAACATGACAGGCAGTTTCTGTAGAGGTGATCTGCATATTGTGTATCTTTGGAAAAAAATCCCCGAAAATTTGCATTTTTTTAGAAAAGGACAGGAGAGGGTCTATTTTTGAAGAAAAAGTGCTGGATTTTTAAAGATACCTATAAATTTAACCATGGTATGCCGATGCGTGAATTTATGCATGAAGTTAACTGAGGTGAATTGGTTTTTAATGCGTGTTCATACAGATTTCAAGCATTTTTGTAAACTCTGAGCACATGTAATTTAAAAAATAAAGTATCTTTCGCCTAAAAAATCTTGTCTTTTATTAATGCAGAAAGCAATCAAAGCTTGCAAAGTTAAACTTTTTTGCTCTACAGTTATATGTCAATTTTACATATAACAATGAACTATAATTATGACATTGTTTTCAATAAAATTTTGCATATTTTAAAGTCTCCAATATAAAGCTAAACAAATTTTAAAGTCTCCAATATAAAGTTAAACAAGTTTGAATTATGACTGTTCTTAACAAACAAATTGTTATTAATAAAATATGTTTCTAGTTGAGTGACAGTTTTGTTTTCTTTGCAGGAAAAAAGAAAAGAATCACATTCATTGAGTGCAATAATGATATCAATAATATGATAGACATTGCTAAAATTGCTGATTTGGTAATGTATTTTGACTTCTTTGATAGCTTTTAAAGCATATTATTTACTCTTGTCATAGTAAACTTTTAAATCTTTTAGATTATTTTTAAGAAAATACGTATTTTGTTTAAGCATGTATAATTTTCCTGTCTTAAAAAGCAACATTAAGTTATTGCTTTGATATTTTTAAATAGCAATCTTTAAATTTTTGTCCTATTCAAAAGTTGACCTATACCATAAACACCAACTTTTCACTTTACCATGAAGGTGAGACTCAGTGAATAAACCCAGATGGGGGAGGGGGTGATTGGCCCAAGATTTTGTGACACCACTTTTTTCATTCATGATCTACCTACTGAATATATTGAATTTTCCTTCATAACTTGCAATAAATGCTTCGCAGACTATATTATTTATGTAGCATAGTTATTTGGATAAAATTAGTTCAAAAATTTTTTATGGGGAAAAATAGGAGAACTAACCAATTAATTCATCATTATAAAATTATTTCAATGTCATACATAATTTTAAAAGGTATATCCTTATGATATTGCACTAAAAAAAAAAAAAATTTAGTAATTAACTTTTAGTTAACTACTAAATTAAATTTTAGTAATTAACTTTAGTTTTCTTCATGTCAAAATGAGAATTTATAATTTAAAATAAAAAATTAAGGTAATTATTTATCTAAAGTTAAAATCTGTAACATGGATAAACCAAGAATACTATTTCACTAGATTTGGAGCTGCATTTTTATTGTAACATACTTTATTAAAAAAAAATTTTATGTAACAACCACAAGAAAATATCATTTGGATGATACTATTTGATTTACTGTTTAAAAGCAACATTCTGATTGATTTAATTTTTTTCTCAGTTAGTATAGAAGTTATGCATAGTATAAATAAAATATATTAAAGAAATATGTTTAAATTTTTAATAGAAAAGTAAAAAAAAAAAAAAAAAATTATTGGATTTTGTTGAGAAAAAGTGCAATGTCTTTGATTTCTTTAAAAACCCTGTAAATTTAACAAAACGAATAATACAATAGTAATCTGGTACTTTACTTATAAACTTTCTAACAAAAAATTCAGAAGGTGTCGGCCAAATAGTAAAACATAAACAAAAGCTTATTTCAGGTTACAAGACTTGCCCATGTTTTTTTGTTTTGATTTATACCTAATTAGCATGAGGATAATAAGAATGAAAAATAGAAAACACTTATCCTATTAATACTTTTTGAAAACGAGGCATTGGTTGATTGACAGTTCTTGCTTAAATTTCTCACTATTTTCCTTTTAATACCAATTTGCAGCTAAACAGATTTGAACTTGTGAATAATCTCAAACATTGATAAGCAGTTAAAAAGAGTACTAAAAATATCTTTTATGAGTTAGAAGCGCATTATTGCACATTTTTTAAGCGGAGAAGAATGTTAACTTTGCTCTGCTGTTGGGGAGCACTATCGTCCCCTTTGGCCTCTTGTATTTTACGCCTATCTTCAATACAATTCAAATACGGTGTATAGTAATAAAATTCTGAAGATCAGCATAAAAAACAATTATTTTTAATAAACTATACTTTGATAATGTTTACTTTTTAGGCATTGCTTTTAATTGATGCAAATTCAGGATTAGAAATGGAAACATTTGAATTTCTGAATATTTGCCAAGTCCATGGAATGCCTCGCTTGATGAGTGTTCTAACCCACCTCGATCTCTTCAAAAACAAGAAAACTTTGCAAAGACGGAAAGTGTTTCTCAAGAAAAGAATCCGTACTGAAATTCCTCGTGTAAATATTTTTTTTTTTTAAAAAACAGTAACTGTGTAACTTTTTTCAATAACAGTCGAATGTTTTTCAACAATAGCTATTCAGTAATTTATAATTATTAATGATTTATATAAGAGAATTCTAATTACATATGTTACTTAATGTTTGTTACATTGATTAATTTGTTGGAGTTTCTTTTGGTATTTATAAGAATTTGGAAGTATTCAAATGAATATTTGAAAATGCTATACATGGGTTTTTGAAATAAAACTTTATTAAAACATCTGTGAGTGCGCAAAATCTCATGTTTGTGTTAAAATTAGTTTATTTTACTTTACAGCATGTATATTTAAATTTCAACTCATTGATATGTGACACCCTTTTATTATGCAAATTTAACTTTTAACTTTTTAAACACTTTGTTCATTTATAGTCTAATGATTTCAATTATAATTAACATATAACAGTTTGTCTACATAAATATACCAGGTTGAGTTGATTCACATTATTTGTTACAAAGCTAGTTTTATAAATTTGGTTTAAAGTTGTTTTTTGAAGTTCTATCATAATAGCTATAATGTTGTATTTCATTAATATATGTTTCTTTTATTGAATAAAATGTTTCTAAAATCTGAAATTTATATTTTTGTTTGCCATAAAAGTTTTATTATTTTTGATGCCCCTCAATGTGAGTTTATGTTTCTATTTCAGTGTGAAAAGATGTTTTATTTATCTGGAATACTCTATGGAGAATATTTGAAGAATGAGACTCATAATTTGGGGCGTTTCATTTCAGTAATAAAATTTGAACCAACTTCATGGAAAAAATCCCATCCATATGTGTTTGTAGACAGGTATTGAGAATTTTATGTTTTTTATTGTAAAGTAATTATATTGAAGTGACTTAACTTGACTTCCTTTACAATTCTAATGATTTTTACGTCTAGGATAGAAGATGTAACAGACCCAGAGTCGCTGTCTATAGACCCTGACTGTAACCGAAAAGTGTGTCTCTATGGATATGCAAGAGGTGGAGCTCTGAAGAAGGATAGTTATTATCACATCCCAGGTATGTTTCAATTGTTGATATCTTTTTAAAAGATCTAACAGCAATTACTCGGATGTTAATTTTTTGTTTTTGTGGAAATAGAAATAATCATTTTCATAGATTTTGCCCTTATCTTTGAAGGGTTAATAGTAAATATTATATATTTCTTCCATTACTTTTAATGTAGTACAAAAATTGACCTAAGATTAATTACTTGGATTTGCTAATTTGAATTAGTTTATATACTTTAGGGATTCAATTAAATGTATTTTTTATGAACTTCATGACATCTGTGTTTTTGTTTACAAGTTGTATGCCGTTAGGTTAGTCGTAATCATATCAAAGCTCAAAATTTAGAATCTATCAAGATTTTACTGTTTTATTAATTCCTTCCAAATTATTTAAAAAATATGTTTTTTGAAACTAAAATTGGTAGATGATATTAACAGACTAGTATTAAAATATAAAATTTCTTCCATAAGCACAATATGTACAGATTTATACTTAAAAAAAATGTATAACTCTGAATTGAAGTTCTACTTAACATGTGTTAATATGGCCCTTATATTTCTAGGATGTGGAGATCACTTTATTAAGAACATCCATTTCCTGCCCGATCCATGTCCGTTACCAGATAAACAAAAGAAGCGCTCTTTGAATGAAAAGGAAAGACTCATATATGCTCCTATGAGTGGCGTAGGTGGTATTGTGTACGATAAAGATGCTGTGTACATTGAGATGAAAGAAGACCCAAACCAAACAAAAGATGAGGTATTGACTTTGCCTTCTTTAATTTTGAAATGGAAACTGTCTGCATTTTATGTACCTTGCAAACCTTGTTGACATTGCAATAGCAAATATTTCTGTTTTCTTCTGTTTCGTGTTTATTTGTTTCTTGATTAAAACCAACATTTTGATTGTCCTTTAACTTTCAAAATTTTGATGATTTTTATTTTAAGTAACATTATAAACAGTTTTAATGTAAATTTCCTTTAAATTCAATAATGGTTTCATCAAAATGATAATGGTATTATACTGTTCAATATAAAAAAAGATTTATTTAAATTTTTGATGTGTTAAAAGAGTTCTGGATGTTACTTTTTCAAATGAGGAAAGTTGTCTATTTCTAAGGAGTTTAACTTGTCATTTAGTTGGAAATTGAGTTCTGCGAAATTATAGTTGTATATTGCTTTATTTTAAGGAAGAAAAGCCGTCAGATAAGTTGCTACGCTCTATGGCTTCTGTTCATCATACTATTGATGAAAAGATCAAAGCTGCTTCATTTCAACTTTTTCCTGGTGAAGATCCATTAGTAGATGGGGATGCATTCTCTAGGTAATTGTATATTTAACATCCCTAACCTATTGTATGGATGCCAAAATTTCTTTGGCATTTTATTGTTTTTCTTTAAAAAGTTATTTACTGTTATATTTTCTTTTTTTTTTAAATTGATGCAAATTATCTATCAGTAATATACTTTTATTCAAAGTTTCTGACTTATTTTTTAAAGTGTCATTTCAACTTAAATTTTGACTCAGTCATATGGAATCGACTAAAGCAGCCTTTTGCGGTATAACATTTGGAACAGCCCTTTCATTAGGAAAATCTATCTGTTCAAGAGGCCCATGTTCAAAAAGTCAATCAAAGTATTTGATGAAATTAAGAGATATCTGTACAATTATTTATACTTTAGATATTTTTACTTTCAATTACCCATATATTAACATAGGGTAATGAAAGTATTGTTTGTGGTCAAAAAGAATTTAGATTTTTTTGTGTGTTTTGGACATCCTGACTTAAAAAAAGTGGTATAGGAAAAATGTGTGTCTGCATGTATGTGGTCAGCATAACTCTAAAAAAAATTGACCTACAATGTTTAAATTTGGTATGGGCTAATGGTGACCATGGGACATGTCATTAAGGTTTTTGTCAATATTGCGCTTGCACAAAACATAAAAAATTATGTTTTTCAGCAATTGTTAAAAATGTCTCTAACAATTTTGATCAGAATCGCTATGGTAATGCATACTAAGGTGTTCTAAACATCTGCACCTCCGAAATCCCCGTAAAAATCCTATAAATGTGTAAAAAGTTGAAATATGAATGTCTTTTTCTCAGAGCTCTCTTCACTTGAACATTGCTCATCAACAACCTTTTTTTTCTATCTTCCCTGTTTCACATACAAGAAAGGATAATGTAAGAATTATCAAAAATTGTATCACCATTTTGGCGTCCCCCCCCCCCACCAAATTGGCCATTTTTCAAAGAAATGAAAACATGAAAATGGCAATACTATTCCACGTCAAATTTAAATGTAGTGACCAGTACTATAGTGTTATTAAAAGTTGTGCGATTTAAACTTTTTTTTTCAATGTTAGTGATGAGGAAGACAGCCAAGATGAAGACGAAGATGAGAATGATGCAGATTTATCTGGTGACGAAAAGTGGCAGGTTCAAAATGAGGACTCGGGTGATGATGATGACTTAGGTGATGATGATGACTTAGGTGATGATGATGACTTAGGTGATGATGGTGACTTAAGTGATGATGATGACTTAAGTGATAATGACTTAGCTGGTGGTGATAATGAGCTTAATGTTGGAAAAGAAAATAAAGCAAAGAAACGGAAGGTTAGCATTTGTTTCCTTATATTTATTGCTATTTCTATGTACAAAGTTCTATGTTGTTATACTATGTTATTTGACAAAGCTTATGATAGTTAAAAATTTCAAAACTATTATTGCAGGTTACTTTTGCTAAAGATCTTAATGGTGATGGATTGAATGATAGCAGTATTTCGGATGGATCACTTTCAAATAATGATGCTAATGTTAGCAACAAAAAGAGAAAAATGGAAATAAGCGATGGCAAAAATAATGATATAGAAATGGGTATGGGTTTTATTCTGCGAAAAAAAATTTCATTTACTAATTTTATAAAATATTATATATTGATTATTAAAATATATATTGATTATTGATTATTAAAATATAAAAATATATTATATTATATATTGATTATATAAAATATTATATATTGATTAACACTTTTCGTATTTCTAGGTCAAGCTAAATGGAAAGATAACTTAATCCAAAGAGCTGCTGATGATTTCTATGAAAGACAGAAAGAAAGCTACAGCCTTCAAAAACTAGTTTATGGCCAACGTAAGATTTTAACATGTGTATCGTGTTGTAGTTAATTTAAACAAATAGCTTAGTAGTTCTAATTTTTCAAAATTATCTTATATTCCCAAAATCCCTACTATAATTCTTTTTGATTTGATAGTTTATGAAGACAAATACAATTTGAGTTACAAAAAATTTTGAAAAAAAATACCAACCCTAAAAGTTTTGTGATTGTAATAATCTATGCTTATTTATATTTTAAAAATTTTATTGAACATTAGCAATTGAACCTCTGATGGTTGGTTTAGTAACTTTTTCCATTGAACTAAAATCCAAAGGTCGTTTTTAGAAATCCATGTCAAAACAACTAAATGGTAGATTTAAAAGTAGTTACAACCTTACAAAATCCTGTAAAATATGGTTGTAAATAAGTTCAAATACTTAAACACTGTCTTGTCTAGGGGTATTTATCCTATATGCTATTATGTGATAATTTATATTCCAATGGAATTATGCCATCTTACGATCCTTTCTTCTAATCTAATTTTTCTCTTGTATGTTACCTTAAAGAAAAATAAAGGATATTCAGGGTTTCTGAAAAATTAAAATGTCACAAATCCATGACTTTCCAAGACTGAAGCAAATAATTTTCCATGACACAAGAAATCAAATCACACATACAAAAATAATAATAATAACCTATAGGAATTTTACTAACACGAACATAGTAAGTAAATTAGTGTACCATAAAAGGATTTTTATAAAGTTCTGTTTTAAATTAAGGGGGTCTGGTACAGAAAATAAAAAAAAATTATGTATATTTTTATGTCAAAAATGTATCTTATGTATGAGATACTATTTATATATCTTTGAGGTAACGTTTTTTTAAATATTGTGTTTAGTTATTTTTAAAAAAATTAAAAACCAAGAAAAATCCATAATAGTTGATGTTTGCGTATTTTGATATAAGTCAAGAAAAAATAATTTTTTTTTAAGTAAATTCTTTCTGTAATACATAATTATATAAAGAAAATTTTGTCTTCACAGAATTGTAATAGGTGTATTAGAAAAAATTCTCAAAGTTGAAAAATTGAATTTTTTTTTATTTTATCCTTTACATTAATTGTTATATTTTGACACAGAATTAAAAAAATAAAATTCTGTGAAGAAAAAATGTTTAAAACGATATAAATTAAATACTCCAAAAATTTGAATAGCCAATTGTTAATGGTTCTGGAGATATATCGATTTGAATATGCAACATTTATGAAAAATACTAGTGATCAAAAAACATACTCTAAGCAGACGCTTCAAGACGTTGCACCCATTATTGATGTTTAAATAACAGGTAATTTTGTGGCGTTCTAATCACCGGATGAATAAGATAAGAACATAATTCTCTTCAGAAATGTATGAACTATTTTTTAAATTAAAAAAATTTGGTATGTTTGACGAAATTTCGTACTGGATCCCCTTAAGTAAAAAATCCTTGTTTCAGTAACTTCCAAATCAGAAGAAAAAGGGAAAAATAATTTTCCATTCTTTGATATTTCAGTCACAGTGTTAAAAAAGCTAATCAATCTTTAATAATAAAAAAATATTTAAAGAAAGAATAAGTTAATAATAACATGCATTACAGAAGAAGACAGAATTTTTTTTTTTTTTTTAAATGTATGCACAAGCATATCAAATCTGTTCATTTCAGTTCCCATATTATGAAATATTTTTCACCTATGAGACCTTACTCGTGTGATGTTACAAATTGAGAGTTCAGAAATGTTTTCATTGGCCTCGCTTTTTAATTGTGACCGTTATTTCCATCAAAACGTAAATAAAAACCTATAAATTTTCGATGAGCTAAATAACGATTATGTCGTTTATGATGTCACAGTTATGTGATTTTACTTAAAATGTTTAGAAATCCGTGAAATTCACTGTATTTCTATAACTTATGGCCCTTTTTTTGCTCAAAATCATGACTTTCCATAAGAAAATGTACTCAATGTCCAAATTCATGACTTTCCATGATATTTCCTGACATTCCATATGCACGGAAATCCTGGATGTAGGATCGACATTCACAGCCAAATCATTGAATGTTGTATACATCTGATGTGTATCTCATGTATAGTTCTCTGAGGCAAGTTAGTTAGATTTGGTCAGTGATTCTTGAATTTTTTTTATAAAGAATGCAACTGTTAGAAACTAGTATCTTAAATTGCAAACTGAAGTATTCGTTTAGAATTTCGACTGCTATTTTTAGTGCCAAATGACTTAATGTGTTTTAATCTTGGTACATTTTCAGAGGCTACTTCCAAACAATTTTCAAAATTATTTTTGTGAAATCATTTTGGTAATATTCTTGTATAAGTTCTGTGCAGAGATACAAAAAAAGGACTCATGTATTTTTTCAGCAAATACATAATACAATTTCTATCTGCTTACAACTTTTAGACTATATTTTTCTTCTAGCTATAAAAAATAGTATGCTTTTAGCTAATTTCTTGTTAATCCAATCATAATTCTGAATGTAGGACATGGGAATTTTTTTTAGATATTGATAATGACTAATATTTTTAATCTTTTTATCTTGGATGTAAAATTCTCTCTAAATATGCATCAAGGTAAATAAATACTTTAACTTAGCAAAACGACACTAAAATACTTATACAGAAAAGCAAAGTCTAAAATAATCAGTCAAATTTCTGACACTTTCTACAATTAATACACATTTTAAGTATATTTAGCAATAGAATCAAGTAATTTTTTTTTTATTTACTTATGAATACTGTTAAAAAATTTGAAATAATTATTTTTGGAATAAATTGTCAATAAAGTCAATATCTACCATACCAGACTTTGTGAATGTTATCACTAATTTAACTAGTTATATCTTTGCTAATTAACTTTGTTATCTTTATTCATAGACCCTCACATCAGTCTGCGTACTTCTGTAAAAAAAAGTCTCCTACTGTTTTATTGGAATATTTATGAATGCATTTCAACCCATAAACCATAATAACTAAGATAAAACACAAGAGCGTCAAAGGCTATAGCAATTACTTTTTACACAAAAGTGGCATTCTGAATAGTTTAATTTCTGTCATCATTTAAAAGATGACAATGTACACAGTTAATGTGAACCTTGACTCTTGTCCTTCAAGAGCGGTGGTGTTTTTATGCCTTCTAGACTCTGCACCTATCATTGTGTGTTATGGACTTATAATATACACATTAGTGAAATCACAGTCTACTAATTTTAAAGAATTTTTTTTATGCTATTACAAATATCTTTTGCTTAAAGATCGGGTTCCTGATTATCCTGTAAATAAAAGCTGAAAACTTTTTACATATTAGGTCAAATTGAGGAATCAGAAGAATCTGATTCTGAAGATGAAGTTGGAGGTCTATTCCGTCTTGCTAAGCATGAAAAGGAGGAAAAACAGGCACAAGGCGATAATGCTCTGGACTGCACTAAATTCCAAACTTCTGTTCAAAGAGACTGGTCTGACAAGAATGTAAGTCAATATTTTTACTTTAGTGCTTTAAAAGTTTTTTATGCATGAATGATACTTTTTATGAAGAATAATACTTTTTTTTAGTTCAGAAGTAATTTCATAATGAAATTAGTTTGTTATTCACTACTGTATTGCTCTTTTTTATCATTGAAATATTTAATGTTTTTGTTTTTTTATTAAATTAAAAGTCGGGTTTTTAAGCAACTAAAGTGCTGTGACTATGAAAACTTTAAAATGTAATTTTCTTGATTATAATCATAATTCATACTTACATTATAAATAAAGTTAGCACTTGATCTTATATTAACCATTTACCATATTAAAGCATCAAATGCCTTACATTTTCTTTTTATGCTTTATCAATCGGTACAGCCTCTGATATGAAAATCTAATATAAACAACATATATCCTTGTATTTCCAGATATTAATAATGATACAAGATTGCTTCGTTACTGGTAAATGGGATGACAATACTGATGCTGCACGTTTATTAAATGATGAAGATGGTAATTAAATTTAAATCCATTATTTCCAAATTTTAGTAGTAGTTCTTAACACGATTGATAAATCTTATTAATGATTTCTTTTTTAGATGAACTCTATGGTGATTTTGAAGATTTAGAAACTGGAGTAGTACACAAGGGACATAAAACCGAAAATGCAGAATCTGATGGTATATCATTAGTTTTTTTAATTAAGTAAAAAATTAACTATAGATGATTGTTTGGTTTGATCAAAGTATTCTAATATATGATATTAATCAAACAATCATCGATAAATATTGCAAGATATTTACAGTTTGGTAAATGAAATGTAAAGCATTTTCTATTAACATAACTAGTTTTCGTTCTTATTATGCTTGTTATACCCTTGAATTTGTACTCTTTTGCAATTTATAGGATTATATATAAAAGGTGATTCAATGCCATTCAATTTTCTTCTTGTTTCTTTGGAAACTTGCACTGAGTGTGAATTGCGCTTGCTAAACCCTTATAAGTGTAACATTAGTGTGTATAATTTTCATAATGTTCGGTGTTCTTAATTTTGCAAAATATTTCCCACCTCAACTAGATTATATTGACTTGAGCTAATAGTGGGAAAAAGACCTGTAGATGTTACTTTAGAAAAGATGATTCAATGCCATTCAATTTCTTTCCTGTTTCATTTGAAACATGCACTGAGTGTGGGAATTGTGCTTACTAAACTGGCCTTTTTCGGAATCTAGTTTAAGAGACATGCTTAATGTGAGGTTTTCTTATATTGAACTTTAGCTCCTTAATGGATCTCTTGGAATTCCTGATTCTTCAGAATTTTTTTTCAAAATGTTAGAATATTTTTATACTAACTAGATTGATTATCAAATACAAAATTTGTGATTTTTTCAAGTTGCCTGGAATATAGTTATTAGAAATTTCTGTTAAAAAAACTTAACTCAAGGATTTCTCATGAAACTTTTGCTTTCAAAATAGGTGTGAATATTTTGTTGGATTTATTTCCTTCCGAAGTATTATTTAACCCACTGGCTGTCATATATGCGTCATTTGTTCCTCAGTTTTTCCAGCAATATACAACATTTTTAAATTTATAAATGTTGTATGATGAAGGGGTAAAAGTTAAGAGGCTCTTTAGACAAACAGCAGATTTACTCGTTCCATTAGTTATAACTAGGTTCTTAAACCTAAACTAGAAGAGGTTACTTTCATGTCCGTTCACCTTCACTCCCTAAATCATACTCCTCCGTCGGCAATGAAGTCGCCGCTAGGGGATTACTTTAAAAGCGCCCTCTATATCATTTAGGATGATACATAATTAAATTTAAAATAGAGTATTTTTTAAATATTTTTATTAGGATGATAGTTTTGAACCTATCTAAAACAAATGAATAAAACATAATTAAAAAAAATTATATATTTGAATTAGAAATATAATTTTAAAATTATTGCAGGGAAAACAACTGTTGAATTTCGCCCATTCTCTTGACCGTCAGTGGGTTAAACCAATATTTAAAAAAAAACAAAAAAACAACTATGTATTAGTAGAATAGAGTTTCAGTTGTAAAATACCATGTCCATGAATCCAATACTTAATGTGTATTTTGTATTTTAATTCCAAGGAGAAAATAACGAAGATGGAAATGGTTCAGAAAATGAGGAAAAAGACAAGGAAGCAAAAGTCCAGCAAGAGAAAACTCTTCAGGAAAAGCGAATGGAGAAAAAAATGAAATTGAAAGAACAATTCAATCAGCAATTTGATGATGCTGAGGGGCGATCTTTCCATGATGATCTCAAAATGGAAGCTGATGCTCAAGGAGAGGTATGTGCTGTTTACATTCTGAAGCTTTTTTTTAAAATTATTGTTACAAATTTCCATTAAAGTTGTTCAGCTGTCTGCTTAATTTCTACTTTATTTAATTTTTTAAATATGAAATTGTGATTTATTTGGCAACCTTCAAAGCATGCTGTCATATTTCTTAAAAATATCAGTATGATTTAAAAGCTGTTAACTTGATTAAATTTTGTGTTATTTTGTTCTACTTTTTTAAATTGTTTTGATTTATATATTGCCCGTTAAATCCAATGAACACTCGTGCATTGTGTTGAAGTTCATTTAAATGAAATGCTCTTGTAGCATGACATGATTCCTAGATTTTTATTGTCTAGTTAGAATTCAAAACTGTATGCTTATTATCAAAACAAATTTATGTTAAATCTGAACATTTAAAAAAATTATGATAGTTTAACATTTTGTATTTAAAAAAAAACATACCGTCCAAAATGACAAAAATCAATATTTTAGTGTGTTTTTTTATCAGTTTCTGATTTACAAAACTTTGTTGTTTTCACTCTGGAAGGTTTTATTATATTTTTTTCACAGATATGTTCAACTTAGTTTAATCATAGACATGGTTATCATAATTTTATGTTTAAAGTAAAAGTAGCAATAATATATTGTTACTACTAAAAATATCAGCAAATGCTAATGAGTTAAAACATCTTTAAGTTTAAATCTGAAAACAATTTATATTTTCATGACCTTTTTGACATGTTTTGATTTAATACTGTTTCTGTAAATATACAGTTACATAAAAAATTTTGCATTCTTTTTGGTTTTCTTACGGTTGCTTAGAAAATCGTCTCTAAAGTGGAAAATAAATATGATTGTTCTACAAAAATACCAAAACAATATGGTATTTGACAAATTTTCAAAATATGTTTTAAATAAAGCGTTTGTCCAAAATAAAAGACACTTATTTTTTCTTTTTCCAAAATAATGCTGCAAAGCACCAAAAATCGTATTTTAAAATGCAAGAAGAAGCTCCGCTTCTAAAATGCTGATCAAAAATCCATCTGACTGCGTGACATCACTATTGGATAAACAGCATCGCGAATAAGTAGTATAAGTATTTCGATTAGAAAATGCTTGTATTACTATTAATTCTTTAAATACTATGTATATGCCGCATTTGGCAATTATTTGTTGATGGTGTCAATTACCCTATTGTGCAATTATGCAATTTGAAAGGTTACCCTTGAAATTCTATCTAGTGGGAAAAAATCAAACTCGTAGTTAAACAATTATTTGTTCTTTTATTTGGTTAAAACACAAATGTATAATTTCATCTCTTGTCACTTTTTCTCCTTCAGCTAAATAAGACAGAATTTGAGGGACTTGATGATGAACATAGAGTTCAGTTTGAAGGTTTTAGGCCAGGTCTCTACTTGAGACTTGAAGTGGATGAAATGCCTTCTGAATTTGTAAAAAATTTTGATCCTTCATATCCTATTATCCTGGGATCTCTTCTAAAAGGAGAAGAAAAAATGGGATACCTACAGGTAAACCTTTTTTTGTGAATTTTCAAATTTGTATATTTACTTTTGTTGTGTTTTTCTATCTTTAAAAAAAATAGTACAACTTACGAACTTTATGTAAGGTTTTATAATTAAAAGCAATTTGTTTGATTTTAAAAATTAAAGCCAGTACTACTAAAATGTTCAGTTAAACATCAACGATTCTTTTTTATATCTAAGAGAAAATTATTTTTTTATCATCAACAAAATTACAAGAAGCCATCTTTGTAACCTTTTAAATGTTTGAGAGTTTAAAGTTTGGGTTTATACATGTTGAGCTGTAGAATTACAGAAATTTACCAGGGTTTTTACTTGAACTCAAAGTGTCTTTGAATACACAATGCAGATAGTTTGTATCCATTCAATGTAAACCATGTCATGAATTTTACGTTGATAAGTGTAATCAGATTCCGTAAGTAAAAACAGCGTAATACGAGCAAAACAATCAAACCTAAACAATCAATTAAGCAACTTATATTTAAAAGGCTAGATAGTATGTGAAACTTAGTTGGAAAAATTATGAAATTAAATAAATGTAATGGTGTTGTGGATATGAATTCATTAAGGACTCTTAATACTCAGACTATAAATAGTATTAATTTCCCCCTTTCATTGTTAAGAAAGAAACAATAAAAAGAGGTGTTCAATATTTTGAGTACCTTCTTATCGACAATAACATAAACTAGTTGGAAAAATATTAAAATTTGAGATAAGAATTATATCTATCGCATGAAGTGCAGAACATAGGTATTTGCAATGAAGTGTCTATGGTTTAGAGCAGGAAAAATAATTTGGTATATTTAACATTAGGGGAATTCTTGTAGAAATTTTTCGTGACAATTAAAAAAAAAAAGAAAAAAACAAACTAATTGTTAAGGTGAGATTGAAATCACTTGTAGGAATGCAAATTTGTAAATTATTAATATTTTCTGGTAACTAATTGCCTCATTTCTACAAGCAAATGAAATAAATTCGCTTAGACTCAAGGTTTTTATAAACAATTGGAGAATTTACAATAATCTTGTGACATGAAAAATTATTACTTATTGAATAGAGTGAAGAGCGAGAGTTAGTGCAAATAAGTTATGTTGAGCGGTATTGCCATTATTTGATAGCCTGTAAAAAAATGCACTTGTCACAATATCTAAATTAAAGATGCTCAGTTTCAATGCCTTGTGCTGAAAGATGGCACAAGTAAATTCAGCTTTGCAATTTATCTTGCTATGTAACATGGGCAAAAATATCAGGGTAAGTAGGGAAAAGTTTTTTTTTTTTTGCTACATATTTGTAGCAAATACACAAAAATAAATATTATTTTGAGTATTAATGTGCAAGATATATGATTAATCAGTGATGTAAAATACTTAATACATATTTTTTTTGTGTGGGCCAATATTTTGGGTATACCAGGTATTTACTGAAATTGGGTATTTATAATTTTCCTTTTTTTTAATTTTTTTTTATAATTTTTCTTTTTTTTTTGAAAGTCTGAAAAAAACTTTAGGGTCGAAATTTTTGTATTGTAATTTTGGGTTAGGTAGGGTTACAGGAAACAAGACATTTTCCCCCCTTTGGACTTAGCAAACCTATTTTTAAACTTGATTATTTTGATGGAATTACTCTCAGATGGATGGATAAGTCCAGAGATTGGTACTGGAAGATCATATGCGTTGTTATTGGAGCTAATGAAAATAGATTTTATTTCCTTGTCGTTTTGGATTTAAAAATCAAAAGTAGAAAATTCTATATTTGCTGAAAAATAGCTTCAGAACTGTGTCTTCTGTATCTACTGATAACACAAATTGGTATTCAAGAATTTGTATCAGAATTATCAGGGTAATTTATACTTGACATTTTAATTCTGTAATATAACACTCTATAAGGTGGAAAACATAAAGAGATATTATCAGCTTTTCATTGCACCACAGATGTACTGGGACAGGAAAAACACATTTTTTGTGTGGCTGTTATGACATTTTGAGTGTGTTTTAATGCAAATAAATATAATCTAAATTTCAGTATTTACTTGAATTGCTCAAAAGATGCTTTTGTTACCAGACAGGGGATTTAAAAAAAAATTTAATTAAAAAAAGCTTGCTTCAATTTCAATTAAACGTTTGTTAATAAGTTTGTATACCTAGTAAACAATCCTATATCTTTTGAAACAACATTTTGGCCGATATTGTAAGCTGAATAAATAAAGTATTAGCTTTATAGGGTGGGGAAAGGCTGGCACTGCTTCTTAAAAATTATTAAAATAAATAAATCTTAAAAATTATTATTACTTCATAATGGTTAGTTGAGGATTTATTATGTATTTTTCTTTACAGGCTAACATAAAATGTCATCGTTTCTATAGAAGAGACAATAAAAAGTTAATACTTAAAAGTCAAGATCCTCTTATTATATCACTTGGTTGGCGTCGCTTTCAAACAGCACCTGTTTACTATACGGTGGATCACAACTTACGCTGTAGATATTTAAAGTATACACCTGAACACAGGCATTGTATGGCTACTTTTTGGGGTAGGTTAATTTAAATAAAAAAGTATTTTTTTCTCTATATTTTTTGCATTACATAAGTTTTACACAAATATTTATTTCATTGCCAGGTCCTATAACCCAACAGAAAGCTGGAGTTTTAGGCGTTCAAACAGTACATGAAATCACTGTAAGTCGTAATTTTCTTGGTTTTATTAACATTTTTTTAATAAATTTAAAATAAAGCTGTTATCCACTAACAGTTCAATTATGCACTGTTTTTACATTCTCGTTAGTAATAGTAATTTCTCAACTCTGTTAATATTTTAATGAAGTTGTTTAAATCATTGTGAAAAGTTATATTTTGATTTAGAAGAAACATTCAATAACCAAAATATAATTTTTTTCGTGTTCCAGAGTCAATTTAGAATTGCAGCTGTTGGCAGCATTACAGAAGTAAATCATGTAACAAAGATAGTGAAAAAGCTCAAACTTGTTGGATATCCCCGGGAAATATTCAAGAAAACCGCTTTCATTAAGGTAAATATTATAAAAGACTTCATCTAAGTGGTTTTAGAATTTTTTAAAAAGTTCTTATAATTTATAGACCTTATTTACATACTGATTCCCTTTTGCAACATTAGGATATGTTTCATTCGTCTCTTGAAGTAGCGAAATATGAGGGTGCAGCTATCAAAACAGTTAGTGGCCTTAGGGGACAAATCAAGAAGGCACTACGAGTAAGTGTCTTTTTTTTATTATAATTAGTTTATGCATTTTCTTATTCATTATGAAAATTTAGTTTTAGGTTTTGTAGCCTAAACATTTCTCGAGATTATGTTTTGTGCTTTATGTATCACAAGTCCTGTCAGATTTGCATAATAAAATGAAATTTCACCTATATTTAATTTGATTTTTAACCAACAAGAGTTTTCCTACACGGTTAAAAGATCAGCCTTTGTTGTTTGTGTTGGGTAATTAAGTTTCAATTAAATGTTTTCCTATATCTCAATGTGTCACATTATTTTTATTTTCCATAGCCATATAACTTATTTTCTGATTACTTAACATGTTTAATGTCTTTTTTTCATTTACTTATTTATTTTTAATAATGCTCTTTCTTAGTTTCATCAGGAAGCATTCTTCTTATGTTTTATTCTCCTAAATTTAATGAACTTAAATGCAGATACAGTGCTTCATTATTAAATTTACTTACTGTCGTAATTTTTATTTAGTCACCACCTGGTGATTTTCGTGCTACTTTTGAAGATAAAATTGTGATGAGCGGTAAGTATTTTGAACATTTACTTTAAAAAGCTTTCCTCCTTCTTAATTTATTATTAATTTATCTATGTCTGATAATACTCTTCAGTATGCAAGATGCAACAAAGGACAGTATTGAGAATTGCAATATGATTCTAAATTCTTACACCTTTAAATTACCTTTACCTCTCTTTCTGCTAAAATTAGCCTTTTTTCTGTATACTTTAATCTGATTTATTAATATTTAATTATTTTAATCCTGTAGGTTGAGTTACAAAGTTTTAAAAAAAATTTAAATTGAAAACTTGCAATTTTATAATTGCCTGTTATATCTAATTTGTTGGAAATAAAATATCAAATTTTGTCACTATTTTGTGTTGAAATGGAAAAACAAGCAACATTCTTTACTATCCCATAAAGATTTATTTAAATAATTATTATGATAATACTTTCTTAGTCAATTATCCAGTCCATTGATTAAAATATGCTATTGTGTTGAGTATCTAGTATAATTTTTGATCTGCAAAATAATAATTTTGTGAAGAATCAGTAAAAAGATTAAAATTTTGTTGTGGCAGACCCAGTGGTTTAACATAATGAAAGTTTAAGTATGATTGTATTGAAATGTATGTAATTATTGTTTATATTGTTATCCAAAATATTAATTTCATTTTATTGTTTTTCAGACATTGTAAATTTGAGAACATGGGTAGCTGTACCAGTGCAACAATTTTGTATTCCGGTTACATCCTTGCTTTTGCCTCCTGACCAAAAATCTCAATGGCAGGGATCCAAGACTCTTGGTCAGCTACGTTACGAAAAAGGACTCAAAGCACCTGTTGTAGAAGATTCAAAATACATGGTTAGTATTTTGTGAGCTACCATAAATACTCAGAATTCTTTATTAACTCTTTAAATCAAGTATTTCGGTATATTTTGTAGTTTGAAGAGTATTTGAAAATATCGTTGTGAAATGAAGTAAAGTCATCTTTCTTTTATGATTCCGTCTTGTAAATAAAAATTTATTGCTTAGCCCATTGAAAGGCGACTGAAGCAGTTTGCTCCTCTTGTTGTGCCCAAGAACTTGCAGAAAGCACTTCCATTCAAAGACAAGATTATTCACAAGACACTAACAAAGAAGGATCCTGAAACTGAAAGGATAGCAGTCATCAAAGAGCCTAGAGAAAGAGAGGTAATCTGCTTTTCATTAGAATTCATTAAAAATTTAGGCTTTTATTAAATTTATTTGAAGGCTACTTAAGATTAATTGTCAGTCTTTCTCCTTTCAATGTACCTAATGCTCAATTTCTTCCAAGCTATTGATTGATTCAAATTGTTTTAATGCTCAAAATTGAAATTAAAAATTAAATGGAATTATTTTTTGTTTGTATGAAGATCTTACAATGAATTTTGAAAAGTGGCCAATACAGTAATTTTAAAACTTTAATAGCTTAGTAAAAAAAAAAGTTGAACCCTTTCAAATTTGTTAGGTGGCTTCTGTTATTGTTTGTATGCTAAGTACAAAATTTAAAGTGTGATAAATAACCATATTATAATCATAAAACTTTGCAAAAATAAATTAGTTTCTAGTGCATATACATTCAAGGTAAATAAGTTTTTCCTAAGTATTTAACTATCCTTTCCATTACCCATTTTTGTTGTTGTAGTTTTATGTTTCATTAGAAACATAAGTAGATTAATCTTAATATATAATTATAGGTTGTATTAAAACTGGTTAGGACAAAAGTTTTACAACTTTATTTATACTTTTAAGTAAGAAGGTAAATTGTGGTTGAAATTTTATGATGTTTAAGAAAATTTCTGAAAATTAAAAAATTTTAATACTGGTATTAAAAAAAATCTTCTACATCACCTTGAAAGTGTTTCCCCCTGCTACCTTAAAGGAATTATTTAAAGCTAAGTTCGGGCATGTCTTTATTTTGAATCCTGAAATCAAATACCCGTGTTTTAATATTATTTTTACATTTCTAGATATCGAAGTTCATGAGTATGCTGAAAACTGTGGATAAAATGAAAACGAAAAAACAGGACAAGGCCATGTGGTTGAGAGCTAGAACCCATCGTAAAGAGAAACGCAAGGATGAGGCTGTTCATCATCAAAAGGTCCAAGAAATGAAGAAGCGAATAATGCGAAGAAAACCAGCCAAAGCGCCTGATATGTGATGTATAGAACTGTACATAAAATGCAAATAAATGTGTATTTATTTTTATTGTTATGGGCGCTTGTGTTTTGGCATTATGTTACTTTTCTGTTTATAATTCCTGTTATCAACCATAAGCAAAGATTTGTGTTGTGCTTAAAGTAATATATGAAGTACAGTTTTGGGATATTGAATTTCCTTACCTAAGAAGTTTCTGATAAAACATTCCTTACTCCAAGATTGCTTATAAGGAAAGTTTTATTTATGTTTATGAATTTAGACTTTTTTTTTTGCTAAATTACAAATATGAACACATTTAATTAAAAAATCAAAGAATAAAATGTTATTCTAATTCCCTTAGTAGAATGATGTTACCAACACTTTTCAAGAATGCGTATATTGCAATTTATCAACAAATGTCTGGCTATAATTTCTTATAGTTTATAACTTTTTATTTTCCTGCTGCTAATTTCTTGTTTGACTGATTATCTCTCTTTGATTGTCTTATAACACAGTTTAGTAACATTTATAATACAATTAGCCATTTTTGATATTTTCATTTGATTGCTTTAAAAGATAAAGCAATGAATTGGGATACATGAATCATTGAAGCATCCTTATCTAGTGAAGCTAGATAATCATATCAATCACCATCAACTTTATTTTCCTGTCACTGTAACTTTCATTAAAGTGTTTCCTGCTAATTGTTGTAATATAGGCGTATCAAACTTTTTTCTTGGCGTTACATCTTGGGGCAATGTACACTCATTTTCAAAAGTCAAGCACAAAGTGGTTGACATCAAATGCTGCAAGTAAGTAGCTCTATGTTTATTCATGAAACAAAACAAAAAATTACAAACAGAGATAAAAGAAATATTGAAATTTCATAAATTATAAGATGACGTCATATTTGCATCATTAACAAAATGATGTTTAAATTCAAAACAAACAATAAAAAGCAACATTAATTGGGTATGTGAGCACCCCTCACCAGCATAGAAAGTGTACAGCATTTGTTACGAGGTGATCAACCACCTCAGAGTCCAGTAATCACCATTCCACCTGTAGTTCAGTTTCTAAATCTCTTGGAGATGGGAAACATCTACATACAGCACGGCCGAGAGCACCACAAATATTTTCAATTGGATTAAGATCCGGCGAGTAAGCCAGCCACTCCATACGCACAATCGCCTCACTCTTCTGAAAGTCATCAATAATGGCAACTCTATGGGGACGCGCATTATCGTCAATTAGAATGAAAGAAGGACCAACTGCTGCAGTGTACAGTTTTACAAAGAGTTCTAAGACTTCATCTCTTTACCGTACAGCCGTCACAGAATCTCGTCTGAAGATGTGCAAGTCGGTGCGATATTCCAATGAAATCACTGCCCAGACCATGATGCTTCCACCTTGGAATGCGTGATGTTCTGGGGCCCGATTGCGTGTGCCTTTTCCCCTCCAGACCCTTACACGCTTATCATCGGGTTGAAAGGTAAATCTGGACTCATCTGTGAACATAATGTTGCCCCAATCAGACACAGTCCAATTCACTTGCTGGTGTCACCCCTTTGTATTGGACGGATAAAGGAACACAAACTCATGGTACCCGGGCGTACAGACCATTCATGTGTAGCCTTCTACGAGCAGTAGTGGCAGATATTGTCTTACCAATGGCCACTGCAACCATAGATGTCACATGTGTGGAGGGCGATCTTTGATTCTGCTTGGCTACAACAGCAATATATTGATCTTCCACTGAATCGTTACCCTTGGACGACTGGCTACAGGTCTTTGGACTACTGTTTGGCCTTTCTGGAATTGTCTCTATAATCGTGAAATGATGGAATGTTGAATGCCGAAGAAAAGAGCAACATCTGTGATAGATTGTCCTGTTTCAATGCATCCGCCAGCTCTCAGAATCTTCCATTCATCTTCTGGAAGCCATAGAAACACGTCTCGCTTGAAAAAAAAAATCGTACAAATGTTCTAAACACCTTTCATCAGTACTTGCAACTCCTGTAACTCTTTACAATGCCAGCTTCTTATACAACTGCTAGTTTTGCACATTTCTCGACGAAAAACCGTGATTGGCTGTGACCTAACATATTTGCATACTTCCTTCTACCTTTGTAGCTAATTTTAGCTTCTTTAATTCAGATTGGCTTATGGAAATTAGCATTTTCCTCTCCGTGCTTAACTTTTGGAAGTGAGTGTATAATCTGTTTTTTCTGTCGAGCTCATACATTTGTAATTTTCTTAGTTTTTATATCTCCCTTGACACATTCAGTCCATCTAATATGAGATCTTTCGATTTATCTAGAACAAGTTCTGTAAATATGTCGCAATCAATTAAATATAATCACTCAAACAATATTTTAAGAATTTCTTGTAAAGTTTGTGATTGTAACAAATTATCTAGACATGGTTTTCTCTCATTGCACCTAGAATTTGTTAAGCAATTTGCCATTTTTTTTAAATTTCCATTTAAAATTTTCATTAGAAGAAATATGCTATATTTTTTATTTGTAGTCTCTTGGTACATCATGTTTTCATTATTCATCTATTCATTCTTTTGCTTTTTGTTCCGAAGGACTTGTTAATTTTTCGTCTTAATTTGATGATGAGATGACTAAAATGTGATCCAGATCTATGTTAGCTCCTCAGTAGTTATGAATGTGCAACAGAGGGTTTCTATGTCTTAAATATTCAGTTCTATTGAGATCATTTAGCTGCCATTATTACCACACCTGTTCTTTGAGATGCAAAATGTACATCACCAAAAAGATGCAGCTAACTCTATTGATAGAATAGAAATAAGATAACGTAAGAGAATTTGGTGGAAGTTCCAGTTGAAAGTAATAAAATCAAAGGTAGAGCTGCTAAGTTTATATTTTGATGGAAGAAAAGACGCTATGATGTTAGACAGAGAAGATGCTACTTTTAAAAATTGGAAGAACATCTTGTGTTATTGGCTGCATTTATCTTTTCTTATTCTGGACATATCACACCAGTTTCTGGTGCAAGCACTGGTACTTCCCAAAGCATTAAACCTCCTCAAAAATGAGTTGATATTCCGCTATTTGTTTTCAATTAGCGGATAGATGGGGGGTTAGGATTTTAGATGGGGCATCTGCACAAAATCAATTTTCAAACAAATGAGAAAAACCTCACCCGAGTATGAACAACTTACCAGTTAAGTATGTTCCAATATTAACGTTGTTAGAAGTTAAATGCTACTCTTTGGGTCTTGAATACAGATGTAGCAATAATGACAGATGAAAAGCTGGTTGAATGATTTGCTTTGGATTTTAAGTCTTACAATCACATTTTTATATATTATTCTTTAGAGTACAGTATCACTGGTTTTGTCCCCAACAATCCATGTAATAAAGCTTCTAGGGATTGCGGGCTCTTTTTTTCCATTATTAATTCTATATTAGGTCCTAACTTTAAACAAGTTTTGCAAGATCAAGATGTTTGAAATTTGGCTCAAAATATCAAAATAATGTAGATATTTATTTTCTCGATCCATTTTACCCAGTATGATAAAAATAAAGTTTAATTAGCGACCAAATCCAATATTCAGGGATGGCAGTTTTCCTCCTTTTTGATTTTTTATGCAACATTTTCCTTCTCTTTGTCCCTGTTTCGAGGATCCGCATTTTTCTAATCTGAACCAGTTTTTCCTGCAAAAAGTATACTTTTCCTCATGTCTAAATAAAAGATTTTCCCTCTTAGCTCCCCTTTCCTCACAGATTACTTAACTAACTCCTAATATTTGAAATGTAATTATTATTTAGTATAAGAAATTTCATTGTATCTTTAAAATTATTGAATCATCCTTCTTGCATACTTTTTTTATTGAATTTTTGTGTATTCCTTCCGCGAGCTTTTTTAATGAATTTTTGGATTTCCTCCTTTTTGTTCTCTGATCACTCTCATCCCTAAATATTTTTAAGGATTGTCATGCCAGGCAACTATACTAGGAGAGAATGTGCATTATTTATATTTCTGTGGGAACACCAAATAAGACTCAAATTGCACACACGTTTAATTAAACACGATCTTACTTTCTCACCTATCAGATGTTGAAAATATGTCAATCTTTTAAAAATGTCTCACTGATTCCAAAAATTTTAAATTCTTATTGTCTGTTTGTGTTCGCGTATTGCGCTAAAAATTACACCTTCTGTAATTGATTGTAATGAAGCTAGAAGGTTATAATAAAGGTATATTAGGGTAATAAAAAAAAAAAAGTATAAGTGTTTGCTAGGGTATGGAAGCTCGTAAAGCGAGAGTTCCTTTCCACTTGGTTTCGATGAAAAATGGTTGGCTATAGCAATTTACAACAATGGATATAAAATCCTAATTTTATTTTCTTGTTATACTACATTTTTTGTCCTTCACCTGCTCGCCTCCCGATGTGTATTACGATGAAAAAGTTTGGAGTCACTCGAGACGCATTTCTTATGAGGTCTGCATTTCAAAACATTACCCATGGTATCTCGTTATTAGTTTCTCTTCATCAGCTTTTAGATTACGTTTTGATACTTTTTTAAATGATTTGTATATTTGCTTGTCTAGATTGCTATTTTTAATTTGATTAAGTCAATTTTTCATAACCACTTCAATTGCAAACTTAAACAGATTTAAAAAACGTGTTCCTATTAACAGGGGCGTACTGGGACATAAAGTCGGTCAGGTGATAATAAGTTTATGCCAGCCTAAATTTTAATAATTTTTGTTAATAAAATTCTAATAATTGTATAATTATTTTTAATACTTAAGTATTAATAATATTATATTGGAATATTTATATTTTACGGCAAATATTTATATTGGAGAAGGGGGGGGGGGGGGAATATTCTTACCCGACCGACCCATTTTACCGACATCGGCAGGCCCGGTGAGTGCTGCGGACAATCCTATGGTTAGTACACTCCTGCATAAAAGTCTTTATGTAAATTATAAAAGCTGTATTAAAAGGTCAATAACTAAATTAAAAAAAATAAAAATAATAATAATAATAATTAACTAGCGCCTTTTTATAAGGAATTTTTTTAAGTTTTTAAAAGCTATCCATTAAAATTTTAACCAACCAACCAACTCTCATGGTTCCGAAATGAATTCATGTAACACATTCATGCATTATGCTTCTTATGAATGTTTTTTGGCCTTTTAAAAAATGAATAAATTTGATTGTATGGGAACAGAGCTTGGTTTTGTATGTAAAACGGCCTCGTAAAAGTTTTCTAATAATCAGACTAGAAATTTTTGTATAATCGAGTGTATAGCATTGCAGTTAAAATTTCCTCTCACACGTGGGCTCCTTATTTTTGTATACATAAAAAAGAATTTAGTGCAATTAATTTTTTACCAGTTTTAAGCTCCCTATTTCTGAGTGACAATGCAGTTGCTGTACCAATATTTTAGTTGTATTAAAAGCCCACTATGGAATTGAATCCCTGATCAAATGATAGTTCCACGGTTCATTCATTGACAACGCTAAGGAGTTTTAAAGAGGTGAACTTGTATCCCCTCCCTTGCTCAGGCAAATAATGGAAAAAGGTGGTAAAATTCAAAGAAAAAACGAAGTATATATAATATTTCTTGGACCAAACTTAGGTTCATGTGTAGATTTAAAAAATTATATTTTTTCTGTATGTAAATATTATGATACTGTGAAGTTTAAGCGAAGCTAATAAGCGAAATTATTAAACTAGACGGAAAGTGACGATATTTTTTGAGGGATTATTATTTTGAAATCCTTTATGTTAACATCTATTTTGTTTGTGTGTATATGTGGATATTTTTCTTGTGGGCAAATCTGTGGAGACTTAATAAATATACTTACTGTCATCCAATTAAGCTGAAACTTCGCAAATAGATTACTTTGTTATTGACAATGAACCTATCAAGTTTTGGGGAATAGCAGAAAAAGACTTTTTACTTACTTTCAATTATTTATATATATACATAGAATAATAAAAGTATAGTATACGGTAAAAAAAAAAAAAAAAAAAAGACGGAGCATTGTGGGTGACGGATAACAATGCTTTCTACTAGTCTCTATATGTCTTTTCAATAATACATTTTCCAAATAAAGTCGTAACAATGAAAGGTACGATAGTTAATTTTAACAGAGCTTTGATTCAGATCAGACAAATAAAAACTGATAATTTGACATTTATCGAGATTTTTCTTGAAATTACTGCTATTTCTGGTATAAAACGCTGTGATTTTGAAATGATTTACAAAATGGAGTTTACAATCGAAGGAGTGACAAAGCTGAAATACAATCAATCACTTGAAACAATTCAAGAGGAGACAGAACTTGAGGTTCTTGCTGAGCAGAATTCAGCAGTCAGCAGAGGGATCACATACGCTGGGATGCTGGAAGCAAGACCAGAAGAGGTGGCTTTAGTGCATCGCCACCAACCATCCCATATCAGTTGCCAACCCAGTCATCAAGGACCGAAAAGTGTAAACGCTTCAAACGCTTTATTTCCAAGCGCATTCTTTGCTGTTTCACCGGCTAAAAAAAAACTAAGATAAACAATTAGTGACTTTACTAACCTATGACTTCCTGAATTTTACTTCCTTACCATGACTTCCTGATTATGTCTTCCCAACTATGAATTTTTGACTATGACTTCATGATTATGCCTTCCCGACCGTGAATTTGTATCTAAGACTTCGTGTGTATCACTTGACTTTCAACTTATAGAGGATGCCTTTTGGATATTTTTAAAATACAATTTCCCAAATTGTGGCTTTGTGGATGAAACATAAAAGTTATACAGGAAATATGACTGCTGGGGAACCCGCCTTAAAGGAGTAATGCGTTCATGAACTATATACCACCTGGGCGAATGTGGAAATTAGGTCAATAAAAATATATTCTTTAAAGAAATAATTAATACGCACTGTTACTTACTGACTTGTGGCATAAAAACGTGACTTGCGACTTTGAAGTAACGGAAGTTTTCTTGTTTTCCATGGAAGTTATAGTTTTAAATTAAAAAAAAGAAGAAAGAAAAAAAAAGAGCCTGTTTCAGAAAGTTAATCAATATATTAATTTAAAACAGCGTTTCGCAGACTATATCTTGACGCACTGGTGGATCGGGAACAGTTTGCAGTTGGGTGAGGCTTTTGTATGAAAATTGTGGAAGTCATGTGAAGTATCTCAATTTTTTAAAAATAGAAAATGTTAATAAGCAGCTTCGTGGGCGGTCATTTTATGAGAAATAGCACCTTTAATATGAATAGTTTTTTTCCACATTTTTTATTTAAACTAAAAAGTCATTGGATTGTAAACGCTCTCAAACCATATAACAGGAGTAAATAACTTTTAGGAATCGAGATAATTAAATTAATTAATTATAAATGTAACTATTTTATATATATATATATATATATATATATATATATATATATATATATATATATATATATATATATATATATATATATATATATATAGTCAAAAGTAATGTCGAAAACCATCAAAAACATTTTTTTAATGATGAGAGAGGTGATGTAAAAAAAAAGTTGGTTTGTAGTTCAACTTTCTAAAGAAGTGGGTTCCGACCTTTAAAAGTTTGGGAACTTCTGATTTTAAACGTAAAGTTGTAATCACAAAATGGCAGAGAAAAGAAATCAATCTGGTCGCTAGTCCGTTTTTGAGGCACAATATGCCTTGAGAAGTTTACTTTCAGAGCTGCTATGAATGTTTCACCTCCAATATCTGTTACAGATTCAATGTACCAAGTTTGCTTGAAGGCACATATTCCCTATGGTATCCTTAGTATTTTTCAACTTAGATGAAAATTGACGTACCTAGGTCAACTCCTGTGTTGAGTAAACCATGTTTAAATTTGAATAAATCGACTGATTTTCTAATAGATATTCCTTTCATTGCTCATAAGGATATGCCTAAGTATTGCTTTAAGACATTATGAGTAATGGCGTACTAGGACATAAAGTTGTGCCGGTGTTATTAGATTTATGATTAATGTCCATCCCAAATTTTCAATATAATCATTAATCAAATTTTAATAATTTTTGTTAACAAAATTCCAATAATTATAGAAATATTTTGGATATTTAAAGTATAGTATTAATTAATATATTTTATTATTTAAATATATATATGTAATAATTTCAAATATTAACTGGTTTAATGATTGGAAGTTGAGTTATTAAAAAAAATGCTGAGATAGGCAAATATTTAGATTGAAGTGGAAAAAATAAAAAAATATATTTAAAAAAAAGAAAGAAAAAAAAAAAAAAAGGAAAAACCTTCCATAGCGAAGCGGCCCATTTTTTACAGATACTGACAGGTTCGGGGGTTGCACCGGACAACAGTACGTCCAGCATCCTCCTGCCTATTAAACAACAGCAAGAAACAGGATTGAAATACTCCCCATTTTCAACCGAAATTTAAAAAAAATACTATTTCGAAATTTGCTTTTCTAGTTCTAAGACACATAACAACACATTAAGAGCAAATTAAACCTATAATTTTTTTCATTTAAATATGGTTACATAACTGAATGTTCTGATCTTTACATAAAACTATAGAAATGTCATTAAATTTACAGAATATGATGCATAATTTCGATCAGCTAAAGGGGAAATTTCAAATAAAGTGGGTTCTTGACAGATACACTGCCCATCTATGCGGATAGTAGCCTCTGGGGATAGGTAGAAAATTTCAATAAATTAAATTTTGTGTGTAAAGCTGTTAGACTGAGAGGCGACTGCAATTTTTGGACCCCATTGAACATCATTCTGAATTTTTTATAGAAATTGGAGTAAAGTTAGTAGATTACGAAAATGGCCAAAACTGGTCAAAAATCGACTTTTAATAAGTTGAACTAAATCCAATAGCCAAATGCGCTATAACTTGCTAAATAATTAGCATTTTTTATTTTTTTATTTTTATTTGGTAACCTTCACTCTTTAGTTTTCAATTAAGAAGGTTGTAGACGATTCGGATGTGTGGCGATGGCTTACTTGCATCTTTCACAAATGAGCCAAATTGGCAATAAACATTACGTCACTGATAACGTAACTGATGTTGCCAATTTGGCTTACTTTTAAAAGATACAAGTTTCCCGAGCCAGAGATAAGAAATCGTTTTCGCTTTTTCTCATTGAAAATCAAAATGCAGTGGGTTGCCAGACGAAAAAGTTTGTCCTCTTTTTGGAAAATTATGACATATTTGGCAATCGGATTTTAATTCAACTCATTCCAAGTCGATTTTTTATCAGTTTCGGCCATTTTTGCCACGGCAGACCAGTGGATTCGTAACCTACTCACTTTTCTCCAATTTCTATAAAAAAAAAAAATTCAGAATTATGTTCGATGGGATCCAAAAATTGCAGTTGCCTCTCGGACTATCTGTCAATGGATTAGAACATTTCTACCGTTAACGGACGTTTTGTCATTTTTTTATGCTTCAAATTGGCCGACCGTTCGTGTCATATCGATCTAGTGCGTTCTTAGCTTTGGATCTGTATAAATGCAGTATGTTAGAAAACTTTTTTTTTGTGTGTCAGTGTGAAAAGTAAATTTGAAACGCATTGAGCAAACAGTCACTTCTGATGCCATTTCTTTCGTGCCCGAGAAGTTGTTCATTTATAGAACAAGGTTCTTCGACATTTTCTCTAGATATTTGCATACGCAATATACTTGACGAATGACGGTGATTTTCTAGAGATGTACCTTCTCCGGCATGAAAGAAATTATGTCAGAAGTGATGATTTGTGTTTGTTGGATGTGTTTTGAAGTTACTCTTTTTGACAATCCAAGAGTGGAATGTGCCATTAAGTTATATAACAAATACTGTTCGTCTTGATGGGTATTTGCCGACCAAACGGTATAGTGGTTAGCGTGCTAGTTTCTAGACCACGAGGTTGCGGGTTCGAGTTCCGTGTTAGGCATGGGTGTTTGTAAATGTATGTTGGCTTGTCTAATGACGAATGTTTCGGCGCATTATAGCCCTCGTGTTGCTGACGGCGCCAGATAATCTGAAAACAACCAACCAACTTGATGAGTATTATCAACCCTTTTATCTTATCTAAACCATTTCTTACAAAGCAAAAGGGTTGATAGTTTTAAGCGGCCTCTAGTTTAAGGTTTTGATAGAAGGCGCTTCACGGTTTTGTCTGTATGGATTCAAACCATCGTTTTTATAGTTATTAAATATCAAATCCGATTTTAGACAAGAGCAATTACCAGTATTCTAATTTTGAGCACCATAAGTTTCTATTAAGATTTTGAAACAATAAAAGTTACTATCAAGTTTTTTTTTAATTGTATTAGGATAAGAGAAACTTTTTCAGATTATCTACATTTCATCAGGAAATTATGAAATTTCACCAGGAAATAATGAAATTCTATCCGGTCAATTTAGGAACCAACTCACGCCATTCGTGTTTTCAGCTTCCGCCTCTCTTCTTCTGTCCGATCACGAGAAAATTTTCCCCATGACGACCATTTGGCGATCGTCACCGCATTTATCAAAGTTTCTGTACATTCTAATCTGACCCAAGATCAACGAAGTTGAAGTGGTTCTTCGGCATCAGTGACTTTCTTAAAATTCGGCAGGAGGCAAATGTCGTCTGTTCTAGAATCGATGGATGCAGAAAGAATATTCTTCAAGAACGTTATTATTTGAGAATTGTACGGTAATAATTATACGCTATGATGAAGGGTTTCTACAGCTTGATCGGAAGAGGGAGGATGTAACTGTTTAGATTAATTTTTAAAGAAGAGTAATTCATGGAGTGGTTTTGATTGGCGATGGTGGCGAGGATTTAAACTACGATGGTTCTTTATCATCTCGCCTTGTGCTGCTCCTGGTTGATCTTATCGTGGATGATATCAAAAGGAAACGCTGAAAAAAGAAGCTATATGACATGTAAGTACCAGGTTTTTCTGGGCATATATGTAATTCTTATTTAAAACATGATATATAACTTGTTTAAAAAGGTTGTCAACAGCTGAAATACTGTAGTATACTGAGAAGCTATTATAGAAAAGATATATCCTTCCGTTTTATTTGAGGTCAATATTCTTCGTTAAAACTACGCATGTTACAGGCTCGAGTGCTGTATGTCAAACTAAATGTTTAGTAAAGTTAAGCTCTTATAGCCAAATTCAAAGGAAGATTCCTATTGAAGGAAAACACGTAAATTCCGCAAGTGCCAAAAAATTGCAGATTATCAATTGAAGATCTATTTGATATTGACACGGTTCCAAAAATTCAACAGGTACTATTTGTAAATGTTGACCGAAAGAGCCTTTCTTGGTTCCAATTTGAGTTATTATGGATGGATATTTAGCTAAAAAATATTCCCCAAAATTATTGCGTAACCCCCTAAATTGAACTGTTTTTATGAATGTTGAATATTGGCGAAATTACTTAATATCGCCAACACTGCAAATGGTTATTGAGTGTTGCTCAGCCTTACTTGATTATATTTTCACTTCAAAGTAGCAAATGCTACCAACTACTAAGCAATTGTAAAACAAAGCAACTGACAAGTAATTGTAAAATAAGCAAATTAAAAAGTAATTGTAAAATAAAGAAACTGAAAAATAATAGTAAAATTAAAGCAACGGCAAAAATGTGTTACATAACCGTCCTTGAAATACCTACTCCTGTGTTAAAACAATAATTGTATATGGAAGTATCAAAATTGAAGTAACTATATCTTTTAATTTTTCATTTAATTGAACAAAATATTTCCATCATTTTATTGCCCTTTGCTGATTTTGGTTAGCTTTTGATAGCTTAATTAGAAAAGCTGTTTAACTGATTTGTTTTCAAATTATGTAACTTTTGACAAAATTAATTGAATTACCCCAAATATGTTTTAAAATAAAACAGATATGATGAAACACTTTAGAAAAAAGAAACAGGATGACTTATCAAATTTTAACTACTCGAAGCTAAAGAGGTTGAACAAGCACGTGTCTGGCACATGTCAAAATAAATTGTCAAAGCAATAGTTGAAAAACAGTTTAAACAATGTGTTTTGCTTCTTTCGTTTGGATTGAAACTGCTTAGTAAATATATTAAAGGCATTTAAACTACTTTTATTGATTTTGTTACATATTTCATTCAATTATTTAATTAATATTTTTACTCATTTCAAAGAAAAATATTACAAGACAACGAATGAAATTAATATTCCCAAATACACTCGATAATAAGCATCTTGGAAAATTATATTTTACAAAATAATTTATTATGGCTTGATTTTTACTTCCTCTCCTCCTCCCTCCCCCACCGATAAAAAAAAAACAGAGGTTTGAACGGTTTTCTTAGAGACCTGGTTTTGTTTTTTAAATTATTTATCCAGTCTTAGTATAATTTACCAAAAAAATTGTTAAACAGTAACCATGGTCGAATAATTTTTACAATCGAATAAATATGTATGCATATTTAATTTTCCAAAAGTAGTTTCATACATATTTTTGATGGAATTGGACACTGCCACAGATAAAATATTTTAATCTTCGATTCAAAGTATATATTTTCCTTACTGTTAACAGTTGTGATGGAAGAATTTTTTTTAATGATATTAGGAAAATATATGTCAAGGAGAAGCCAGGGATGGAAATTTATTTAAAGACACAACTTGCAACTTCACTATAATATTGGACTTTCAATGAAATTTGAATTTTGTATTTTTTGTGAAATTTAAATTTTGGTCTTATTAACTGTTTTGTGCTCATATTTTCTTTTGACACTATTAAAAACCACCAAAAATAGCGATAATTTTAACGATACATATTTTCCTGGATCTCGCCAAGTTGCGAGCTTGGCGACATTTTTTGCAATAAAAGTAGTTATTAATTTCTAGTTGCAGCTGAGAAAATTTTCCCCCATCAGACAAACACACAGTGTTTGCAAGGGTTTTAATAAAGACAACAGACTTATTAATAAATGTAATGCAGAAGCCACTATTAAAATTATATGTTCTTGTTTTAACAGAAGGAATTAAATTTGATCAGAAATTAAATTAAACTTTAATTTATTTCGGTTCACGTATCGTTGTTGGATAAAATTTCATTGTTGTATATCATTGTTGGATAAAAAAAAAAAGTTGATTCTTTTCATGGATGAAAGGCGTTCGTCGGTATTTTTTTTAAAATCTTTATCATTAAAAAAAACTATTCTTATTTATTTAACAACTCTTTAACAATAATTTTATTTCAACTACTTCTCATACGTATAATTCCGAAAATTGTGATTCTTTTAGCCCGAAGTATTCTTTGCTAGTGTAGAATATATTTTGTGAATTGGAGGTTACATTTTGGTTCAAATTGTTTTTTTTTATCTATTGCTAAAATTAACAGACGAAAATTATTATTAGTGTAAAAAAATTTGCAATTGAATTGAAGTTGAAGAATGCCTTTACACTTTAAAATGGACATTGACTCATTTTATTTAAAACAATTAGAACTTCAGCCATTCTACCGTTAATTATCTGATAATTAGTAGAAACTTACAAAGTAGGAATATTCCAATTGTACTTATGATTGATATAAATAATTGTCAATAAAATAATTAATCTTTTCTTTTCTGTAAATTCTTTTTAGATTATATTTTTGACTTAATAGGTGGCCATAAACAACATTGACTCGACATTCACTGGTCCTAAAAACACTAAAAAAATTAAAAAAAGAAAAGAAAAAAAAAGGGGGGGGGGGAAACCCAGCTAGAACATTAAAAAGGAAAGTAAAAGAAAGCCATTTAACCTTTTCTGATTACAAGTACCGGTGCTAAAGTACTATCTCGTTTTATAGTTAGAGCGACAAATAGCTCTCCAAACGGATTCCTTTAGTTCGTCTAAACGGTCGACGGAATAATACTTAAGTAACAAACTCTCTCAATGGACAGTTCCCACATTTTTTTATTATTTTTTTATTCAATTCCAAATGTTTCGAAAAGGCTATAAACACAAATTTCTGCTCACTGCACTTTTTTTTTTTTTTTTAAATTTGCAACCTTAGTTCGCTGGTTTATTTTGGCGGGAAAAACGACTCATTCGATTCGAAACTAATGTGACATCACTTGATCTCAACCAACTTGGCTTGAAACGCAACAGCAGAAACCAGTTTTGCAAGTTTCTCACAAATCGCTCCATCCGACTCGGGATATTGCAATTGTCTAAAAAACTCCCACCAACTATTTGACAGAAACCTCACGATAATCATAGAAATGGATGGATGTTTTGACGTCCCAGCTGAAACTTAGCCTTTTGATCGGACTACAATCGGACGAGAATTTTCGGGCATTTTCATTTCTTAATATTTAAATAACTAATTTTTTTAAAGAACTTTTTTTGATTATTTGGAATCAGAAAGAAATACTTCATAAATCTAAACTAATTACTCTCGTTTTAAAAAACTATTGAATTGAACTATTGAAAGTTCAGTTTTAAGATATGCGTAGAAACCTACCACCGCACCTCACCTAAATATCAATAATACTATTACATATTTTGATGGCTACATCTAAATCTTTAACTTAATACATAGATGAAAAGCTTTTTTGCACGTTAGATCGATATTGATTTAGTCATGTCAGAGGTTTCAACAGCACTTGTGATGTTTCTTCTACTTCCCCAAAGCTGGAAAGGAATCCATACAAGATTTCACTTGAAACTTATAATATTCTCGAGACTAAATTTTCGTATCTTTGAAATACTCTCATACACTTTTATAATGTAATGAAACTGTGTGTTGTTCTATTATAGAATAGAACTTCATAGTTGTTACAATCGCTACAATTTTAAATGATTATTGATAATACTAATGTATATTTATACCTTAATTTAAGAGTATCCACAGTCTTATCAATAGCGAAAAATCTTGGAATGCAAAGCAGGTTTATAGTTTACTTCCAAATAACATTGATTTTATTTCACTTGAAAAATTGTTTCCTTAATGAATTTTTCGAAAAATTATTCAAAAGTGTTTTCAGTACTTCCCAGGTTTCCACTGGTCCATATATTTTGGAAATATCTAAATTTTAACGAAGAAAAATACATAAAATTCGGATTTGTAATTAAAAATGTAGTTTTAGTTTCTTTAAAAAGTAATCGAGGCGGAAGAAAATCATTACTTGAAAATATTTGAAAAAATCCTTTTTTTTTTTTTTTTTTTTTTTTTTTTTTTGTAAGGGAATAACATCTTCCGGGAAGAATTTTGGTTGGTTGAGTAAATTATTTCGTGTATAAAGTCCGTTTAAAGTTATATTTTGTTGTTGAATTGATAGGAGTGGGGTTGTTTGATTCTTTTCACGTTATTATTTAAAATTTTATTTAATAAGTTAGATTTAAATTGTTCAAATAATGAACACTAAAGTAGGAAAAATAAATTTAAATTTATTTTAACTAATAGCTTGTTTTAAAAAGCAATATATTCAACAAAGGTTAATAAAATATCGAAGCGTATTTTATTCCTGTAACTTTGATAACACTTATGAGACTTTTTACCTAACTCGTTTAGAATTACACTTGCATTTATAATACTATTCGCCAGAAAAAATGTTTGTCTACTTAAGCTGATATTTTCTGTTAAGCGTTCAAAGGTATACTTTTAAAAAAGTTGATTTAAATTCATATTTTGCTCCATAGTTTCTAAAATAAAAAAAGAGAAGAAATTTAAAATTTTATTGGGTTGCAATTCAATTCAATTAAAATCGAATATAAAATTCCAAGATTTTCTACTAGATCCCTTGATCCTAGCATTCAAAATGCATGTACTAAAATTTCATTTTATTGAATGTCGCCAGAATAGAATCCTTTGAAAAATGCTGCTTTGTAAAATTACTTTTCAAATTTTAGCATATAAACGTTTCATTCTGAGTCGCAAAGTAATAAGTTCGCCAAAATATATTTTTTGATTCTTAATAGATTTTCCGCATAATTTTTATCTGACGCGGATTGTTTAGAAACACATGATCTTGAAAATAAATATTCCTGATAAGGTTGACTTTTCTTCAATGTTTGGGCCATTTTTATTATGGTCTGTGCTTGATAAGATTTCTCTCTAGAACGGGATGTGTGGTTGTTAACTTATAACATAAACAATGACTGCCCCGTTTCTGATTGTCGAGGGCCTCTTTCCATTTTTATTTTACCAACGTCTAAAGATTGTTCGTATTATTTGCATGAAAAAGGTTATATTTTGTCAAGATCTACTTAATAGATTTTGTCACATGTGCCTAAATCTTTGGATTGTTTTCCATACGACAAAGCAAAGAGTATCTCATATTTTTGAACACATTACAGAATTAATTAACCTGTGCTGCTGTGATAATTGGTATATTCTTTTGGGTCAGTTATAGAGAATTTCGTAAATTTTGTCCATCTGAGTTAGTGCGATAACTAATGGTTTATTTAACTAATTTCTATTAACTTATTTATCAAATTATTAACTTATTTCTTAAGGGGAGTCGGTACCCTCTATACCGGTCATCTTAATTTGGCATATTTCATGCACCTTTTTCTCAGAAAGTATTTGATATAGAAGCCTAATTTTTTTAAGTGAATTTAGCTGACACTTGTTATTCTACTAAAGTTAGTTTTTGATTGTGATTAATTTACTTTTTTTTTCCTAAATATATTTTTGTGAAAGCCACTCAAATTTTCTTAAAAATCACAAGATTTTTTTTTTCCGAAATAAGCCGAAACAAAAAGTATCTTTAAAATAACAACAAACTATCACTTCAGTATATACAGAAACATAATAGGAATATGTGGTTAAAAGATTTAGAAAGATAGTTTGTGTAGTTTCGGAGAAAAAGGTACATGAGTAATGAAAATGTAGTTTTGAGAAAAACGCATTTTAAAGAAAACTTAACCTAAACAAATAGTTAAAAATTTTGTCTTAAAAAAATTAAAAGTACTTCTGCTTGAGGTATTATTACAAATGAGGTATACTTTTGAAGGGGAGAATTTAAATTTTGATAAACAATAATAAACTCAAAATTGATTACTTACAAATTTTAGAATACCAACTCCCCTTAACTTATTATATTTTGTATAATTGCTTGGCAAAACTACTCGTTTTAAATTTATGCTGCTGTTTTCTTAATAAAGTGCAGCATTTTGGATTTCGCATTTTGAAGTTCATATTTTCAAATTTTGATTATTTTTATTTCGTTATAAAATATAATTTATAAACATATATAAATTTATAAACATGTGCAATTTTTTTTTATAATATTGTATAGTCCTAGAACTTATTTCTACAATGATAACATTACAAATCTTTTTAAAAAGATTCCCTGGGCAATGCCGTGCTTTAAAAATAGAAATTTATGATATTAATAATTTTCAAAATATAGAATATAAATTTTCAGGTAGATGAGTAGCTCCCAAACAAAATTTTTTAAGTAGCATAATACATTCGTTCAAAATGTATTAAATTGTCATATAGTAATTAAAATATTTACATAAATGATAGATTAAATTACTTTAACGTTACTTTTACTTTTTAAGTACAAAGTTATTACAACAAAGTATAACAACTACATTTTTCTACTTACTAAGTTCCATTCTTTCTCTCTAATATCGTGACTTTCTTCTTTGTTATTAGACAAAAAAATAAGTCAAAATATTATGCTGAATAAATAAAATCAAACTTCCTACAAATTCCGTATGTAAAGAATTTAAATCAGATAACCAATTGTGTTATAGGCCTTATATTTGTAGACTTCGTAAATAGCTCCTTATAGATTATTTAGTTTTCTGTAAGGCAACAGGATTGTTCGGTTTGCCGTGAGCTATGTACTATGAATTTGGGATGAGAGTTCAATGATAGCAGTTCATGCATGATTGCTATTTGCCATAGAATGATTTTGCAAAGACTTTCAATAAATTTATTTCATTAGTCAAATAATTTCATTTTGAATTGAGAAGCAAAGCACTAACTAAACTGGAGAGTTAAACACTACATGTATAGAATTAGTAACATATATTACAGAATGAGAATGCATACATTATAAATTAAAAGAAACATTCATTGTCCTTGTCATAACACCTCTTCCTATACAATAAATAAGTATAATAAAAATTGTTCAATTTCATGAATTATGGAAGTATAATGCTTTAATGAATAATATGTATTACAATAGTCTACATAATATCATTGAACAACGCTGTCTTCGAACATTCGAACAATATATTATCACATAGTAAATGTAAATACATTTGAAGGGAAATAAATATAATACATGAAATTAAATTATATTAACCAATTCAATTTCAAACTAATAAATATGTCTAACTAAAACTAATATAACTATAATTAAATTATGTAAAAATAAATCTCATTACTCAATTTGTTCATTTGCTACAGGCGAAACAAATATTTGGCACTGCATTTTTTTCTAGATTGCGTTATTGCGCAAATAGGATTTTTTGTGAATTTTCTTATTTTATACTTCCTTTATACACACACCAAATTTAAAAAATAATTTAATTTCGTTCACGTTTTTCCTAGCTGAACTGTGGGTACAAATGTATTTAATTTATTGTATTTCCTTAATAATTTGATTCAGTACTATATATTTACATTTTTATCCACTCTAAGTCATCTGTATCTCAATCTCACCAGTAGGTGTACTCGTCATACTTACCTAATGTCGTATTCATAAATTTTTTAAGAAAACTAATTTAACTCGGATATTTCTGGATGTATAATAGAGTAAAGCAATTGCATCTGATTTATGATTATTTTTTTAAAACTGAATTTTACAAAGTAAATAACAAACACAAGTTTATTAATATCCTCTAATTTTAACTAGAGTAGTTGACAAACCTTTCTTTTCTTGGATTAATTAAACACTGTTAAATGCATACTCAATCCAAATATTTAATTTCGGTCCCTTGATTCGAATGGCACTAGAGCAACACAAAAAGGTCATTCAGCACTCCATCAACCACCAGATAAAAATTCTTTAGGTATTTGATTTCGAAAGGAACTAGAATGGTTACAAAACCTCCCCCTAAACTTCACTTAATTAGATAAGTAATATCTTTATTTTACTGTGGCGTATGCTTTGACAGGAAAAATAGAAATGCTATCAATGTTTTGATAGCATTGGATATCAAGCGTCCGTCATCGCATCCATTAAGCAGGCGAATGCTTTTAGTGTCACGTAAATAAACGGTGGTGGGGTATTTTTCAACACTTTCGACCGACTGAGGTGCGAGTCAAAAACATGTTTTATAATAGATTATAGATTGGATTGTGCACTTGATTTATGTGAGTACAAACCTCAGAATGAAGGACACATGGGTACAATGCACTATTAGAATTAATGCTTGATATCTTGAGTCTAATGTTAACTGATACTTTTACATTACAATATTAGTTAAATGCCTAGTTACCTTATGCAAGAAAAAAAAAAGATTTCTTAAGTATTATTTGATGAGGAAATTGCCTGTATTGTACCTACATTTTAATTGTACAGTCTTGTATATCAGGATAACAGCTCCCTCCGTGTCGTCTGGATGGTGACGGTCTTGTGTATACAACATACACAAGACTCGTTGGTTTAGAATTGGTGGGCTATAAGCAGGACATTGGTGTCAAAAATGGTATCACTACATCAAATGTAGAAGACTTTCTCCTGGAATTCACCGTGAAAAATGGAACTAGTCTTGTTTCCACGATACCCATGGTAACAGACCACGTTAGACGACTTGGTGGGAGTTATTCTTGTGATAGACTTATATTACTACATTTAATTTTCAATGAAGATAAGATAGTTGTGTGTATTATTTACTTTTATTTAACGTCAACAATACCATAAGTCAAGAACGAGCGTGCCATCCGTTCAAAACAGCGTATGGAGCTTCTATTTTTAGTTTTTTCAAGATATTGCCCGGAGAATAACGTCGTCCAACCATGGTAATTTTTTTTAATAATCCAACACCAAAATTAAGATACTTAGAAGAACAAAAATACTAGTTTTATGTAACTTAAAGTGTGTTTGATCGTTAGAAATAGTATTTTAGTTGACTATTGAAATTTGCCTATATTATACAACCAGTGGTTTTTCAAACTTTACCAAATATCGTTATGATTGATGAAGATAGAATGAAAATGATTGAATAAAGTAGAACACACTATTAGAGAAACGTTTCACATTATTGCATTATTTATTAATCAAGTTAGCAGTCTGATCAATTAATTATTAAGCATCTTTTCCTTCCTATGAATCATCAAAATTAATACAGTTTATCTGTGTGGACAGTCAACAAGAAATTATTTAAATACATTTTATTTTAAGGCTGTAATGATTAATTTAAATATAATTTTAGAGACTTGTGCATGTATTAGATGCCTTATATTTTGTGAAAATTTTATATTCAGGGCTAAGCTAATTTAATGTTATTCAAAAACTTGGATGTAAATGCTTCTGTTAAATTTTCTTTTCAAGTTTTTTTATAATTAATTACTTTAATTTTTTTTAATTATAATATACATATACTTTTAAGTTCTAATATGGTTATGGATAAGATTTTGAAAATTTAAATTTTTTGAATTTTTTTTATTGGAACATTATAGCAGTACTATTTACGATAACAGTAGTTCCAGTTAGGCAACCAATTCCATAAATTGTACTTTTTGGAAACCTTAACATAAACTTCTATATTTATGTCTTAATATTGAATTCATGTGATGAAATGTATAATATGTGACGATATATAAACAAATTCTAAACACAAATTAAAATTATATCTGAAAGCCTAAAAATATGTAATGTGAAAAGAAAAGACAACCTTTCTCAAAGTTAATTCATGTTCATGATATACTCTATACACTACTGGGAGAGTTACAACTTGGTTGTAAGACTTTAACAATACTACAGCAGATGGACAGAAGAATATTTGAATAAAGAGCACTTATGCAATGTTCCATCCATTAAAAAATGGAAAATTGGTTATTTAGTGTGTAATATATCGTAGAACAATGTAGTAGAACTATTCAGTTGACAAGGTCCTGGTAATAATCAATTAATTGAACATCCGAATTGTATAGGATAACATTATTGAATGTTATTAACGTGCTTTAACAAATGTACTATAAAGAATTTAGTTTTTGTAGATTCTTTTTAAAAAACATAAAACAAAGTTGTAAAATAGTTGCCCTTTTGATAATATAAGACGTAAATTTATGTAGCATTCTATGAACATTTAATGAATTATATAAGTTTTGTTTTTATGTAAATGGAGACTAAATGAATATTCTAGAAATAAAATTTTGTATCCATTGTGAAAGACTTATTGTTTTAATAAGCTAAACTTGTATGTTTGACTATCTTCCTAATACTCAGACCCAAATAGTGACTGAAACTAGTAATGGAAATTACATTAAAAGTCTTATCAGAATGTTTACGAAAGAAGAACATCTAATTGATGAAAAGATATGTATTTTATAACTATTTGCCACTTTTCAAAACGGTTTCGAAACGGTATCTATAAAAGGATATTTCACCAAATCATGTTTAACAAATTTTATTGGAATTAAATACGAGAAAAATAGTGAAAATGATTTAGTTTGAAAAATATACAGTTTTAAATCGTAACAAAAATATATTTCGAAAATGATAATCCTTTTTAAAAAGTTATTATTCATTGAACAAATAGATACCTAAATTTTTTTTATTTATGCGTACAATTTGAATAGTTGTAGTTGAAAATATGGAAGGTACATTCCTTTCCATGGAATTTCAAGAGAACTTTTTTTAAACTCACAAAATTTAATTTTTTATCTTACTCTGAAGAGAAAGAAGGCCAATTACGAAAGTGTTCCTCAAGTCAAATTATTTTAAATATATAGTATATAAAAAAAAAACCTAACACTCTATTTAAAATTCCTTGACTAATAACAATCTTAAATGTGAGTCCTTCCTTTGAAAAGTGTAATCACCTTTTGCTGAGAGCATTGTTGTGAATTTTGTATGACACAATATATTTTAGACTTCGAATCACATAAAAGACCCGCTTCCAAATACGCTTTCTTAAGTGTAAGTAACTGATGAGGCAATGGGCGCTACAACGGACCATCCCATAATTTGAAATTTTGCTGATTCAAACCCGTATTTTTGTAAAAAAATCATTCATGCCAGAGCGGACCAAATGTGGTTTATCTAATGACAAACTTGGTTGGCCATTATGTAAATCAAATTAAATTAGAATGTAAAGTAATTAAATTAGAAAAAATGGATTAGAAACATCAAAAATCAAATTGCGGGATGTTTCGTTCTAGCGCTCAAAGCCTCTGATAAGTATATCGAAGTCGGACATAGCTCTTCCAAAATGATATGTCATGGTTTTGAATGTTTTGTATTTTGGTTAAGCTTAATTGTATAGATATTTGTCATTTTTGCATTAATATGTGTTGAGGTAAGGGACACTTTTTTAATTTCTCTTCTTTTCTTATAATAACACAAAATCTAAATTCATAAAAAATTAAAATTCAGCAACTTCAAAAATAAATTACCCATGAAACTCTTTTTATGATTTTTTTTTACCTCGTAACAATTTTTGTAGTACACCTTGTATAGATAGCATTTAACATTTAAAAAAATATCATTTACTTTGCATATTTTTTTTTTTTAAGTTTTCAACGTATGTTTCGTAAGAGAACGATTTTCGTTCCACGTGCCGCATAATTGATGCATGTTTCCATCGATTGTAATGCTACTTAGATAACTCTTCTCCTTTTCTTACTTAGTTTCCTTAATGCTCCTCATTTTTTGAATGAGATGTTGATTAGATGAAAAGTAGGGTGAATAACCTACACTATCACTGTCATCAATGAAACTTCAAAAACACGGTTACTTGCTTCGTTGGTTACTTGCTTTAAAACATTGGTATTTTTACAAGCATCGTGATGGTTACTAAACTGCACATAAAGCAGTTAACTTTAGTATGATTTATTAGGATTGAGTATTTTTCCTTAAATTAAAAATGTTCATTTGTTGTCGTTTGGGTTGTCAATATCCAAAATTGAGGAAAAAAAAATAAAATGTTTTTATAAAATGTATTTGAAGTGTATCTAAATGTTTCATCTGTTAATGTGTATCCAGGATATCAAAAGCTAAATAAAGTGGTAGTTGATTGCAAGATTTAAATGAAATTTAGTTTGCTTCTAGTCCACGAATTTTCAAACATGTGCTTATGACCAGTCACATCACATCTTGGAAAACGAATTCGAATTTTTATATTCCATTAGCCTGTCACAATAAGTGTTATATCTAATCCCTCGCCAAGATATTGCTTGCGACGACATCAGGCAAAACCTCCATAGCTTATATTTGGTATCAAATGTAAATTGCAAAGATAATATTAAAAAAAAAAAGATCGTCATACTTTGGTATTGGAATGAATTCGATAACCAAGATATCTAAATTATTTTTGGTAAACATGTGACTACCCTTTTAATTCGGAAACTAACAGAACAGATTAAAAAAACGTGAACTTAGAACAGCAGTTTCCTGAATGTTTAGTTTCTATACTACAGAAATCTTTTGTGAAGCTTATGCAAATACTATATCCATTCGTGTGTCCATCTGGCTTACTATTTGATGACCCAATTTCACTTCTGTTTTCCCTTATTAGAATTCAACTGTCATCAGCCTACAAGTTGCAGATAACATTGATACTATTGCAACAAATATAAAACTCTCGACAAAAATATGTCGATGCAGAAAATTTGCCACATTTTGTTATAGTTGAAAAAATAGTTATTGTGCTTTCGAAAGATATTGAGCTTGTATATGATTTATACAATCTTCCACCTACAAAAGTTTATAATATAAAACTTACTGCAAATATAACTAATTGCGAGCACCATTCAAGCATTGATAGTTAACTGGATCCACTCAAGTCATTTGCAGAAACATAGCATAACTTAACAACTTGACATGTCTGTCTTATAACATCGTCCCTTTTCTAGAAAATCTTATTCGCAACCTTATTTGAATCTTTCAAAACCATTATGGTTCTGGCGGATATTCCTATTTTCCCACGAAAACCTTAATTTTCACTACTACTTTTCTCATTCAAAAAGAATTTATTTGCTCAAAAAGACACAAGAAATATCCCCAGTAGCACAACGCTGGCTAATATCGCTCGACATTGGTCAATCCCGATGTGGCATTTAGTAAATCAACGGTTGTAATAAATAGTGGCCAATCTCGCCCAATTCTAGATAAGATATACCGAAATTTTTTAAATGTTGATGCAGTTTTTGAAAATGAAAATATTTTATTTATTAGAATGGACGAAGGTTAAAAAAAATCTGTTATGTGATAATTTTTACATTGCAAAACATGACAGTCCATTATCTGCATTTATAGTTTGAAAAAAATCTTGTGTTTTGAAACGATGCTTGAGTTTCGGCCAGAATTGGTCAATCTTCCAGAACTTCTGTTTCCGACATTAAACAAACTGCTGTGCTGCCTGGGTTTATAACTAAAAACTATTCACCATCAGAAAGACAACAACGCTGCTACTTATAATTAGCTTCAAATGTTTTCAGATGACATGGCGACTATTTGCCGTACGCTTCCCAACTTCAAGATTCGCATGCACCACAACAATGCCGGGTCGACGGGCATTCTGAAGGCGAAGGATTATCTGTCGGAGGATGAGGAGGCGGAGTGCGTGGCCAAAATCAAGCCACCGAGTGGATACGGGATCATATACCACATGGAGAGAATGGAGTTGCGTAAAGACGCCAACAATGACTGCCGAGACTACATTAAGGTTAGTACAAAATATACAACATTAAATTACAAATATATATTGTACAAAATATATTGTTGAAAATGTAACCCATAAAATCAAAGTTTTTATGTAAATTTTTTACCCGTATTTATGAGCAATTCCATTTATTGAAATGATTTTGAGCTATGATCGAGTTTTCATAGTTTTTGACCGCTACGAAGAAAACCATCGATCCCAAGCCATTAACTTCTTTTTTTGGTCCAAAAACTTGATAGGATGCAATATCATTGACAACGAGATTTTCTGCCAAGATTCAGCTCAATTGGATAATTGGCCGCTGAAGATTTTGCCCTCCACAAACAATTTAAATCGAAGGTAATATAAAAGGCTTAAACACTTCAAAACGTCCTTTTTATTGTCACACTAGCTGAATATCCATGCTTCGCTAAGAAATTGTACCAAGCGAATTTTTTTAGCTAGCTGCGTGGCCCTGCGTTGAGGAGATATGTAATTGATGTATAGGTACCAGTTTTTGGTGCTTCGCTCACAGGAAAGTTCATTGTTATGCAAGACCAAGCTCACTTCACTCGCTGAACATTTTATAATAAACTCAGGCTTACTTCCCTCATTGAAAGGTTCATTGCTATGCATTAATGGGCTCGCTTCGCTCGTTGAAAAGTTTATTGCTGCATAATAGGGTGGTCCTTATATGGGGTTAAAAATTAAATTTCATCCGATTTTAACTCTCACCTCTACGTTTTTTTTTTTTTTTTTCTTCCCCTTCTGATATATTTTGACTGTGTGTCGAATTTCATTCCGATAAATTAATATTAACCCATGCTGCAACGAGCTTGAAGTTGTTAAAAAGATTTTTCTTTTTTTTTTTAATTTTTTGAAAAAACGAAATTTCTTCGGATTCAATTGCACACACTCAAAATTTTTTTCCATTTGACTAATTTTGACAATGTATTAAGTTTTATTATCATAAGTTAATATTAACCCCTGCCACATTGATATTGAAAATGCTAAAAATAGACACAAAATTGGCAAAAATGAACGAAACTAGTCCTAAATTTTGATTCCCTTAAATAAAAAAGAAAGATGCAAAATATTGATACAATTTAACAAATAAAGGTAATATAACGCTCCTACAACAAAAATTTGGCGTTTTTTGAGATATTTTTGTGTATATTAGCGTACTGTTTATATCGACCGTTCACACGACTAAAATAAACCACGTTTTTTTTTTTTTTTTTTTAATTTTTTTTTTTTTAAAATTTTATTAGGAGTCTTTTGATTTTTTTTGTGTGTGTTAATTTTAGTCCTTTTGTCCTTTTTTTAGTGTAATTTATTACATTAAGATTTTTTTTAAAATTTATGTTTGACATGTTTATCAAAAATTTTTACTTTCCAAAATGTGGCCGATATATTTAAAAATCCCATTTAAGTTCCGTAAAAAGAATCAAACTTTTGACTGACACAAACGACAATTTTCTGATCTAAAACGATAAATATATTAAAAATTAATCATATGATATAGATTTTTATTATTTATAAAAATCTATTTTAGTATTTTATTTATAACAAGATTAAAACTTACAAATATGTTTCTCACTTTCAAATCATTTTCTTTCTTACAATTAAATATTTTGTTTTCAAAGTAATATTAATGTGCGTCACAAATAATGTATTTTAAAATATTACAGATATAAAATAACGACTATCTCTAAGCTCAATTGAGTTGGATATGGTTTAGAAAAAAACAAACCTCTACCGTACACCCTTGTGGTTTGGGGCTTTATTTCTGAGTTAACATTTACCCCTAAAAATATTACGCAGAATCCAATGAGTTTCCCAAGACTAGAGTTAGTTCATTTTTAAGTACCCACAACTTATGTAATGACTCTACAATGGAAATACAACATTTATTTTCCAGATAGTTATTTTATGTGAACAGCAATTAGACAGTAATAAACACTATGGGAGCATCAAAATATTAACGTGTAACTAATTTGAATAAGATTTTCACCGATAGTCAGCTTCACCTCTAGTTTGATGAAATTCAAGACTGACAAATGCTGTTGACTAACATGTAATTCGTTGCCTGTTACCTGGGGATCAACCATACTAATTAATTAAATGTTACCGGTATTACTTCTTAAATTGAGCACCATATTTTACACAAAAAATAACAACTTCAAATTGAAATCTACACTGAATTAAATGTGGGAAGTCGAGATATACTAGATTTCTCCTTCACCCCTCAGAAGTGTACTAAAATTTCATCCTCTTAATACCTCTTTCTGATTGGAGTTATGCTATTCTGCAATAATTTCTTAATATTTGACTGCTGACCGTATTTATGTAACGTGCAAGTGAAATGGTCAGCGACACAGCGCAATACAGTAAAATGCGGCTTCAGGATGCGAACTTCAAGCTCGTTGCTGCATAGGTAAATCACTTTTAATGTTTTAAAAAATGGTCATAATAATCTTTTTATAATCAAAAGAAATAATTGGGTGGTAAGAATAAAGAATTTTAAAAGTCTAAATATAGACTCACCAAAAAAAAAAAAAAAAAAAAAAGACCGCTCTGAGCAATACAGTAAAATGTGACTACATGATGCGAACTTCAAGCTCTTTGCGGCATGAGTTAATAACGATTAATTTTAAAAACATTGGTCATTATAATGTTTTAATAGCCAAAAAAAAAAAAAAAAAAAAAAAATTAGGGGGTGAGAAAAAAGAAATTTGAAAGTCTAAAAATAAGGACCACCCTACTGCATAATCATATGCTCGCTTCACTCACTGATAACTAATTGCTTCGTAAACCCTTAATATTAGGAGGCCCTCCCCTGTCGAGAAGCAAAACAAATTTATCCGTTAATACAATAATATAACACATACTTGAAAATATTTTAACACGTGTTTGTGAAAAGCAAAATTAGAAGGTCAAAACTACTTATGTTGACATTTTCAGAGCTCTAGGCCTATTAGATGTCACTTTTTGCGAAAATATTAATTAAAAATAAATCAAAATTTAAAAATTCGGTTTGTCAGAAGTTCAATAAGTAGGCCAAAACTACTTTTGTTAAAATTTTCAGAGCTGTAACCGTATTAGAAATCGTTTTGAAAAATATTTATTAGTTAGTAAAAAAAATTAATAAAAAAAAACTAATCAAAATTGTAACGTTTAATTTTTAAAAGTACAATTAAAAGAATAAAATTACTCTTGAGGAAAATTTCAAAGCTGTACTCCTACTAGAAGTCGTTTTGTAAAAGAATTTGTTAAGTAATTAAGAAATTAATTAATAAATAACGAATTAAAATTTTAACATTCTGTTGTTTAAAAGTCCAATTAGAAGGCTAAAACTACCTATGTTAAAAATTTCAGAGCTGTACCTCTATTTGAAGTCCTTTTGTAAAATATATATATATATATATATATATATATATATATATATATATATATATATATATATATATATATATATATATGACAAGCAGAATGTTAAAATTTTAATTAATTCTTTTTTAATTAATTTATATATATATATATATATATATATATATATATATATATATATATATATATATAAATTAATTAAAAAAGAATTAATTAAAATTTTAACATTCTGCTTGTCATAGGTAAAATTAGAAAACCAAAACTATTTATATTAAAAATTTCAGAGTTCTACGTTTATTTTAAGTAGCTTTCTATAGATCCACAGAGAAACAGACAGCTTGTTTTATTATTATTAATATCGTCAATCTTTGAGAAAGATTTTAGTTATTAAATATCACCGAATTGCACATGTTTGAATATGGCTTTTTACCTGAATTTGACTTACGACAGTGAAAAAGTGTGCAAAATTGGAACTTGTCATCAACAACGAGTCGATATTTCACGTGTCCGCTCGATTGGATAAGTGCAAGACGGTTATTTAGCTCTCCGAAGATTTTGTCCACAGCAAACTAACACATCAACAAATAAAAAGAGAAGTTAATATAACGTATATAAAAATGTGCTCTAGTTTACCAGATTATTGTATTCTCAACGTCAACGCCAATGCTAAGATCGGCTTTTGTCCCTTATTGGACCATTGAAATTTTTTGAAAACCTGTAATAAGAGAGAAACTGCTATCATTCGTAACTGCATTGAAATTGAAGCCCTACAAACATATTAAAATAAAATATCAAGACGAATGGAAGATACTACTGGATGTAATAGGAATGCTTTTATTCATTGGACTTTAATATTGATCTTATTGCATACCATATTGCCAAACTTAACAGAAAATTAAAACAGGAGGCTTATAAATTTTTTTTAATTAACTTTTTCAATGTGAGATAGTAAGAGAAGACTGAAAACTAAGACCTTATGTCGAGTTGCACTTTCCGGATATAACTCTTACATTTCATCAGTAACAGTACGCATACATGGCATAGAGTCATATTCTTTTTTTTTTTAATTCTTTTTTCTATGCATGGAAATAATAGGGATTTATATGTATCTAAGTAGGGCATGAATAATAGTAAAACATATAGTTAAATAAATATTATAAAACTAGAAAATCATATGAAAAGTACAGAAATCAAAAAATGAAATCAAAATTTGATTATGTGTGTGTGTATTGCTGTCTTTTTGTTATCACACCTTGTTAATTTCTGACTAAGTTATTCCACTCTTGCGTGTATTTCATATCCTACCCATAGTAATTGTTTCGTCACTATGTTCAAGGTAGTGTAAATAACGACGGTAATGTCATTATTATTAAACAATTTCGTTATTTATCAGCCTCTTCAAATTTCGAGAGGAAAATTTAATTGCTATAAATGCTTTGGTCCTGTTGTTTCAAAACAATGGCTGGATTTCTAATAGTATATGCATGTCATTTTAAACTCTAGGAAATGTAATTCTTTTTCTTCAGTGAAGCCGGTAGGCTACAGAAAAAAATCTATTGCGGGCCGTATGCGTGATGATTATTATTTAAAATTCATTAATTTCCTTACTTGATATAATGTCGTTGGAAATTATGGTTGTTTTACATTTCCTGGCACAAGGGCAAAGCTAGGGCCAAACTGCGCCGTTGGAAATTATGTAATGCTTGCATAATTTGATTTAATTGACAAGTTGGTTGGTTGTTTTCAGATTATCTGGCGCCATCAGCAACACGAGGGCTATAATGCGCCGAAACATTCGTCATTAGACAAGCCAACATACATTTACAAACACCCGTGCCTAACACGGGACTCGAACCCGCAACCTCGCGGTTTAGAAGCTAGCACACTAACCACTATACCGTTTGGTCGGCATTTAATTGACAAGAATTCCACTTTTAGTTGCTGAAATATATTATTATAATTATGATAGCTGAACTACAAAATTTTACTTACGTGGAGGTTAAAGAAGTGATATGAATCCTTAAAACTTTTGATGTGGAACATCACACAACTTTCAATTACACTATGATACGCGACCCGGCATTTAAATTTGGCATGGATTGGTGTAATGTACCGCTGTTTATCATTTTCCGTTAATTAAAAAAAACAGGCAGTTTGACGATATATTTGGGTAATAATTATAACATTGACTCCCACCCGAAAAATCCCCGTCAAAACGGCAAAATTGGCGATATGCTTTGCAATAATTAATGCATTTACCTTCCGGTCAAATAAACAGCGACATTATTTTAGATTGCTTTTTTCAGCTCAGGGTGTTCCAAAACGTGTAGAGTTGCAGAATTTTTTTTTTTTTATCGAATGCAATACTTTCATTATTCTATGTTAACGTATAAGTAATTAAAAGTAAATTCACGTTCATATTACCCATAAAACAGAGTTTTTAAAAAATCCTTGATATGTATTGTCAATTTATATATATTTTATAAACACAGCCCCGATATCAAAAACATTTCTATTAGCAAAATGAGCGGGAACATACGTTTCAAAATTTATTTATTAAAAATGAACGTGAATTTATGCTATCACATCCATAAAACATTTATTTATTCTGATTAAAGTAATTATAATATTTATCTATTAAAAAATAATTTTGGCAACAGTTTATTGTTTCAGTAATGATCGGTTCAATACCATTTTAACGTGATTGGATGAAGGCACGTTTGTTTATTAGTGTTCCCTTAAAGCGACCATTAAGTGACAGTAACAGCCTAAAAATTTGATAGAATGCATTGTCATCGATATTGAACCTATCTGCCAAGTTACAGCCCAATTGAATGACGGCAAGAGAAATAATTAGGCCTCCACACATTCCGTTTCCATCGACAAACATAATCGAAGTTAATATAAAGGTTTTAAAAACAGACATTTCTGGATATATCTCTGGCCATTTTTTGATTCATGCTCTTTTACTGAGTTGTTGAAATATTATTCAATTGATATGGTCTTTGAATGGAATAGTTGTACCTACTTTGGGAAATTAGAAAACAAATATATAATTTTGTAATTACAAATCTACATAAATAGTTACTGAAAGTAAGAAGTGTGGTAGATAAATTAAAATTTAGAAGGAAAAAAATACAATAATAGTTGGAGATTCAGTTTATTCAGTTCACGTTTTTGAAATGTGAAACGACAAACTATCGAATGAACCGAACAGCTTTTTGTTGTATGAAATGCAAATAAACTAACAAGAGATTTAGTTCCCGTTTCAAAGAGTGGAGATAACACAAGAAAAGAAAATCATTGTGTTAGATAACTTTATTTTTTTATAAATATAAGATAACTATTAAATTTCAACTTTTATCGTTACTCGACTTAATGTTCTTCTGAAAGAAGTAGTAAATGGATATTAGTGTATTTCGAATTGTTTTTGGTAAATAGATAAAAACTTTAAATATCGATTTAGTCGCATTTCAGTTATTCTTCAAGACATCTCGAGATTTCTGCTTCGAAATTATTTGTAACTTATAAAATTTTACACAAATAAATTTGGAAATCATATAAAATGTCGATATTTAAATTCTTTAAAAGCTTAAACTGAAACAAGGTTCACTATGGGAGCTTCTGAGGAAGATTCATCACCATCATTATTTCAAATTTCTCCGTCCTCAAACCTTTAAAGTTAAATATTTATATTAACGGTGCATATCTCACTTCTCTTACAGTGTGAGAGAATTTTATCAAAATGTAAACAAATGGGTCACGAAAAAATGGCGTTCGCTTTCATCTTTTAGAAATATCCGTACGAGGGTTATCGGCATTTATTGAAGGAAATAAATTTAGATAGTTTACCTAAAATCTCAGTGCCTTCTAATCGAAACATGATAAGCTTTCAGGAGGTAGCCCCTGTTTTCCCTCTAAATTCTAACTCAAATATGCCAGTACATCGTATGTCGTGGAAAGATTAAAGAATCTAACTTACGTCATGGTAATTTAGTTAGTGTTATTGACCTACAAAATAAATTTTTCCCGAACCTTTTTCCCAGGGTTTTTAAATAGATATTCTTGACTAAGAATGTTATGCTATTTGTCTTATTAGTGGTTCTAAATGCAAAAATTACATTTAGTGACTAATTTGCTACGATCACATTATAACAATATAGTTTGAAATTACATCTTGTGCAATCATAGATTATTCTATGTGCAGTTTAAAAAGTAAATTGAAAGTTCCTCTTTGGTGTCCTTAATTGCAATTTCATACACTGTATACTATTCTGAATGTATTTAAGTCAATACATTCAGTTTTGTGAAACAAACATTGGAAAATGTGAGTGTCACTTGCATAATGCTAAATAAATTTTACCGCCAAAAACTGATGATAGCGAAATTTCAAAATCAGTGCTTTCCAATCTTTATACAGCTTTTCTTTATGTAATTTTGTGATATTTATTGTTCTTGTCTCAAGTTACATTGCAAGTTCAGCCATGTTACAAGCATTGCTTCATAACATCGCAATGCGTGTAGTAAGATTGTAATTGCATTTAACAAGGTATTCAATATATTGTCATGCTTTACACAAATGAATCACGGTAATCTGAGTGAGGGTGGGTTTTTAATACTTGCAAGCATATTTTTTTTTTTTTTCAAACATGTCAATTAAACCGAATACTTTTCGCTCATTGCAAATAAATAAGTTGCTCCTTTGATTCCACTAGTGCTATCAAGCAGGTAAGACAATAGGTTATAATTAAATGATAAAAAATTTCGGTTTATTTATTATTATGAACCGAATATTTTTATCAGTACATAACCTACTGTCTTACATACTTGGTATACCTGGATATACATGTTTCTATTCATGTGAGGCTTCGTGGATATGAAGAGCGAACTCAACTTTGGATCACCCACGCTGAGAATGATTCCAAGCTGTATAGAAACTACCTTATTGAAAACTTTTCAAACGCGTTTTTCTTTGAAAAACCATTTGTTGAGTTCGTCCTTCGTATCCACACAACACCTCATATTCACTATATTTATTGAACACTTGATCAGATCCATTTTTGATCATTATACGGAATTACTATGCCTAAATTGATCCTTTTCACAGATGTACAACGACACATCCCGCATCAACATGACAGCACCCATCTGCCGCGACTGCTGTCGCTTCTCCAAGTCAGACTTGGTGTGTCCTGGTCACTGTAACTACGAGAGCGACGGGTTGGTGTGTGATGAGTTTTGCGACAAAACCAACGACACCTTCCCGGATACGGGGACATCCATGGGGTCGCTGACCGTCCTGTACCACACACGATGTGGCACTTGCACAGAAAGAAAGGAACCGATCGGTTTCCGTATGGTCTTCACAGCCTACAAGCTAAATGCAGGTCAGAAAACTACAGCCACTGCTGCATTTTTATTTAAAGGGGCGGATATTTCTGCACCACAAAACCAGATGAGGGGATTTTTTATTATTTTTGTTCTATGTCTTAGAAGTTCGTTTTCTTTCTATCAAAGTAATACACTGAAACTCACTCAAAAACAATTCTAACGCATTTATCGATAAGATTCTAAACTTAGTAAAATTCCGCTTTTACACTCTTCTGTAAAGATTCCCAATCGTCATTTAAGTTCATTTGGTTCTGAGGTACAGTTTTAACTGTTCTATAAAGCTTCCGGCGTGATAATTACGACGAGTTTAGTTAGTTCATACAGATAGCAATTTAATATTTCAATTAAACGTAAGTTTTTTTCATGTTGTCTTTTGTAATGAGGCTGTCGTCTACGAAGAATAGGTTCAAACCTATTTTTTAAGCCTCACTTAAACACTGTTCATGAATCCTAAGGAATGGTCAAATACTAATATCGCGTAAGCTCAGCCAGTAAAAAGGCTAACCGGATGTTAAGATTTATTAAGAAAAGTGTTTCTACCTAATCTAAAGATATCATTCTACCATTCTACAGAGGATTAGTTACACCATATCTTGAGTATCCAGTACAATAAATTTTGGCCGCCATATCTTAAAAATGACATTGAGTTGCTGGAGAGGATTCAACACAGGGCTACAAAGGTGATTAAGAGTTTTTACATCATTCGAATATAATGATAGATTAAGAATATTGAATATGTACACGCTGAAGTAGGGAAGAATTGGTGGAGATTTAATTAATTTTTTTCAAATTATTAAACAGAATGAGAGTGATGGTTTGGAATTTATTACAGATAAATAGAACGATGGGTCATGGTTTTAAATTGTTTAAATTACTGAATTTAATGGAGAAAGGAGAAAACATTATTTCAACAATTGGGTGATTGATGAATAGAATTGTTTGCCTTTGGATGTAGTGATTTCAGTTGGATATTCATAAGGGTATAGGACATTGATTACTTTTAGCTGGACCAAACTTGTTTGGCAACGCGGCTGTAATTGGTCGATTACTTTTATATTTGTATTTGTTTAACAATAGTTTACCTCTCTATGTTTTGAGATCTATTCCACGAGAAAAATGAATGCAAGACAAATAATTATCATATATCTGGTGAAACAATAGATAGCTATCTAGATTAAGGAGCCCTGGGACTAAAAATTCTAAAATCTTAATTTTTAGAAATATTTTTCTGAAAATATTTTATGGAGCTAAAATATATATATATATATATATATATATATATATATATATATATATATATTATATATATATATATATTAATATATATGATGCTTTGAAACTTAAAAAGCTGTTTTAAATTTTTAAATTAAGATTTTTTTTTTTTTTAAATAAAATACTTTAAAATTTTGATATTTTTTAAATTTGATGTATCTAACAATTTTAGTTTTAAAAAAATCACTTCGTTTTTCCTTAAAAAATAATAATAATTGCGCAAAAACTGTAAAAAATCTCTTGTAGGCTAAGCTCCAAAAACTTTTTTAAAATAGTTAAATAAAAAAACACAATTACTGAAAACAAATTAAAGAAATATATATAAAAAAAAATCGTGGAAAGTTTCTTGTCATGTGACAAAAACTTAAATATTTCAAGTTCTACTAATTATAAAAACAAAATTTTTATGCCATTTTATTCAAAAGTATTTGCATTATTTTTTACAATAATACAATTTTTTTGAAAAGTTTACAAATTTTGAGTCCCAGACCCCTTTAAATTGATTTTTTTTTCGTAAATGCTTATTTTTAACCGTATAGTGTATGCTAACTAGGTTTTTTTAAAATACAAATTTCATATTTTGTTCATGAAAAAAAAAGTTTCATACATTACAGCTCGGGATTCTCCATGTGCCTTACAATCCGAGTTCCAGTGTGATAACGGACGTTGCATTTGGTCTGGATTGACGTGTGATGGATACAATAACTGTGGTGATATGAGTGATGAGAGTAAGACAGGGAATTCTCACTGCGGTAAGCATGTGTAATTTACTTAATCTAATTTCAAACAAGATACATATTATTTATGCTTCAAACACTTATAGAAGTATGTCTACAGATGGAAATGTCACTGAAGTATCTCGAAAGCGCTTTTATACTTTTGAGTCAGTTTTCAAATGCTTTAATTGTAGAAGATATAAACCAAGAGAATGTATTAGAAATCAAGATTCATATAAAAAATGGAAAAGAAATTAATGAATAACTTTTCTTTTCTCATTTCATTGAAGACCCTGATTACACAGGCCAACAATTTTTATTTGGTGCCCAAGATTTTAGAAAATAATTATTTTAACTAGGTGAATTAACATTTAAAAGCCACCGACGCACGTGCTCCATGCGTCGGTGGATAAAAATGCATATTTGATCTAGTTAAAGTTATTATTTTTCAATATAACTTTATCACCAGGTAATATTATATCAAATAAAAACATAACTATTATATTCATCTTAATTTTATAATTCTTATCTGTTTGCGAGTGGAAAGAAGAGCCAAAAGCTTAGGTAAAAACTAATGCCATATTTGAATTCAGGGCATCAAATTCACATTAAATTAGCTCTAAATATCTCGGCACCAAAACCAACGTTGGCCTGTGTTATAGGTAGAGGTCGGCGATATATCGATAAGACGATATTTTTATCGAAATTTCTACAAAAATATCGATATTTAAAATATCAATAAAAGTCACCGATATATCGATATTTTAAAACATTTTTAGTTTTTTGATGATCGCTTTGTAGTTCCATGTGTTTTTTTCGATGTTCTTTATTCCCTTTTCAAAAACTTCAAAACTAAAGTTTGAACTTGGCTGAGAGACAGTTAAAAGGGCACGAATATTCAATATTTTCCATGCACTTAAAATATATTGAAAATTATCTAAATTTTTCTTAAAATCACTGCACCAATTAAGCGATATTTTTTTTTTTTTTTTTTTTTTTTTTTTGTAATATATCCATTCTAGTTGAAAAAGTAGTGACCTTGCAAAAAAGCAATCATGAAAAGTAGGAACTTGCCCCGAAAAACTTTATTTCTGGCGAAATTGAAAATCAAATTAAAAAAAAAAATCATGTATCGATATATTGATATTTTTTGTATGCAACGATATAGTATCAATGTTTATTTTGATCGATATTTCCGATCTCGAGATATAGGTCATCATTTAAAGGGAATAGTGCAATAAGGAGTCCACGATAGCGTTATAATACATTTATTCCTTAAAGAAAGCGAAAGGTTATTACAACTCCATTTTTCATACTACTGTAATTCCCTATGGGAGGCACAGTGCAGTGTCATGAAAGAGGAACATGCAATATGTATTACGGCATACAGACAAACACTCTGTATTTGGTAAATAACGGATTTAAATTGATACATTGTGCTCATACATGACAGAGGTGATGAAGAGAATTGCTTATATTATGATAAATTGTAGTCAGAGACAAAAATAAATCCTTATTTTGATACAATTCTCTTTTCCTGGCCTTTTCCCTTTTTATGGCCTTTCTACTGTCTTAATTCTATATTTACAGTTTCCGGAAACTAGTTACTAAGTTTAAAGTAGTGTTTGAGACACTTCAGGGATAATGGTCTTCTCTAATTTTAACCAGTTTTTAAGCGACCAATTGCCTTTTAGCCAGCAAGTTTGGGTAAATCATATTGTTCTTGAAATAGAAATACTAATTAGAAATTTATAAGCGCTGGAGTTGTTTTTATTGTTAATGAAACTATCGTACAATTCAAATCACTTTTCATTTCGTGGCGGAAACTCATCTTTTTCACATGTTCCACTAATGTATGACCCACTTTTGGCTTACTGAATAAACAAAAATACAACAACAACATATTTTTAGGATTATTCATAAAGTATAACTTATTTCATTATCAAAAATTCAACAAGCATAGGCCTAAATAAAAGCTTCCGTTTATATCTTTCACATATATCATGCCTGTACTGTATTTTGGATGTTGAAAATTCCAAAATTGAACGTGAAATTGAAATACGTACAGGAATAGAAGGCGCCTTACAATCATTTTTTTTTTTTTTTTTTTTTTTTTTTAATATATAAAACCAGAATTTGAAGCAAGCAAAAACTTTGGAGAGATGTTTTACTTCAGTATGCATGTTAGATTATTTTATCATTTAGAATCTAACAACAGATGCTTTAAAGCATTTCCAAATGTAAAAGTAAATATTGGTACTGCTCCTAAGGATAAGTGATTCAAGTAGTGATAACGGTCAGTATCGAACCGGCAATGCAATGTGAATCTGCTCGAAGTCTAATTTCAAACCAATTTTCAGTGAACCCACAAACATCTAATTAAGGCCTTGCTCGGTACTTGTCTGTTTTATATTATTTCTTTATAAAAAGGATGCTGAGTCAGCTCTCCAAAGCATCCTGTTTAGATATTCGGGTACTTTGATGTATCTAATTGCTCTGTTCTGTTTTCAATATCAAGGCCCCCGATTAGCTTTAATTACTGAGTGTAATATCCGGTCAACGGAAAAGGATTACGACTCAAAGTTGCCATAGGTTTCTTAATAATTTTCTAGCATTGTTTTCATTCCCATCGCTGAAAGTGATTCGGGAAATTGATTATAAAAATTAATTAATAAAATTTAAAGACTGAACCACGCTTAAGTGTTTCATAATGAATAATAATTGTGTTTGAACTAGAGCTATTGATTAATCTGCACATTGTTTATAATTCAAAGTATGTATAGGAGTAGTATGAGGCTGAAGTTATTTCATTGAGTTTAGAAACTTTCTCTTAAACGAAATGTAGTTTCCAACTGCAAATAATTTCACGCAATAATACACTTTTGTGATTAAACTATAGAATATTAATATATGATAGTAAGAACATTATGGTCCTGTGAAACTGTTGAGAATAATGTAAACCAATTTTTAATTAAGTACCATCAAAATTATCACAGTAAAAAAAACTACTTCTTGGATTGATTAGTCATGAAATGGATTGAGATACAAGAAGACACAATCAAGCTCAAATTATTAGTCAAGTCAAACCTTCTTACATTGATTCCTTTTAAAATACTTTAAATTAATATTGATTTTGTTTGTTTATGAAGGGGAAATTTACAGTAACCTAAATCCACTAGTCAAACTCTTTGAAAAGTCAATCTCAACTCAAAATCACTTTATAAGTTGCAATTGCACATAAAAGTAAGCAATTCATGGTTAATTGTTTGTATTTTCAGCATGCTACTTGCAAGGTTATAAGAAGTTAAAGCATTTAAACACGTTGTCAAAATTGTTCTGAAACATATCAAAATGGTTTAGGGCAAAATAGAAATCTTATTATTTTGTAGGTGTAAATCTGAAGAAAATTATTAAAAATCTTTTCCAAAAGAATCATTTTCTTACAAGTTGCAAGAAATATGTTGTTTAAATAATAATTATATGCATAGTGAGAGAGTTTTGAAAGTTTAACTAGAGGTATAGGAAAAATAGTAGGAGCACCCATTTCAAAATGTGCCGTACTTCGACCGCTCAATACATCTTCGCTAATACACTTACTAAGTGGTGGTTACCTAGTGGTGGCGAAAGGGAAGGTATCAGTCGAGCATTTGCCGGTGTAACAGCTGTCTGAGAAAATTATGTTCCCAGAAAAGCGCCATTATTACTGACATGCCCGACGTGCAAAGTGGCATGATTATTGGAGCTCGCCTTGCTGGAGCGTCCGTCTCTAAACTAGCAAACCTTATGGGTGTTTCAAGGTCCTTGGTGTCAAGGGTTATGACAACCTACACAAAACTGGGAAAGGTTTTTATGCGAAGCAAAACGGTGGGCGAAAGCCGAAGTTGACCGACCGGGATAGACGAGCGTTGAAGAGGATAGTCAGCCGAAAATGTAAGAGTACCCTGCAGCAGATAACCTCAGAGATGAACACCCATCTCCAGAACCCCGTATCCACCAAAACTATTTAATGCTGTACACTGCGAACATTCATGGCAGAGTAGCCATTTCAAAGCAGTTAGTGCCGCCGGAGAATGTTGGGAAGCAACGACAGTGGTGCTGACTGCTGCGATAGCCAAAACTGGACATAACAGCAATGGAGACAGGTAATCTGGTCTGATGAATTATCATTTACATTACGTCAGATCACTGGACGTGTATTCGTCTGGCGAACACCGACAGAGGCGTTTCACGTTGACTGTCTGGTTCCTACCTTAAAGCATGGAGGAGGCTTTGGGATGGTGTGGGGAGCGATATTTTGGCGAGGCTTGGGACCACTCATAGTCCTGAGGGGAAGGTCACAGGTGAGCATTATCTCAGTTTTCTCGAAGATCATTTACAAGCTATGCTTCAGACTCTTTTTCCTGGTGAACATCTTCTGTTCCAAGATGACATCGCTCTGTACACACGTCTCTCTGTGTTCAAACATGGTTAGATGAGCATAATGATGAAGTGAAACATCTTACTTGGTGTTCTCAGTTCCCTGATCTCAACATCATTGAGCCATTGTGGGGTGTTTTAGAGAACAAAGTATGTGCTAGGTTTCCTCCTTCACGTACACTACTTGAATTCGAGACCGCTCTGCAGGAGGAATGGCTGTGAATTCCCTTAAACATTGTGCATGACCTTTATTTGTCAATCCTACTTCAAATACAAGCTGTTATTGGGTCCAATGGCTGCCCAATTCTCTACTAATAATTTTTTTTCTTAGTTTCACAGGTGTTCCTATTATTTTGTCCTATACCTGTATCAATTGATGATAGTTTTTCAACTCAGTTATCAGAAATGGCATTTTTTTTACAAGTGGAATGTCTCTGTGGCTTAGAAAAAATAGTCTATTTTGCGGAACAGATTGCACTTGTTTACAGATAAGGCAGCAGTTTTTGTTATCCAATTCTGAAGGTTTTGATTCTTAAAATCAAAAAAAATATCCGGTTTTGTAAATATTCACAGTTTTAACTTTAATGTTGACATATTTATATCCAAGTCTTTTAAATTATACTATAGTTAACTGGTTGGTTGGTTGTTTTCAGATTATCTGGCGCCGTCAGCAACACGAGGGCTATAATGCTCCGAAATATTCATTATTTGACAAGCTAACATACATTTACAAACACCCATGCCTTACACGGGTCTCGAGCCCGTAACCTCACGGTCTAGAAACTAGCAAGCTAACCACTATACAGTTTGATTGGCCTATAGTTAACTGGACTATGGAGTTCTTTCTGTTATAAAACCAACTTCATTAATATTTTAGAATCGAATTTTTATCACATATATGGTTTTGGGATATTCAATTATATACACCCTGTAGAAAATAATTGAAATTTTTTTTTTATACAAGAATCAATAAGAGTTTGTTACTTATAGTCTATATTTTAATACTCTTCCGTAGACGGGTATCAGATAAAAGTCGCCAAATTACAGCGTTAACTCATCCAAACTAACAACATTCAAATCATTTTATAATTCGTAAAAAAATCGTTATAGGGTTTTTATAGAAACCCTATAACAAACCGTAAACATTTAGGCTTGGCGATAAATTTATTCGTCATTTAATCGTGTAAACATTTAGGTTTGGTGACAGATGAACCAAATGGTATCCGTCTAACGTAAGAGTACCTATTATATTTGAAACATTGTAACTCTTTAGACATTTTGATATGCTTCTTTTGCACATGCTCATACATTAAATTGCAGTCAAGAAATAAGAGTACTAAATTCTTAAAATTATTACATAAAACTCTTTTTACCATTAATAAGCTGGGCTTAAGAAAAAATAAAAGATTACTAAAGTGATTTCCTTCAATATCTTTTTCAGTTGAATTCCCTGACCCAGTGAAGGCAGTGATTGTGGCCAGTGCTGTGATAGTGACAGTTCTGCTGGGAGTGGTGCTGGCATACTTCCCCAAAATGTCACTGAGTGCCCTTCTGGGTAAGAAACAGAATTCGAGCGCCATACGACTCTCAAATGCGAAGAGAAAATCTTCGGGCACGGCTCTCATCAAGAAAAACAGCAGAAGTGTCAGTTTTCAAACGCCATTGCCTAAGATTAGAGAGGTTTCCTTCTCTGAATCGGAGGTGTAGACATCTCTTGGCGCGGTAGGAAATTGTGTAAAACTTGCTCCGAGTCGGAGCGTGACTGAAAAACTTCGATGTGTGTGGTTCGACTTAACTTAGATCTTTGTGATACTTTCATCGTCCAGAAGTTTAGAAGGGAAGGGTGGTGAAATTTGTGCTCTGTTTGTGTAAAACTTCGATGTGCTTTGAGTTCAGTTTAAAAAATGTTAGTGAAACTTCATCTGGTTAGACTAATAATGACATATGTGTGGTATTATCATGGTCTAGATATCGATAAAGGAAATATAGCGATTTTCGAAGCGTGTTAGTTTTTAATGTGTGTTTTAAAGTTACAGTTTAGAAAAGATCCGTGTAAGTTCTGCGTACCCTGTTTGATGTATGTCAGCTTCTTCAATGAATGAGAAGGTGAGAAAAGATAGTGTGTGTTTAGGATGTGCGGAACTTGAATGTGCTTTGAGTTTAATTAAAAAAGATTGATGAAGCCAGTGAATTTGTTTCGACTAAAACATCTGTGGGGAGGTGCATGTATTTTGGTTCAAGAGGTTAAATTTGTGAAACGTCCTTTTGTTTTTGGTTGGAGTGCTAATGCTTATCCAAAACAAAGTATTCAAAGTATATTTCATATCATATAAAAAAATGGGCGAAACTTATATACATTTTTTAGATGGACTAATCTGCAAAACTCACCGATTTTGGTTCAAGAAGTAATGGATTTTCAAAGTTTCATTGATTTTTCCTGCAGTAATAAGTGATTTCTGAAATTTCTACACTTTTTTTTTTTTATAAGTAAATAGTTTTAGAAATTTAAAAATGTTCCAGAATGAAGAATTGTGAAGCAATTGTGTCTTTTCGAAACCTAAAATGGTTGTTTAACTTCGGTGCTCTTTTCACAAAAATATATGTTTTGAATAGGTTATGTACAGGAAATGTAATTCTGTAAATTTATCATTGAGAATTGTACTTCTTCTATGAAGAAATGCCACAGCTAATTGTTAGCTATAAAAATATCTGTCTTTTTAAAAATAGTATTTTTTTTTCTCAGGTGCATCCAATTAAAATCAATTGGATATTGTTTCGATGCAGTTACTATTAAGAAGACTGCCCATTTTTATGAAAGTATATTTATAGTAAGCATACAAATTTTAAAAACCGCAACAGGAGTTGTCATTCTTTCTGTTGTCATCAGGCACATTATATTTAATATAACTGTATAAAAATCTTTATTATCACTCACATTGTATATCATTTGTGTGTGTTACATTAAAAAAAAACGCAAATGTGAACTGTACAAGAATTTAGTTCAGAGAACGAACACATGATGTCATGAACCCTCATATACTTCAATCGCCATTCCCAATTTTATATGGGATTTTAAAATTTATGTATACATAATTAATAAAACAAATAATTACACTTGAACCTCATTACAATTCTCGTTTGTCACAAACTATGAAACTTCATGGTAGATTTCCCAGAAGTTTGATCATCGTTACCATCAAGAGATTATATATGTATTTACTATTTTGTAATTTATAGATAAGATATTCTTCGGATTAAAACTACTGAAGTATAGCGTTGATAGTAATTGTTTATTTGGGGAATTGTTATCAATAAAATATTATACAGTAAAACTACGAAGCTACGGGTTTCATGTTTTAAAGTACGCTTCATTTTTAAAATACCATGTTCATTGTTAAATAAAATGAAGCTTATAGGATAACCAGAATCAATTATGCAAACTTTATGTTATGTATAATTCATAAATCCTGTATTAAAATATTCAAGATAATGTTTAGGAATTACTAATTAAATAATAATTATTAATTAAGATTTTGTATAATTTTATTGCAGAAAATACTTATTTAATATATAATATTGATCCATTTTAGCTTTATTCTATTCTTAATATGTAATTATTTTATAATTTTTCATGTACTATTTATGCTTTGGAACAGTAGAGGTGATTTTATAATTTATTATAATTTAATTGGAAAAATATTTCTTTAATATTGTTTTATAGTAATTAGATACATTTATTTTGTATAAATTTAAAAATTATTATTTTGCATTATTTAAATGTATTATTTCTTTACAGATCATTCTACTCGTAAGTACATGTGATCATCTCATACATAAATGTATGCGTACTTGTACTATTGTAGAGACTTTGTTGTATCCAATTTCTAATCTTCGCAATACATTTGTATTTAAAGTTAACATTACGATAGCTTTAGTAGTAGTGACTTTTAGTAGCATCTACATAAAAAGAAATTTATATATTAAGATCATATGCCTAAAAGATATTTATGCTTATGATTAAACTGAAATTGTACTTTTAATATATATTTGTAGTTTGCACTTAAGTTTTAATTTTGGCTTTTGTATCAACATTTTAAAATAGTTATTTGCTACTAAGAAATTTGAGTCTACTGCAATGCTCCTGTTAAGTTGGTATATTTTGTTGTATCCTTTTTTTTTTTTTCCAGAATTTATTCGATATTTTTTTCTGCGAATGAAATGACTCTTGTTATTTCGCCGAAATAAGCTTTTAAGGAAAATCATTTCTATATATTTTCTCCCATTTTTTTTCTTACAAATATCACAGACATGTTTATAAAATGTAATACTTTTCATCACACAAATATTAAAAAAAATTTTTTTAAAAAATAAGTGCACTTTCAAAGACTTATTTTAAGATATATCTAGACATATGTGTAGAATGTGTGACAAATGCTCGTAGATATGCGGGGAAATTCCTAAGAAAGAATATGTTGGACTCGGGAAAATCACTATTATAGAAAAATGGATTTAAAGAACCATATTAACCCGCATATGATTAAACTGAAAATGATTAAACTACATTTAAAGCCTGTTTTAATGAACATATCGTCATAAAATCTGAAAAAAATAATAATTATTCATAGAAAAATCTTGGAAAGAAAATTACATGAAATTATACACATCGGATAAGGTTTTTGTTCTTTGACGGAAATGTACCACTTTAGGACATACATGGTTACAAGCTGGATTAGACTAAAAAGAAAAAAAGTATTGAATATGCGCCATTTTAATTTTGTCCTTACAACTTGATCGGTAATATTTAAAATTATTTTAGAGGGTTTTTTTCTAATTTTTCTTTCATTAAATTTTTGATTTGTATCATTATATTTTAGAATTGCATTCTTCGTGGTCAGAATATATATATATATATATATATATATAATATATATATATATCAACGTGACAATACGACTTGATATAACTTTTAATATAAGTATTTAAACTGTACTTCCAGATTACTCCGTTTTGGTCGATATCAATTGTGAGACAATAGCGGTCGAAATATGGTTGAAATCGTTCAGTTTATTTTATGATAGAGTCGATGCCTTTCGGAGTATTTGTTGCAATTAATTTTAATAAATTGTCCAAATGAGATTCTGTTAAATTATTCCTGAATTTATTCTTGATGAAAACCACCTTGTTGAAAGCTTCTGCATATAGTTTCTTCGGGCACGTAGTGGAGAATTCTGTTCTGCATAGTTAACACATATTATTTGGAATAAATTACAATTATGTAAAAAAAAAAAGAAAAAAAGGCTCATTCCATGATTTTTTTTTATATATATCTTCTGTGGTGCTGGTGGGTCGCAGAGAAATCTGTCGCGGGCCAAATTCGGAAAGCGGGCTGCGATGTGACTAATTCTGTATTAGAAAGTTGTTGAAAAAGCATTATTCCGATCGAACTTTAAACCACTTCCGGTGGAAACTAACAAAATAAATTTTATAATCCTTTAAATAATAACAAAACCTTCAAACTGATGTATGATAAATGTCTGTAGAATTTATCTGTCAGCAACATTATTAATTATGATTTAGGTTTTCGAATTTCAAACTGACTTCCGGAATTTCCGGTTGAACTTTATTTAACCCGTTTCAACAAGACATTCCCTTTAAATTATGCCACGTATGCTGCAGCATTCGTAGTTTTGTCTGGGAATGTTAAAACCTCAAGTAGTCAGAATTTGTACAAGCTTCTCATTCCATTAGAGCTCCATGAAGAAGCTAATATTACCATTCGTCCGTAAAACAAAGGATTCAGAATTCAAATGTTTTGATTCTATATTGAAGAATCCTGAAAAAATAGCTTTTGAAATTTATCAATTTCTGTATAAAACTAAGAAATGTAACTTCTATTTCAGTGGAATCAAATTTAACAATCGAATAGGTTCACTGTTTACTTGGAAGAATGATATTTCAAACGAACCAATTGAAAGGTATGTCCTTATATTAAGAATACCGACATGAGTCACTATAGCTCTTGCTCAACTCTCCAAATTTTTAACTCCAGCATATAAAACTATGATACGTATCACTTAACACCACTTCGAGCTTGAGAGTCTGGAAGACAAGAAGTATATCAACCCAATTATAGAACGATCTGTCGTGCTCTTTGTAGAACGTGTGGTGTTTTCGAGAAGAACTCATCAACTGCATTCCATTGAAGATAGTTCTTCAACAATCTTGAGTTGCACCGGACGAGTGCAAAGCCATCAACTTAACACAGAGAAGTCACAATCAGCCATTACGTAAGTGCGGTGACCTCACTCTTATCGCGACTCAACCTTGCAACTTTGAAGCATCGATTTATTTTTTCTATCTTTGCTCATACCCCTCCCCCCCTTCCCACCCCCAACCCAACCTCAAGAGGCTCTCTGGTAAACACATGCTTTTTATTTTTAGGCGATTAATACGAAATAAGTTCCAAATAAGCGATGTGTGTTGTTTACTAAACACAAACAAGAATGATGGTTCTTTCTGTTTTCTTCTTTTTTTTAAATGAGAGAAAATATATGTAAACAAGCCGGCTTGTGAAAGTTACTATCACTAATAGGCTTTTCTGAAGCAATATCATCATGAATACTAAATTAGTTTAAGTAACTGACACAGGAAATGTATAAACGGGTTAGTTGTATTTTAGATTTATTTGAGGTAATGGCAACACAAGGACCAAACTGTGGCAACTATGTAAATGGTTTTTTGCAAATAGCTGTAAGTTGCATTTGAATTGTTAAGTTATGGGTTAGTGGGTTTGGAGAGGATTCAGACGTAAACATCAAATTCAGACACCAGATTCCACAATTGGGAGCCATGTTTAGATAACCAGATACTTTAGAACCTTTGTAGTATTTACAATAACATGAGTTATTTATGATGTGTAAATTTTAAATGGAATTTCGATTGTAGCTTCCGAAACTTCCGATTGAATATTTGAATAGAAACCCCGCTTGATGTGACTTTTCATTTGACACAAAGTTTATTGTATTTCAGCTAGGAATGTTGACATAAGATGGATGGATAGAGTCCTTATGTGATGGTTTACTAATATGCATTGACATTACATGCTGTGATTTAAAACTTTTCGTACTTAATTATAAAGGTGATACAAAACACAAAAACAAAGCACGTTAACATAGAATTCTTTGAATGCAGAAACGATAACAATACATTTCTTTTTTGCTATTCATTACAGTCAATAAGGTATATGTGAACATAACATTTTAATATGGCATCTATTCCAAATGTTTACAGGCTTGTAGCTTGGGATCATTTTGTTAGAATATCATATCTTCATTTCATGCTCTCTTGTGAACTGCGTTTAATTCAAAAACAATTCATCCACAGAAACAGTTGTATGTTTTTCCTTTTAAAAGTTAGTTGGATTCTTAACGCTATGAAGAGCGTTTGTAAATATTAAAAAGCTTAGTTCTTCAGTATTCTCTCGTTTATGTTTCACTTTAGTTAAGTAACCTGACTATAGGTTGAAATAATCTCAGTAATTCTTCCTCGTTATTGTATCAAAGTATATATTTATTATATTTATCAATATAACTGCAAATGTATAACTGTAATTTATAAATGCATTGGGACAAGGTTCACACAGCCACAAAATAATATTTTTTTTACACACACATGCAATTAACAGCAGACGTTCTGAAAAATTCTCCAGAACTTTTTTTCCCTAACAAACGTGTAAATGTATGTTTAATAGTTTCTTTTAGTAGCATGAAGTAAATAATAAAAATCAGAATGTGACGATATATATTCAAAGCAAGTCTCATGGGTGCCACCTAGTGAAATATCACATTGTAGTCAAATTGTAGTAAAAAAAAAAAAATCTCAACTTGTTTTCATTTCTCTAAGTTCCAACCTTAACTCTAACGCATCTTTGATAATAATAAAATGGTCCAACTACGGCAACTGTACCCAGTGGCTTAGACATATTTATGTGAATGCAGTTTTTTTTTCTTGTAGTCTTTACCTGCACTAAACATTTATACGTCGATTATCAATTCAACAGTTTCTTTGAATGTGTCAATATTCTCTAGAATCATTGTCTTAGAAAAGATTACTATCTTATATTTGACGAACCAGGTGTAAATTAGTCATATAGTTTACAGTAATCTTAGTTATTTTTTTTTAAAAATACAATCATGATTGGTTAATGTGTAACTAGAGGTTGTTAACATTTCTTGAATAATGTAGATCTTTATTTCTGGCTATCTATAAAAAATGAACAAAGTGCGCAGTCAATGATCCATTAGGTTCAAGGTAGAGTATACGAAAAATCCGAACGCTGGGTAGATCTTGTACTCTTATTTATGAAACCAGAAATGTAAAATATTGTTGTAATACGCGGAAGAATTTTAATAATTGTGTATAGCTTTTTTTGTCATAAGTCGTCATCTACAGATTAAAACTAAACCAAACTTTAAAAAGTTAAATGGCAACTCCGCAGTATTATGCCATATTTAGATTTAGCATCCGTAAATAACGAGAAATATCAAATTTTATAATTTTCCAAAAAAATGGTTAATAATTTAAATGATGACAAGGGAATGACAAATTAACGTTAAAAAGAAACATTGTTTCCTTAGCCATTAAATAATTAATAATTAATTAGTATATTTGTAATTTTGTTTCAAACGACAGTTTGTTAAATATATACATAAATAGACTGCAACTTTTGCAATAAATAATTATTAATTAATGAAACAATTTTTTTAATTTTGAAATGAAAGCATGTATTTTTTTGCTTTCATTAGATTTAGCCTTCCCCTTTGCTTACACATTTTTTTTTCTTTTGATTTTAACGTTTGACTTTTAATATTTCAGCAAAAATGTTAAAAAAAAAAAAAAAAAAAAAAAAAAAACCTGTTTTTAGAGGAACCGAACACTATATTACAATTGAAACTAATTAAAGTTCAGTTGAAATAGAACAAATTCTCAAAGCAAAAATTTTAAGTATTATTTATTTTATATTTTTAAACAATTGAAAAAATAGGTGGTAAACTTTTATAGTTTTCACTAACAGTTTTTGACAGTCACAAACGAATATTGAAATGTTGCAATTAAGAAATTTTTTAGGTGAACATAAAATTCCGTTGTAAGTTCAATGTAATGATCCAGCGAAAGTCGCGGATCATGATGCGAAACACGCCCATAACATGTGAGACGACTCCGGTTCATTTACCAGTTTTGTCGTTACGTAGTTTCCGCTTTCAAATAAGTTGACTCGAGAATTGTGGTTTCCAAATAGATGTTTTCAAATTTGAGACTTCTCCTATTCGATACTTAAAATGCAGAAAAGTTCCCTTAATAGACCATTCTGTTAGACATTCACCCTTGAAATTAGGACTAGTAAATATATTAGTTTAAATGTTACGAAATTTTATCACAATATTGTCTTCATTTTTCTATGAAAAAAAAATTAAAGATACAACCAAAATGTGATCGAAATCGTAATAAGATTACAAAAAATTTGGCCAAATAGATCACCGGGAAATTCAAGGGCATTTCAGAAAGACGCAAAAGCACTCATATTTGAAATTTTTTTGATAGATTAGTACTTAAAGTTAAAATATAGCGAATGTCCATAACGATTGTATTGTATTTACATAAAGCGTTTCATCATTCTCAGATATTATAAGGATTTAATACATGTACATTTAACATTACGTATGCATAAGGTTGAAAAATATTCATAAAGTTTCAAAAAAGAGGTTTTATAAATGCATTTTGTAATCCTTTTTACCTTAGGTTCGAAATACATATAAGAAATAAGCATGACCTAATTAGCATCAAGTATTTTATCAATATCGGATAAAACCGTAACATAACCTGGCCTGAATATGAAGTTGGTCCTTATTCAATTTTAATTAAGTTGCATTAAAACTAATTTCTGGTGGAATTTTTTTTTATATCAGCTTCTTGTTAAACATGACGAAATAAATCTAAGTAGTTCCCGAGTATTTTTAACAAATACCTGTACACCCGCATCGCATGCTTTCAAGCGGAGAAACTTAAAATTACGCTTCTAAATAATTAGATTTGCCCTTAGTTCATAAGTGGCCTGTTTTTCTATGTAATGAACTGAAATTATATATATATATATATATATATATATATATATATATATATATATATATATATATATATATATATATATATATATATATATATATATATATATATATATATATATATATATATATATATATATATATATATATATATATATATATATATATATATATATATATATATATATATATATATATATATATATATATATATATATATATATATATATATATATATATATATATATATATATATATATATATATATATATATATATATATATATATATATATATATATATATATATATATATATATATATAGGATAAATGAAGTATTTTTGAATCGATTGAAGAGATAAAAAAATATGATGCATAAAGGCAAAATTTAAAAAAAATCCTTTATAGGCATTGGACATTTTTAAATTCATTAACACAGCGACGATATGAAAAACATTTCTATCAGCAAAATGTGCAGCAAACTACGTTTCAAAATTTATTTATTAAAATGAACGTAAATTTATGCACTCACTTCCAAATATCATTTATTTATTCTGATTAAAACAATTTTATTATTTATTTATTTAAAAAAAAAAATCTGACAACAGGAAAGAGTTTCTTCAATGGTCGGTTAAATCTTATCTTAGCGCGATTGGATGACAGCAAGTTGGTTTATTAGTATTCCGTAAAAGCGACCTTTTAGTGATATTTACAGCCTCAAAATTTGATAGAATGCATTGCCATCGATATCGAATATATTTGGAAAGTTTCAGTCCGATTGGATAAGGGCAAGGGGGTTAATTAGGTTTCCGCTGATTTGCCTGCCATCGACAAACATACCCCCAACAATATATACACACAAAATCGAAGTTAATATAATGAATTTAAAAAAGGGGTGTGTTTGGGAATTTTCAAAGTTAAAGTTAAATCATTTAGCAGTAAACAGCCCCCCCCCCCCCCTTCCCTCCTGCCTTCTCCACAAAGATTTTTTTTTTTTTTTTTGCACCGCCCTTACCGTTCAATGGTTTTTATGTATTAGGAACAAAGTCATATGCTAGTGATACAATTTCAGCTTGTGGTAAAGAGTGTTTGTTTTCTCCAACTGCTAAGCCATTTGTCAAACATTTTACTTTTGAGTACAATATATAGGGTTATTCTTACTTTTAAAACATTTTCAAAATAGTTTCAATTTAGCAGTTTATAGAAATAGCTAGACTGAAGCAAGCAATGAATTTTTCTAAAATATATATATATATATATATATATATAAAAATGTGTTAAATAGGAGCCAATAATGAACAAGCAATTACGATAATTATTTTAATAGAGCGCAGTTAAGTTTCCGGTATCATTAAGTACTCAAACTACTTTTTAAAAAGTTTGTCTAAACATATTTCAAACTACCCATCATTATTTGTAAAGAATGACAGCTAGTTTATTTAAGTACTATAATGCGGCAATTGTTTTAAACAAATTATTTTTTTGCAAATGACTTAATTAAAATATTCCGCTTCATCGTAGCCAAAATACAAAATAAAGGCTATTGTTCATGATGTTATTTGGAAGTTGTTTTTTTCCGTCTGTTAAAATGTATGACTAATCACACTAACAACTTTAAAAATCAATTCGATGGTTTAACAGACATTGCGAAAAGAAGTTTTGCCAGTAACTTATTTAAAGTCCTTCATTTCTTTGTAATGGTCAACAAAACAATTCGTGTGAATGGCAGTAAATCTAACACGTGTTAAATGGAGAGTATCTTGTGTTAGTGTTGATAAATAGCCAAATATGTTATGAAAAAATTCAGTTTTTGAAAAAAATTTCATTGAATGCAGTTTCTCAAAGCAACTTTTCTTACTTTAATGACATATAAGTTGTGTCCTGAGTTTATTTCCTTTCCCATTGAAAATATATTCAAATCCTATTTTCTATTTGAATAATTTAAATACCTTTGCTTTCAGCAAAGGAGACTTTTACAATAACTTTGAGTGCTTTTTTCAGTAGTTATATTTTATATTTCCTTACTAGATAAATCCTTTTTTGTAAATTTTAAAGAAATTCTTAGTCAAACAAAATATTGCTATAGAATTTTAAATTCAAGCTTTAAGTTCTAACTCCAGGAAAATCTAATCAAGATTGTGGATGTATTCAATCCTTAAATAAATATATTTATGTAAGGGTTTTGTAACGCTCCATCCAATAGTTTCTATTAATATTAACTGCCTTCCTAATCTATTTTTATATCACAGTCCTTCAAGAGTTGAAAGCATTCCTCCATTTTCGAGATCTCCATTAATTTCTCCCGTGTTCATTAAATTATGCTAATTCGTCTTAATTCGCGGAAAAGTGTTTCTCTATCTTAGGGATGAAGTTTTCAATAATTCCCATTGAATATTAAAGATCCCCAGACTTCTGACGTCAATCTTTTCTTGTGCCACAATAATCCATCTTTCTCTTACACTCAATCTGCCTTCCATGTAAATTAAACAAGCGTTTCGGTGGTCCCTCAAATAAACTGTATATATGTATTTCTGAACAAGGACTGACTCTACTATTTTCCACCATTACATCCACCTTGTGCTATGATCAGATCATTACATCTATTAATACATATTAAGTTAAGTAAAAGGCTCCAAATACATTTTGTACTAAAATAATTTGTCCTTTGATGTCAATGTACCTGGTAGGACTTTTCCAAGTCATCTCTCATCGGAGAAACATATTCAGATGAGCTACCTTTAAAAAAAAAAAACTCCCTAGAAAGCTTAGTTCCTTTTGAATATTTGAACTTCTGTCGCAGTGCTTCGATGCAGCATGATCTTCGTGAGCCGTTGTACCAAGAAATTTCAATAGCACTAGGCATTTTGCTTAAGTAGATGGCAAAGTGATAGACTGAGATGGTTACCTCCTTTTATGTTAGTAAATGTGTTTAGAAAAACTTAATGTGTTAGAAAAACTGACAGATCGGAATGAGAAGCACAATTCATAGAGCACATTTTATCCGATTTCACCCTGCGTTGAAGAATAGCTTGTAAGACGTTTTTCTTAAAACTGTGTTTCGTGAGTTTGTCTTTGTTGACACGCATTCGATGCACCACTATTTTACGTGAGGAGATTGATGTGATGCAACTGTTCGATATCAACTATTAGTATGTGAAGCATAAGTTAATGGTGACACCATTCATTTCCCAATAATAATTTTAAACTAAGTCTCAAATCCTAATTAAAAATTGTTCAGGGAAATTTTTGGATTTCTTTTCACTCTTTGTTCAAAAGCTAAATTATTCACCACTAAGTAATAGGGACGAAAACTTTTGTCCATAGGATTCAAATTTGAGAAAAACTCAAATGTAAATGTACAATCGCGCTGGAAGGGCGTTTTAAAGCTTTTTTGTGGCTAATATTACGGTGGACTAATGTCGCACAGAAAATGATTGTAGTACAACATTAAAATTAATCTCGTGGGTGATAAGATAACACTAACTGTTCAATTTTGAGAAAAAGTAAATTAAAATTGTTTTTAATCTCGATTGAAGATGGTTCTGAACATGTATTCTCAATTTAAATTATCTAGAAACAGTAATTAAATCATAAAACATATTTTCTCTTTTTCCTAGTCTCAATTGTTTCTTTGATTTTAAATTCATTATGCACGTCTGTTCTGCAGTCTCTGATTACCATTACTTGATGCAAACGCTTTTAATAAATGAAGACTTACATCATAAATCAGAAAGTCACAAACGAACTTCAAATAACAGAATCTCATTATCAGTGGCTCTACTCTGTTAGTTAATAAAAATTTGCTGTCATCGAAATATTAAAAGAAGATATCTTAAAAATAAAGCATTTGTATTAAACAGCAATATAGCGTTATGTCAGTCAGCAAATAAAGCGTGACAATTTAATATAGAAAGCATAGACTGTTCAAGATAAAAAAAAAATAATTATCTTGATTTTTCAAGAAATGACAAACTATTTTTAATAATCTAAACAAAAAATATTGGAAACTATGATTAAAAAACGCTTTGTAACTTTATTGAGAACATTTTATATGATTTTTATTTTTTTAAATGCATCTATACTTATACAATGATTCAAAGGGTAATGAATGATTTCCAAAAATCTGACTAGGTAAACATTTGACTTATCACACATTAAAAGAAATAACAAATGTATATACCTATATACACAAAAAAAATACAGAACTAATTAACAAAGTATGTGCATGACATGAAAAGTACCTTACAGATATTCTATTTCAAAATAATACATTTTTATTATTTTACTTTGAATGAATATCAACTTAAAAAGATGATTGTTAACAATTTCCTAAAGCTCATTTGAAGTACATGGCATACTACGTTATTTACAGTATAACTTAAAACAATTAGTAATATACATACAGACTTCGAAGAATAAAGAAAAATGAAATAAGCAGTCAATAATAATTTTGTACTTAAATTGTAATATATACATTATTTAGAACAATATACAAGGTGTCTGAATTAAAAGTTCCTAAGTTTAGCAGTCAGTTAAAAAAGTTCTTTTAGTGATACGTTGGCGCTACTAGACAAAATTGGCTGCTGAATTCTTAGATGTTGGTAACAATTTTTATTTTCCGACCAGCTGTAATCCAGCCTCCCGTTCTTGAAGCGGTGGCCCAATTGCCTAACCACCAAGATTTGACGTTACTCCACTGGATTTTTTTTTCTTTTATGGCTACGTTAAAGACGAAATCTACTCAAGGCACATCCGTGATTCTGAAGACATTCGTGCCTCAATAACCACTGCAATTGCTAACTGTAATTAAGGAACAGCGAACATGGCTGGAATCAGACTCTACCGGCTGGACTACACTCACTTAGTACTACTAAAGGAGTCTACGTGGAAGTGAACTGATTCTTTTTTTTTTTTTTCCTTTTTTTTTTTTTTTCCTTCTTTCTTCTAATTTTGTGAGTCCTGTTACCTAATTTTATAGTTTTATTATGGTTTTTAATTTTCTGTTAAGTATGGTGGCCCTTCAATTTAGGGACATTTGATTCGGACACCCTGTATTTATTTCAAAATTATACAGAAACTCTAATATTTATAAGAGCTTGACAACCAACATTACAACAACTGGGGTTGAGAGGTGCAATGCATGAAGCTTGAAGAAATATTTCTAGTATATACAAGAGTAGGTCAATCAAGAAATGCATGCAACGAGTGTACAGGCTGACCGATAGAAAATTGTGCGAAAATTGTTTAGCAGTTAACTTATGACTGCTTGTTTATTAATCATTTATTTTGATCTAATTGACGTTAATCTTCATTGACGGCATCATCCTTTGATACGAGCATTAACAATTCATGCTAATGAATGACAAGTATGGATCAGAATTACATTTGTATAGAAAAGCGGCTAATTAAGGTATCTTTATTATCTATTAAATAAATGATTTATTGAACTAGTGTAATTTATCTAGATGAGTTGCTTATATTAATCAAGATTGATTTATGTCTTGGATAGTTTAAGTCATGAGTTTCCCGTTTAATCATTGTGCAAGAAGTTAATATATTACATATTGGATATTAATCCTAGTATAATGTTGACCAATATATTTATTTAAACGAAAAAAAAATTAAAATCGTAATTTAGTATTAAACATTAAATTAAGTTTAATTATTTCGATCTCATACGATCAAGAACTTCACGCGGCGTGACGACAAATATCTAGATATGCGGTACATAGTCCGTCGCCATAAGTCGAAATGGTAAAACCAGCAGGTGTATATACTGACCGAGCTCTGGCTGGTTTTCGACCCCTCATATTTCAGCTCTTTCTTCGGAACATTATTATTATTTTTTTTTTTGCCATCGTGTTGAAGCAGGCATGAAGATGGAAAATAATAATATAATTTTCAATATTTAACAAGGGAAGGCAAAAACACACCTGTAGCAAAATGTACTGTGTTATCCCCCTTATTCTATTTTCTACTTGTGAGTAGTTTGGCTCAATCTAGAATTGAAACGGCTAAAGGGATTTCGGTCAAACAATTTTTTATTTTTCTAAGATAAATTGGATAGGTTGCAATTTTTATGTTTCTTTGAGAACGTAGATCCTAAGATCCATAAGCGCCGTTAAACTTAAACCAACCAACCAACCTAATATCCAGAAAATGGTTCTGGAAGTTGAGAATTTTACCAAGTATAATAAAAAAAAAATAAAAAATCGTAGAATTTCGGATATTCTTTTGTTTTGTTCTGTTCACATTACTGTTAAAAAGTGTAAAACTTTAATTTCCCTGTTAAAATAGTGTACTTAGAAATAATTAAAATGCACTTAAATTTTTCAGATAAATTGCATGTTTTCCATACATACCACCTAAAACATGCTTTACCTTTGCGTCAAATAAGCAAATTTCAAAAAGCGTCAAATAAGCAAATTTCAATTCTTAATTTGAAGTCACGTACCTTCCTTAAGTCATCTTACTGACTACACCACAGAAGTCGTCAAAATGATAGCAAATATTACTTTATCAAATCAAAGCAAAAAATAATATTTCAGAATTCCCCCTCCCCTACTCGTCTGAATACGTTTGTAAAACAAACACTTGCGAGTACTTCAAATGTAAAGCAAGCCAGTTTATTATACTTAATTTAAAACGATGATGTGTTTATTTTTTCGGAATAAAAAAGGTTCTCGGTGGGATTGGAAGGACAGCGATTTCAAGTAAATGAACTGGAATTAAAAGCTAAGTATAGATATAATGTAAAAATGTTTTGAAAATGAAGTGGAAAAACATGTGTAGTGGAAACAAAGTGAAAAAACATTTCTTCAAATTCAAAGAAGAGTATAGTACACACACTTTATAATATTGAATCATGATATATATGATTATTATTGCTAAATTATTCATAGACCACTTCTAACTCAATAAATATAACAAGCGCCATAAAAAGAATTGATACCACCAAAAAAAAAAAAAAAAAATATCAAGTAAATGGTCAATCAGGAAAAGTTGTGAAATTTAATAATAACCACCAAAAAGTTGATTTTAATCTTTTTTTTTTAGGAGAAGGGGGAAGGGGTTCTTATGCAATAACAAGTTGATAGGAGATATTTTTTTTATCAAAAAAACAAACTCAACGCATTTGCTTAGCGGCAAGCATAAGATTTAAAAAATATATAGACTCGCCATTTTACATGGCTTTTTTTTACAACATTTAATTATTTTTTAGGTGTTATATTGATAATAACTTTGCACAGTGACTTCTATATCACATAAAATATCCTTACCTTTGAAATATTGAAATGAAGTATCTTAGTAAGTGGAGTAAGAGTTTGATTTTGGTAAAACTTTGAAGCTTTCAGAGATTTCTCTGTTACCTTCTAACTTAACTCATCTTTGGCATCCAAATAGTTCAAATTTTAATCTTAGAAACCAAAATTCAAAAACAAACATGTTTAGTAATTTTAGTATAGATGGAAAAGCGAATATTTCAAATAAAATTGAGAGGTAACATCGCTATAGTGACATATTTCTACCAAGCAAATTACCAGGGCCGGCTTAAGGAGTATACAATCGTACACATGCAATTTTGAGAGGGGAGTCTAAATGAGAGAATATATATATAAAAAAATAATATGGTAAAAATTTAAATTGTTATGTAATTTTGCGTGCAAATTAGCCTAACCTACCTAAGGTTTACTCTTTTGAAAGAAAGACTCGTCGACCTTGTAATTTTGTCTATTGAAAATGATATTTTATCTTCATTAGATTATGATGCACCAATAAAAATATTTTCGGCTGCTAAAGCTAGGATGGAACACTGTTAAATGTGTAATACAGGTTATTTTAATCAATTTTCTGTAATTTTCCCAAGATCAATATTTTTTCATGAATATTAAATCAAATAAATGTTTGGTTGTAGTTAAAAATGTGTCTGTTATTTTTTTACCTGACAAAACTCTTAACTGAGTGAGAGAATTTTGGAGTTTGCTCTTAAGACAAGTACCGTACAAAACGCCTATTGAAGTTTGAAAAAGTCAATTAAAAGAATTACTAATATATGAAGACATTTTAAGAAACAAAAATAATGAAAAGGTACTATATACTTTACTTTAATATTTACTACTTATTAGTTTTAGTTTTTGATTTTTAATCCCTGTAAAATGTCATATTCAGGTATTGCGTTCCTTCAAATTTCAGTTATAAAGCCCCCATACGATTTTTGGAGGGTTTTCTGTACTCATTTTCATCGTAAGGGACGCCAAAACTCATTCTTGCACACACAACATTTTTCTCTTAGGCCAACCCTGAAGCTAACATACCGACAAGATGCACACAAGGTATTCAATTCTAAAGAAAACGCTCAAAGAAGCACCTATTAAGATTCTGAATTTTGTCTTTATTCACCTGCAAAAGTTCTGGTGTAGGAATCTTTAGCGTCTTCCCCATCACCTTTCACATACTTCCGAAAATGAGATTTATATTGTAGTTAAAAAAAAATCACCAGTCCAAAAATAAATAAACAGCTATGACAGTATCACAATGGCTTCAACGTAGCTCTACTTACACGATGTACGGTTCACAGAAACACACAGCTGTTGCTCTTAACCATAAGTGGGCGCGATTGTCCGTCCGGGTTGGTCTCTCTGACTCTTGGAGCCACGTGGATGACCTTTACACTGTTCTTTTTGCGAGGGATATGCTGGGATAAACTCGATGTAGTAGGCCACTGGACGGGACGTGTGGGACACTGATTTGGGTCAGGAACGATGGGACAGTGGTGACAACAAGGGTGATTGTGACGTAAGCAGATGTAACCATTTGCCTGAGTTGTAACAGAATAGAAGTCTTTTTTTTTATATGAATTTATAAGAGAAGGATATGCATGCAAAATCAAACCAATGTAATAGTGACGGGTTGACAACAATTAGCCTAATTAAATTTGAGTGTGATTGTTGGATTTAAAAAAAATATTAAGTTTCAGGAGTAATGCGATAATAGCTTGATAATTTTTCAATATATTCACGAGTGGTATTTCCAGGAAAAGTTAATGATAGTACGAGACCAGTCGAATGACGTAGATGTACCACGAGTGAGTTTATTGAGATATTTATCTCTGCTTCAAAGGTATTGGCAATTAGAACTCAAATCTTTACCTTTGTGTAACAACACTATTATAGATATTTTTGTTACAAAAATATAGTTTCCTAGAAATGTTTACTTTTGTACAAAATCTTCGCTATCAAAATAATATTTTAAACGCCTCAATTCAAGGCTGTTAAATACAATTTTATTATATTTATATGTATAATTTTCACTAGGAATGATTAAAATTTATTCATTGTACTGAATTATTGAAATTATTTATTATTTGCTTCACAATCTCCTTCACCGATACAATTTTGAAACAACATGTTTTCAACTAAGTCAATAAAGTTTTTTCTGCGTCTCTATAGAAACATTTCAAGTTAGAAGTTAAGAACTGAAATTAATTAGTACAAAAATTTAAACATTGGGTTAAACTCTGAGGAATACAATTAAATTCGAATTAAGCAAATGAATTTATGGCATACAATACATAGGTAAACAAAAAAGCTATTGCCATAAAACGACGCTCGTTTTCTAATTTTACTGAAATCTGAGTCCTAATTGAACACAAACTATAGTGATAAATACCGTTTCTTTCAAATACTATTTTACAACCATTTCATTTTTTTCCTCCGTAGAAGTAATAAATAAGATTTTTTTTTATTTAAAAACAATCAGATACCTACGTTAAGACTAGATATGGGAGTTTCTCTTGATACAAAATCTCGCGAGTTGTGAAAAGAAGACATAAAGATAGCTGGACACTGGGATGGCGGACTGGTTTGCACTGCAACAGAAGAGAGACCTCTGCTTTTTCTCAGTGCCAGGGTCATATTTTCTTCGCTTCTATGTCGACAGTTAATGCCTTCTGGAATATACCAAGTCATAATTACCTTTACTTTTCATTACAAATAAACAAGAGATTCATTCGATAGATGCAATATACTCCTTTTCATACCAGGGCCTTAAAAATCCATTGCTCAAAATGCAAGTAGGTTCTCTTCCGTTAGCTGGATACCAGTTGGCGTCAGGCCTAAATGTTTTCATGTTTAGATGACGTGTACGTATATCGTCAAGTTTAAATATTTACGATGTGTTGTAGGAATTATAAATGATTTGAAGGTTAGTAGGCTGCATTAGTTATTGTTGTAATTTGCGGTTTTTATCTGGTACCCGGCTAACAGAACAGTACTGGAAATGGAAATAAGAAACGTAGTTGTTTTATATATTTGCTCATAAATGTTTAAACCTCGCATATGTATATTTTGAAAATTATAAGAAGTAAAATTTAATATCTATTGGCTATGTCATCATTTGATCCAAGTAAGCATTATTTGATAACATGAAGAGCTTTTGAATTTAAACATGGCTTCTACAATTCAAACTTTATTCTCCCAAAAGCAGAAAAAATAGGATATTTGGAATCTGAGAGAAATAAGTAAGTGATTTGAATCTGAGAGGAATAAATAAGTGGTTTTGAAGCTGAGAGGAATAAGTAAGTGATGTTTTTATCACCAGGCATATCTTTGGGGGTCTCAATTTCGTTTTAAGATACTACGATGTTTCAGTTTACTTTCATCGGTAAATTAAAAAAAGTTCAAAAGAAACATTTTATTCAATGAAAAGAGTTGAACTTTGCATTACAAAGTTTTGGTATACTTAAAATTTTTTATACAATTGGTTTGGAAGTTGAGTATGAACTGAAAATTAAATTGAAATAGAAAAATAAATTTTTGAACAATCTAAGCATGTGATGTATGTTTTTGGAGTAATTTTTTGACGCCGAATCGAGTAAAAAAAAGCAATACGATGTAACCATTCTAGAAAAGTTAAAGTTGTTTTTGTAAACGAAAATACCAGTAAAAAGCGAAGAAAAGTAAAATACGACATAAAAAAAATATATATTTACCCATACAAACAAAGTTTTTTTTATATAAATTTTGTAATATGCATTACCAATTTTTATGTGCAATTGCAACTTATTGAATTAAAATCAAGTTTTCATAGAGTTTGACTACTAACAAATTAACAACAAAAGATCCATTCTGAGCTATTTACTAACTTCTTTTTTGCCCCCTTATGTCGTATTTTACATTTTCTCGCTTTTTACGTGTATTTTCGCTTATAGAAATGACTAACTTTTCTAGATTAGTTATATCATCTTGCTGTTTTTTCATTCGATTCAGCATAAAAATACTCTAAAAACATGTGTCACAAGCCTTCTTTTTGCTCAAAAGTGATTGCTCAAAAAGTAGTTTTTAATTTTTTAAATCCCCTAACTACCTTACCCCCATACCCCCGAACACATCCGTCTATGCTTTTATAGACTATACCATATTTGATTCTTCCTTTTCATGACAAATGAAACATTTTTGCTTAGTTTCATCAACGGACCAATTTTTTTTTCTGGTGGTTTTTGGTACTTATTTGCTAAACCACATTACATATGTTTCTCCAAAACGCAATTTTCAGTTTACAAACGGCATAGTAATAATTTTTGTACGGTATAGAATTCTTCAAATATCTCCCCCTTTCTCAATCTCATAAATGACTGGTTTGGTCACATCTCGAGTATGAAGTACAATAATTTTAGCTTTTGCATAGAAGGATGGTATGTCGGAAACATCGATAATTTTTAAAGCGTCAGCTTAGTGCTGCAAAAATAATCAAGGGAAACCTAAGACTAATGGACAATGAAAGAACATAAGTCTATATATATATATAAGACGAAAGAAGATCTAGGAAGCAATTGATCCTGTTATTTAAATCTAAGACATATAATGCTTTCAAGGTTTTAGAATTGTTATAAGACAATTGACAAGAAGTCATTGGTCCAAGTACTATAGTTTAATTTTGAAAACGAGAAACATTTATTTTTCACTATGAAGTGAATAATGAAATGGACAATTCTCCAGACAACATAGTAAAGGAGCAAACAATTTTGAAACACTCAGATCAGCTTAGAATGCTAAGAGACTTTTTAGTTGCCATGCTATAGCTGATAGGAATTATGCAAAATCAAACTCAAATCCTATAAACCTTCAATTAAAAACATAGATGAATTAAAGACGTCCTGTTCAAAAAGGTTTTTCAAATGCTCTTCACGGATTGAGAGATTATTTCGAACAAAAACCATTAAAAAATTACCTTGCAGTATATCTTTTTTGTAGCAGGCAATTTCTGGCGACACAGAGGGTTCTGGTAACCTCAAGTTATCCTTATCAATTTCAATCGAGGGCGATATGTCGCTGGCCAAGGAACTCGAGGGCGACACGATGGGTGAGTACCGCGACACGTCTTCGAAAGTGACAGGAGAATACAGAGATCTGGTATCATGACCATCCAGGTCCATTGACATGAAGGGTTCAGGCATGCTTTGTGTTTTCAGCTTGGGTGTTCTTGCTTCGTGAGAATGGTCGGGCGGTTTTAGGCGGCCGTGAAGCCAGTAGGTCTTCATCTCGCCTTTGCCCTGGAAAAGGGTAGTATATCTTGATTTGTATTAAGATTCTAACCTTTTGAAAAATATGAAGACATGTTTAACATTATAGTTATACTTTTGTTACTATAGATTGATCCTGGGACAATGGATTGTCATTCTTACGAAATTTCATGAACTATCATTAACAAGACAATTTCGTACTTTCTACATAAAAAGCTTCAACGTAAGTTCAAATGTAGATACGTTAATTTAAAAATCATTTGGGATATCTTACTTTTTGTGCAGGTGGGAAAGATACTATCTTTACTTAACTAACTCTATATCTAAATTGATTTTTGATAAAACTTATGTAATTTCATGAAACAGTATCCGAAAGAGTAAAACTGGCTTTGAGAAGAAATCGTCACTTTACATAGATTTCAAGATAACAGTACAACTCACAAACAAAAGAATCAAGTTCCTAGTTATTAAAAATAAGAATTCGTATCCAAAACTCATTAAAAAAAAAAAAAAAAAAAAAAACTATTGCAAAGAGTGAAAAATAGTTGAAAGTAACTCATCTAATGTTGGCAATTATGGTTTGTCCCCAAGTATTGCGGGAGTGCGTTTTACTATGAACAATGCATTTTTTTTAATTTACAGCCGCTGTTAGCCACTACGCGGCTTGCGGGCCGGATACGGCCTGCAATCGATTTTTCTGATTTTTTTTTCCCGATTTTTCCGCCGCCAGCACAGAAGGAACAAAAATCAAGCTTCACGCTATAAACTTTATGTTTTACATAATTGTAATTTGCCCAAAATAGTTGTTTAAAAATTATGTAGAACATTCTCTACTACTTGTCAGAAGAAATTTTATGAAGAAGCTTTCAGAAAGATGGTTTTCATTAAGAATAATTACATGAACAACGTAACCAAATCTCATTTGGACATTTTATTAAGGTTGATTCTAACAAATACTGCGACAGACAGCGACTCTGTCACAAAATAAACTGAACGATTTCGACCGTCATCGTCTTACAATTGATGTCAACTAAAACAGGGTAATCTGGAAGTACAGCTTAAGTAATTATAAAAGTTAGGTGGAAGTCGCATTGTCACATTGTAACAAAATATTAACTTCATTTTTTTGGATTTTGATTTACAAATAGATTTTTTAATTATTTGTAAAAAAAAAAAAAATTAAATATGAAGCGTAATTTGATTAAGATGAAAAAAATTAATATTTTTTTTCAGTTTTCAGAAGTGCTTTATATTGTTAAATCGATAATAATTAAAGATACATGTATTGGTGTATCCTGCCCGCGAAAAGCTTCAACGTAAGTCATAAAACCCGCTTCTAAAAGTTAATGGCGAACACTGATTTAGAGGGTATTTCCGTGATACTTTTTTTTCCCCTTCTTACCTTTACGCAGATAGTTCCTCGATCTGATATGTCCCATTCAGTGAGATCAAGTTTGGCTCGTGTTCTCTCGCTTATGTGAATTTTCAAAGCCTAGTTAAGGGAAAAATAAAAGATTAAAATAAGAGCTAAATGTCGAAACGGAATGAATTATATTAACTTAATAGAAATTCCCATGTATTAGGGAAGAATATTTCATGTATTTCTATGGAAGAGTACTTCTATGGTACTTCTGATATCGGAACTATTTGCAACTAAATTGGTTCATGTCCTAGTATTAATATTGGCATTAATTAAGATCATAACTGGATGCATTTAATTTTACTATATTTTCAGAAAATCAAACTATCTACACATTCTATTAAACTATAACTATCAACATGATAACATCTCTATGTTAATTTAAATCGATTGATCTTAAGTAATATCAACATTAAAACTAGGATGGTAGTTTAAGAAATAAGAATTATTTTTTTGTAAATAGTCCAAATATCACATATCTCTCATTAGGGAGTGCAATCACAAACCACCTTAAGGGGAAGAACTTTCACTATCGTACTACTAATATTTTATGGAAAATTAAAAAAAATAATCAATCAAAGAAACACAAAGTAACGGGAGGTTTGCAAAATTTTTTTATATAAAAATTTGATGTCGTAACATTAAAGTAAAATAATATTTTAATGATATATTGAAGACACTAAAAATTTCTAAGATTATTGTTTTAAGATTACGGTATTAATATTTAACTTTATAAAAAAAACCCGTATGTAATTACAGGACAATCTCTAAGAATTTATATACCACATATTACGAGGTACTCGTGAAAAAATACAAAATTTTCCAAAACCAAGAATTGATGACAAATGTAATAAAATGAAAATTTATAAGTTAATTTATAAATCAAGATATTCAACCCTTTATTTCTAAATTCAACGATTTTACTATATACAACGAAAATTATACCGGCATTGATGCTACAAAATAAACTTTAAAAAAAAATAAAAAAAATAAAAAAATAAAAAAAAATTAATCAAAAACTGGAATCTAAGTTACAAGTACAAATTCAGTTGTTTCAAGAATTAATTTTGGCAATCTACTTTTAAAAACAACTCAAAACATAATATTCGTAGAAACACTTTCTACAATATCTATAGAGATGATGCAAGAAAATTGGAAAAATTCTCTTTACTTCACTCGTGCTTTCCATTCTCGATGCCGTATTAACGGTATCTCCGAAGAGACAGTATCGTGGCATCTTCAATCCCACTACGCCAGCGACAACCGGTCCACTGTGGACACCTGATAAAGCATGAAAAGAACAAAATAAAAAAGAAATATTCAAATAAATGATCACTTAAACTTTTGCCAATTAAATTTCTTCAAAATCATTAAGTTGCTATGTTGGTATGTTGGTATATACCCCAGTAGCATAAATTTGTTGGCCAGTATCTGCTTGACAGTGGCAAATCCCGATGTAGACAGACCCTTGTTACGGATCTTGGTCAATCTCGCACAGTTCTGGGTAAAATGTACCGGAAGTTTTGAAATGTTGATGCAGGGTTTTAAAATTGAAATATAGTGATAAGAGAGGATGGATGGGTGAAAAATATGCTTTGACATGCTTATTTTATTATTATTATTATTATTTTAAATTGTATGTTTTGAAACTATGTTTGAGTTGCGACATGGATCGACTAATCTTCCCGGAACCCTTGATACCAACTTTGACCAATACCGTTTTGCTACCTGGATAGTATTTAAATTGATTAAATAAATAGTTCATTACATTATGTATACATTTTTTTTTTAATTACAGATTGTTATAATATCTTAAGCTAAGTAAACTGAACCATATCAATTTTTGAAACGATTCAAATCAATATGTGGAAACCATTCCAAATTAGCAATATTTTGTTACTCGTACTTGGCATGGAAATAGTTGTCTGCAAATATTATTTCATAAAATTGTGCAAATCTCATTTTCAAACAAATAATACCTGGTACGAGCATCCAAATAATATTTATTATTCATTTTGACTAGTTTTACTGACGTGAAAACTTCACATATTAAAATAACACTTTTTATATGTTTACCAAATCCCATGTGTAACTACATATTTTCCTTTACATGCACAACGCACATTTTTAAACAAAAAATTAGTCTAACTTCTACATCACAGGACACATTTTACAATATTCCAATTAAAAGATTTTAAGACACGTTCTTATGCTGTCTTAGTTTACTCCCTTCTCATGTATATTAAAATGCACTAACAATATAGAAAGATTACGTTAATATAATATGGAGCTCTCAAATCCCAAATCCTTTGAATGTAACAGTAAATATTTCGACCTGAAAACTGATGACTTAAATTAAAAAAATTATACTTATAGTTGAAACTTTTGTACACATTGTAATTAGGGGAAATATTTTTTTATAAATACTGCAGTGTGTTGTTAGTCCCTGTCCGAATACTCTTTATTTTCGTTCCTTCTTTAATTAATAGTAATACATAGTAATTTTAGTATTTTAGTATTTTTCATATTATACAAAATTATATTCTCCAATGATACATATATTTTAAATTATTACTTTTTCACTGTGATTTAAAATGACTGGCAATCAAATTATCAATCTAAACTACCTAATTTAATTATTTTGAAAATAAATGCAACCCTTTACTGAAACAATTCTCATTGGAATTCACAAAGTGTTTCATTCCGCGACGTCTTCGGTAATTGAATTTTTTTTTTATTACCGAAATATTTTAATGTAGATTTTCGGTAAATAGATAAATACAGTGTGGTATTCAAAGTATGATAATATAATTTATTTCCAAATAAAGTGCGCGTTATTTTTATAATATTTAATTAAATAGGCTTGTAGACCATGAAACCTAAGAACGATCATTGAATTAAAATGAACAAATACTTTTAGATAATTATAAATGAGTTTTTCTTTGGCTTCCAGACATTTATTTCGAAGAGTACAACATCATTGCTTAATGTAAGTGAAGCTAAATTTGACTGATTTAGAAATTCCCAAAAGGAATCTGAAACTTGATAAAATGTATATACTTCTATACTAAACAATATTATTTAAATGATACATATTTTATCTTTCACATAGAAATGCATTTTTTTTCTTCATAAACCAATAAAATTTTCATGATGTAAAGGGAGTAATAATAAAATACTTCCTTTAAGGGTCTTACCACTGCGATGAGAGGCCAAAGTTTCAGTAGTAATTGATTGTGTACTTCCATCAATTTTAATAAATAAATAATTAACGCGCAATATTAGAATGACTTAAACTGTGAAAAAAGGTCATGGCCAATTTAAGATTATATAATGTTAAAAATGAATAAAATCATTTTAAAAGGAATTTATGATCATATGCATCTATTTTCTTTTGTTATCACTATTCAAATAAAAAGTTTTGGTTTCAAAGCAATAAATATAGAATTATTTGGTTCCGAACTAACTAACTATGGTTTTAAAAATCCTATATAACTCAAAAAGTAAACAGTACATCCGAATAATTTAATAAATTTAAAAGATAAGTATTTGAAAATTGCTGATTAAGTAGGTTTGAAAAAACATTTTGTCATTTTAGAAAACTTTTTTCAAGTTTTTTAAGGTTTTTAGTGATTACGTTTACATAAGTTTAATATGCATTTTCAAATAAAAACAGAAAAGTTTAAAAACAAAAGATAAAACAGTCCATAAATATTTTAAAAGGCATTTTTAAATTTTGATGCACCGCAATCATTATGAGTTAAAAATAAAAGTTTTTAAGATTATTATTACAAATTAAAACGACAAAATAAAAAATAAAAAAAATTCTTCCATAAACTACGAATCCACTCCCTCCAATATTCATAAAATTATGAACATAAAATAAAACATTTTTTTTTTAATCTGTCTCAACTTTATTATAAGCAATTTGGATTAACCAAGTTGAATTAAGGTTATTTACAGAATAGGAACTGATAAGATAAATAATGAATGTCGCTTTGTACTTGCCTACACGTATTCGCAGGCTGGTCCCAGTGGATGGGTCTTTCAGGTCTCCTATCACTACCACCATGTCCAGAGCCATCTGGCAGATCTTCTCAGCGTGCTTCTCTTCCCCTTCAGGGGCTCCTGATACCACCATGTAGGCATCCCCTATTGTTTCCACCTTCATACAGCAAAGAATTCAAAGAGATTAACATTCAACTCAACTTCTAGAGGAAATTCACTGCAGGTTGAGTACACACCTTAAGGATTACAACAACATCAATGAAAAGTGAAAGTATGATCCATTCGAGTTCCTGTTTTGAAAGGATTTGGAGCCTTTTTGAGCTTATGAATCTCTCTGGAGAAAATATACATTAGCTAGATAGATTAATCATCAGAGACATACCATCTTTCAGAAAATAGTGAACAGTTTCCGAAGTTTTCGCTTTGTAGTAACCTAGCTAGTGAACTGAGAAACTTATTTTAAGTGTGAGGACGATCCATTAGTTACTCTTTAAAATAACTTATAAAGTTCTAATTGCTTTCAGGAAACAAATTGCACACAGCTTGTCGGAGAGATTTGGGAAAAGGAAGATGAAATTCGTAATTATGTTTGATGGTCTAATGGTCTAATGTCATGATTTAAGAAGAGCCTACATAGATTTTAAGGAAGCTATATGTAGGGCTTACCTATATCTGTACAGAGCAGAAAGGTTTGTCTTGTACGTCTAATGGCTTCCATGTTTTAATACAAAAATCGAAAGCTTGTTCTAAATTGCGCAATTGTGGGTTATTTTGAGGGGGGATTTTGTAAATTTAAAAACTAACTTGGAAAAGTGAACTGACTTGGTTTCTTTTAAAAAAGAAAATAATTTTTTTTTACATGTTCCGTAGTGAAAATTAGTTGTTAAATATTGGTTGCAAAAAACTTCGGATATAATTTATATCGAGGTTAACTATTTCGTATTTTACCTTGCTTTGTGGACAAGTTGAAGTACAAAGTTTATTTTTGACTGTGTTCACTTGAAAATGTTTAAGAGATAGTAACCTGGTTCATTGCCATAATAAAAAACGAACCTTCCCCCCCCCCCTTCTTTTCATATATTGTATAGTTTATGGTGGTCTTATGAGATATTAGATGCATGTTTTTCTATAGATTCTTCTAAATAAATTTAAACAAATTAAGGTATTTTAATTCTTGAAACATTTTATTCTGTATTTGTTAGGATGTGCAAATTATAGTTTACAAGTTGCAACAGAACCTCCAAATATTCAGATGAAAAGTTTAAACTACCACACGGACTCAATTGTAAAAAAATTAATAAAATCAAAACAAATTAAAACAAAACAGATTAAAATAAATAAATAAATAAATAAATAAATAAATAAATAAATAAATAAATAAATAAATAAATAAATAAATAAATAAATAAATAAATAAATAAATAAATAAATAAATAAATAAATAAATAAATAAATAAATAAATAAATAAATAAATAAATAAATAAATAAATAAATAAATAAATAAATAAATAAATAAATAAATAAATAAATAAAATAAGTATTTTTAGATGAAACCAGATCGGCTGAATATAAGTAAAGGAGTTGAAGTTTGGCGCTTTCTTACTTTTGAACATCAACAACTAGGCTATTGATTTTTATCTTTCTAGATCATTTTGATGCATAGGCTTACGTCGAGTGCTTTATTTATTACCATCAGGCTCCTGCAGCATCGGCTTCAAATGTCCTGTGAATTTGCAAGCGAAAATAGTGCAGTCAAGCTGGTCTCGAGTTGCTTTGAGCCGAATTTTGTTTCACGTTACTTTTGAAAGTAGTTAAAATTATTTTAAAATGTTTGATTTTACGAATGCGCAAGGTTTTATTTTCTAAGGGATTAATGAATAACTTTCCATTTATACTTACTTATTTTATTATATTCATACAACATTCAACGTACTACAAGAAGCACGGGGAAACTATAGTGTGCTCTTTTGCTGAACCTATGATAGGTGCAAACTCTTTTGCCTTATCGAAGGGATTTTTTTTTATCTGGGACGACAAAGAATTTGGGAATAGAATTTATTAATAGTTTTTAATATTCCTCCTTTTTCAAAATTAACTGTTTTACAATCTTGGAGGCTTATTTTATCATATAGATACCTTATAGAATTCCCAACCCAACACGGTTGGGAAATCTATAAGGTATCTATATATCGAATTCATAAAAAAACATTGTGCACTTTTAGAAAAAATCGATGAATGTACTTGAAAGGTCATTAAACAAGAGTAACGTATGCTATGAAAATCTTTACTTACATGCGATTATACTTGTGAAAATATAGTAAGATGAGCATAAAGTAGACTATGCCCACTTTAAAAGATTTTACAGTAAAGGCGAAACACTTTTCTACTGGAGTACTTTAAAAATTACAGAGTTTTTTAGTCTCTTATATTTATTCCGATTTAGCTTCTTCAGACCGACCGAAGGAACAAATCTTCGGAGGGTTAATTAACCAACTTGCCGTCATCCAATTGAGCTGAAACGTAGCAGATATACAAGTTGTCGATGACAATGCATTCTATCAAGTTGTATGGTCAATGCAATTGCATATCAAAGTTACCAAAGCATATAAAGTATTTATAGAAATTTTTTATTTTTACAGGTGAATTTTTTTAAAGTCTTCATTCCAAAAGTGTAAAAACTGAACATAGAAATATATCTGCCTGGTTTATTGAGGAAAACAATCTTATTTAAAAATACCGGTCTTTACCCTTGTTTTGAATTGTTGTGTACACGCTTATTTTATGCGTCTCAAATACAAACTCTACTTGCGTATAAAATTTAGACCTGTGTATACAGCTAAAGTATACTGAGTATTCAATAATGATACAACTGATAATACTTACGATATGTAAATGTCAACAGTTAACTGAATAAACATTCTCCGGAGGCACTTTGTCATTGAGAGTTGAAATGGAGTTCAAAGAAAAATAGAGAATTTTTAAGAAATGAATGTAGAATAAAGCTACCTATAGATTTTAAAATATATATGCTTGTTCGCTCTGCGTTTAGCATATTGTGACTTGAAGTAATGTTGTGCTATTCAACAAATAGTTAATGTTTTGAACTTAACTTTGATTAAATATTTCTACTATGCATATAAAAGTATATTCCATTCAATCTAGATTAGAATTCATCCATATTTTAAATGAATAAAATATTATCTTACTTTTCTACATATTTTCTATTATTTTGGAATTTATTTTATATTACTACTTTTTAAGAAATGAATATCACGATGATTTCGTATATATCATGAATGTATCAATAATGTCCTCAATCAATTATACTAAGGAATAAGTATTTATTCCCTAATAATAATTAATTAAAAAGAGAACATCTTAAAGATATGTTGATTGTTAAGATAACGCAAGTAAACCTCAAATTATTCTGTATTTTGTATAAATGTTTAGTAAAATAAAATGTTATTGAATAATTTTCATGCATCCTGTTACATTGAACTAATCTTTCTGTTTGAATCAATTTAAAATGTCTTAAATTTAGTTTCATTTTCAGACATCTCCAATAAATCATGTAAGGTAAGTCACTAAATGAGGCTAGAATGGGATTTCATTATTTTTATTTTTGCACTACTGAATCAAACTGCTCCAAACTTGCGATACAAGTCGACACAAAAGTAAACGTTTCGTCAAACGTTCAAAAATCATTTTGAAATATTGACTCATATCGGTACATTTAAAATAATATATCCAAAAGATTCCAATTAATCTTATTGAGGCAACCCTGTCTCCAATAATGCCAAGTACAATAAGACTTTATTTCAAGGTAAATAAAATTATTATGATTTTTTTAATTTCACCAACTCCAGCGTAAGAACATAGACATAAATGGCATTGAATCAAATGGTATTAGCTGAAAAGTAGGTTTCTTGGCTAGGTTGTTACAACATTGTTAAAACTAAATACAGTCGAAATGTATCTAAAAAATTATTGGTGTACCATTAAAAATACGTTCTCTGGCAATTTTCACATTTCAAACTATTACTCATCGCTATCACTATAAGCCATTTAAGCCCCAAAGCTATTTGAAAGTAGGTTTATTTTATAATAATAGCTTTACAAAGATCCCATTGCATAAGGATTCCAATGATTGTAACCACCAAATTTTACTCCTTTTTTTTAGTACTGTTTTAAAAGCATATTTAAAGTAATAAAGAAAATATGTTACACAAATTGTCAGAACTTAAGAATGTATAATGTCGCTTGGGAGACACTGCGCCCTAACGGGTTAAGCTTAAACCTACTTCGATTGAGGACATTCTTTAAAACAATAATACTAGTAAAGTCCAAAATATATTGTTAATGACGGAATACCTTACTTTATAGACATCATGTTTCTCCGTCAGCTGATCGAATATACTGTACATGGAATTCAGCATGGATACCACTTGCATTGGTGTGATGCGGCTGCAAATTTCAGTGAAAGTCACAACATCACTGAACAAGATAGTCACACTATCAAAGAACTAAAAATAAATAATTAATGTTAAGAACATTGTTCATACTGATCATAATTAGCAGAGATGCCAATTTCTCTACAGATTTTCCATAATTTCTACTTATTTTCCGTAGTTGCTACAGATTTTCCGTTGTCTATTCGGATTTTTATGGCTTTAGGGACATTCTTTAAAATCTACGGAAGAGACTTACATTAAATATCTTTCTTTCAATCTTTTGGCAATACTCTTGAAATTCATTAATACCTTCGTTATAACCGAGATTTATGTCATTTTCGCTGAGTGTTACGCTATTATAATAGTCTCTATTGTAACTCTTACACATTAATGTAATAGTTATTGGTTTCAAGATGAATAAAAATAAAAGGAAATAAAAATCTGCAAAAACTACGGAAAATCTTAAAAAAATTTGGCATCTCTGAAATAATTTACTTTTAGAAGTTTGCTATAAGTATTTAAGATTTCTTTGATTAAGCCATGTATTAAGATTTCTTTAAATAAATATAATTATTTTTGGGTAGTTTTATAGTCTTTAAATCTGAACTTTAAAAACTCGAACTACCAAAGTGAATTTATTAATATTTAAAAATCAAGCAAGGAAAAATCTTGAAGCGACTGACAAAACTAAATAAATCGAAAGATTCTAAATAGATAAAAAAAATAATACAATTATGACTTTGGTTGTTCCGACTTTCAATTTAAATAAGCATTTCAACCAAATACAGAACTCATTTGGATTTATTTACATTCGCTGCTATTGTTTTAAAATACTAACTAATTTACAATGCAAATATACTAGGTAAAAAAATAAATTAAACCAACATAACACAAGGTAATTTATGTATAAGGGAACTCAACATTACTTATCAGTTTGTTTTAAACTTAAAGTTTCTTTACCGTATCACTTATTTTAATTTAGCTAGACTGAATTCCAAAATTCCAATGTAAAATAGCATAAAGCTTTAAAAAGTATGATAAACTCTAAACGAGAAACAGCAAAACCGCGTAAATAATGAAACTGATGATTTACGAGGGATAAGTAATAAAAAAAGGTATTTGCAGTAAGAAAACTAAAATCCGCCCAACTTTGAAAAAATATTTCTAACTTCGTTTATCTTCATCTAGCTTAGAGAAAACTGATATGGGACAAAGACACTAACAGTTGCGTGAAGTGATTTCTTCTTTTATTATCTAGAAGTAATGAAATCCCATACAGACATAAAAAATTCTATGGAAAAGAATGAAATCTGGGTTTAAATCCTAAATGGGTTATTCTAAATTCTCTAGCAAAGTATAACTAAGAGTTTCCTTTGTTGAAGACAACAATACGATATTCTCCTCCAATATATAAAAGTCGGCGCGATTCAAACGAAACTCATAACCCAGGGCCTAAAGAAACATTCGTCGAATAAATTCGTCTCACTGCTAAAATATGTCACTATCAGCACTGTGTTCTCTTTTCTTAATTTCCGGAGGAACGTTTTATATTACTTTTGCTGAAGTGGCGTCGTCCAACTTGACTGCAAAGCAAGAACGTTCTGGTCGATGGTACGACAACGCACATGGGATTTCAAAGAAGTCAGGAAACTTCCTATCCCCAGTGTCTTCATCAAGTGATGGCAACAGAAACGGAAAGAGTAAACCCATGGTACCGACATCTTTTGCTGATTTCATGGCGGACCAGAACTCAGGATACTATTACAATGACTTCAAGGGTACAGCAAAGAACGGATACGACTTCAGCGATTGGAAAGGTTATTCTTCTGATTTGGATTACCCAGTACCATGGATGTTCCCTACTGACATGGTTTCTAAGATCACTGCTGTGAAAGAGATTGAGGATGATAATTCTAAAGGACTGTTTGAGCAAATAAAAAATGGACGTACGGACATTCTTATGGCGTTACTTCTGCCGTTCGCCATCCTCTTAGCAGCTGTATTACCATCGATCATCAATTATTATATGAATTCGTATGGAATGAGTCTACCAACTATCACCACCACTGCTACTGGGAATAGCGGCAAGCTATTCAAGGATATAAGTCCTTCATTTATTGCGAATGTATTGGAGACCATTGAAAAATTTGGTGAAAAAATATCAGAGAATGACAATTTATCGAATCACAAATGAGTAGATAAGTACTATTGAATTTGGTATCATTTACAAGAAAAAAGAATTTTTTTTTTGCATCCTATAAAAGTTATTATTAAAGTATATTACTTTAAACATTTTATTAGGAATTTAAACAAAAAATATGTGGAACATTTAGTTTGGCATATACATATTGTAAACTACTATATCGAATTTGTATATTTACGCATTTGCTTATTGTTTTTATTGAAATTTTATTTTTAATTTTGTTAAGATTGCTCCTAAGAATTCGTTTTGGTTTAATTTCATAATTCACATCATACACGTTATAACAAAGTAAGCTTACGCATTTAAATGAGATGTATATATGCTTTTTAAATATATATTATGTAAAACTACTCAATAAACTGTTTCGTATAAAGATTGTGAAATTAAGTTTGTTGTTAAAGTGTTTGAATATCTATAAAGTATAGTGAACTTTTTTTATTTTAATGCATTTAAATATATAATCATAACTTTAATAAAAAAAAAGTTGTATGAACTTTTTATTAGAAAAGTCTTTTCATAATATAAGTGCAAATAATATTAATTTTAATATTAATTTAACGTTACAGTATACATTATGGAACAATGTAAATGTTGTTTCATATTTAGCTTAATAAACGATTTTCCTTACTGAATTTATGAATACATATTTTGGTATATATTAACTAAACTTTTCTCAAATGTTCAAATTCGAAAATTTATTTATCAATAGCCTATAATGATGAAAACAAGTATTAAAATATAAATCGACATCTTCTAAAATTCTTTTGTCAATTTTCTTAAAGATTCAAAATACCGAACGTTGTTTCCCAAAATCAATTTCATGCCTTAATGCCCTTTCCATTTTCATGCATATTTAATTATCTATATTGCATGTCACTCCTTAATAGATTTGAAGCAAAGCGTTTGTAGGTCGAACTCTTAATCTGAGATGGATTACTTTCCGTAGAAACATTTGCTATTATTGGACTCCATTATTCATTGGTATTTGATATCGCATCTTGATGTTTTCTGTAGTATTGAATATATGAAATTGCTAATTTGTGTCATTCTCCAGAACTAGCATATTTCAAATTCTTTACCCAGGAGAACATTCTATATGAAGTTTTTTCTCACGCTCTAAAATAAATCGAGGAATATTTTTAATATATATATATATATATATATATATATATATATATATATATATATATATATATATATATATATATATATATATATATATATATATATATATTTGTACATATGAGATAGTTAAAGTTGCGAAAACAATAATTTCGAGTTTTTCACCCTCCCCTCTCCCTTTTATTGTTTATTTACCTAAGTAATAAATAAAATTATAATATTACCCATTTATTCCTTTCAAGAACCCATTTTGAAAAAAAAAACATGGTATCAAGTCATCTCACATTGTTGTTTATTTACGATGAATAATAAAAAAATTAGACAAATTTAATCACAAAATACTAGTCTAGAAATGAAAGACAAATTGCATTTACCTAATGTGTAAATAAAACACTCAAATAACAAAATGCAAACTAGCGGAATTAAAAATATTCCTCGATTTATTTTAGAGCGTGAGAAAAAACTTCATATAAAATGTTCTCCTGGGTAAAGAATTTGAAATATGCTAGTTCTGGAGAATGACACAAATTAGCACAACATCTCAATACCAGTTATACGTTTACCTGCAAAGGATAAAATTATGATTTTTTTTATAAAACTGTTACTGTTATTTATCTGAAGTGGCAATCATTTTGCTAGATTACTCTCAATTATATAATGAAAAGCATTTAATCATATCAGCATTTAAAGTAAAAAAGATTATAAATCATATAATTAAGATACAACGACACTAATTAGTTTTCGAAAAGACACTCATTTTTAGTTTGCTATCCAGGTTGAGAAGAAAGTCTTACCTGAATTAAAAAAAATATATAGGATAAACAGTTTTTGGAAATAATCGATACAGCACTCAAGTTTTTACGTGAACATATCCATTGCCATTGATAATTGCACGTGCGCTCTCTTTTTAGATTTCAGTCAATCTAATTCTCATAATATATTCTATATGCAACTCTAGTCTTCAAAATTTCAATATAAAAGACAGAGTGTTCACCATACTACATCGTTGCAGTGAAAAATTAAAGAAGAGTACAATTTGCAGGAGTGGTCGGGGACAATGATAGTAATAACAAGCATTTCTTTTAAATATTGAAATCCAACTATTATTATTATTTTTTTTTTATAAAACTTTTGATGTATATAATTTATACATTTGTTCAATATAGTTGGTTTATACGCTCAACAACCTATTTATCGGCACAATAATGACTGATAGATCAGGAAGGAACCTACCAGATGAACATAGATTATGAACCACAACGAACATTAATGCTAAACCCAGGATTCAAACAAGGTACTTTCAAGGATAGAACTCTAATCCCACACTATCAGGCTGGCATTAATCAATAAAGATTAAAAGTACAGTATTATTTGTAAATTTTGAAAAAATGCCTTTTAACAGTTTAGCAATAAGACACATATACCCAAGAAGCGCAGAGATACTGAACAATGTGGGGAACAGGGATTCTGGGAAGATTTGGCCAGTCCATGCCGAATCTCAAACATCGTTTCAAAATACATTTTTTTTTTTTTTTTTTTTTTTTAAATAAACATGTCAAAACTATCACAAAACATTTTTTTATCCATCCGTCTTTTCTCTTAACACTATACCCCCCAAAACAACTAGACATTGTAAAAAATGCCCGTTAAGTAAAATGGTCGGCCAGAAAAAATTAGGAAATCTGACGTTTGCTGCCAAGCGGCCTGGTATAATTTCTTTGGGTTACTTGAATACAATGAACTAAATTGGGATTATTGGGAGGAATCCCCATTGGCAATCAGAACTTTGCAGGCTTGATTTATTTTGTAATAATCTCATGGGGTATGGGACTATTTATAAATTAAATTTATATTTAAATAAAAATGCATTATACTAAGTGTAAATTAAATTTATTTTAATGAATTTTTAAACATATCTCTCTATATTAAAAAAAAGAGTAAGGAACTGGTGTGTTGCCACTAACGTTTCTCTTTCCCTGGTGCAAGGAGAAATGTGAATTTTTAACACAAGCAGATTTTTGTCTTTATCTCGTTATGTATTACCGCAAAATGGCGATTTTTTAATTAGTTTTTTTAATTGAATTTCAAAATTTGGCTGTGATGGTAATCCAATGGGAAAAAGGTTTCTCCCTACTCTTCTATTTCAATAAATACTTGAAATATCTAATTTTTTCCATTGAAAAAGATATGGTTAGAATCTTGGAAATCCTCTCTTGCGGAGTAAATCAAAGGAATGCGTCACTATTCCCGAGGGTTGGCGAGCGTTAGTGAGCAGGGGGTAGAGACATTCGGTGTTTTTTTTTTTTTTTTTTTTTTTTTTTTAAATGTTCTCTTGACTGATGAATATACGTTTATTCAACACGTGCATATACAAGGAACATTCTAAAGGAGTCTTCATCATCAATTTCAAGAAAAATATAATAGTTTCCTAAATTTTACTTTCATACTTTTTAAGATAAAACTTATTAGGATTTTCTATGGAAATGTTGTTTTATAAACATTTCGTAATTTACTCTCAATGTGCTGTGCCTCCATTCAGAGTAGCTCAACATAAGACTTCCACTAAACATAACTAATGATCCTTCAGAGTAGCTGCAACAATGATTTGTTCTTGGTGGTCTTCCAGCAATCCAAGATTAATAAACATGCTGATCTTTCATGATAGATGTCAAATTGTAGTAATACTCTGGTGGCAGACTATACTTATATTTTACCCCACAGTATAAAATTCATAAAAATAGAAATTATAAATTTACTTTTAATTTTGTGTATAGTTCTCTTCTCCTAGAGATTTCCTTGTAATATTTAATAAAATATAAGAATTCTGTCTATTTATAAAGCAAGATACAAGAAATCTTATCAACAGCACATGTCAATGGCCACCATTCAGTGTACAATCAAATAAGTTTCAGAAAAATAACTGGTGTCTTTAGCTTACAAAAGTTAATTAGAAGTTACTTGACTTGATTTTAAAATGTATTTCAGTAGAAAAAATTAGAAAAAACCCATCTAAATGCAACGTGAAAAAAATCAGTTTTTTAACAATAATCCCAATTTCCCCCATACCCTCATCTCCGCTCACATGACCCTACTGTGTCAATCTTTACTATACAAATGGTGAGGAACACAGTGAGAGCTGGATTACCGACTTTAAAAACTGTTGCTAATCGTCATAAACTATATCAGCAGATTTTGAGCTTTAGAAAGATATAGCATTATAGTTTGCAAGGAAAGACCATTAAACTTTCGGCTAAAAGAATGGGAAATACTGGCAATCTAACAATTACTAGTAGAAAATATAATACCTGACAAGTTTCGACTGCTGCCTCGCCTTTCCTCAGTCGATCGGCAACTTGTTTTGGAATCATCTGGTAGAGTAACTCATCAGTCCTCCGCATTTCGATGTCCAATTTACGCATCGATTCTTCGAGTTGCTTGCTCTTCTGCAACTCCTGAAAACAAACGTACATCATTAAGAGAGGAGTATGAAGGAGAAAAATACAGTATTTTGGGATGATGAAACATTGAAACTGTTTGTAATGCAAATTATGCAATTAACAAAGCCCAGTGATGCAATGGTAGCGCATTCCACTGCCACGCCACATGTACACGGTTCGATCCCTGGACTAGACAAGGTTCACTTAGTCTTTAATCGCTTAAGTGGATTGATTAAATGAGAACCAAGTATGCTTGGGAACTAAACACTGGGGGTTCCGCGTCAGACTGACCATCTGATAGGAACGTTGCTGTATGGCACCCCGGGACTCATGGTCAAGTAATCGGAATTAGGCACAGATGGCCACCCCCCCCCCACCCTCTCCACGGGGCTGTTACGCCCCTGAGTTTAGTTTTGTGTAATTAACTAGAAAATTGGCAGTTTAAATGTCTACGAAAGAAATTGGCGTTTGGATTAGAGGTCGGAAATATCGATAAAAATAAATATCGATATTATATTGTTGCATAGAAAAAAATATCGATACATTATTATTTTTTTTATTATTTGATTTTCAATTTTGCCAGACACGAAGTTTTTCGGGGCAAATTTCTACTTTTCATGAATTCATACCAAAATTGTTTTAATAAATAAACTATAAAAATTGTTTTAATAAATAAATTATAAAAATTGTTTTAATAAATAAATTATAAAAATTGTTTTATTAAATTAATTATAAAAGTTGCATTAATAAATAAATTATATTATCAATCAGAATAAATAAAATAGATTTGGATGTCAATGCTTAAATTCACATTTATTTTTAAAGAAGAAATTTTGAAAAGTAGTTTACAGCATATTTTGCTGATAGAGATGTTTTTAATATTTAAAATTAGATGCAAATTCCAGGCGCACGTTGGCACTATGTTAATAATTACTAATAAAATATCTTATCTTTCCATTACATTATGTTTTCTTTTTGGTTAGGGTGTCATTTTAATTGTCTCTCAGCCAAGCCCAAACTTTAGTGTTAAAGTTTTTGAAAAGGGAATAAAGAAAATCGAAAAAACACATGGAACTACAAAACGATAATTAAAAAACTAAAATATTTGAAAATATCGATATATCGGTGACTTTTATCGATATTTAAAAAAAAAATATCTATAAAAATAACGTCTTATCGATATATCGCCGACCTATAGTTTGGATAGTCTTAACTTTCTCATTTGGATTATTTACCTGAATAAAAAATATGGCTCAGATAGAAAAAAAATTTGGTTTATATTTGTGGATAATTGCTATACTTTATTTATCTGACGGATGAAAAAGTAAAAAGTTTACATGTAAATAATTTAATTTATGTAATATGTAATTATTAATGTTTGTTTAATTTCAAAATAGAATTAAGGATAATTATATGTAGTATATTTGGCAATAAAGTGAAAATACAATTTCATTCTTTTAATCCATTTTAAACAATATAACTAAATTATATAGACGAAAATTTTACAAGAATGTTTTGACAACTAATACTAACAAGAGCGTGAGCACAAAAGCAAAATTATTAATTATTAATGCTATTGATAATGATAGTTGTAATAATGTAAAATGTAAAAAACAAAATGATGTGTTATATAGCAATAAGATTGTAGGAATTGTGTCCAGAAAAATTAGAATAATATTAGGCAAGAAAAGACAGGTTATTTCTTTTGACATGTTCTCACAAATATACTCTCCACACAAAAAAGAAACTCTCGACCTCGGAGGTTATCGATTCATTCTTAGAGACCCTACCTCATTCCGGGAAGACACATAATAATTGCCAAGTAAAAGAAGGGTGCAATTTGCAATCAATTAGCTACAACAGCAAGACACTTTTACGCCATAACAAGATGACTTGATGAATGCTATTCTGTCTGGTTAATGCGTCTCCTTCAGGCTTCGGGTAGATTTCTATTGATTTCAGCCAAAGTACCTTTAGTACTTTGGACGTGGAATTTAAATAATTTCTAAAAGGAGATTAAATAACCGATATTTGACAACAAGATGACTTCATTGGGAAAATGCTGTAATGGATATTTTCTGAGGGAAAGCAATTAATTTCGTAAAGTTAAGCTTAAAATCGAGAGAACGAAATGTAATGGTTTTGATGGAAAAGAACTTTTAAAATCGTTTTATGTTGATAAAATTTTTTTTTTTAACGTGTTTTTTAGTAATTTTATAAAACTAACGAATAATTAAAATAATATAACAACACAAAATTCCTTCATTTAATTGACCTCTAATTCATTTAAATATTTAAACACTTTTTTTATATTGTTAAGGCATTACAAAAACGCGGTTTTTTATACTTATCCACAAATATTTTAAGAATAAAAATGTTGTAAAGGTTTTACTTTTTTTATATTGTTAAGGCATTACAAAAACGCGGTTTTTTATACTTATCCACAAATATTTTAAGAATAAAAATGTTGTAAAGGTTTTACTTTTTTTATATTGTTAAGGCATTACAAAAACGCGGTTTTTTTATACTTATCCACAAATATTTTAAGAATAAAAATGTTGTAAAGTTTTTTTTTTACTACAATGTAATTAACTTTCGTTTTTTTTCTCTTTTCTATAGTATTAGAAAAGATAATAAATATGAAACTGTTTTAATATAAAATGAAAATAAGTATTAATAAATACTATGAAACTATTATGTATTTTCATGAACTAAAATTCTATTAATTTGGATAATAAGGATTTTAAAAAGTGTATTGTTTTAATATTTGCAAAGATGAAAACACATAACATTCTTCTAAAACAGTGATTCTCAACCACTGTACCGCGGCACTCTTGTGTGCCGCCAAATTCTTAAAGTGTGCAGCCAAATTTTAGAATATATATATATATATATATATATATATATATATATATATGAATATTGTAACGAAGATTTTTCCCTTTCACCGCTTAGTTACATATTTCTCTGTGTCTCGTTTTTGACCTATTTTTACTCTAGTTTTTTACATACAACTCCCTGCAGGTGTGTGAGTGTGCGTCTTGTTGTCTGATGTTTGGAAAGCACATCCGTTGAGACTTTGTTTCCCACGAATTCCGCGGGCGATTTCAAAGATCACTTCACCACTTTCGGATTAGATTTCTACGCAAAATCCCAGTTTTGCCCAGCTGTACCATCTGAGCTTCAGCCCTTTGATCATAATTCGAGACCAGAGTGTCGAATTCATGACAAGTTTTGCCCCTTATTTTCAACCCATGTTGACTAAGTACGAATCCTTGTTACTGCATACGGAAGTAAGGTTTGTCGAGAAGAAAAGTTTTATCTCGTGTACTGGAAATAAAAGACGAAATAAAAATGCTTTTTGAACAAAATAAAAATTATGATTTTGTTCATTTGTTGGAAGATAAAATATGGTGTGCTAAATTAGCTTACTTATCAGACATTTTTGTTATTTTTAATAAAATAAATTCAAGTATGCAAGGGCCGAAAGAAAATGTATTAAACTCAACAGATAAACTGGTGGGATTCCAAAAACAAATAACTTTATGGAAGAAAACTCAGGAAGGATATTTGGAAAAGTTTGAGTCTGTCCCAAAAGATTTTAATAAAACTATTCATAAAATTGTTATTGACCATTTGACAACATTAGAGAAGAGAATTATTCATTATTTCCCAAATTTAGATATAAAAAAAATTTCATTCTGTTCGTAATCCATTTGTGATAACGAATACTTCTGTGTTTGAATTAACTTTGAATGAAGAGGAAGAACTAATTTCGTTTTCTAATAATCGAGATTTAATTTTAAAATATTCAGAAAATTCAATTAATTCATTTTGGATTAACATTAGATGCAATTATCCCATAATAGCCAAAAAAGCTTTAAAAATATTATTACAATTTTCTATATCTTATTTGTGTGAATTCGGATTTTCAGTATTAACCAACATAAAAACGAAAAAAAAAGATCGAGACTGTTAAATTTAGAAGGCGATATGAGAGTAGCATTGTCATTTTTACGACCAAATATAAATAAAATTATCAAAAAACATCAAGCTCAAATTTCTCATTAAAAGTATTCTTGTTATTAATTTGTAATTAATCCCTTAATAAACGTACTGTTGTTTTTGTAGTATATATTATATTGTTTTATTTTACATTCCAAATTATTATCATAAACTATTTTACACAGTGTATTATAGTTAAGTAAACAACTTTTAAACTAATCTTTTCTTTGTGTGCCGCCAAATTTTGAAATCGTTAAAAGTGTGCCGCAACAAAAAAAAAAAAAAAAAAAGGTTGAGAATCACTATTCTAAAATATAAAGCTAACAAAAGAAATATCAGTATGTTCTTGCTTTGCAATGTTTGTTATTGTTGTTCATACAGAATCAAATTTAAACCAATAACTATTTTTAATAAATTATTTGCTCTGATCATTTTATTTTTTCAATACCAAGAAAAAAATATTATTGCTTCTAAACCTCTTTTTATAGGATATATAGAATTTAAAAATTTTGAGTTTTATTTTAGTCTGCCAGATATAAAATGAAATCTGTAATAGTGATATAAAAATATAGCTCAATGAAAAAAACATATAAATAAACGTTTGAAAAAATTACCTTACTTCTGAACTAACAGGGAGAAAAAATTTAGAAACTCGTATACTTAAAGAAAATATGCTTCGGTTGACAAATCAATCTTGTACTCAAAGGAATCGTAATCTTGAGAAATTTATTTGAAAGGTTTCTAAAACTCGAATCTTCGCAAAGAAATAGTGTATTGTCTAAAAAGTTTATTTTGTGTAGAAAAATCACACACACACACACACACACACACACACACACACACACACACACACACACACACACACACACACACACACACACACACACACACACACACACACACACACACACACACACACACACACACACACACACACACACACACACACACACACACACACACACACACACACACACACACACACACACACACACACACACACACACACACACACAAACTTGAAAGTATTCAACGAGAGTTGTATTAGAGGATTTTATAAAGAGAGTTATTGCTTGTTTTTTACCATAAAACTGTCATATTATGACTCTTATGCTCATATGTGATTCCTAGCTTCAGAACTGTCAACCTACTCTTAACTTTTTTACTTACCTAACTTTTCTTACCTAAAAAATTATCTTACACTTTACCTTGAAATTATATTACTTCATTAATAGTTTACTTACTTAAAAAAATTAATTAATTACAATGTTAAGAATTTCTTTGAGAAATATGGGCTAAGTAGTATATCTGGTGTTTATATAAGTGTTTAACCTGGTCAAGAGCTAGCTTCAGTTCTGCTGACTGTTGCTGGCCGGCAAGTACCATGTCCCGACTGAAATCATGCATGCTCAAGTCGTTGATGTACAATCCTGTATGGACCATAGCATCCAGATCTCTCATTCTGGAAAACAGAATCAAATTATTATAGCACTCAGTTTCAGGTCAATTCTAAAGAAGTGAGGTTAAGTGAAAAAATTTAAAGAAACGTTCCTGAAACTCCTTGTTCATTTAATTTAAAAAGTTCATCAACATTTTAATATTTAGTGGGAAAGGGGAAGTTTTATTTTAAATATTTATGGTTGAGTGAAATGTTTGAACTGACTTTTTATTCTAAAATCTTAACTAAATGTTGTTTCGGCGCATTATAGCATTCGTGTTGCTGACGGCGCCAGATAATCTGAAAACAACCAAATTAACTAAATGTTGATGTTTGAAATTAAAATTTTTATATTTATGAATAACAAGTTTCATCAAAATAAAAAGAATTATTATATGATTGATTTAAAAATATTGAGTTAGTGGCAAATACAAATTTTTCAGCATCAACGTTTAGATTAATATAAATTTTTTAAAAACATCCCCTACTGAGAAATGGGTGTTCCAAATCATCTGAATAGCATTCCTCGTCATTGGCCTTTGTTTTCATATTTATTGTAGCGATTTATACGACAAAAAAGAACAGATTAAGGTGCAAATAATATCTAATCCTTCCTACAAACTCAAATCAAGTATTTAGATAATAAAATCATTATTAAAGCAACAGTTTTTTTAAACTAAATATCTTTTAAATTACAATCAATACAGTGGGTAAAAAAAGTCTCCGTAAGGAAGCCAAAGTTTCAAATAAATTAACATAATTTCTAATCTTTTGCTTATATCTTCAGTAACTATTGAAATTTGTTTAATTTGATTCTTTAAAATAAGTTTATATTTAATGTCTGTTTTTACAATACTCAGCAAGTATTTAAATTGAAATATTTAGGAGATGTTTCTAAGTGCTATGCAAAAAAAGTTTCCCTACGCAATATGAAAATTAATTCTGACGTCTTCTACAACAGACTTGCAGTAAATTTTCAAAACAGAAATGTACGCAAGTGTCATGAAGACATGATAACAACAATTGTTTAATTTTGGCTTGTAGCTGATTGTCTTAAAATGGAGTTCCTAAATCTATTCGTGAGTTGGTGATTCAGTTATGAAATGATGGATTATCTATGAAAAAAAATTATGAAATATTTAATATATTGAAATTAATAGTACAATATATTATTGAAAGACGCCGTGAGCTTCAAACTTTTGAGGATAGAGATCGAACCGGAAAATCTTCGAAGCTAAAACGCTTCTATAAAAGAAATATAGTATAGTAAGGTTCAAGATAGTACATGAATAAGTGCCCCTTAAGTCGCACATGGCTTGAAAAGTAATAAAAAAATTGAAGTGATATCTCAAACGGTGATAAATGTTATTAAAAAAACGGGTCTGAATGGACTTGCAGCGCGTGAGAAGCCTTATATAAGTACATGTAACAGAAAAAAGCGCATCGATTTTGCAAAGTTATTTTTAGTGATGAATTAAAATTAAATATCCAAGGGTCAGATAATCGAGTAATGGTCAGGAGAACACGAAATTAACAAATTTTAACTTATAATGTATGTGGAACTGTCAAACACGATGGAGGAGGCTTTATGGTGTGGGGGTGTATGAGAGCTGCTGGTGTAGGCAATTTACGTTATGTAGAAGGAAATAATTCTAGGTATGTGTATCTTGAAATTCCAACGCAAAATGTCTTAACTAGTGCACATAAATTGTCACTTGGGAATTGTCTTCAATGTTTTATCAATTCTTAAGCCATGTGCGACATCAGGTGCAATTACTCGCGGATTATATTGAACCTTACAATAGTAATTTATTTTATGCAAGCGTTTTAGCTTTGAAGATCTTCCGAATCAAACTCTATCCTCAAAAGTTTGAAGCTCACTGTGTCTTTCAATAATATATTGTACTATATACTTCAATATCTTAAAGATTTTGCCAATTTTTTTCATAGATAATCCAACATTTCATAACTGAATCACCAATTCAAGAATAGGTTTAGGAACTCCGTTTTAAAACAATCAGCTACAAGTTAAAATTAAAAAATTGCTGCTATCATGTCTTCATGACACTTGCGTACACTTCAGTTTTAAAAATTTACTGCAAGTCTATTGCGGAAGACGTCAGAATTAATTTTCATAGGACGTACGGAAACTTTTTTGGCATGGCACTTAGCAACATCTCCTAAATATTTCAACTTACATACTTGCTGCGTTTTGTAAAACCAGATATTTATTATAAACTTATTTTAAATAACTAAATTAAACATATTTCAGTAGTTACTGAAGATATGAAGTAAAAGAGTAGAAATTGTGCTAATTTATTTGTAACTTTGACTTTCGTACGGAAACTTTTTTTACCCACTGTATATTTAAACCAATTTCTTTAATACAATAAATAAATTCTTTCACAATAAAATATAATCACACTATCGATTCAAAACTTCTTGACAAAAAGTAAAATTGAATAATTTATTATTTAGATGAATTTTTTTTTATGTATGTGCATAAAATACCCCACAAGGAATACTTCCTACAAGACACCTGCCGTATTTTAATACTATTTAAATAAGCATTTAAGAAAACATACTTACACTGGTGTCCCAAGATAAACCATGCTTTTCCACTCTTCCATATACATCATTTGTCCTTTTAGATGAAGAAGTTTATCTTCCAGTTCTACGGGTACAATTTGATATTTTTAATAGATTCCATGCATCTGGCCAATACAGAATCACAATACAGGATAGCCATAATTTAACTGACATTGTTTAATCCAGAAGAAATGTCTTTAAAAAAAATCTTCTCAATAATTTTTATTCCTATTATTGAGATCATTAGAAAACGATATCTAAAAAAATATACTAAAAACATTACTTATCTTCATAAATCACACTTCATGTGCAAAATCTATATGAGAGATAGTGAAAACTTCAATATATAGTTTTCTTCGGTTTAGTTTAGCTTGCACGGTTCCGACTGTCTATTTCTTCAACTATGAAGTGCTTATCACAGTCGAATACACCTAGTAATTTTGAAATACGATAAGATTATGGGGTCGAAACCGTATCAAGTTCACATTGATGCCACGACCAGTATTCAACAAAGCTAAGACTGAACCCCCGAACCACAGTTCATGAGCTCAGTGGCCTTAACCGTCGAGTCTTTGGAGCCGATTTCTTTGGTTTATTACTTCATTCTCAACTTTAATACAAAGATTCATCCTCAAAAATTTATTGTCATATAAGTACTATTTCCCATCTGATGGAACAATTTAATTAATTAGAGTAGATTTTTTTCTTCTGGTGAATTTCCCCTATGCAGCAATGTGTGCTAATGGGGAGTCGAACTCGAGAATCCTAGATCAAAAGGCCGACCAAACGGTATAGTGGTTAGCTTGCTAGCTTCTAAACAGCGAGGTTGCGGGTTCGAGTCCCGTGTTAGGCATGGGTGCTTGTAAATGTATGTTGGCTTGTCTAATGACGAATGTTTCGGCGCATTATAGCCCTCGTGTTAATGACGGCGCTAGATAAACTGAAAACAACAAACCAACCTATATCAAAAGACAGGCGCGCTAACCGCTAGGCAAAAGTGATCATTGGTGCCTAGATGTTGTATCTGCTATTTGTACACGAGACCACCACACCTATTTTGGTTTGCAAGTATAACAAATTTTATGAAGATATTTCCATTAAAACAGATTCTAGTAGACTATTAAGAGGTACAGTTTAATTGTAGCAATCCTGTATATTTCAAACAAAAGTTAAATAATTGAAAATATAATCACGAATCAGGCTAAACTGTTCATATACTTCATAATAAATAAATATAATATTAAATATTTGCATTTGTTAATGATGTTTAATAATAAATAGAAAATAAAGTATTTAACTGAACTGAATGATGATTCCAAAGCTTTGAACAAAATTTTTCAATAAAAAAAAGTTATACGTCATTGTCGGTTTATTCAATGAAAATATTCATTAAAACTCTTTTAATAAATATACAACTCAGCCTTTGAAACTCTTTACAATTAATAATTTATTAGACTTCCAAAATAACTTTGCAATACCATTTTAAAACTAAAAGCCTCGCACACATTTTATTTTGTTTCTTTTCCATTTTAGAAATGGAAGACAGAATTTGGGAAAGGAGAGGAAGGGGAGAAGGGGGAGGGGGGCACATTTAAATCACAATAGAAGATGCATATATTTTAAAGTGTTTGTCCCAAATTATGCTTTTAGAATATGTTTGAGAACTACTTTTGTGTTATTCATCTTTAAAAGGCTCAGTGATTGGAATTTTATTCCATGTTGTTAAAAATATGTCGGTGTTTATTGTCAAAACATATTTTATTTTAGTTTTATCGATTCCTTTAATGCTTTAGATTTGTTTCAATACATAAATGTCAATTATCATTGGATTTTTCCTCAAAAAATATTATTTTTATATAATTAGTGATTTACATGTGTTTTCGAAACTGATTGAAAATTTTGGTTTAATCCATTTGCTAGACAGAAAATTTTCAGCAAGGAGGTTTAGTAAAGGTAACTGCATTATTTAAAGTTTTGATTTTTTTTTATAAGAAAAGGGATGTAGCTCAAAAAAGTTTAGTTTAAATGAATCTAGAAGGGTGGAACATCACAAATCTTTCAATTACACTATAATACTTGAAATAGCATTTAAATTTGATATATGTTGTGTAATTTAACATTTTCATATTTTCATTAATTTAAAAAGAAATAGCTAGTTTGGGGACATTTATACAATAATTACTACATTAGATAAAAAACAAATAACCTCACCATCAAATTAGAAATATTGGCAATATGTTTGGGGGATTATTACATTGTTTCTTTCGGGTGAGTGAAATAGAGGACGAACAGTGGTTGGTGCTAAATGTTCAAGGAAAGATAACTATATGTGAAATAAGTGGATGTGTATATTTTTTTAGTTTTCTAATTCTTTTTCTAATGTTTACGGACATTTTGGAAATAGGGATGTTAGGAGCACGTTAAAAAGCCTAACCATAGCGATTTTGATCGTTTTGGTTAACCATTATTTTGCAATTGAACAACATAAAATTTTCAAAAGTAGCATGCATTATTCTGCCATTAAGTTCATGTGATATTTAAAGAAAACCTTGAAGACAGGTCCCATGGCCACCATTGGCCCGTATGTAAAAGTTTAACATCGTATATCAACCGCTTAGAGAGTTATGCTGACCACATACAGACACACAGACCTTTATATTAGACTACTTCATTTTTTTTAATTTTTTTCCCCCCTATTCAGGATGTTCCAAAACATTTAGAAATGTAATTTTTTTTTACTTTTTTTTTTACCAAATGCAATATTTTAATTACCTTATATTACATATAGGTTGATAGAAAGTAAACACGGAAGGAAAGAGAGAACTAATGAGTATTTAAATAACAGTGTATAGTTTCAGTTTTATGCGAGACATCCATTCGTCCCCTTCCTCTCACTTGCCCTAAAAATAGATGCCCAAAAGCCGATGTGTAAGAAGCATTTTAAAAGCAAGCTTTCATCCTGAAATAAGACATAAATTCATTTCAAATTCCAATGATTAAATCAGTACTTTCTTTGCACTAAAGGGAATACTTTTCGTTAATCCTACTGAAATTTTTATGCAAAGGTCATTTTTGAACAAAGGTCAAAGAAAATTTAAATGCAAAAGGTCATTTTCAAAATTTTACAAAAAATATTTCATTTCTTATTCATCCTCTATTACAATTTTAGTAACTCAGTTCCTAGCCTTACTCTTTAAGCACAATTATTGAAAAGTGCAATTCAGCTAATTTTAGTATCTTCTGTTTTATACATTTTGAGAGCAGGTTCAAATATTAATTTAATTGTGACATGTTCACTTTAAAAGCAAATAATAAGCATTCTCAACTCCCACGGAAAGAAATATCCCTTAAATAATTGAAAAGTGTGCTTTTTTATGTTGGTAAATAGGAAAAGATTTTCCATACGCAAGTTGTTTTATTCTCGCGGATGGAGATTTATTGGATACCTAATTTGAGTTCAATGCTAAATATTTTTACTCAAATTATAGTTATAAGAAATAAAACACTGCTTTTTTTATCTGACACTTTTAAAAAGGCTTTAAATATTGTTAAATTAAAAACAAAAGAGTATTAAATAAATTTAATGGATAAAATATACTAGCACTACCATTTCCTTTAATATTTTATCGCATTTACGGAAAGAATGCAAAGACCGATCTTCTTCCACTTGATTAATTTTATGCGAAATTCTTTGTTAATTTGTATTTTTATTTTCTTTTAATATTTTCTTTTCTTACATTCACGATTACAACAGTGATATTTATACTTGATTAATTTTATGAGGGTTGTTTCCATAAAGTTTAGATTATTCATTTTTGCGTTATTTTTTATACTGAACCTTTCATATGTCTGAAAATTGAATTTGACAAATCCTCTAACAATTTATCTGAAGAAGGTTATCCAAAGTAAAAAAAAAAAAAAAATTTCAATGGGGAAAAAGAAAAAAAAAAAAAAAAAGAACACGTAAGAAAATCTGTCCTAGGTTATGAATATGTCTAAACGTTACCATGTCTGGTACAGTACCCCCAGAAAAAATCAGAACGATGGCTATATCTTGACCTCAAATTGTTGAAATAACAAACAAAAGGTACCGTTGTAAATCGTGGAAGGTTTTTAATAATTGTATGTAGTTTTTTTTTTTTTTTTTATCATGAGGGGTAATCTACATATTAAAACAGAACCAAACTTTAAAAAGTTCAATAGTAACCTCATAATATTATTCCATATTTGAATTCAGCATTAAAAAAGAATGCGAAATACAAAAATTCGTAATTTTCTAATAAATGGTTTGTAATTTAAATGATAAAACGAAAATGATAAATTAATGTTAAATAAAAAAGTTGGTTTTTTGGCCATAAATACTTAAATAATTGATATATTTCAGTAATTTTATTCTTCAAAAGATAGTTTGTAAATGGCCAAACATAAATAGCAATCAACTTTTGCATTAATTTCTTTTTTAATAATTAATTATTACTTAATAAACAATTTTAAATTCTTTTTGAATAGAAACATATTTTTTTTTTTTTTTTGCTTTCATTAGATTCACCATGGTCTGAAACATCATCACAATTTTTTCTTTTCATTTTGACTTTTAGTTCTCGATTTTTTAGCGAAAACGTAAAAAACGCTCACTTTAAGGGACCGTATAGTAGATGACTTTTGAAAACTATCAGATTAATTCAAGGTAAACTAGAGGTGTGGAAAATCGCACAACGTTCAATTATCGTAAAATAGGGTGAATAGGAACAGCGGGGTGAATCGGAGCAGAATTTCTTGAGATTACAAAAAAAAAAAAAAAATATATATATATATATTTTATACAAAGCAGTTTTATTTTTTGTATGTATATTTTTAATCTGTCTAACGTGTTTGGAATCGTGGAACATATGTTTTGTGCGGTTTTCAACAGTGTCCTTTTTTTAAAAAAAATTTACTTCCTTAAATTACATTTATTTAAAACCACATTTTTTAAGCAATTTCAATAAGTTATCCTTTAAAAATTTTACTGAATCAGGTGATTTTTTCATTTTATAAATAATTTCAACGATCAAGTTACATTTGTGTTTACAGTGAAATGTTTCTGTAAAATAATCACACTTTGCTGAATACTGTTTACTAATGCCTACATTTTATATTTATTAATTTTCTAATTATCAGTAGTATACGTTATACTTCTGCAATTACAGTTTTCGATATTTTATTTATTTCGTGTGAAGAATGCACATCTTTAACATTGTAAATAAATTATGTTACTTTTGCGTTTACTTGCTATTTTTGCATTAATCTTAAACATGACTATAAATCCAAGTAGTTTCTATGAATTTTTAGAATATTTGTATTTTATAACGTCTTAAAACGCCTCACTGACGGTTCGATTTCTCCCTCTGTGAAGTAGAACTTTAAAAATACCTTTCGTTTTATGGAAATTCTCCCTGAAGATCGGTCAAAAAATGGTCGAAACATTTTCGCTCATAAGTGACGTGTTTTTCAAAATAATGCATTGAAATTTGGTATATAGAGTAATTGATGTATTCTGAATCGAATGAAATGATAAAAAATAAGGGTTCGTATTGAAATTTTCGAAGATAGCTTTACCTTTACATAGTAAACGGTCCCTTAAGAAAAAAATGCATCAGATATATAGAAAATCGTAAGCAAAACATTTTGGTGCAAACCGTAAGATTCTACGATAATTAGAACCGAAGATATAGCCATCATTCTGATTTCTTTTTTTTCTTTTTGGTGGGGTGGGGGGTACTGTACCTATTTACGTTACTTATAGAATTTTGAGATTTGAAATAGATTCTTGTTTCATTGCCAGTTTAAACATTGAGTTTACAATCTTTATTTTTTCCTTGCAGACTGCCTGACAAGCAACAGAATTTACGAGTTTGAAGGTACAACAAATAAGCACCAAAACTATGATACATTTATACAAGATGATCAAGTAATATTTTTTTACAGATTTGCAAATTGGTTCTTCAGCTAACAACAAAATTATCATCGCTTAGAATAGAAACGGTAAAATAACATTTTACTTAAGAAAAATAATAATCAGTGCAATATATGGCTTAAAATGTTATCTGATGCGTAACTTGAACGCTGTCAATAAATAGCTACATAATAAACATATCGCAAAATACATGCTTCTAATCATCCACATTACGTAAGCATAAACTCAATTGTAAAACATAAGTTCTTTAAAAATATCTTAATTAGTAACCCACCACCCTCTACTACCCAAGGCTACTAAAGCAATTTGTTCCATGTTTCAGACCTCAACAGCCGCCATGCACAAATCCTTAACCATAAAGTTTCCCATGCTGAAAGGTTCTCAGTTTCAAATGCCCTAATTTTGGCGAATACCAAGAGTCCCACCAAGAATTTCTATTTGCTCTGGAGTCCTATCTCAACTGGGAACGACAGCATAACTGTCAGAATAAGTTGATAAAGTAAGCTACTTTGCATCTTCACACTCGTTTATTTAGAAAGTCACTGTGAATAAGAGAACCACTCTGTGTATTCTGGGCGCTATAATTTTAAACTCTCAGTTGTTTAAAGAGGGATCATCGAATAGCAACCTTTACTTATTGAATATATTTTCTAGCTGGCAATTAAGCTTAAGGAGCAATTTAGCTATATTTAGTTATTAGGAGAAATTGTATGTTTAATTGCGATTTTATTGTTTAAAATATGATCTTTTTAGGTTATAATGAATCGTTAATTTTAACTTTCCAAAGTAGTTTAAAAATAAAACACAGCATTATTTTCTCTTTAAGGACAGTAAAGAAGCTCTATTTTATTTACAGTAAAGTATCTTCTGATTTAAAAGAATAGTATTATTTTATTTTAATGCGTGTGTAAAAGTTATATTATAATGCGCATTTTTTAATAGTCTAATGCATTTATTTGAGTCCAAAAAAGTGGTCTAGGAAAGAAAAGAAAAAAATTATACATGTCAGTGCTCAGCATAACTCCTGAACGTATTGACTTACGATCTTGAACTTTTGTATACGAGTTAGTGTTGGCCATGGGACCTGTGATTAAGGTTTTCGTCAAAATCGCGCATGCCATAAGATATATGCTGTTAAAAAATTTATATTTTTCCGAGATTTCAAAAAACAAAAACAAATAATAATAATAATAATAATAATAATAATAATAAAATGCCCTTTTACGTGTTTAAAACACCTCTGCCCTCAAAATTCTCGTAGAAATTCATAAAAAGTTCTTGCCCGAAAAGAATAAAGTAATCATTATTGCCAACCAAACATATCTCTAATTTCTCAAATTCGGCGAGTTTTTTTTTTATGCCAATGTAATAAGTATCTGCCAAATATATCGGCAAACTGTCCATTCTTTTTAAACTAATGAAAATGATATAAAAACGAAAACGGCAAATTACGCAATTCCACGACAAATCGAAATGCAGTGCGATGTTCCACGTCCCTAGTTTTTCTTTAGAAATAGAATTTTAAAATTAAGATGGTTTTAATCCTTAGTAAACATTGAGCGAGGATTCTCTCGATATTAAAAAAATGCTCTATTCGCTGTTTTAGAATTTTTCCGCTCCACGCTTTTCTCTTTCTCAAAACGCAAAAACTATTTGATTTAAACGTGCGATATTCCACATATTTGTCGATAAATGTTTGGAAAAACTGCTCATAAAAAATGTAGAGATGAGAACGTTAGTGTTTGAGTGATTTAAAGTCCAAGGAAATTTTTTTTTTCTTTCCTTTTTTCTTTTTTAATCCGCCTTCTTCTCTAGAAAAACTACTACACTATAAATCGAATTTTTTTCAGGTACAGAGGTTATATGTCTTATTAAAAGAATAACGTCGTTCTTTTTTTTTTTTTAATTCGATTTCATTTTGGAGTTATTAAATATTTGGTTTGGTTTGCAAGCTCCGACTGTCGGTTTCTGCCACTAATTAAGTGTATAACACACCCATACGTCTCGTAATTTTGAGCATCTAGAAGAATACGAAATTGAAAGTGTAATCCCCTCTCGCCGACTTCAACACACTAAAGAGAGGACGTTGTTGCCACTCCAGATTTAACGTGTAACTGTAACAGCCTCCATTATGTCGACCACAGTCGGTCGTTAGTGGCCGCCGAGGACAGAACTCCCAATCTTCCGATCATGGGTTCATGGGTTCATTACTTTTACCACCGGGCTAGTGAGGTTCATTGTCGTGCGACCAGTTGTAGATTTCATCTTAACCCAAAGAGGTTACTCTCGGGAGGCCTTTCCCAAGTGTGAATGTGCCGCATAGTAGGGCCGACCAAACGGTATAGTGGTTAGCGTGCTAGCTTCTGAACCGCGAGGTTGCGGGTTCGAGTCCCGTGTTAGACATGGGTGTTTGTAAATGTATGTTGGCTTGTCTAATGACGAATGTTTCGGCGCATTATAGCCCTCGTGTTGCTGACGGCGCCAGATAATCTGAAACCAACCAACCAACCAACCAACCAACCAACCAACCAACCAACCAACCAACCAACCAACCAACCAACCAAGCCGCATAGTAGGTGGACTTACCAGAAGGATGGAAGCGTCGATCATCGGAGTGAATGTATACCACAGAAGGAACAGTGTTCACCAGTTTTCATATTTCATCCACTTTCCTGCATATGTAGTCACGCCTTAAGAAGACGTGTTTTCAGATTTTAGACTTATAGTCATGTCATAAGAAGACATGTTTCTTTACCATTTTTAAGCCTTCGGGACGGTTTGTGTGAACAGCCAGTCATCACCCAAAATTATGGGTTGGTCGTCCATGTTTGGGGATATGAGCTGAGAATTCGTTCTGTGAGTTCAATTTGGTGTTTTGCACCGCCTTTCTTCTTGGGGGCTAGTCATTTGAATATTTTTGTATGTTCATTATAATGTGATTTATTTATTTTGTATACCCTTTACATGTGAAGTATTAAAAGTTAAATCTTTAGCTGTTTTAAATCGTTGTACTTAATTGAGGTTTATTACACACTTTCAGTTGTCTGAATTTATGATAAAATACAACGGCAGGTAGTTTCACTAATTTAACGATCTCGCCGTCATGGGTTGGTGTTAGAGGGATTTTCGGTTCTTGTTGACTCTTCCAGGCATCTTCCCTTTGACAGTCCTGTTATTAAATATCTAAATTTAAAAAAAAAAAAAAAAAAAAAAAATCGATTTTAAACTCGTACGATTGATCTTAACGATAAAGAATTTGAAAAAAAACATTTTGTAATGTTATTGAAGTTTAATAATTATTCCAAATATTTGTCAGAAGCAATAAAAAAGATACATTTTTAAAGCTGTTAAAGACGGTTGCACTAGCAGAGAATATAAACTTTTTTTAAACAAAGTGTAAACATTTAGTTATAAGAATTCAGTAATTTTAGCATAAAATAGCGGAGATTTCCAAACAATTCACGGCAGTTTGAAGAGGGTTAGCATTATAAGTACACTAACAAAAATTTCTTTTGAGAAAATAATTAATTTTGCTTACGAAAACAAGTTAGAATCACGTGATTTTACTTTGATTTTAGAAAGTAACTTTCAATAAGATATTAGAGACCACTTCAGATAATTTAGAGGCTATAATTTAAACTCTTAACTTCTTAAATTGGCGATGATCTGAAACTCGGGAAGAATGTGTAAAAAACAATATTTCCTCTCGGAAAATTAAACTCGGGCGTTACTAGGCAACTTTCATAAGTTCCTTGAAATACTCTTTATTTTAATTAGGACTTAATTTCTGATAATTTGATAGGATGCCGTGAATGTTCAGTTAGAAAAGCACGTTTAAAATGCTCTTTTAATAAGCTTCTAGAATAAGTAAATTTTTATTCCTAAATGTGAAATTATTGAAATCTTCAAACGGATTAAGCTACTTCGGATGTACTCCAAGTTAATGAGCGGTAAATATTCACTTTAATTAAGAGAAAAGAATTGCGATACGGTTCTGAAAAATATATTAGTTTAACAAGATGGTAATTGTACTTAAATTTCTATACTAAATTTTTAATATTTTAAATCTTAAATGTGATAAATAAGAAATATAAAATAAATTATTTCGAGATAGTATTTAGTAGATAAATTTGTCCGAGTGTAATATTAAAGTTTTTTAGGTGCTATTGTATGAGAGATTGCAGTATTATTGTGAATGTTTAAAGGAGCATAAGTAACACATAAATCGATATGACCTACGTTACTAAAACTGGAGTTTAAATGTTTATCTTTAAAAATCAATAATACTATCGTTATTAATAAATACATTAGATGATACTTTTGTAATAAGCTTCGTGTAAATTATTTATTTAATACTTTAAACTAAACTAAAACTACATAAAAAATACTTATTGTGACAATACCAAGGGAAATTTAAAGCGTCATTGTTTAAAACTTTAAAAATGCGCTTATAGTTTTAAAAAGTCTTTCTGATTGTCAAAAAGGAGCATCTCCCAGAAAAAGTGATAAAGGTCTTTGAGGATAACATTAAAAATCTAAAGTAATCATTTTCTTTGAAGTAGACAATTTTTCCTTTTTTAAGTTTCTATTGCTTTCTATTTTATCATAAAATCAAGTGCAATATAATGTGCCATGCATTCCTTAAAGTAAAAATTGGAGTTTCATTGTGCAAAAAGAAAGTAAGATTCAAAGTTTGTTGGTTATTTTTTCTTAAGTTATTCAATATCAGCTAAAGAATTTTAAAAACAGCGCAATCTTTCATAAATCTGAAAATTTAATTGTGTTTGTAAAGATTTGAAAATGTGTTTCAAAAGTAAGAAAAACAGATTTTTATTTGAAGTGTGATTATTTAAAGAAAACATGCTTCGTTATGCAAAACTGAAATACATTTCAAATTCAGTGGTACACAAAAGAAAATGTCTGTATTAACATTTTTACTTTCAATTAACTATATTTTAGCATATAATAATGAAACTGTTGTTTACGATCGACAAAATTTTAGATTTTTTTGCATTTCTCCTCGTTTTGGAACATCATGACTTCAAAATAGTGGTCTAGAAAAAATGTCTGTATATGTGTACGTGGTCAGCATAACACCCGAACGAATTGATATACGATCTTCAATTCCGATGTGGCTAGCGGACCTATCATTATGGTTTTCTAAAATATTGCGCATGCGCAAAACATGAAAACATCAAGTTTTTCAGCAATTTCTATAAAATGGCTTGAACGATTTTGATCAAAATCTCTATGTTAATGCCTTTTCAGGTGTTCTAAGTATTTCCACCTCTGAGATTCCCTTAAAAATGCCATAAAGGTCTAAAAAGTTGAAAAACGAGTGTCTTTAACCTAGAGTTCGCTTTCCTTGAACATCGCTCATCAACGACCGTTTTTCTCCTATCCTCTGTTTCATTTACAAGAAAGTATAATGTAAGAATTATCGGAAAGAATATCGCCAAATTCGCAAATGGGGGGCGGGGGAGAGGCGATTTTTTTTTTTTTTTTTTTTTTTGTGCCTATATAAGAATTATACCCAAAAATATCTGCTGAAACTGGTCATATTTTCAAATAAATGAAAATATGAAAATGGTAACACTATAGCACGTTAAATTTAAATGTAGTAAACCAGTATTATAGTGTAATTGAAAGTTGTACAATGTTCCACACCGCTAGGTTTTTTTTTTTTTTTTTAAACATTTTCCTATTTAAGTATTTCTTATGACTTCCAATTTTCATATGAAAATATGAAAACCTCGTACATTTAAAAACCATTTCCGATCCACCAAAAATTAATTCGTGACCTACCAATTGTGATACCGCAACCATCAACCATAGATTTAATGATGATGACCTACAGTTTAAAAAACGCTGATTTTGATATCTATTGAATGTTATGTTTGTATTTAAAATGGAATTAGGCCCTTAAAACAATTAGGAACTTATATAGAGCAGACTTATATTAAATATGTGGTTATAAACTTACTTGTGTCATGATCATGAAACTGGGAATCGTTGCTTTGGGCAGATGTTGTGCCAGGTAAACTTTCGTCTTTAGGTTTGATCGGGTCCACAGAGCATAGTTCAAAGATATTGTTTGTATGACTGTGAATCTGACGTTCGTAAAAAAGGTATGTATGAGTATTAATCAACATGTAAAATATTATTGGCTGTAAAAAAAAAAACTTACCAGGAAACGTAAATAAACAAATGTATTTTTTTTTTCCTTTCTTTCCCCCCCCCCCCCCCCCCCCGGCTCTCAAAGTAAAGCATGAAAACATTTTGTAAGAATGAATAAATTTTGTAATGTTATGGTCTTTAAAAAACTTTTTTAAAAACAAGAAAAAAACTAGCTTGAATATTGTTGGTCTCCAAAACACTTTTACGAAAATATAAATGGATAATATGAATGTTTGCCTTTAAAGAATTTTGAAAACATGAATAAACAATTTGAATAAATTGACCTTTAAAAAAAAATTCTGAAAGTGAATAAACAATTTGAACTTTTTTGGGTTTGCAAAAACATAAATGCATACAAATTGAATACTACTGACCTTCAAAAAACTCTTCTGAAAATATGAATAAACTATTTGAATAATAATGGAAGCCAATATAACTCTTTGGTAAACATGAACTGTCAATGATTATTATGTCACTGAAGGCCAATAATTACTTTGTAAAATACTTCTTTAAGTCTATTTTTTTGTAGAAATTTGACAGTCAGATGTGGCCTCTTTTCAGTACTCTTTGAAGCATTTTTATTAAATTTTTTTAGATGGCTCACACTTAGTTGGCAAGGAAAATAATATTTTGAAGGATAATTGTTAGCAAAGAAAGAGATTAAAAGCATTTTCGACAACTCGTTTGCGAAGTAAACTTGCCATAAAGAGTTCTAAGTAGACTTTAAATTAAAGCATATTCAATATATATGTAATACGCAATATTTTAGTACTCAATATGTATTAAAATGTTGTCATGAATCCTTTTTGATATTAAATACTGCTTATGAATCAAGAATACAAATTTGTAAAGTTTTTAAAACTAACGCTGAGGTCTTAAGAAAATATTCGAGAAATAACATGTCTTATTTGATAGTAAGGTTAAAGCAAAAAAAAATAAACAATAGTGCATTCTCGTGTTATAGGAAATTAAATAATTATAGCATATTTATCGTGTACTAAAATCCAAATTGCCAAACATTAGAATTACTTCAAAGATTGAGCACACGTAATACAATAAAGTATTTTATGACACTTTAGAACTAAAGTGAAGTAAGTCAAACCCCGTTAACGCGAAGTCGATGGGGCGGCCGAAATTGTTCACGTTAACCGAATTTCATGTTAAACGAATAAATTAACTTTAAGTTTTAAATACGGAGAACTGCTTTTACTTCGCGTTAAACGGGATTTCCTGTTAAGTTATTTCGCGTTAACGGGGTTTGATTATTTCAAAAGAGTTTTTCAATATTAATTGAGGTTTTAGATGCATTGGGTACTTATTAAATATACTGTATTTATTAAACGTAGAGTCTCACTTTTACAAATTCTAAAAAAAAAACTATCAAGAAGATTTCATAGAAAATCAACTTTGTAGTATCTAATGGTTTATACTATATCATTAATGCGATTTCCTCTTATTTTATGTCATGATAATCGTTTGGTAAGCATTATCGATGTGAAGTAGCTAACCTCATAACTCAAGCAAAATCATTGTTTCTTATTTACTCTTTCTTATTTATTCTCTTAAAATATATAACTTACTTTTAGGATATTTTTTAAATAAATTCAAATATTTATTTTCATAAAAAAAATTTAAATAAACATTATTCTTCTCATATCCAAATAAAACTTTTAATTGCTTCAAATTGTTCTAATTTATGTTTTGTCGCAGTGTTCACAATTTGCAATTTATTAACTTTGAGTTCTACTGTGATTAGGTGATTTAAAATTCCATACAAAATAGCAATAAAAAACTGTATAAATTTGGTTTGACTTCCCATAAATTAAGAATTGAATAATTCCATAAAAATAAAAATGAGTTTAACAAAAATATCCCATGAAACAAGATTTAAAAACCAATAGACGTGATTCTGACGTGAAAAGAAGAAACCACAGTAACCCAATCATTTGAATTCTTACCGAAATAAGCTTTAACAAAGATCGCAAAGAAAGAGTTTGATTATATAAGGAAAATGGGGTAGGGTGAAAAAAAAATATTTTCACTATTTCTATAAAAAAAAGTAACAAGTTTATCTCCGGAGTCAAGCAGATGGCTCGGCTTAGACAAATATAACTTTAAGTGCTTAGTATGTCTAGGACTTTACTGCCGCAACCCTCTTTCAGGGCCTCAAGAGCAAACAGTTACTTATTTACAAAAAGTTCTTGACACGTGCACAAATTCAACTTTAAACTGTTACCTTCTTAGATATTTTGCTTCTTAGAGCAAAAATAGAATCAATAGGAATAGAATGGATGCAGTGAATGCTAATGACAAATACACTCAAATCGAATTTCAAAAAATATTTTTTTCAAGAAAATGTTAATTTAAATATTAATCTAATTATGGAAGGAATGTGAAAAGAAAATGCGTTTTCATCCGTAATTATTATATTCAAATATTATTGTCAGTTACAAACAAAAGTATTGCTATTAGAGCTGCATTAGTAAAAAGTTAATTGATTGTCAGCAGCAACTGAAATTACAATTGCTCATCACTCAGAAAAAAAAAACACATGCACATTGTCATTATTTTCATTAATTAGAACTTTGACAATGAATCCCATATGAAGTTTAATACCTTAAATCAATATTAATGATAATTTACTTATAATTGAAGAAACGTGATTTTTTTTTCATAAAACATGCTTCATAAACATTTTTAGGAATATAAAAAAATTATCACAAGAACCTAACTTCCTAATAGCTTTGATCTTGAATTATTCCTATGAAACTCAAGCAATTATTGATTTTTCAAAAACATATATTCTAATTTCAGATAATAAATATCATAAGTTGCAGAATACATAAAAATCATATACTTGATGCATTTTAAAACACTAAGTAAGTACAACTATATAATATAATTTTAAGAAGAATATCTTTAGATAAGAAGAATATCTCTATAATATTATCTTAGATATACATTATTTCTATCTTTTTATTAAAATTTAGAATCCAAAATACATGCAATAATCTAGATAATTACTCATAATCTAATAATATTTCCTTTCAGTGTAATGTCATATTTAAGCAATACTATATAGTTCTTTGTATAAGTACCAATTACCCAAAATACCAGCATACTTAACATTTAATTTTCAAAGATACACTTAATCGCATAGGAAATCTCACAAGCATCTTTCATCCTTAAAAAGAACACGAAAGCAAAATGCTTAAAACACACTACACAATTAAATTATATATTCGTAAGATCTAAACTTTATTAATATACGATAAAGTTTTGTATAAGTTTGCAAGGTCGGATTTATTGAATGACAGAAATGCTTTCAATGGAAGCTTAAGCTCATTTATTGAAGAAATTGAAGAGCTGATTTTCGTGGGATATTAATGCAATCGAGTAAACGAGTAATTAATTTTTCAGCGGATCTAATTTCAATTCAGAATTCCTCTTCAAAGTAGGCAGTAGAATGACGATTAGAAACTTCAACTTTTATTGTTAAAAATATTTCATTTAAATAAATCCAAAATGTGTAGTTTTATTTCCCTAATGATTGAATCGGAAGGGTATTTAAAGAAAAAAAAATATTGGAAATCGTATTTGTACTAATTATTTTTAACATAAACCTACCAGACAGGAATATTATGAACAATTGATTAGATAACTTATATTTTCTTTTCTTACTTATGGATACGTTTACTAAATTTTGTATATTATGTATAGTTTTGAAAATAATTTTTAAGATGATATACAAATAAATGAAGATCATAATTACTAGACCTACCCTTGCACATATCTTAATTATAGAATTTTCGGAACCCATGCGACACCCAACTAATGAAGCTTTTCTGTTATCGTTAAAAATTATTCAGTATTTACTGACTTAAGAAGCGTAACGTTCAGCGTAAAGGACGCAAAAATGAAGGAAAAGGCATTTAGATATCAACCGAATGTTTGTTGTTTTTTAATCACGTTGCAAGATATACCTAAATACGCCAATAACAATGCGGTCAGCTTTGTGGACTATTGCAATAACACATCTGATGGATGAGAAAGTAGCAATTTTGAAGGGTTGTACGAAGTTACATAACTGAGCACAAACACAATATCTACAAAAACTTCAAAGCCTATCAAAAGACAAACTAACAACTTACCGCTCTCCATGTGCACTCGATGAGTGGTTTGGTCATCTCGAATATCCCCGTCAGCTTCTTGCCCACTATGTTCGGCATGACCGCTTGCAGGCTGTTGCCGATCGTCCTGATGACGAGGTACTCGTCAAAGACGATGCAAAAGGGGAAGATCTCGAGAAAGAGGAATGCCTTCACTGGCATCATCGTCCTGTCGATCCTCTGTCCACTCTGACGCTTGTCCATCTGGAAGGCTCTGTTGTCGAAGGTCAGCTGCATCATCACGTGAAGGGTATCGAATATGGTCTCCTCTTTTAGGACCTCGATTTGCACTTCTGTTTGATAAAAATGGCGACCTACTTCCTAGTAGATGATAAAAAGAAAAATAATGGTATATGAATTGGTTATGAATTGGTTCTCACAAAGTTCATATAAAAACACCAATTCACTTCCACAAGCATCTTGGCGATTAGTAGTGGGCAGCGGAGAAGGGAGTGGGGGGGGGGCAGGCAGTTGTCTGCAATGAAGTAAAACTTTACTATTTTGATGACAATAACGTCAGATATTTGTAAGTTGTCAGTGCAATTGAGGCATTGCGAATACGAAAAACGAACTCAATAGCAATACCATCTCAAAAAAAAAAAAAAAAAAAAAAAAAATCGCCATTCGAATTTAGACTTCTTACAGAATATACCGGTATATTTTTATGTTGATTTCTCTTTTCTTTTAATCTCAAAATAAACCAAGCATCTGAAAACATTCAAACACATCATTCTGACATCCACCTTTTGTGTAGTTCGACCTTTCAGCTAAACACAGACCACCAGAAGAATTGAAACTTCACTTACTCGTATCTGTCCAATGGTGTACCAAAGGAATCCCCTCCTGGTACTCCTGTAATGCAACGTCAATCCTGATGGTGTCTCGTTCTCGCAAAAGAATGAGGGCGCCTTCATCCTTGGGTAGCTGAACTTAAGGTATTCGTGAAGGTTGTCGAGGCCGTTGAGGAAGTCCCTCATGTGTCTTCCCAGTACGCCCAGTACACGATCGTAGCCGTACTGACCTACGAACGACACGAAATAGACGCCCATCTGGTCGAGAAACTCACGTTCGGACAAGCCTAGAACCTGATGGATGGAACATAACGTTACTATGATGTTCATTCATATATTTGGCTGCATTGAGGGGACAATTTAAATTGAAATTTTTTTCACTACTTTAAAAACCATTTACCATTATTACTGTGTCTACTATTCTTGGCATGGATTCTATGTAATTGGGGGGAAAAAAGGTTCCATAATTTTTATTTGCTAGATTATTTCCTTTCTGGTTTCTTTTGCAGTGTTGTTATATAAATTCTCTGGCAGAGCATTCACTAATCATGGCAATCACAATTAATACATTCAGACAAATTTGTTGGTTTATTTTGGGTGAAATTCTATTTTTTAAATATATTAACGATAGTTGCTAGTGAACATTTCCATACTCGATGGTTTCTTTGCTTCTTCGTTTTTAATTTATGACACGTTGATTTAAACAACGATAACATCAATTTAACATCAAAAACAGAAGCGTTCTGCTTGATATTTCCACGTTCAGGGTAAATATTTCTACGTTCAGGGAAAATATATTTATAGTTTTGAGATATTTTGATATTATTAGAGTATGCCCATTTGCTGATTACTGTTGACAAATATATATATATATATATATATATATATATATATATATATATATATATATATATATATATATATATATATATATATATATATATATATATATATATATATATATATATATATATATATATATATATATATATATATATATATATATATATATATATATATATATATATATATATATATATATATATATATATATATATATATATATATATATATATATATATATATATATATATATATATATTTGTGTTAGTCGTACTAGTACACATGTTCAATAAAATAACTTTTTCTTTGGAAAACACATACATTTGTCCAGAGATCACAAAAGCTTGAATAAGGCATTGACTGTGCCATTCTTTACAAACTCAAAATTATTTACGTTAAATGAAACTTTTAAGAGCAACAGTCTACATAACATCATGAATTTACATCAAAATGTTGATTCAAAGGTAAGTATTTTATATATTATCCCAGGACTATTTATTTTCATTTGCTTCAAAATTATCCCATAAACACTTTTCCGTACTAAAATCATATTTTCTACCATCAATTACCCTGTATTCAATGGATTCAAAATGCCAACGGCTCAATTCTAAAAATATCCACGTTCCCAATATACCCCGCCCAACGGATGCAATCAAAGCTCACTGAAGCGTTATTGACATCAGTATATTATCTGTAGGGAAGATTCAGAAAAAGTCCGGAATTCTCAATTGAGTTCCGTTAACACTTCTGGTTTTGAAAGATGGCTTTTCTTTGAAAGTAAAAAAAGTCAAGATGACATTTTTTATCAATTTGGTTTTTAAAAATGAAAAACATGGTGAGGAACCAACATGTGTTTTCATATCAACTATCTTCATCTCTACTGGTGCGTGCGCTGGTTAAACTTCTAACAGTATATGATGCACTGTATATTGGTAATGTATTAAATTCTATTCTTAGTAGAATATGTTAGCTAACTGGTCGTTAAATGATTGTATTTTATTTTAAAGCACTGGTAGAATGAAGACAATGGTATTACATTGATTTTCACCGGAACATAAATGCTTGTTTATTAATGGTAAATCAATAAAATTACATTTCAGTTAAATTAGAACATAAATTTCGATTTACTATACATTATGCAGTATTTTAAATACTGAGAACTTTTACACATTTTTAGAACGATTTCGTTTAAGGATTAAAAAAATGCAAACATTTTCGAGGGGAAAAGTTTTGGCAACAACTTATTATTACAAATTAAAATTATCGTCTGTTACTTTCAAGTTTAATAATCTTTCAAAACGGCACATGTAAACAAGTAGTGGATCGAAGGATACGTTTTTACAGTTTCTGAGGAGAAATATTCTTATCCCGTAATTAAAAAAAACGTCACGAAACGCATGGTATAAAAATATATAAGTGCAAAATAAGCAACATTATTAATCAGAAAGAGAACCCGTCAATCAGTATTTCGATATGGAAAAAAGACTTCAAATGAATTCTCGAAAAAGGTTCGTATGGCTTCATATGTTTCTCAAGTGAAATCGCAGTTTAAAAAAAAGACCTTCAAACATGGAAAGTACGATGCAGAGTTATAATCCAAAAACACGGAAATCGGATAAACAATTTAAAAAATATTTTTATTTTTTTATTTTAAACATTTAAATAAAGGCCTCAAAATCATTATAAAAATGTGTTAACATTCTCGATATCATATTTTAGAATATTTAGAAACCAGGTGATAAGGGTATTTTAGAATATTATAAGAAACTAGATGATAACTGTTATTTTTGTTTGAAGTATTATAGGTAATATGTCTGAAATTTATGATAATCCCCGATGAGAATTGAAAGTTCAATAAAAAGCTTTAAATGTGATTAATTTTTTTTTATCAACTGTTTAAATAGCGAGATGATAGGGTTATTTTAGAATATTAAGAAACTAGATGATAACTGTTATTTTTGTGAAGTATTATCAGTAACATTTTTAAAATTTATGATATTCCCCTGAATCTTGAAAGTTCAATAAAGAGCTTTTAATGTGATTAATTTTTTTATCAACCGTTGGAATTGCGGATTAATTCGCTTTCACAGCTCAAAACAAAATAGTATGCATTTTAAGTTTATGAATTTTCACATTATTAGTTTTATATGACGATACAGTAATTTAGTATGTATTTGAAGATAAAATTTTAAAATAGCCAAAATTTGCTTGTTAAATCTGTGAAATGCCCTATTAACACTAATTTGTTTGAATGTTATTTAAAAAAAAAAATTCAAAAATCTGGATTATAGTAATTGTGTAAAGCACCTTTATTATGCATTTGATAAATGCATGAACTACTCAAGATATTTGAAACCAAATTATATACAAGAAAATAATTTGCAGATTTACAAAACTTGAAATATTTTAAATTTGTGCTCTTATTCAGTAAAATAGCAGATTAATTTGTCTTGCGAAAAAAGTAACATACAAATTTACAGATGTTTTATTAAAAAAACAAACAAAAAAAAAACACCGTCAACTCTAAAATAAGTGGAGCCATGGGAAAAGTGTGGGCATACTATCTATAAATAGCTGTAGTTCAGTCTATTTCAACATAGAACTACAGTTATTTTATTAATATTTCTTTATATATATATATTACTTACACAGGTATAGTAGTCTAAAAAATAGCTTATTTTTGCTTAAAGAAACCCTCTTTCATAAGAGTGTTGAATAACAAAGCAGGGTTTACATTTTTTTAATTCCTTCTTTAGTATTACATTAACACCTAGACTATTGATTTTAATGCTTCTGGAACAACAACATGGGTAGATTTATGTAAAGTGCTTTATTTCCTGAGGAAAATTGGAGCTGTTTCAAGTGCATCCACACTTGCCGGTGATATCTTTTACTTATATGTATTAAAAAAAAAATTCTTGATTACAATAAATGCATGAGGGTTTATGTTTACTGTACAACATACAACCCACATTCAAAATAATAGAATAGCAGAATTTTCTAAACAAAACTTGGCAATGTGTCGTGTAAAATGAACGTATGCAAATTAAAAGAGTGATGTATGCTATTTAGGAATTGGCAAAACAACTTTCAACAACAATACAGTTATTATTTTAACAATTTAAGGATCGTTAACACATTAAAAAATTATGTTGATTTTTATAAGAGTAAAAAAATTAGAATAATCGATTTATTCAATCTGAATTTGAAAAGCAGACAAATTAATTTCGTTCCTGTTAACCGATGGGTGGCGACAAGTATAAAGCTTGGTGCTCGAAAAGTCTACGTTAATCTTTTGCTGAAAATGAGTACTCAACGTGATATTTCTGAAACAAAGAAATCGATTATTTTATAATTGTTTAAAGTTGAAAAAGAAACAACAGTTTATCTCAAATCAAATGAATGTTTCACAATTTACGGTTTTGAATATAGAATAACAGTACAACTAAAAAGTAACCCAAGTAAATACGGTAAAAAGTTTGTAACATCTACCAGAGGTGATCACAAGTTAAAACGAATCCCCAAAAATAATATCTTTAAAATTGTTTCTTACATCAAGTTGTCGTGTCAAAGTCAATTACACTTAGGCGGTTGCCTAAATATGAGTTTCAATCCTGGGTCCCCAAAGTAAAACCAAAGATGAACATGAAGTAGAGACGTGCACGACTCTTTTGCTGCAAAGCGATGCTCATCTGGTGTCTTAAACAAGATTTATCAACAGCATCAAGTTTTAAACGCCAAACCCGAACACTTCCTTTGTCAATAGATATTTGAAATAAAGATTCGTCTCTGAATAAAGCACTTTCTCAGTCTTGTTGCCCCCAGTTGATCTTCACTTTGCACCAGAAGAGTAGTGCACGTCTCTGCTTCATGTTCTTCTTTAGTTTTACTTTGATGACCTGCGATTGAAACTCAAATTTATGCAATCGCCTAAGTGTAGCACGACAACTTCAGATTCTTTCCAACACTTATTGATGAAAAAATCAACTTTAAAGAGATTATTTTGGGCGATTCGTTTTAATTCGCGTTCATATCTGGGAGTTGTTATAAGCTTTCTACCACATTTACTTCGATTACTTTTTAAGTGGCCGGTTCTTCTATACTTAAAATCGTAGATGGTGAAACATTCATCTGATCTGATATAAATTGTTGTTTCTATCCAATTTTAAACAATGATAAAATACACGATTTCGTTGTTTCAGAAATATCCCGTCGAGGATCCATTTTCAGCAAAAGACTAACGTAAGATTCTCCGATCTCCAAGTTTTAGACTTGTCGCAACTAATCGGTCAACAGTTATGCAAATATTTTTTCTACTTTTCAAATTCCTATTGAATGAATTGATTATTTTAATTTTTTTACCCATCTAAAAATATCGACATAATTTTTAAATGCGTTAACGACCCTTAAATTGTTAAAATTATTTTCTGTAGCCATTTCCTTAAAAATATGCGTCACTCTTTTAATTTGCATATGTTCCTTTTACACGACGCATTGCCAAGTTTTGTTTAGAAAGTTCTGTTATTCCATTATTTTGAGTTTGGGGTTATTGTTAAGTGAATAACCCTTACTAAATCGAGAATAATAGAGCAAAATTATAGAAAAAGAATATTGTGTCATAAAAGTTAGAGTTTCTCTCCAGTAATGTTTTTAAACTTATAACCGGATAAAAAAATTGGAATGATAAAAAAACGAATCAGAAACTGCAAAGTGTTAGCTAAAATTCACATGCTTTAGTGGTTTTTTAATAATATTCTAATACAGAGTTCTAGACAACGGCTGCACTTTCCCCAATCCCATTGGTATTGGCAAGCGCGTGACAAAATTTCAAAATCATGGAAAAAGATTCTACATTTTTAGGAACAACCAAACATTGTAAGTGAAAGCCCATTAAATGAGAATAACGTTTACCGAGTTCCATTTTCTTTCTTGCAATAACAATATCAACTGTACAAATTGAGTTTGAAAACCAACAATGTTAAAACGTGAACTCACTATTCCTATTTAACCCTGTTACAAATGCAGATAAAGGATAATTTTATTGAAGGCAATTTTTTTTATACTTAAAATAAAGTTTTACAAAATTCTAACAACAAACCTATGTTAATCAATTTAACTTTCATAGGAAGTACTTTCCTTGAAGATAAAGTTTACTCATTAGAAAGTAGAGGAAGAGATTCTCATGTTAAGATATTAACTACTAAAAGTTATCTTTAATTTATAAATTGTTTCAGATCTCAATTTAAAATGCAACTGAAAAGATATGTATAATGCAATTATCATATCAAGTTTCAACGTGAAGGTCTTGTAATTAGTTTTCTTTAATGCACACTGACATACTTTAACTAGAAACAATTTTTCCGTTAAATTTTTCCTTTGTAACAACTCGAATTAACTGCAATAATACTTTTAGATAAAAATTAATAAAAAAATTAAAACAATAAATTTTTCACAAATGCTATCAAGTAAGTAAGAATATGTATATGATTCAAAATGCTAAATATGTGTCTCAAATATAGTCATTTCTGCGGAATATCTTCTAAAACAAAGACCTAAAATTTTACATTATCAAATTGTACTTGTTTCATCAACTGTAAAAACTTAAAGAGACAATTTTTAAATAACTTATAAAATACTCTTGTAATTAAATTCCTGAACATTCTCCTACTTGTAACTAAACATTTCTTATTTCTTCCCTGCATTGGTTGCGCCATTTAAGACAAAATAGCTTCAAGATTTTCAGAACAAAAACTTTGTTAGAAAAGCTTCCTTTATATAACAAAGTTACACTTATATTTTGGAACTTTTACATTTAAAGCGACTTTAATTAATGATAGTTGCATTCGAAACTTCTTCTCAAGAATAAAATTAAGTTAAAGTTTCTATGTTAGTCCTCAATATCTCACGAGCAAAAAATCATGAATTAATTTCTCTGCCAAACTGACAAGAAAGCATTCTTTTCGAAATTTTTCAAAAGATAGTTCAATTATTTTTCGGATAAGATTATTTTTTTACTCAATGACAACAACCATAATCGAAAATTTAAGGTTAAATTCTTTAATTTCTACTGTTTGCACAAACTCAGTCATCCTTACTTATATTCTTTCACGAACATTTTCATGTAATAGAGGTAGAAGTATTATAACACTAGTAATCGCTTCCAATTAAAAAGGTGTTAAAGGCTTATCTTATCAAAAGAAACAAGCACTGAAACACTTGATAAAGATGCAAAAGGAAGGAAGAAAAAAATTCTCAACAAAAAATTTAAAAATTGTGTTTGATAGGAAAGTAATAAAATATTAAAGGGGATAAAACACACTGCTAGTTATTTTATTAAAAAAAAAAAACTAGGTATTTGAGTATTGGACAGAGTAGAAAATAAAATGAATTGTTATATTTGGATAATATTAACAAAATATTTAACTTTAAAAAAAGATAACTTTTGTATTATTATGTGCAATAAATGTTTAAAATTAGTAAATATTGAAATCATTAAATTTTGTTTTTCTACTACAATTAAATCTCTCCAACGAGAAAGGTTCAGAAGTATATTTTATTTAATGTCAAAACGGGGATCTATCGTTTTCTTGTGGGGGGGAGTATAGTTAAGGTCAAGTTAAAGTGGTGCAATCAATAACGTACACAGTATAAGAATTTTGAAAAGGTTATTATGCGCCAGGCCCTTAAGGTGATGAAGTATCTTTTTAGGTTATCTACTGTAATATAAAAGTATTCCAACCTTGCTATATTCCCTTTTTAATTTCAATTTATCGTATGTTTAATAGGATAATGAAAGTATTTCATTCGGTAAAAAAAAATCTATTTTTTTACATTTCTACATTTTTAGGAGTTTCAAAAAGTAGTCTACAAAAATCTCTTGTGTGTGTGTCTGGAATTAGTATAACTCTTGAACAAATTGACCTACGATATTTATAAGTTAGTGGTAGCTATGGGATCTGCCATTAAGATATTCGTAAAAATTACGCATTAACATAAAGTAACTTCCATTGAAAAAATTGTGTTTTTCAGTCTTGCATAAAAATGGCTCTAACGATTGTGATCAAAATTGTGCCTTTTAAAGTGTTCTAAACATCCCCCTTTCGAAATTTCCATAGAAATGCGATAAAGGTATAAACAGTTGAGAAATGAATCTTTTTAACGCAGAGTTCTCTTTCTTTGAACATCTCTCATCAATAAGAGTTTCTCCTATTTCATTTACAAGAAAAGATAAAGCAATATTTATCGAAAACATGTAGCCAAACTGACATTTTTTTTATTTTTAAATTTATGAAAATGAAAACGGTAAATTGCCCCAATACATGGTATTTAAATGCAGTGACTGGTATTACGAGGGCTGTTTGATAATTCATTGACTTTTAAATGAAATTATATGGATTTATACCAAAATGAATTTTATTTTTCGATATAGTTTCTTATCAACTCGATACACTTTTCCTAACGATTTTTAACTATAGGTATTTGTTGGCATATGAATTTGTTGCATTAATGATCGCAGAATTTGGAGAAAATCTCCTTTCAGCTAGCCATTTTTTTCTTGTTTAAGAAGAAAAAAAAGTCACAGGTGGACATCTTGGGAAAGTAGGGTGGATTCGAGAGCTTTCCGTAGAGTAATTCGACCAATTTAAAGAACAAATTTAGTCGGTGAGTTATCATGATGAAACAGCACTTTTTTCTTAGACAAATGAGGCTACTTTTCACACAATTTTGCATTAAAAAGGTCTCATAAATCAACATAATACTGCCTGGTTATCTTTTCCCTCTTTTTCTGATAGTTGATTAGAATAATGCTTATTATGTTCCAAAATATCGTTTCCATAACCTTTAATGTCTATGAAATTATTATTGCCATTTTTGGAGCACGCTCACCAGGAGAAATTCACTCTTTAGACTGTTTTTTCATTTCAGGTGTGTAGTAAAGTATCTGTGGCATCAACTATAATGTAAAACCGCTAAAACTATCTTGAATTGCGCTTGGATTGGTCTAAACACGTTTTTGAAATGGTTACACGAGTCCGATTTTGATCAACTGTCAGAAATTGGGGCAGCCATCTTTTATACATAAATATTCATGCAGGATACTGAATACACATTCATTTGAGATACTTATATTCTTATCTATCTCACGTACCTTCACACATCGGTCTTCCAATACGATAGTATGGATTTTGTGACAATTTCTTCAGTTGTTACCCCATTTGGTTGTTCAGGGTGCCCTGCATCTGTTGTGCTCTTACTGCCACAAAGAATTTCCTTAAACCACTAGTGAACCATGCCATATGATGGAGTAGAGTCTACGTAATATAAATTCAGCTTCTTTTTTTTTTTCAATTTTGTTAATTATTTTTAAACGCAGAATGCTTTTTTTATTAACACCCACAATTCTATTTTCTCCATAATCAAAAAAAAAAAAAAAAAAAAAAAAACCACGTTGTCTATCTGCTTTTGAGTCCGATAAAACACAAACTACTTGAAATATCGTCCGCAAACTTGACGAAAGTTGCCATAGATAATAATAAAGTAAACACATTATAATAAAGGTACGATCAGAGTGCTACATTTTCTGAAGTCATTGACGACCCTTGTAAAAGTAATTAAAAGTTGTGCAATGCTCCACATCCCTAATTTATACAGTGATCTGCTTAATAGCATTTGAGGAGAAATGGTAAAACGTGCAATTGATTATTATAGTAAACAAAAATTGTAGTCTAACAAATTGTAAGATTGTCTTTAATATTAGTTTTATGTTAAACAAGGTTTTACACTAATTTATAAAATAATTCAATAATAAAATTTGGGAAGATGTCCTGTTATACCTTTTGAAATTCCTCACTTGATCAAAGTATGTATATATTTTTATGTATATATATATACACATTTAAGTGTGTGTGTGTGCACATTTAAATGTAAATGCATATTATTTTAAAGGTTAGACTTAAAGACAAAAAAAAAAAAAAAAAAAAACTCGTTGAGGGAAATAGAAAGCAATCAGTTTCTTTTATGAGAAAATAAACTTTTTTAATAGTTAAAAGATAATCAACATCTACACTTTAACTTTCGTAGTATTTATGAAAATTCATATAGCATTCAATATAGCATTAATAAAAATTTAAATATAAAAAACTTTGGTAAAGAATACTTTTAATTATTTTAATATTCTTTGCAACAAATAGCACTCGGAATTCAAATGGAATAAAATATATTATCTTAAGTAAATATGATTGAAATATAATATTTGAAATAAATATGATTTAAATACAATATCTGAAATAAATATGATTTAAATGTAATATATGAAATAAATATGGTTTAGATATAATGAATAACATCTGAATTCATATGTCATATATACGGCATAATGATTTTAATGTAAAGTCAGAACTTTCCAATGGCACAATGGAAGGTGTCAAGATTTTAATTTCAGGAAAAAGAAGGAGCTGAATGTCATTGAAAGAACTCAACAAATCTTTTAAATTTTATGAATGGAAGATGGAAAGATACCTCTTAGATAAAGAGTAGTTTTGAGCATGAAGTAAACGGGAGTATATGAAGCAAACAATTCAAGTATTTGCATTTGAGTCAAGATTGTTGAATTCTGAAAGCTATTGTGAAATTGATATGCAATCTGAAAGGAGATGCCACTCAAGCAAATTTCCAATTTTCTTTTCAGATGCTGAAGACATTGTGAGATGGGAAATAAAAAGATTTTCTTCTAAGTCCTCCTAAGATTTTCCTCTTGTCCATTTCTCTCATCCTCTGATGCTCAAACAATTACAGTAACAGCTTTTATGTTAACGTTCGTCAAAAAAGAAAACTCATTTGCAGCTGTTTTATTATGTGTTGTTTTTAACTAGCTTTGGGGTACACTGGACTTTCAAAATGTTTTTCAATCATTTCTACTGAATTGCGTGTATTTAGTTGGAGGCTTATTTTATAAGTAAATGAAATCTTAATAAGTGAAGTTCTATTCTTATTCAAAAAGCAAGTCAAAATTTCACTAAGAAACCTAAAATATGGGTTGCGCTTTTGCATCAAATTTCAGCATCATATATTCAATATCATTTATTTATTAAGTAAAAGTTTTATTTGAAAAACATATTTCCCTACAAAAAATGAAATAATCACAAAGAACAAATAATATTGTTCATGATGTATATTTTCTTTCTCATTTTTAATGAAGTTTTACTGTAAAAAGTATTTTAATTTAATTAAACATGTTACGTGGGTTTTTCGTTTAACTACATGTGAAGGAATGAATAACTATGTATTGAAGAAGAAACATTTTTAAAATGAATACATGTCAAGCCAAATTAATCAAAAGATAAAAATGTTTCCCAGAATATGACAAATATAAACCATTTCATACATTCTTTTGATATGTAGATTTTTATTCGTAATATTATATTAATTTATATATTTTATACATAATAAACTTAATATTATATATCTTATTTTTACATTATTTTTATAAGTATTTATAACATTATTCAAAAGAGTACAGCTTTATTAAGAATTTACGAAATACTTTCAGTTTTAGTTATAACTGTAAAATTTTAAAGCACTTGAATTAAATATTTCATTCCTAATTAAATAATTTACATGTGTGTAAAAAGTGTTTAGTAAAATATTTGTAAGTAATAATGTGTTATCTTTGGGATCATTATACATTTAAAATATATAATGTTTCGATATTTGGGGAAATATTTTTTTGTTCAGTGATTTCTGCTAAACCGTCTGATGTATAAATTTTTTAGGTATTCTAAACACTTCCAGATATAGTTGAAAAAAAAAGAGAGAGAAAGAACAAAACCGCATCCTTGAATTGAAACTACATTTTCAAATTCAATTTTCTCACAACATATTTTTTTTTTTTTTATCTTGCGCGCAGGATTCTGAACGAACCGTTAGATATTTTTGCTTCAAATTTCTAGAGCTTATGTATTAGTTATATGGCATTTGATTGGGATTTTAATTTAAGATATTAATTTTTTTAATTTTTTGCTTATGGACCTTAGAAAAAATGCAATAAATTTAATAAATATTTTTTTAAAAAATAAAAATAATAAGTTTCCACCATATAAAGTTAAATTAATGCAGAATTAAATTAATAAACTGAGTAATATTTTTTTAAACTTGCTCATAAGGATGTTATATGAAAATAGTCTGTATTGCCATTTCAACAATGTCTTCGTTAAAAATATAAATAATACCATATTAAAAGGATAATATTCATGTGGACAGAAAAAAAATGGAATACCGAAAAAAACAGAATATTAATTTATTAATTATTCATCAAGATACAAAGTAACGCAGTTGATAAAAATAACTCGTAATTTCGCAAGTTAAAAAGTAGTACGATCCCTTTGTAAAGTTTTTATTTTAGTTTGATGTTTTATTAGACTTAGGTTATTTAATTTTAGATCATTTCTCTTGTAAATTTCTTCTCTGATTGTAAAGAACTTTCACTAAACCTTATAAAATTATTTTTACTAAAACTATTATTGCAATGGAAGCTACAACTTTCGGTTTGATTCCCAAAACATTACGTTGATTTTGTATATTTTTTAAGATATTTAAAAAAAAAAATTTCAGGTGAACTATTTCACGTGTTTAAATCACATGGTGGACTATGTCACTTACTGAACTTGGCATTTAATAGTAGAATAATTATCTAGTTACTTAACAAAATTCAAGTGCTTCATTGTAACGGTGATTTTACCGATACGAAGTTTACAGCTTTGATGAGACTTTATGTAAACCACTGAATACTCAGGAAATAGGCTTCTGGTTTTTAGTGACATCCCAAGTTGTAGAGCGCTATTGGCCAATGTAGAAACAGGGCTTCTGGGAAATTGGTCAATCCATGCCGAAACTCAAGCATAGTTCTAAAATAAAAGTTTTTTTTTTTTTTTTTTTTTAAATAAACAAGTCAAAAATCATCACAAAACATATTTTTTATTCCTCTGTCCTTTCTTATTAAAATATATTTCAATTTCAAACTCTTCATCGGTATTTCAAAACTTCTAGTAAATACCGAGATTGGCCAATATACGTAGCGACGGCCAGTCTACAACAGTCCACATCGGGATTGGCTGGAGTTGAGCAATATTGGCCAACGTATTTGTACTACTGGGGATTTTATTCGAAAAAATTAAGTAATATAACGAAAATTGTGCTTGAAATTTACCATTACTTGACAAGTATGCGTTACATTCGTTTCATTTTCATGTTATTCAATGAGGAAATGACAATTATATTTATTTTTATTAAAAAAAAACTAATAATATAGAATTTAAGTAATGTCACTTTCTATTTAAATTTCATCATCAACAAATTTTGCCAAAGTCAGTACGCCTAATGGGCTACTTTTTTAGAATCAAAAGATGCACTTCCCGAAGAATTAGATGAAATTTTCTAAATTAATTTCATATTAATTCCTAGCTTTAATGTCAGACAACACTTAACATAAATGTATAAATGACCTTTTTATCTGAAAGGCAACACACACTATTTTACATATATGTGTTGCCTTGCAGACAAAACCTGTAAATGTCGTTTTGTAATAACCATTTGTGTGGTATGCAAGCAAATACAAAAGTTCAGAAGGAAGTTTTATATCGGAACTGAAGGTTTTGTAGAAATGGTAGTTTAAAAAATGTAACAGCCACAATTAATGCGGGTTAACTGATACGCATACCTATTTCGTTACTGGTTCTGAACTCATAGTGATGTACTGGCCTCAGAACCAAGCCAGAAATCAATAAAACAATTGTTGCATGCTCCGCTAATCAATTAGAACGATCCCCTAGGAAATGCTCCATTCAGGATACCTTAGTGTAGTAGGTAAAATTGACACGCCTTCAACGATAGATCACCATATATCCGACTATCTATAGCAGTCTCTCAGATATATTACGGTCCTGAACCTCGAGTCTATATGTCTTGAGTATAAGGGATCAAAGTAAATCTAGATCTACAACAGCCTCTCCATTTCTGCTCTCCGGTTAAACATGATTAATTTAATGTTGGACTATGTTCATAAGTTGTACATCATGTATATCGAGTATCGTTATTTAATATGCATAATTTTTCCGTATGAAAAAATTAAGAAGAGAACCAGCTGAGTTTCGTTGTTTCATTTAAGTTCTAGATTTAAATAATTTTTGGAAGGTTTTAAGTTTAAATATATAAGTGTTTTAATTATAAAGGCTTAAGAGATATAAATTAGTTTGTCAGTTTAATAATGAATAAATACAAATAAAATTATTTCTCGATTTGGAAAAAAAGAGCAACGTGTTTAAAACATAAAATATTTCAACAAATACTACATTTAAAATGAATTGCACATTCTTAACGTAACATATTTTTAAATGTATATTTTCTACTCATTTTACAATAAAAAATAAGGAACATATACTTATTGTTGTTTTTAGTTTTAAATTAAGAGAAAGTACAGAATAATAAATAAAAGAAAATTATTTCTTATTATCTAGTTTTCTTCAAGTTTATAAATAACTATATTAAGTTATTATTGTACACAATTAACGCACCTCTAGATTTAACCTTGTTGCTAAAAAGCCACTTATATAATTTTATCAAAAACTATGACGTTTTTAATTTAAAATGGAATAAAACTATCAAAAATTCAATTAGTAAAAACTTAAACTGTTTAATCTTCATTTTTAAGCATTATAAGTATTAGGTAAACATATTGCATTTTAACAATCTATAACAATAAAACAAGCTGTGTGTCTGTCTGTCTATCTGTGTCTCTGTGGATCTATAGAAACCTACTTAAAATTGGAGTAGAGCTCTGAAATTTTCAGCATACGTAGTTTTGACCTTCTAATTTTATGCATCAGAAACAGAATTTAAAAATTTTAATTAGTTATTTTTTAATTAATTTTTTTAGTTAATAAATATGTTACAAAGCGATATCTAATAGGGCTACAGCTCTGAAATTTTCAACATAAGCAGTTTTGGCCTTTTAATTGGACTTTTGAAAAACAGAATTTAAAATTTTTATTTTGTTCTTTTTTAATTAATTTTTTTATTTAATTAATAAACATTTTACAAAACGACTACTAATAGGGCTACAACTCTGAAATTTTCAACATAAGTAGTTTTAGCCTTTTAATTGGACTTTTGAAAAACAGAATTTTAAATTTTTATTTAGTTTCTTTTTAATTAATTTTTTTAATTAATTAATATATATATTACAAAACGGTTTCAAATACGGCTACAGCTTTGAAATTTTCAACATATATAGTTATGGCCTTCTAATTGGATTTTTAAAAAACAGAATTTAATTTTTTTTTATTATTAATTAATTAACAAATATTTTACAAAGCGATTTGTGACTAGGCTACATTTCTGAAATTTTCAACACAAGTAGTTTTGGCCTTCTAATTGGACTGATAAAAAGAATGTTAAAATTTTAATTTGTTTTTCAATTAATTTTTTTTTACAAAAAGTGACTTCGAATAGGCCTAGATCTTTGAAAGTTTCAACATAAGTAGTTTTAGTCTCTAATTTTGCTTTCCACAAACACGTGTTAAAATAATCTTAAAGGGGTGTTGTATTATTGTATTAACGGGGAATTTTGTTTTTCTTGACAAGGGAGAGGCTTCCAATATTAAGTACGTAAGTATTAGATTTTAGTGTGTGAAGCGAGCTTAATGCTTACGCAGCAATGAACCTTTCAGAGATCGAATCGAGCTTATGCTTAAGCAGCAATGAACCTTTCAGAGAGCGAAGCTAGCCTATGCTTGCATAGCAATGAACCTTTTAACGAGTGAAATAAACCTATGTTTATGTGTCCATGAACTTTTCAGCGAACGAAGCGAGCTCAATTTTGCGTAGCGATGAACCTTCCTGCGAGCCAAAAACTGGGTCTTATACACGAATGACAGATTTCCGCAACGCGAGGCCTCACAGCTAGCTAAAATATTGCACATGTTAAAATTTCGTAGCGAAGCACGGGTATTTAGCTAGTGTTATATATGTTTCTTTCTCCTGAATATGTATTCGTGTAATATATTCAGTATTTTACTTTTAATAGGTTCACACATTCATTGAATGCTTTGAATCACATAGGTATGAAGAAATTTGCATATAGATAAGTTTATTGCTTAAATTTTTTTAATAATTTAAAAAATTCAAATTCGATACAAATTCATTAACCCTACTCGAGAAGGCTGAATTCCACCAATAAAATCCAAAATACTTTGCTATAAAGTTATTTTTCTGAAAGTGAACTCTTTTTTCCTATAATAGTTTAATATTCCAAATTATAGGCAAAATGAACGATCCTTAAACTGAAAAATAACTGTACTATATATTTAATATAACAATATATTATATTATAATTGTGATAATACTATGATAAACAAAAATGTCAATGGAAAGAAAAGTTGTTCTAAAGCGAATATAGACTTTCTTAATTAAAGAACTATATTTCAATCTTTTAATCTATAAAAACCTTTTTGAAATACACTGTTAAAAATTTTGTTCCACCTTGCACCAAAAATTGGTTCCCATTTAGCTGCCACCAACATTTGGTGCTTAGTTTCACGATTTAATGGTGCAACCTCGACCGTAAGCACCATTAAATCGCGAAACTAAGCACCAAATGTTGGTGGCAGCTAAATGGGAACCAAATTTTGGTGCATGGTGGACAAATTTTTTTAACAGTGTAAAGATTGGTAGCTGAAAGTGTGTTCATATCTAAAATCATTCAACTAAGAGATGTTTTAATTGATTAAGACAATATTGTAGCATGTGTATAAAAATAGTTTTAGAAAACAGTAAAATGTTAAAATAGAAAAGTTCATTCCTCTTAAAAAGTTAACCATTACAAAATATTTTTATGCAATTGCATTTTTTCCATATTATTCCTTGAAAGAAAAGTTCACCTTCAACATTTTGTCAGAGCAATATCTCACTAATATTCTCTCAGAAATATGGATATTTTTTTGTTTAAGCATTTAATTTTAAAAAAAAATGTACATCTTTTAATATTTGAAAAGAAGTTATCAATAAAATTAAAAATGTTATCTACACCTAATTAAAATTAAGTATTCCGAAACATTTCTAATAGCAAGTTCATCTTTAAAAAATTTGCAAAACAAAACCCAATTCAATATACTTCTTGAAAACTGCATATAGTTTGTTTACCTACTTTTATGAAAAACAGAAACTAATACACGTTCCTTAATATTAAAAAAATAAGTTTAAACACTTTCATAAAAAACAGCACACACCAAACAACATTAGATTTTATTTACTTGATTTTTCAAGACGATAAATGAGAAGGTGAGGTCTACATTTAACACTCTAAATAAAAGATTAAAATTTGAATAAAACCGGGAAACTTACCAATTACTTTTTTCTCGGGAAAATACAATTAGTTCACATAACTAATTAGAAATTCTTTATTCGTATCTTTTTATAAAGAAATTAAGACTTTATTCTTTACCATTTAGGAAAATAACAAGATACTGCCATGGTTTTATTCTCGTTGTCGAAGAGCATATTTATATATCTTATCAACTCCTACTATTTTAGTTTAACTTTAAATTAACTTGAGAATTCCATTCTTTTCATATAGTAAGATATGCGCTTCTTCACAATTATATAAAACCGCGAATTTTAAGATTTAGTAACTTCATGAGGTTTTATTAGATGCATTAACTTAACTTCTTTGAAACTTAAAAATAGAATCCAATTATTTCTAATTCTGGGAAAACTATTCAATGTTTCGTGCATGCAAATAATAAAAAAATACACAGGAGAATAGAAAACTCTGAAAGATATTTTAATGACTACAAAATATCAACATGTGGGGCTGATAAAGTAATTTTTTATTTTCATTCATAAATTTCAACTAAAAGTGAAATGCACTAATGTCGCAAATAAAAATTTCATAAATAAAAGAGTGTGTGTGTTTTTTTTTTTTTTTTTTTTTTTTTTTTTTTTTACAAAAAATAATCCAATTCAGCTATAAAAAAAAATTACATTTTCAATTCCAAGAATTATAAAAGTGTTATCTAGGAAGGACATTTTTAAAGAAACTTACTTTGACTATGAATTACTTACAGTTTATATAAAATTTAAAGGAATTATATACAAAAAAAAATGTAAGTTTATAACATGATATACTAAATAAATTTAATGTAAGGTGTATTTACATTAGTAGAAGATTTAAATAAAACAGTATCATTGAAATAACACTGTTTAATTTTTTACAAACATACTGCAGTATTTCGTATTTCCCTGAGGAGTATAATTAGATTGATATTCCTTTCATATCAACAATTTGAAAATATTTATTCAAAATTATCTAACAAAATCAAAAGGAAATAAATTTAATTGAAAGAAACATACACGAGCACATTTACAATGCCAAAAGCCAATGTAAACTTTTCAAATAAATAATAATTGCCCTTACATTTTTTTTGTTTAAATAACTAATTACCCCACAAGTACAATTGAACATCTCCAAATAAGGAAAACCAATGAATTGGAAACAGCATGTAAATAAAACTTCGTATATATTTATTAGCTTTAATTGTTTCTGGAAATGTAATTGTTCATATAAAAAATAAGCAGAGATATAGCAAAAATATGCGCATTAATTGTCAAAAGTAGAGAAGTTATGTAAATATGCGTAGTAATATAAGCAATATATCAAAAGAAAAAAGAAAATATCCTCAATTAAATATACGTAATAACAGTAGAGAAATAATTAGAATATGTATAATTTTAAAAAGAAAACATTTTGAATAATTTATTAATGTATATATTCAACAGAAACTTGAAATAGAAATTAATTATCTCTAAAATTTTTAATGCATGCCCTCAAAGAGAATATTTAAATATTTACAAAGAATAGAACTATTTTGAAGTTTTTCTTTTAAAAAAGACGCACAAGAAACAGCACGACGGAGAATACTTTACGAATTATACCCTTGGGCTTCATATTTTTCCGGAACTAAAGCTCTTGCAGCAATGTTTTCAGCTAAGAGTGTCATATTTAATAGTAATCATCTGAAATTTTTTGTATTTACTATTTTTGAAAAATTCTGTAAACACTATTTGTTGACTTCTGAAATAATATCCGATTACAAAAGGATTCGTTTTGTATCAAATTCTGAAAGTCATCAGTTTATGTGTATTTTTACTAAAAGTTTTTGGTTTAAGTATAAATATCGAAGTCCCAAATTGTTGAAGCGAACACTAAGAGACACTATCACGGTAAATATAGCAACGAAAATAACAATAGAGGGCTTATTGAAACTGCAATTCTTATAATTTGATTATTTGAGACCCTTCATTATTATCTGAATTAAGTTCTAAAACCACAGAAATCGCCTTGTATAATACACATTAAAATTCATCTGAAAAATTTCATAGTCCAAGATCGAGTTTCTAATTATCTTTGCATTATTAATCTGAAATATCTCCAGGAATTCAATCTATTTATAAATGTACTATAAGTAGAACTATTTTACATAATTAAAATGTAATCGTGTAATTTTGTGTAAAATAATTATAACCCATAAAAACAGTTTTTATTATAAATCCTTAATATTAATTGCCAATTTTTTTTGTGAAATTGCAGTTTCTTGAGCTCAGATCGAGTTTTCATAGTGTTCGTTCCATTACGAACTATACACTAACTTCTTTTACCAAAAAAAAAATCTGACTTAAGGTAATAAAAGCTTATATCTTTTATTTATTTTGATTAAAAGAAATTTAGCAACAGGAAGGAGTTCCAAAATAATCACGACTCTAATATTTGGTACAATTGACTATAAAGGCAAACATAAAAAAGTAAACTATTCCGAGGTCGATTAACCAATTTTAAGAGGACGAAAAGGGATCGAAACATTCCAAATATAGTATATTGAAATGTCCCACTTTCATATGCAGTCACAACAATAAAATTTGAAATCAAGAGCAAACATAGGTAAAGTAAGCAACTCCAATTTAGAGCGATTTATTTTATGGGGTCGAGAAGGGGTCACACATTCCAAACGAGGGATATTCAAACACCAAATTGAAAAATGCATTAATGTCGTATGATTACTAAAATTCATATGATAAAATTTCATAGAGAAGCACGGGTATTCGGCTGGTATCACGTAAAGAAAAGGAAAATTAAAAGCACTCAAAGAATTAGATAAGAAAACCTAATTCGAAATAATATTACGCATTCGTGTGAATATTGAAACTTAATTCCCCGCAAAAATGTTTTATGAATTAAAAAAATTTTGCAAATATTTATAGTTAAACACAAAATAATTCCCATTAATTGGATAATCTTTGAAATAAAATTAGTTGACTTATATGTATTAAAAATATACGAATTCGCTCTGTGTATTTTAAATTTTAAATTTAAAATGTGTAAAAACCTAGGGGTGTGGAATATCTCCCAACTTCCAATTACACTATAGTACAGGTCACTACATTTAAATTTGAGGTGGAATAGTGTTATTAGCATTTTCTTAGTTTCATTCATTTGAAAAATGGCCAGTTTGGTGATATTTTTGGCGATAATTCTTACATGGTAAAAGAACACACCAAACTTTCGAATTTGACGAAATACTTTTTGATAATTCTTATATTATCTTTTATTGTGAGACAAAAGAGAGGAGAGAAACGGTTGCTGATGAGCGATGGGCAATGGAAGAGAGCTCTGTGTTAAAGACACTCGTTTTCAACTTTTTTCACCTTTATAGCATTTTTACGAGAGGGTATGTTTAGGATAACTTAAGAGCGATACCTAAAGCGATTTTGATCAAAATCGTTAGAGCTGTTTTATAGCAATTGTTGAAAAACATGATTTCGTAATGTTTACTTTTTTGCTCATGCGCAATATTTACTATAACCTTAATGACAGGTTACTTGGCTACCACTAAATTGTACACTGTACATCAAATTTGAACATCATAGGTCAATTCGTTCGGGAGCTATGCTGACCACATTACATCCATCATTTGTCATTAAAAGAACTTAAAATAGAATTTTAGTTACAAAAAAAGTAATTTTCTTAAGATACACCAAAAATAAAATTACTAATAACCTCTCTTAGTAACTTCGAAGAGATGACCGCATAATACCATAAAAATATTGTATGAGCAATCTATTCAACATCAGAATATATGTTATTGGTGCGACGATATAAATAACGATCTCTAACGCAAATGTAAGTACCAAATGAACTAATAATGGAAAAGAAATGGATTACAGTCTGAATTCCGCTTGCATTTCGATAAATCCAAGAACGAAGTCTAATTATTGTACCCAACAGTTAATTAGAACGTGAGCGAACATGCGAATTTAATTATAACGAGACTCTGTTTTGATATTAATAAAATACTAGATGTGTGGCCCCGCGCTGCTGGGGACCTGTTGAAGGACATCTATCAGTTCTGTGTTACATAGACTCGGAATTTCTTTGGATTAATTGATGTTGGTGATCTTTTGCAGCGGCGATTCCCTAGCTACATAACGGCAGATGCTCTGTACTTAGCATTTATATTCGTTCCTCTCTTAGCCGGCTTATTAGCAAATGTCGAAATGATTTGAAAGTTTTCAGGGAATTTCAATAATCTTCGCCGAATCTACAATTGAGGCTGCATTTGATGAAATCAAATTGAGTCTAAATAATTCGTTGCTATTCTAGATTCTATGGATATTTTGACTCACTCTCATCATATGAAATTAGATTCATAATTTAAATTAATCTAGTCAAAAATATTTGACCATTCAAAATTTTGTGCATTTTTTTAACCTGTACAAAACACAGGTAAACATATTCAACAAAATATGCCAGGTGTATGTAATGCAGCTCTAGCCTCTGTTTTAAAATTAACCAAGAAAATATATTGTACAAAGTTCTTAATTTTTGTTTGAAAATAAAACAAAATCTGTACTAAGAGAAAAATTAGCAGGCATCGAAACGATAATGTTATCTACCAAATTGTTCACCAACTGAAAAATTATCGCCAAGTGATATAGGTAAAACGTAATAGTACCAATATTGGTCAACGCGGTGCCACAGAACACACTTAATGATATACGTAGTGTTTCACATTAGATCTTACATATGATCTTGTAATGGACACATCCTGGAAAAAAGATGTAAAAGATTTATTAAGTTGACCAAAATCCGGCTATAAAAATTCCATAACGGCACGAATGTATTAGTAATAAATTAGGTTGGTAGACGAATTTTTAGATGTTAAATATATATGGTAATTGTAATGCAGAAGATATTTGTTAATAAAACGCAAAGGATATTAGCGAATTTATTTTGTTTAAATGTTATTAATGCTCATTAAATAAAATCAAAATGTTAATACCCGCTGAGCACAAAACATCTTTGACGACAATACAAAATGGAAACAAAAACAGGATGAATTTAAAACTTAGAAAAACAAAACGATGCATAAAAAAAATAATGCTTTAAAACCGCACTTGCACAGAAGTAGTTTACGGTATCGACTGACAGTAAATATATATTGAAATATTACAATAAAAATCGAACTATTTATCAGATAGACGATTGTAATACATAAAAATAATCAGAAAAATAAGGAGTACACATCAAAATAACTTTTGGTCTTATTCTGATGTAATAAAAAAATATCGTTGCCATTCCAAGAATTTTTTGTATCATTAAGTTTTAATGAAAGCAACTTTTAATCAAATTTAAAAGTTGTTCTCTACAATCTCCATGTACTAAAGCTTCTATGTACCGAATTTCGTACCTCTAGGTGCAAAACTGTAAATTTGTATAAGGTTCAGACGTACAGACAACTTAATTTGATAGATATAGATTAGTTTACGCACTGTTTTTTATTTTAATTAAATCTTTAAAATTAATGCATATAAAAGTAAATGAATGCAAAAGGAATGAAGAGCAATCCAGACTGAAGAGCGATTTCCAATAATTATATAAAAATTCGTTTTTACTGTTCCTATTCTGAACGATTGCAATTTTGATCTGTAATCGAAATATCAAATTTGAGATTTGTAAAACAACGTCTTTGAGATTAATTTGACATTTTTTTTGTTGACAACGTTAGCCATCGAGCCATGGTTCTTTTTGCTGGATTTACTTTGCATGAAATTCATATCTCGCTGAAGGTAGATGGATGGTCGAGAGGTGAAAATAAATTGCCGAGATCATCAGTCACTCAAACAAGACATCTCCCATGCCGGATGCAATACGAAATGATTAAACTGTACAAAGGTCAGGAAAAAGGGTATTAATTACAAAATGAACAAATTTAAATGTGTGCAATGTTGTATGTTATGAAATACAGTCAGAACCTTTATAATATTTGTATGGCTCCTAGTTAATTGTGTATTAATCATTCTCTCCCTCCAAACACACACCCACACAATAAGATATTCTCCGAATATATGCTTAGTAGGAATAACAGTTTTCCTTCTTAAATAAATCCATGAAAGACTGAATACGATTTTAACCCTCTAGTGCAGCTTTCTTCACTAACTTTTAGAGGCCGGCCATATGACTTAGTAGGAGCTTTTTGCGGACCGGATACAAAAATATACTTATCTGTAATTATTATTAAACTGAAAAAAATAAAGATTTTTTTTTTTTATCTTAATAAAATAGCAATTCATATTTTATTCTTTTTCTACAAGTACTTTTTACAAATAATTAAAAAATGATAATTTTCATTATTAGTAAGTCTAAGTCAAAAAAAGAAGTGAATTTTTTGTTTCAACGTGACAAAGCGACTTGACCTAACTTTTAATAAAAGTATTTAAACTGTACTTCCAGATTACTCCGTTTTAGTCGATTTCAAATATGAGACGATGGCGGACGAAATCGTTCAGTTTATTTTATGATAGAGTTGATGTCTGTCGTAGCATTTATTGCAGCCAATCTTAATGAATTATCCAAATGAGATTCAGTTAAGTTATTTTCGTATTTATTCTTGATGAAAACCACCTTGCTGAAAGCTTCTTCGTATAGTTTCTTCGGACGTGTAGTGGAGAACTCTGTTTTACATAGTTAACACATACTATATCCGATAAATTACAGTTGTGCAAGAAATAGTCCGTACCATGAAACTTAATTTTTTTGTTCTTTTTTCTCTGTGGAGTCGGAGGGCCGCTGAAAAATCTGTCGCTGGCCGCGTAGTGGTCATCGCTGCTCTAGTGCATTATTTTGTTCATGATGCAACCAGCAATTTTGTAACTGGTGTTTATTACCAAATGTATACTTATAAATATACTTTTTAGGTATAAATATTCTTAGTATGACTGATATAATTTATTGAAATTCCAATAATTTTTATTCCCAATAATAATATCACTCCCAACTTGTGTAGCATATACGCTACACTATGCACTAGAGGATTAACATTTTTCTGTAACACACTGTACTAATCCTCCATAATTACAGCACTGAGAAATCTTTTTACTCCTATCGATATTCATACCATTTCAATCCACTCCTTTTCTATATTCCCACCATTAACCCAACTTTGATTGTCCACGAGTTACTAGCGTTTATTCAACCGTATCCTGTTGCAATCGTAACCAGTCTTCCATACTACTATATACCAAGTTATAATCCTCTCAGTTCGTATAACAACTAGGTAAACAGTAAGAAATTTGATAAAATAATGAGCAATAAGAAACTCCTCAAATAGCAACAGTGCAAGTAATAAGTAGAACTTGAATACTTTATCAGTTTGTAATTACACTACATTTGTAATTACACATTCTACCCAACTACTGTTTGCCAAGTTATAATCCTACAAAATATCATACGCACTTTTCCATTCGTAATGTTCGGTGGTAAATCGTAAAATATTAAAGTTTGATATGATCGTAGTATAATTAATAATATAAGGTATAAAAAAGCTTTTAATACAAATCCTTTATGTACATTGCCAATTTTTATATTTATTAACAAAGAGCCGTTTTTGTTGCCAGCGTGTGCTAGGTGTTAGCATCTAATTTTAAATATTAAAAACATCTCTATTAGCAAAATGTGAGCTAAACTACTTTTCAAAATTTATTCATTAAATATTAATGTGAATTTATACACTCACATTCATATATCTTTTATTTATTCTGATTAAAACAATTTTATAATTTTTTTTATGAAAACAATTTTGGCAATAGGAAATAGTTTCCTCAATGATCAGTTAAATGCTATTCCAGAGCAATTGGATGACGGCAAGTTGGTTTATTAGTATTCCCTAAAAGCGACCTTTTAGCGACAGTGACAACCACCAAAATTTGATGGAGTACATTATTGTCGTCACAACGAATCTACCTGCCAAGTTTCAGATCGATTGGATGATGAAAAGGGGATTAATTAGTCCTCCGCAGATTTTCCCGCCATCGACATACCCAGCCACACACACTCAAAATCGAAAATTAATATAAAGGATTTAAAAATGAAGAACTTTTAATAAAACTAATTTTAAGATAAAAATGCATTATATGAAGGTGCCTCGTCTGCATGTGTAAAAAAGAGACCCCGTATCCAATCTTGGAACAAATTCAAATTTCCAGATATTCCAGAAACTATACGCTGATGTTTCCATAGCAACATTAGTTATCATGATTTCAAATTAATTTCGTGAAGAAGACAAATCTGACACTCTAAGCTCAATAATGAGTATAAATCTTTTTACATGTAAACACTCTCCTTTGTTTACTTCATCTCGTCTCAGAGGAATACATTGAAGATTCAGAAATAACAAGACAAGAATTCTGGAAACAAAATTCTAAGTAATGGAAACTATTCAAACTGCCATTACTATGATAGGAAAAGAGAATGTATTAGAATTTATGCATTCTACACGGTCAGTTAAATCATTTGACCTAAATGTTTCACTGATTCTTTTATAATCAGGATTGTGTTTTCTTAGTGCATTATTACACTCGATTTGGTGAGAAATTTATTTTTAACTTATATTTATGATTAAATGTTCCATATTTATATTATAGAAATCTTGTTGTTTTTTCAATAAGAGTTACCCTTATCATTGATTGACTGACTCTCTTTGTAACGCTGTAATATGATGCCATATAATAAAGATTAATTAGATGCACGTGCATCTTTTCATTTATTTTTGCTCATGCGGTATGGAAATTATATTGTTGTATAAATAAACTAGATACTCGTGCATCTTTTCATGATTTTTTCACGAGATATGGAAATTACATTGTTATTCTTACGAATTTTCTTCTCGGAGGACTGTTTCAATTTCAACAAATACATATATATATATATTACTTTCAATTACCCATTTGTATACATGGGGTAATGAAAGAATAGCTTTCGGTAAAAAATAATTTTTGATTTTTTTTTTTTTTTTTTTTTTTTTTGTATTTTTCCACGTTTTGGAACATCGCGATTTCAAAAAAGTGATGGGTGATTCTGAAATTGAAGGTAATTTAGAGAGGTAAAAAAAAAAAGTAAATAACAAAATTGAAATTTTACTCTTAAATTTTTATTAACAAAACTAATACATTTACCACTTCAAAAAAAGAAAAAGTAAAGGAAAAATATCTTTTCTAAATAGAAAATAAAACAGTAGTCTAACTTTGATTGTAACTTTCGTGGTTAACACAATCCATTGAGTTTATAAATAAACAGAAATCAGTAGATTGCAATGCTTAAAACTTAACCTACAAGACTGAGGATACACTGGCTTTGGTTTTAGAGAAGAAAAAAATGCCTATTTGTACTATAAATAACATGGAGGTCACATGAAAAAAAGAACTCACCAGATTTTTGAGGATTGGACTGCTTTTTCACAAACAATATAAAACTATGCACATTCAACAACATCACTAGACAAAATAGTTTACTTGAGCTTCACTTTAGCTCTGGTAAAGAAGACTCCACTGCTATCTAGTAGAATTTTAATCAAGTTAAAGATATTCCATGGAGGTTTCCTCAGCACCCCATGGACAACTTTTGTTCTTAAATAAAGAGGTAAAATAAATTAAAACTTATATTTCCTTGGGATTAGTTAATTATTTATAAAATAAATAAATGTTTAACCCAGATTTTTCCACAATTATATTGTTAATCAGGTTTATTTCATCAGTTAACCCTAAAAAAACAAAGGTGGGGACATTCCATGGAGGTTACATTTCCCATACTTTCGATTTTTTTAAAGAAAATAATTAATAAATTCTAAAATAAAGACTGAAAACATTACATGTAAACTTTTTCCTACTTAATACTAATTTCCTCACTTAAAGGAATAAATATTCGGCCAGTAAAACCACAGGGACTGAAATGTCTTCTTAATTTCAGAATCACCTTGATATAGAAAAAAATTCTGTCTGTGTGTCTGTGGTCAGCGACACTCCCAAACAAATTGATCTACGATGTTCAAATTTGGTATGTGGGTTGGTGGTGGCCATGGGAATTATTGCTCAAAATGGGGATTTTGATCAAAATTTCTGTAGTAATGATTCTTAAGGTGTTCTAAATATTCCCACCTCCAAAATTCTCGTAAAAATATTTTAATGTCGTAAAAAATTGAAAAACGAATGCCTTCATCACCGAGTTCTCTTTCCTTGAGCATACTACATCAACGATCGGTTTTTCTTCTCTCCTCAATTTCACTTATAATAAAAAATAATATAACGATTATCGAAAAGTATATCGCCAAAATCACCATTTTGGAGAAGATTTTTTTTTTTTACCATAAACAAGAATTATCACCATACGGGCCATTTTTTCTACATGAGTGATGAAAATGTAAAAAACGGTAAATAACACAAATCCACGTCAGTATTATAGTGTAATTGAAAGTTGTGCGATGCCCCACGCCCCTGCTTCTCAGTTATAATGAAACTAGCAACAGTAAAAGATATAATTGTTTAGAGGAAAAAAATTGTTTTATTGTAAGCTTCTGAGGAAAGGGAATAACAAAAATATTTCTTTAGCATTCATATATACAGATCAGAAATAATTTTCATTTGCACAATATTAAAATAAAATTTGAATTTCTAATACATATTTCGTAGATATTAAGTTAAAGTGGTTTTTATATTATTTTTCAAGCTAAAGTTTTTTTTATACAAATATCATATCATCATTTTTCAATGAACACCTTAAGCGCCTCACAACTTTCTAGTAATATATTGTTACGAATTTTTGCATATTTGTAAATATTTCGTAGTGTTAATTTTGTAAATAGTAAAATTTATGTTCATCTCGCGTAAGGCAGTGCAATGGTTCGTCTTGGTTTGTTTCCCAGCAATGAATATCTCAATGCTTGATAACGAGTTTTACAGAGGTAACTCTGGGAAGCGAGTTTCAAGGGGCAGGGCATTTAACATTATGGTAATGGGAATCTCTCCAAATTGGCGAGATAGAGCCAAGTTGGCGATGGTTTTGGCGACTAATTTTTGTCGCCAAATTTGGCGAGAAATCGCCAAATGTCGCCAAACTTGGCGACCATTTGGCGACATTTTCGGTACATGTATCCCATGTATGTACATGTATAGGATTTTTCGACTACTGTCTGGAAAGTTCTCCAAATGTCCATCTCTGGAAGGTTCAAGTATGTTCGCAGCCACTCCTATATAAGCGCGACCTGAGTTGGTCAGTAGTTAGTTGTCTCTCAACGTTCATTGTGATAGCTGTATTCCTGACTTGAGATACTGAGCATTCTAAAGCGAACTGTTTTGCATTGTCTTTTGCGGCGATTTAGCAGTTGTTTGTCAAGTTTTTAACTGCTGTTTTGTGCTCTGTTGAGGTGAAAAGAGCTGTATTGTGTCTACTAGAACGAGAAGTTCTGGAGCTCTAAGAGAACTGTGAAGAGTTATTTTGGAATAAATTTCTGCAAGTTTTGATCTGCTTTGACGTCAAATCTTTTGAACCCGTACAACGCAACAACTGGTGTCAGAAGTGGGGTTTGAATGCCGATTACCAGAGCAATGTCGGAACAAGAGGAAAAATTTCAACAGTTTTTTGCTTTCATGCAAGAAATGGAGAAGAAATTATCCAAAGGCCAAGAAGAGATGGAGAAGAAAATGTCCAAAGGGCAAGAAGAGATGAAGAAAAGCCAAGACGAAATGAAAGCGGGCCAAGAGGAAATGCAAAAGAATATTTCTGCGATCTCTGCCGGACAGGAGGAATTAAAGAATAATCTTTTAGCAACTATGGAAGAAAGCGTGAAACAAATAGAAGAGAAATTTGCAGAGAAATTCGAGAATGTCGAAAAGAAACGCAATAGTTTAGAAGGGAAAGTCGAGAATGTAGAAGTCAAGTTTAATGATTTGGAGAGAAAGATAGAGATTCTGGAGAAGAAGAATTTAGAAGAAAATTTGGGTGAGATAGAAGAAAAGATAGACCAAATGTTAGAGAAGAGACTGTCGAGCAGAACTATTTCGGAAGATTTGAAATGTGTACCAATTACCACCCCACCTTCAATCAAGCTTTCGACTTACGATGGGAAATCTTCCTGGCAAGTGTATAAAACTCAATTTACAATTGTCGCCAACGCCAACGGATGGGACTCCGTGACAAAAGCCTGCCAGTTAGCTGCATCTCTGCGAGCTGAAGCTGCAGATATTCTACAAACGCTTCCCGTAGAGCAACGCTTGGACTTCAACGCACTCTCAATTGCATTAGAACTGCGGTTTGGTGAGAAATGTGTGAAAGACTACAGCAGGCTGCAGTTGAAATCTCACCAACAGAAGCCTACCGAAACACTCCAGGAGCTCGCCACGGATGTTGAAAGGCTCTCCCATCTCGCCTTTTCAGACTGCCCCTCTGAAACGAGAGAAATCCTTTCTCTACAGTACTTCGTCGATGGCATCAGGGACGTAGAGATACAGAAGGCCCTACGAATGGCAGATGTCAAGGATTTAAAAAGTGCTTTAGTATACGCCATGAAGTACGAGGCAGCCCAGCAAGCAACTCGTAGAGAACGCTATCCTAACGCTACTATACAGGAGCCAGAACAAATTGCTGCTCGTCTGGATGAATTGCAAAGACAAGTCAGTAACTTGAGACGAAATACTCCGGAAAAGAAGCAGAGCCTGAAGTGCTGGAACTGTGGAGGCGAGGGCCACATACGGAGAAACTGCCGATCCCGCCAAGACACTGGAGCTAAGACCTCTCCCAGAAAGGAGGAGGAAAACTAAATTCTGGCCATCTCGCGGGGTGGAGGTTGCCAGTTGTTGAGAAGCCCCATCTTAAAGCTCTACAAATTTCTGCAATGAGTGGCGGCAGTAATGGAATCTTCATCATGGGACACGTAAATGGAGTTCCCTGCAATATGATCATCGATACTGGAGCCAATGTGACCATCATCCGGAAAGATTTGGCTCAACAACTGGATGGAAGACTAATCTGGACACCGCCCTGCGTTTCCCTCCAAACTGTATCTGGCGATAAAATCAACATCCATGGAAAAATGAAAATCAACATCACGTTCGGGAGTTCTTCTTATCATCACACGGCATATGTGGCGGACATTATGGACACTTGTATACTCGGACTGGACTTTTTAAGGAAATATAATTTTTCCTTAGACTTTAAAAACAATGAGCTGCATTCAGTTTCTGAAGACATAGCGTTATTTGGCATCAAAGGTAGTGAAGTTAAATCCGTACATCAAATAATAGCTCAAAATGACATCACATTACCCGCAAGAACAGAAATATTACTTCCTGGATACATAGCTGAAGATAAAAGTTTCCGATATGGCATAATGGAATACCCTGAAAACCATAACAGCCCCAAAGGAGTACTGGTAGCCTCAACACTCGTCGACCTTTCAAGGATTGCCATACCTGTGAGGGTTGCCAATGTGAGTGATAAAGCGAAAGTCATAAAGAAAGGTGAAGTGTTAGCCACATGTACTCCAGTAACTTGCATAAATCGAATTACCAATCCTCCAGTCACTGTGTCTTCAAAGAACTTAACATCAGAGCTTCTGCAGAATGCACCGTTAAACAACATAGAAAGAAATGCTGCACAACTGGTCATTCAAGAATTCCAAGATGTCTTTTCCCGCACAACTTCGGATGTCGGACGAACAAGTTTGACGCAGCATAGAATTGATACAGGAGACCACCTACCTATCAAGTAACACTCAAGACGACGACCGTTTGCTAAACAGGAAGAGGTAGAAAGACTCTTAAAGGAAATGCAAGATAGCGACGTGATTGAACCGTCAGCCAGCCCTTGGACCTCTCCCATCGTCCTGGTCCGGAAGAAAGATGGTTCAACTAGATTTTGCGTCGATTATCGGAGGTTGAACGATGTCACAAAGAAGGACAGCTACCCTCTTCCCAGAATTGATGACACTCTGGACATTTTTTCTGGAAACAAGTGGTTTTCAACACTAGACTTAAAGAGTGGATATTGGCAGGTTGAGATACACCCTGATGATAAAGAGAAGGCAGCATTCACAACCGGACAAGGACTTTGGCAGTTCAAAGTGATGCCATTTGGATTATGCAATGCTTCAGCAACATTCGAACGCCTCATTGAAACAGTGCTAAGAGGTCTTTCCTACGAAGCCTGTCTCGTTTACCTTGATGACATCATTATCATGGGGCGAAGTTTCGAGGAACATCTTGAAAATTTTAGGAAGGTGCTGGGGAAATTAAAAGACGCCAACTTGAAGTTAAGTCCGGCCAAATCTAAGTTATTCCGACATGAAGTGACCTACCTCGGACATGTCATCTCTGCCGAGGGTGCAAGCACAGATCCAGAAAAAGTGTCGGCAGTTAAAGAGTGGAGACGCACCAAAGATGTACATCAATTAAGGAGTTTCCTGGGGCTTTGCACCTACTATAGACGATTCGGGAAGGACTTTTCTTACATCGCAAGACCCCTTTACAAAGTGACAGAGAGCAAGCAAAAATTCTTGTGGACGAAATACTGTGAGGATGCATTTGACCAACTGAAGGAGGCTTTAACATCTGCACCGATCCTGACGTATCCTCAGCCCGATAAACAATTCATTCTTGACACGGACGCGAGCAACGAGAGTGTCGGTGCTGTTTTGTCCCAAGAAATAGACGGCCAAGAACGAGTTGTAGCATATTGGAGCAAGTGCCTATCTAAACCGGAGAGGAATTACTGTGTCACCAGGAAAGAGTTGCTCGCCATAATTAAAGCCGTAGAGCATTTCCATCATTACGTCTACGGCAGGAAATTCCTGCTCTGTACGGATCATGTATCGTTGACCTGGCTTTTAAATTTCAAGAATCCTGAAGGTCAGATAGCTAGATGGATAGAGAGACTCCAAGAGTATGACATCGATATCCGTCATCGGAAAAGATCATCACATGGAAACGCAGATGCCCTATCTAGGAGATCATGCCCAGAGAGCTGCCGATATTGTTCCAGGGTTGAGGGGAGTTACGGACTGATCAATCCGGTAATACGCCAAGTTACATCTTCAACATCATCGGATCGAGACCCGTGGAGTGACGGAGAAGTTAGAAAAGACCAATTTTGAGATCCTGACATCAAGCCAATAATCGATTTAAAGGAGTCTTCGAATGCGACACCTACTTGGCAGGACATTTTCACCTTTAGTCCTACGACAAAGCAATATTGGGCCCTCTGGGACTCTCTCCATATTCGAAACGGCGTGCTGTACCGGAAGTTCGAGTCTGATGATGGAAAGACATCCCGATGGCAACTATTACTTCCAAGATCCCGAGTACCAGACGTTCTTAAAGAACTTCATAGTAGTCCAGCTGGAGGCCACTTACGAGTAATGAAGACGTTGCAAAGAGTTCGAGAACGGTTCTACTGGAGTAAAGCGAGAGCTGACGTGGAGAAGTGGTGCCGATCATGTGATGCCTGTGCAGCCCGGAAAGGACCGAAGAAACGCAGTCGAGGAAAATTGCAACGTTACAACGTGGGAGCTCCTTTTGAACGGATTGCGTTTGACATCTTGGGACCACTACCACGATCTACTGACGGCAACAGATACATCCTTGTCATGGATTATTTTACGAAGTGGCCCGAAGCGTATCCTATCCCAGATCAAGAGGCTACCACCGTTGCAGAGGTAATGGTTCAGAGCTGGATTTCCAGATTTGGAGTGCCTTTACAGTTACACTCTGATCAAGGAAGAAATTTTACCTCTGCTGTAATGAAAGGACTTTGTGATCTATTTGGCATTGACAAAACACAGACGACGCCTTTACACCCACAGTCGGATGGCATGGTGGAGAGGTTTAACAGAACCATCCTCAATGACCTCTCACTGATGGTTTCAAGAAACCAACAGGACTGGGATCAGAAGTTACCTTTGTTCCTTCTGGCTTATCGCAGCCCTATCCACGAGACTACCGGCTATTCCCCATCCCTGATGCTCTTCGGTCATAACCTTCGTCTGCCTTGCGATCTGTTGTTTGGCCGCTCTCCAGATGCACCTTCATCGCTAGAGGAGTACGTCGAGGATCTTCAGGCACGGTTTGAAGATGTGCACAATTTTGCCCGAGATCGAATCCACGTGGCGACGGATAAGATGAAGACCAGATACGACACGAAGGCTACAGGACATCAATTCCACGAAGGTGACAAGGTTTGGTTCTGGAACCCGAAACGACAAAAAGGACTTTCTCCCAAACTTCAGTCTCATTGGGATGGTCCTTACTCAGTCCTCAACCGACTGAATGATGTCGTGGTCCGAATACGTAAGTCACCAAATTCTAAACCTAGAGTCGTTCATTACGACAGGTTAGCCCCTTACTATGGCCATAGTTTATAATCCCCATAGTGCGTAATCCCATAGTTTGTAATCGCCCTTATGTACAAAGTGTATATAGTTCTTAAGACTTATTAAGACCATGGTCACATGTGTATATAAATTTTTAAGTTTATTGTTTATTTAATTATTTATTTATTTATTCAGTAATGTTTCTGTCTTTAAATTAGTAAGTTTTATAGTTTAGTTATGAACACAGAGTGTTTGCTATTGCATTGAAAGTGACCCTTCTTTCCGGGAACTGTACTGCCCGGGACGTGCAGTCCTTGGGAGGGGGGCAATGTTACGAATTTTTGTATATTTGTAAATATTTCGTAGTGTTAATTTTGTAATTAGTAAAATTTATGTTCATCTCGCGTAAGGCAGTGGTTTGTTTCCCAGCAATGAATCTCTCAATGCTTGATAACGAGTTTTACAGAGGTAACTCTGGGAAGCGAGTTTCAAGGGGCAGGGTATTTAACATTATGGTAATAGGAATCTCGCCAAATTGGCGAGATAGAGCCAAGTTGGCGATAGTTTTGGTGACTAATTTTTGTCGCCAAATTTGGCGAGAAATCGCCAAATGTCGTCAAACTTGGCGACATTTTCGGTACATGTATCCCATGTATGTACATGTATAGGATTTTTCGACTACTGTCTGGAAAGTTCTCCAAATGTCCATCTCTGAAAGGTTCAAGTATGTTCGCAGCCACTCCTATATAAGCGCGACCTGAGTTGGTCAGTAGTTAGTTGTCTCTCAACGTTCATTGTGATAGCTGTATTCCTGACTTGAGATACTGAGCATTCTAAAGCGAACTGTTTTGCATTGTCTTTTGATGCGATTTAGCAGTTGTTTGTCAAGCTTTTAACTGCTGTTTTGTGCTCTGTTGAGGTGAAAAGAGCTGTATTGTGTCTACTAGAAGGAGAAGTTCTGGAGCTGTAAGAGAACTGTGAAGAGTTATTTTGGAATAAATTTCTGTAAGTTTTGATCTGCTTTGGCGTCAAATCTTTCGAACCCGTACAACGCAACAATATAGATATAAAAATACATATTGATATTTAGATTAAATTTTATAACAACATCTTAAGGTATTGTTTTGGAAATATATATTACTAAGATCCAATATCTAATACCGTTCCTGAAGATGTAATATTTGGATCTCTGGAAAGATTTTTTTAATATATTTATTTATTCAGCAAAATTCACAACTGAGCATTTAAAATATATTATTTTGCTATTGTATTTTATTTTTCAAATCAGGATTTTAGAAATTATTTTACTTCATAAACTACTTGCAAACCCTAAAATACACTTATCATCCAATTTTGTTAAAAAGGTTTTTTATTAAATTTCTTAAAGTGCATTTTGGAAATAACAGACGCAGAAACAAAATTTAGCATTTCGGCATTGAAAATCAATATTTTAAGTTGTTATTTCCAACCAAACCATGACGGGTTCGAGTCCCGTGTTACGCATGGGTGTTTGTAAATGTATGTTGTCTTGTCTAATGACGAATTTTCGGCGCATTATAGCCCAAGTGCTGCTGACGGCGCCAGATAATCTAAAAACAACCAACCAAACCATGATGTATAAAGGGCCTTATTTCATAAACTCTCATACTTATGATCTAAGTACATTTATTCCAGATATCTATAATCAACTTTGATGCTGAAGGTTTAAATAATAATTTTTCAAAAAATTGTGCTATCATATTCAAAAGTTACATAGCCAAAATGTAACTTTAAAAATATGTCTCTGTTTTGTTTTTAGAAAAGAATCACATCAATATGCTTTATCATAAACAATATGCTTTTGAACCTTTCATGTGATTTGTTTTAACGGCATTTTGACATTTACAATCACACTATTGAATTAGAAAGCCAAGTGTATCTAATGCTTACAATAGACTTTAGTCGCGGTTCTGGCACTCGATAAAGTTCTCCCCAATCATAAGTCTTTAATCAAGTCTATAATGCTTGTAATTTCGAGAAAATATCATTATTAAAGGGTATTTTGTTCTAAATTATGAATGCTAATTTGTTAAAATTTACAATGGGAACACGTAAAACTTACTTAAAATTTTTTGTTTGTTTGTTAGGTTGCATTTTACTATATAATCTGATTTTTTTTTTTTTTTTTTAATATACATTTATCGGGACGGGCATTGATTTTAAAATTTGTCAGCATTATCTGACTATTTAAATAAAGCAGTAGTTGTAATTAAACAATCAATTAGGCATCAACCTTTAAACGTTAGTTGATGGGCAGAGATTTTAATTATAATGAGTGAATGGTCAGTAATCTTTTCAGTTAATCTTTTAGTAAGAGGACTCTTCGTATTCTCTCTTGTACTGCAGTGCTTTACATATATTTCTCCTTTAAATATGAGTATAGTGGTTAGCGTGCTAGCTTCTAGACCGCAAGGTTGCGGGTTCGAGTCTCGTGTTGGCATGGGTGTTTGTAAATGTATGTTGGCTTGTCTAATGACGAATGTTTCGGCGCATTATAGCCCTCGTGTTGCTGACGGTGCCAGATAATCTGAATACAACCAACCAACCAACCTTTAAATATGATCTTGCTATTATAATTGTTGTTTACTTAATTCGTATAATTTTGAAATATTAAAACTCGCCAATTTTGCTAAATGTGATTCCACGTTGGCAATGATTTATTTCTTTATGGTTTCAATTTTAAGTAGTTTTAAAAATGTCTTTGAATTTTCTTAAAATTTCCGATATACTACACTAAACCTCAATTCAATTTTGATTTTTAATTTTTGTAATTATTAAAAATACAAGTTAGATATAATAATATCTTAATCCTAGTATGTAAACGTCTATTTATAAATGGATTCAAATATAGCTGCTTAAGGGGGTCCGGTACCGAAAATAAAAAAAACTTTATTTATGTACATTTTTATGTCAAAAATTTATTTTATGTATGAGATACTATTTATATATCTTTGAGAAAATGTTTTTTTAAATATTGTGTTTAGTTATTTAAAAAAAAGTTAAAAACCACGAAAAATCCATAATAATTGATGTTTGCGTATTTTGATATAAGTCAAGAAAAAATAAAAAAAATTTCAAAGTGAAAGCTTTCTGTAATACATAATTATATAAAGAAATTTTGTCTTCACAGAATTTTGATAGGTGAAGTAAAAAAAATTAAAAAAATTCTCAAAGTTAAAATATTGAAATTTTTGCTTTTTTTTATGTTATCTTTTATGCTAAATGTTATATTTTTAAACAGAATTAAAAAAATAAAATTCTGTGAAGACAAAATCTTTAAAACTATATAAATTAAATGCTCCAAAAATTTGAATAGCCAATTGTTAATGGTTCTGGAGATATATCGATTTGAATATGCAACATCTGTGAAAAACACTAGTGCTCGAAAAACGCACTTTAAGCAGACGCTTCAAGGTGTTACTCCCATTAGTGATGTTTAAACAACAGGTAATTTTGTGACGTTCTAATCACCGGAAGAATAAGATAAAAACATCATTCTCTTCAGGAATGTATGAACTATTTTTTAAAATCAGAAGAAAGAAAAAATTGGGATTTTTGAAGAAATTTTGGTACTGGACCCCCTTAATTTTAATATGTGGTTACCATTAACTAGAACTTTAGTAGCCATTCACTGCCAAAAAAGAAGTATAGATTAGCGTTATGCAAAATTTAATATTCATTCAAAGTAGAAGATATGATAAGGAAATCATAGTATTAGTTAGAACTTATTTTGGAGCTACTATTAAATGTCTCTATAGCAGTGTGCTTCTAAAGGAGGTGTACCGCAGTGACTAATTTCTGCCTTTGTATAGGAAGCATTTGTACACTGTACAAGGATCACTTTCTTAAGAGCGCCACTTTTCATTATACATGAAACAATTCTGTATCATTAATAACATTAAAGTAATTCAAAAACTGTAATAATGTCGATTTAAAATGGGAATTTGCGGACAGAAAATATTGGAAAAATCTTTAAGTTTCACTTTATTTTTATGCTAATTGCAAATACTATAAAGTGATGGGAAACAATGCTTTATCGTTTGATTTAATACACATTTGTGCACTTTAACCTAAAATGGTATTACCTATTTGAAAGATAAAAATGTCGATGTTACTGTGGTGGTCACTTCAAACTCCCGGAACTTCACGTAGACAACATAGGTCACTTATGTCTAACGGTTACAGTTTTGGAATAACACTGTCTTGAATGCTGAAATGCCTTGATTCGTGATCCTGGTCTTAGTAGTCTTAACACTACTATAACGCATTTATGAAAGAAAATTTTGGAAAATAAAAATAAATAATCTCCTGATCTGAGGTAAAATTTTATTATATCAAGTAAATATATTACGAATTGCTAGTTTAAGCACTGGCAGCCCGTGGTCAAAAATGTTAGTGCAGCCGGAAATAAAATTGTATTACCTATTTGAAAGATAAAAATGTCGATGTTACTGTGGTGGTCACTTCAAACTCCCGGAACTTCACGTAGACAACATAGGTCACTTATGTCTAACGGTTACAGTTTTGGAATAACACTGTCTTGAATGCTGAAATGCCTTGATTCGTGATCCTGGTCTTAGTAGTCTTAACACTACTATAACGCATTTATGAAAGAAAATTTTGGAAAATAAAAATAAATAATCTCCTGATCTGAGGTAAAATTTTATTATATCAAGTAAATATATTACGAATTGCTAGTTTAAGCACTGGCAGCCCGTGGTCGAAAATGTTAGTGCAGCCGGAAATATGCTACCTCCCAATACCTCCCCACCCCCAACCACACACACACTTTCTACAATTACAGGTATAAGACAAAATAATAGGAACACCTCTGAAAAGAGGCAAAAATTTTATTAGTAGGGAATTTGGCTCTCTTTGACCCGAATTACAGCTTGTATTCGACGTGGGATTAATAAATAAAGGTCGAGCACAACGTTTAAAGGAATTCGTAACCATTTCTCATGCAGAGCGCTCTCGAGTTCAAGTAGTGTGCATGGAGGAGGAAACTGAACACAGACTTAGTTCTCTAAAACTCCCCACAAAGTCTCAATGATGTTGAGGTCAGGGTACTGAGGATACCACGTGTGATGTTCCAATTCATCGTTATGCTCATCTATCCATATTTGAACACAGCGAGCCGTGTATACAGGGGCGTTGCCATCTTGGAATAGAGGACGTACTCCAAGAAACGGAGTCTGAAGTATAGTGTGTATATGGTCTGCGAAAAAACTGCGATAATGCTCACCTGTGACTAACCCCCTCAGAACTACGAGTGGCCCTCCCCACACCATCACAGAGGCCCCTCCATGCTTCATGGTAAGAGCCAGACAGTCACCATGAAGTGCTTCTGCCGGTGTGGGCCAGACGAACACACGTCCGGCAGTCTGAAATAATGTAAATGATGATTCGTCAGACCAGATTACCTTTTCCCATTGTTGTTGTGTCCAGTTTTGGCGGTCTCGGCACCACTGTCGTCGCTTCATAGCATTCTGCAACAACACTAACGACTTTGGGGTAGCTACTCTGCCATGACTGTTCGCAGCATGCAGCTCCCGTTGGGTTCTGGAGATGGGTGTTCATCTCGGAGGTTATCTGCGGCAGTGTAGTCTTATGTTTTCGGTCAACTATCCTCGTCTACACTTGTTTATACCGGTCGGTCAACTTCAACTTTCCTCAATTGTTCATGGGACACCTTTCCCAATTTTATTTAGGCTGTCATAACCCTTGACAGACTGGATCTTAAATCACCCATAAGGTCGACTGTTCTAGACATGGATGGTCCAACGAGGCGAGCTTCAATAACAATGCTTCTTCACACGTCAGACAGTGCGGACATAACCGCGTTTCGCAGGTAACAAAATTTTCTCATACAACTCTCACACCGACATTTGCTCGACTGATACCTTCTCTATCGCATCCACTGTACTAAACTCCAACTTAACTTGACATCACTAGACGATAGATCTTCACCGTGCTCATAGGCAATTAATCCATTTTAGCGGAGTGAAGACATAATTCTCGCCAAACCTTATAGCCTTTTGTTTTCTATAGGGTTGTGGTTTGGCGAACATTATGCTTTCACGCCGCCAAAATGGATTAAGTACCTATGAGCACTGTGACGATCTACCGTCTAGTGATGTCAAGTTAAGTTGAAGTTTGGTAGTTGGCAGACTGTTGTGACATGTGGCAAAGCCGTATTGGGCGGTTGAAGTACGACACATTTTGAAATGAGTGTTCCTATTATTTTGTCCTATAACTGTACATTCAATCACATTTGAATTTTTTTTTTTTTTTTTTTTTAATTATCATTTTAAAAATCAGATTTGTTTGCAATTAAAAGTACATAATTAGTAATAAAGTTTAAATGAAAAAAAAATTAGTTTTATTCAAAAATTAATTAATTAATTAACTCGTTACAATCAACATATTTTTAAACAATGATTACTCTAGTTTTATGGGGCCAAGAAAAGAAACTATGGTTGGAAATCGTTTGTAATATCATTCTTAATGAGCCTCCATCTAGTTTCTAGAATATATAGTTTTTGTAATAGAATTTTTTTAACATGAATGTAGAAAAAAATAGCAATTTTTCTAAAAACTTTTGCTTTTAAAAATCTAGCAAAATTAATGTTCTTTTCCAATCAATTAGACTGAGGTTCAAAACATCTAATAGTTGATGCAGATTTGAATTCTCAAATCATTTTTCAAAAAGATTACAAGAAGTTATCACTGTTTATATGAAGTTAAACGTGCTAAAAACACGATATTTTAGATAATGAGTTTAAAATATTCATATTTATTTTCAGAACAAAATAGTACTTCAAACTAATAAAATAACTCTGTAGCATTTAGATGATACCATTATCTTGCAAAAATTCCTTCTAGAGATTATTTTAAAGCAGAAATTCTCAAGAGCAGCCGAAGTCGGAAAATCGCCGATCTGGGTGTCTCGCTATGCATTACGTGGAGGGAAAGCTCTATTGGATTGATTTCATTGGTTACCATGGCAACGTTGCAGCCGAAACGCATTTCAGGAACACATGGCTGCCGTTCGGAAGATCCCCTTGATTGTAAAAGTTGTTTTTTCTCTACTTTTTTTTTTTTTTTTCCTACTCGTGAATTGAGTATTGAAGCAAGAAGTTTGCTGTTTATGGGATTTTTTTACCCTTACCATAGAAATTGATCTTCATTTTAGAAAATTGTAAAATATAACATTTTAGTTTTGAACTAATAAATTTATATGCAACCTGGCTGCACTGGCTGTAGTGCACGAACCACCACTGAGTTTAAGAAGGAAATACGCTAATCCACTGGGCTAATTGACTTTAAAAATTAATTACAGACAAAATTCAACTCACAACAATAAAAGCACAACATACCGCATCACTCGAAAGAAGTTTACTCATTCTCAATTTTTTACTTGTTGCAGACGAAGCAATTCGACCGTCGAATGTGTTATTATTTTTTTGACAGAGCACTGGAAGTGGAAATACGTGAGGAAAAGAACGTACAAAAGTCGTAAAGGAGTTGAAAAAAGAAAGAAGAGCGGAAGTGGAAATTGGTCACGAGAGACGGGGTGAAAAAAAAGACACTAAAATAGGTTTTATTTTGAAACAAGCGAGACCAGAAGTCGACAAAATAGAAGATTGGATGAATAATGATCAGAAGTGTCCGAAGAGGAAAGTGAAGTGAAAGGAGTGCAGCAGACGATCGTTAAAAATATATAATAAAAAAAGTGGAAGCTTCTTTGCCGTTGTGTGTTTTCGAGTCGGTTCTGGAATAGCATGTTTTAACAAAATCTGAATACTTCCGAAAATCAAATTAGATGTATATCTTTCACATCGAAATGGCAAAACCTTTAAAAAAAAATGTAGTTGAAAGCAAGAGTCGATATTAAAGATTATGAATAACACGTTAGAATTAAATGGCAAATCATTGATATAGATCGAATAAGACAGGAACGCAAGCTAACTTCTTGTTCAAAAGAAAATTAGTAACCTTTCCCTTTAAAAAAAAAGTTAGAATTTTAAATAGGATGTCAAAAAAAAAAATATATACCCTCAAATGATAATTGACAATACTGACGTATTATGAATTATAATTTTTTTGAAAGGTACCTTTTTAATTTTCTCAAAGAAGCAACTGCACCTGATATATTTTCTATGAAAATTGCATATGAAATTCTAGTTGCTCAATAGAGAGAAAAAAAAATGATTGACAAATGTTAAAATAAAGTTAAGATATTATAGCGATAAAATATCTAAATTTAGTTCAAAAAATTCTATTTAATAAAAATTGATTTGTTAACAAATTTATCAGATTCCATATTTAAAAATATAAAATTAAAAAGAATGACTAACAGCTTTATATTGTATTGAACAAATGTATATAAAGTACAGAAATACAACTTCTGCTCAAATATAAAATATAGAACATGTATTGTATTAATATGAATTCATTGTCAAAACTTTTTAATAAAAAAGAGCAATTAATTTTTTAGTATGAATTGTATCAGTTAATATTACAGTTTAACAATTTTTTTTTTCTTTTAAATGGTTATAAAAACAATTTCCTTGCTTTTTGTAATGTCCATCAACCATAATTTATGCTCAACTCTGATACAATTTTTATGTTAACTATCCCCATGAACATTTTTAGATTTGAAACTGTTTCATGCAAGATTGATAATTACTTTTACAATTTTAAATACTGCATATTTCACATAAAGTTATATTAATTTAATATAATGTTAAATATATAAAACTTTAATTTATATGCACGCATTGTAAGTAATTTTCTAATGATTCTAAATTCTATTCAAACTATTTGAAAATGAGTATACTTACTTTTTATGTTAACTATCCCCATGAACATTTTTAGATTTGAAACTGTTTCATGCAAGATTGATAATTACTTTTACAATTTTAAATGCTGCATATTTCACATAAAGTTATATTAATTTAATATAATGTTAAATATATAAAACTTTAATTTATATGCACGCGTTGTAAATAATATTCTAATGATTCTAAATTCTATTCAAACTATTTAAAAATGAGTATACTCACTTTTTGAATAAATTATTAAGAAATCATATCACATTTAAAAAGTTTTAAACATAGAAATAATTACTTAAGTTAGAAATAATGTAAAAACACAGAATATCCTACATGTGCAACTGATACATTTGCTTTTTCAATAGAAATATGAACAATGTCTATTCAAATACCTAAAAAAAAAAAAAAAAAAAAAAAAAACCCTCTTTTTCTTCTCATCTCAATTAATTTTCGCCAAAAGATAAATTTTTTACGTTAGTTTTTTTTCTAAATTCATTACTTTAATTGAGTATGAAACATGCTATAATGAACATACCTTGCATGCTTTAGATGTCAACCTTGGAATCAAACTGTCAGAATAAACATGATGGGTGCTGAATGTAGTGTGGTCAACTTTAGCCAGTTTCCGGATTTCAATCCATTTCTCTTCGCCGTACACCGAAATGATGTATTGACTCAAGTTCTCCAAAATCAATCCATACATGATAATTTCTAATTACAGACAACCCAATTGCATGGTGAATAATTGCCAAAATATTTAACACTAAACTTCCACACCTCCAGGCGTGATCGCTAAAAATTCGAATTTCAATATATTTCTCTTCAGTTTGTTTGATATTGAAATATTTTACGCATTTTTGTTGGGATTTTGATTTAATAAAATTAATATCTTTTTTAATGACAACTTTCGTAAAAAGGGAGAAGGGATTTTTAGGCAGTTCAACAGGTTTGTTTTTTTATCCAAATTCAGATGGGAAAACAACAAAGAATTTTAAGAACTATTATTTAGGGATGGCATCACAGTGACTAAAGAAAATCGAACAACAATAGCGATAATCAAAATTCAAATATGGTTGTCTTCAAAGTGGTATTTCGAACGACGGAAGTAAACGACTTTCTATAAGTTGTTTATTGTCATCCTTTCTGTGCGGGGATCTTCATGTCAACTGAAGCGAAGAGACAACGTGGAAAATAGCGGGGATGCTGCGTTGCCATAGTGACTAGTGGAGCGATAGCTCGTCCATCCTGGTATCCCCATAAAAGGTTGCCGCGTTGTAAATATTCTACCAAATGAATGGAAAGGAATATTCTTAGATAAAAAGTTCATTATTTCTTCGAACAAGAGCTTTAGAAAAGACATAAAAAAGTTCTAACAAAATTATGGGTTGTTAATTCATGCAAATTCACTCTGTTGGAGTTCGAGAGCATGAAACAAAACCACGGACTCTCAGTGATAAGTTTCAGATGGTAAGATTTTAGTTTCTTTTTAACTATTCTAAGTTTCCGGCCTTCAGTCTTTTTCTTTGGTTTAGAACAAATACATTTGATAAAATCACCGCCGTAACTTACAAAGTTTTTTAAAAACTTTTCTTCGCAGACCAAAACGATGTAACTTCCGAAAAGATGTACGCTACTGAAAGATGACCAATCTATTACTTTTATTATTATAAAAAGTTAGTATGAAAACTATTAGGAAAAGTGTTTAGGACATTTTTTTTAAACATAAGTTGTTTATTCGGATCCTTAGAATGAACATAGTGTCTCAGAAAAGTGATGGGACACTTGTGCTTTACAAAAGGAAACTGTAATAAAATAAATAAATAAACATGTACAAAAAAATTTTGGGTGTGTTTCATACTTAAATTTAGTAACAATTATTACGTAACATACATTTTTTTAAAATATTAAAATATAAATTTAATAAAAATACAATTGTTTAGAACGGAGCAAAAAATAGCGACACTTACTTAATTGGGACACTTACTTTTCCCATCAAATATTTATCCAAAAATTTTACTTTTTAAAAGGTTTTAATATTTTGTTGGATTTCCTTTTACTTTTAAAACATGATTTAATCTTCTTGGGATGGATTCGACTAATTTTTTTGTGATTTCTGGAGTGATTTTACCCCATTCTTCTTGAAGCACCGATTTTAATTGTTGTTTTGAAGAAATGGTGAGTTTGCGAATTCCTGATTCTAATTCTTGCTAAATATTCTCTATGGGATTTAAGTCTGGAGATTGTGGTGGTGTTTTTATTATTTCAGGACAGTTATACAGCAGCCAGAGTCTAACGTTCAAAGCAGTGTGCTTGGGGTCATTGTCCTGGTAGAATTTAAAATCGTTATGAAGGTTCAATTTTCGTGCTGAAGATTTCAAATTTTGATTTAAAATGTCAATATACTTGTACTGATCCATTATACTGTCAATAAAAACAAGATTACCAACTCCAGCGAACGACATACACCCCCATACCATAACTCCTCCTCCACCATGTTTTACTGTTGGCACTAAGTTCTGTTTGCGAAATTCTTCCCTGGGTTTTCTCCACACCAAGATTCTACCGTCAGAACCAAATATATTAAATTTACTCTCATCAGCAAATATAACTTTATTCCAGTAATCAGAATTCTTATTTATGTTGGATTTTGCGAAAGCCAGTCTGAGTTTTCTATTCTTTTCACTTACGAAGAATTTTTTCCTGTCTGCTCTACCGTGATATCCAGCAGATCGAATTACTCTTCTAATAGTGTCAGGATTAACAATTACTCCATATAATGCTTGTAAATCAGCAGCAACTTTAGGAGCACTCATTCTTGGATTTTTTTTTTAAATTTCGAATGATAATTCGCTTTATTCCATTGGATAGCTTTGATGGTCGGCCAGGTCTTCTTTTATCCTGAATCATATTATTCTTTTTATATCGTTTAATGATTTTGAAAACTGTTGAATGACTCAAGTTAACTGTTTCAGCAGTTTCTCTAATAGATTTTCCACGTTCAATATGCAAATTAATAAGTAATTTTCGAATTTCAGGCGAAGTTTCTTTTCGTTTAGCATTCAAGGCTGCACAGAGCTAAAAAACACAAAAATTCCAAAAACAAACGGGAGAGAAATATTGCAGACGATTTTATAAATTATTGCCAATTGCTTTTGAGTAAAAATAAAAACCCCAAAAAATATTTTTATTGCTTATTTCAGACGATTTTTGTTGCATATCTAATGGTGTCCCATCACTTATGTGAGCTATTTTTGGCTCCGTTCTAAACAATTGTATTTGTATTAAATTAATATTTTAATATTTTGAGAAAATGTATGTTATGTAATAATTGTTACTAAATTTAAGTATGAAACACACCCACAAAAAAATTTTACATGATTTTTTAATTTATTTTATTACAGTTTCCTTTTGTAAAGCACAAGTGTCCCATCACTTTTGTAAGACACTAACTAGGTTTCTCGTAAAACGCATATGAGTGACCTAAGCAAACATTAATTTTAACGCAACTTATACACAATGTAATAGCCTCTTTTGAATAATATTCAACAATATATATATATTTTTTTAAATTTAAAAAATAGCAAATCACAAAATTGTACCTTATATTTTGTCGTATTAAATTGATTTTGGTGTCCGGTATTATACTTTTTATACATTTTAAGATATGCTCGTTTCTCGTTCACCCACACATCCCGACTTACTGAAATAAGAGCCAATCAGTACATCAAATTTACAAGTACAGCCGAAGTCGCAAAACTCGTAAATAGCTGTATGACGCTACAATACCGTGTATATTTAGCGTAAAAGGTTATTCCATACTAGCAGTTGTTTTCATGGCAACAGTGTTGCTTATTTGGAATTTTCACTCTCTGGTTGTACTCGCTCGAGCATCGTCAGATTTAGTTGAATTGAGAGGGTTTTTCTTCCCTCAATTGTGCATTGCGCCCTAGTTTTCTATTTATCTGGTATTTTTTACATACTGTAGAAATTCCATCTTCATTAGCCATTTTAATCTGCATTAAAGAAAATAAGTAAAATAAATAATTGAAGTAAAGAAGCAATGAGTAAATTTTAATTTTAAACTAATAATTTAGATGCATCCCGGCTGTATACTCGCTGTACCCAACGAGCAGTCACTCTTAGAAGTATTTTGCTTCCTTCCTTTCTATAAAACTAACTCACAAATTATTACTACTCAATCAATATACTTTAAGTCCTCAAAACAGTTAATGATTGAATAAGTTAAATACTTTTTTCAGGCGAAAGCTATTTATTTCTGCAGGTTTCGACACAGGATCATATTAACAATATGCAAGTATTACTATTAGTGATGGGGTCTACCGCTCTTTATCATTAACCCACTGACGGTCATGGGAATGGGCGCAATTCTACAGTTGTTTTCCTTGAATTAATTTTTTAAATTATATTTAAAATTCAAATACATAATTTTGTTATTCTTTTTTCTTTAGATAGGTTATAAACTATCATCCTAATAAAAATATAAAATATATATATATATTTTATTTTAAATTATATTTATAAATTTAAAAATGTTGTGTATTGCTGGAAAAACTGAGGATCAAATGACGTAAATATACGAGCATGACCGTCAGTGGGTTAAAACTATAGGAAAAAGTTTAATAATCTATTTCTATATGATACAACATACACTCGTTTTACTTTTGTGTTAATATAGTTAGCAATTTAATTTTGTTAATTGTTCTTTATATTATACGCGCTTTTGGAATTTATTTAGCTTTAAAAAAAGAGGGGGGGGGAGGGGGGAGATAGAAAAAATTGCCAAGATGGCAAAATTGGCGATGTTATTCGATAGACATTACATTGTCCTTTCTAGTACGTGAAACAGAAAAAAATCAATCGTTGATGGTCAATGTGTTAACACTTTGTCATCGCTCACGTATTAGTACATGTTTTTATCACCAGTATCAAGTGACCTCTCACGTATTAATACGTGTCACTTGCTTCGTTTTTTCAACTTTTTACGCTTTTATCGCATTTCTGCGGGAATTTCGGAAGTGGGGTGTGTAGAACACCTGAAGAAGCATTAGCACAGAGATTTTAATCAAAATTATTCTAGTCGTTTTTAGCAATTGCCGTAAAACCTGATTATTTTATGATTTTTCATGATTTCAGCCTTATGCGCATGCGCAATTTTGACGAAAACTTTAATGGTAAGTTCCATGGAAACCACTAACCCCCACGCAAAATTTGAACATTGTAGGTTAAATTATTTGGGGACTATGTTGACCACAGACAGACATTTTTTCTAAACCACTTTTTTGAAAATAGGATGTTCCAAAATGGAAAAAAAAAAAAAAAATCGAATTTTTTTACCTAATGCTATATTTTCATTACCCTATGTATAAATATGGGCTGTTGAAAGTAAAAATGGCAATCAACTAGTCAGTTTTTCACAACTCTTTATAATATTTTAATATTTTTCAACCCCCTCGCTTCTATGAAATTAAAGTCTAATTACGGCCTTACCATGAAAGGCTATATGTGATACCATTGTAGTTTTAGATTCTATATTACAATAATGTAGTGTAAAAGTTATACAAAAGATCTATTCGTTTGTGTGAGGTCAACAATCCCAACACGTACTCTTATGTCAAACGAAAGATCTCATTCAGATTTTTACGAACAAGTTTTCATACCAAAATTCAATCCCAAGTTATGACCTGAAATATATGAATTGGTGATTGGAAATTAATTTTATAATATCTTAAATTTAAACTAGCAATGCTATAGACGTATGTCATATATCAGTTTGAAGGTTTCCATATAATTAGTAGGATTACACAAAATTAATTTACAACCAGAAAACAATTTCCATAGTTAGTCTATGTGACGTACCTATCTTTGCTCTTGGATATTTGGTGAAAAATTTTCTCGTCAAATTTTTCGCTTTGCGATAATTTTTCATATTAAAAAAACTCCAATTTGTCGTAAGGTGACGCCCGCTTCCTTTAGCCCAAAAATACATATAGATTAAATTAATTAACCAATTAATCGTTTCCTGACAGTTTGCGTTGTGTTTTAAGTTAAAAAGCGTCAAATCTTACGGACGTGTTAGGGCAAGGTTCGTTGAAAACAAGGATTATCAATAAGTTACACCACATTAAGTTAAATTCTCGACCTAAGTACAATAAACAAATTTACCTGAACCAACGACAGCATTGACAGCAACAGAACCCTACCTGTAAGGAAAATGAACATCCCGCACCCAAGAACGATTCTCTTACAAAGAAAGAGTCCAGTTTGAGGTTAAATTAAATAATTTATTTTGAATACCATAAATTAATACGAAAGAGAACACAATAGTTTATACAATACATAGAGTCACAAATACGGTACGGCGCCTGTGGTTGAGAGAGACTCGTGACATTGTCATATAACAATATTAAATCGGAACATACTACTACTTAAACTCTGTTTCCAAATACACATTAAGTCAACCTATTAAACTAGACAGTTATTTAATTTAATTAAACACACTTATATTTAAATTACAATCGCACTAAACTTAATTTTACTGAGAAAGTAAACGTTGCCATTTCTCACTACGCGAACACAAATTCTTCTACTAAAAAAAAGCTGTCCTCCAAACTTAAATTAAATTAACAATTAAATTAATTTTAAACTAATTAAACTTTTGCGGATTTACTGGGCAAGCGAGAACGAATGCCAGAAGGACTTACCCGTTCATGCAGGAATACATCATCACAGGGCTCTACCCTAGAGTTAGCCGGTCAGAGCGAGAGCGTTGCGTCCCCCACGCACCTGTTGGTAGACAAGGTAGGCAGAGCAGAGAGGGTCGTGAAAATCTCCATTTTTCAGAGTTGTACCAATTTTTAAAAACTTGGTCAGAATGCAATTGGTGCGCTACCAGCTTTGCTATAGATTCTGCGTCCTTCATTGGACCATAACCTACGCCTACAAGCAATCAGGGCTGAACCCTTTTTGCCCGGCCAGGCGATTATTGGTTTCGTTGCGAAATTCACCTCTCTGACCTCCGTCATATAAACACATCCCGCTTAACATTCAGCATCGAAATATATCCGACTTGCATCCGCTCTAAGCCAGCCCAGACCGACAAAAATCCCCTAACACAACTCTTTCCCCCAAAACATCTGGTTTTAACGAGACAGAGGACAGTAGGGTATACCAGACCCTTTACTTTTAAATTGATTCATCAACCACCATTGCAAACACAATTAAAACCACACACAATTAAACCTCACAAAATCAAAACCTCACAAATTAATTCAAAAACACTTAAAAGGGGTTGAAGTGTTTTGGATGCGAACACTCATCCAAATGCCACTTCACCACATTACACCCCATCCAAATATTTAAAAAAAATTTAACATAGTTATTTATGCATAAAATACTAATCTTGCAACATAGCATTCATTAATCAAACACAAGAAACAGAATAACTGCCTCTTACAATGCATATTACCAGATCCAATAACACAAAATTGTCATCACTAAAATATTACTCGACAGTTACAATTTGTCCACCTAAATTGATATGCAATATGAAGTAATTATCAAGTTTTCAATATATCACTCCAACTTTCTATAATTCAATTTAAGAAATCAGTCATATGGAATATTTGGCATTCCGCAAAATGAAGTTTAAAATACCTAATTAACTACAAATCAATGTCCAATTATGTATCATATCATGCATGTGAAATATTTGGCATTCCATAAATTAAAATTTAAAACACTTAATTAACCACACATCAATGTCCAATTATATATCATATCATGAATGTGAAATAATTGGCATTCCATAATCTAAAATTTAAAACACTTCATTAACAAAAATCAATGTCTAATTATGTATCATATCATGAAATGCACTCCCATCTTTCAGTGTTATAGTTTCATGTATTGTGCAGCATACACTTTCGGATACCAAATGCTAACTGTGTAACCAAACCTTTACTCCACATGTACGATCACTTGTTCATCAATGTTTAAAACAGGTTTGCTCATCTCCAGTGTGTTCTGTTCATATAGGTGCCAGCAGTTTTATCATATAGCAACCAGTTTAGAGTTGAAAGGCTTTCAATGTTTTTGAAAAAAATAGGGATTTTAAATGTTCCCGGATTTGAATATCTGGCTCCTAATTGTCAGTAAGCAACACTGCACTACATGTCTTAATTTAATAGCATTTTGGTATGTGATGTTCACATAAATTAATGTTCATTTACGTTTTTTTGTGATCCTTCAGGAGTTATTCAACTGTTAATACAGTCTTGTGTGATATAACATGTTTCATATCACTGCGGTCATCATTTCCACTTCACTGAATAATATTTTGTTGAAGCGCACCTAAGTTCATAGTAGTTCACTGTTGTTTGAGTTTAATTGCACTGCAAATCGCTAAGAAGTCTTTATTTCACTTGTTGACATGTCTCTTTTAGAGTTCGTTTGCAGTCTATCTTTTGGCGATAAACGTTAGTCAAAGACATACCTGAATGTGTCTCTGATTGCATTCCATTGGAATACCTTCCATCCGGTCCTTGGGCGTATGGATAAAGTGGGCTCCTGCCTTCATTCATCATCCGTTTATAGTCCATCGGTTTGCCTGTAGTTGGAAACTAAGCGATCCACGCTTGGATGGCCAACCCATCTGGTCTTGTGGATGTTGTTGTGACTTCCAGTTCACGGCCTCATCTGGTTAAATACACTTATTGGGCCAAACGAGTCCCGTCTAACACTCATATCACTCGCACAGCAATCCTTTTAGTAACCAAAAATATATATATAAGAAAACAATATTTAATCTACCATTAATCCCATTTTTGCTTTTACCGCAAAGATATATTCGAAAATCCCGGAATGGTAGTTCCTCCTTTTTTTTACTTCTTTTCTTAAACACTCCTTTCGATAGCCTTCTCTCCACAACACACGCCGAACGTCATTCTTTTTGGAGTTCACTTCTCCATAAATCACCCAACGTCGTTTCTCCTCCCCTAAATGACAGCTTAGTTTCGGAATCCACGCTCGACCCCTGTGTCTGTAACAGCGACAGGCGACGGCCAACCCCTCACTTTTGAGTGGGTCCTATTGTTCAAATTCCCCCTTTTTCTTGACCAATCATCGCTCTCTGACTGACTTATTGTCAGCATTCTCCCCAATTGTCCTACGTCACCAATAAGTTGTCCCATAGAAGCATGACAATTGCATTTTTTGTATTATTAACTGTGTACACAAACATCCCAACCGTGCTCTTACATTTCCACCCGGCCTCACTTAGAACCGTCGTACATTTTTTGTGAAGAACGCGTAAAATAACTCGTCATTTTTATATCCGATTCCACCCCACGGGTAAAAGATTAATTCTAAATTGTGACAAGAAGAACAAAGACTGTGTAAACCCAGTTTGGATGAGTTTGTTTATTTTTTTTTTTAGTGAAAAGTGCATAGTTGTCAATTATGGCAAAAAGTAACGGGAGCCCGCCTAAACGTGCATCCATCCACGTGTATCCATCATTGTAAGTCCGTTCTAGATAACAGGTTAGTGTCTATTTAAAAACTTACTCAAGTTCTATACAAAATGTTAAAATGCCAACTTCATTCTATCTATAAATTATTGGTATCCAAAATTATCGCTTGTGTAAAAGTGTGATGGTGCTCAAATGGATTATTCCATTCGTGAGCCAAAATTAACAAACAGAAGAAATATTAACAACTGCAGTTTTTTCTCGTACAATACTGAATGTGTTGTACTGAGGATTATTCATGCATACAACAGTAATTTTTATAACCCATTACACCCCTTTATTTATTACTTAGTACTGATTACTTTATTTACTACTATTTACTGAATGTACTGCTTGCTGAATACTGTGACTCCCGAAAAGAAATAATTAAGCTTCCCATCTTTTTTGTGTTGTTTTTAACTTTGAGACCGAAATGTCCCATTCTAATTTGCTAATATCGTCTTGTATCGTTACTATCGATGGTGATTTGATGGCCACGACTTCAAATGGTCCCTCAAACCTTTCCTTTAAGAACATCCCCGGCTTATTGATATACACGGTTTGTCCAACTTTGATTTCCGCACCCCTGTTACTCTTGGCCAATTTTTCTGATTGACGTTTCTGTGTTTCCAGTAGTTTTTCTCGAACGGTTTTATAAACTTCTTGGATGTCATATCTCAACTTGTGCACAAATTGTGGTGCTCCGAGTTCCACTTCCTCCATCACATTTGGTTCTGTGAAATTAAATAGCTGTGGTATTTCTCTTCCGAAGTGAAGAGTAGCTGGTTCTATACCCGTACTTGGATGTACTGTATTATTGTAGATTCCCTTGTGAAATGCGACTGCTCTTTTTAAAGTATAGCCTTCCATTTTTAAAGAAGCGATTGTTGTTTTTAGTGAAGCATGAACCCGCTCCACAGACCCATTCATGAAGGGGGAGTAGCTCAAAGAATGTCTAACTTGCACTCCCAATAATTTCGTCATTTCCTCAAATATCTGGGAGGTAAACTGGGTACCTAAATCAGTGTAAATGGCTTTTGGTTTATTGTAATCCGTGAAGTATTCCAAGAATTTTTCTGCAATGGTCTGCGATTTCATATTTGTGATCACGTAAATTTGGAGAAATTTGGAAAATTTGTCAATTACCGTTAATGCATAGTGGTTCCAAATTGGTAATTAATGTGATGACTTGTCCTTTATCTATTAAACATACTGCTGGAAGCATTTCAACATTCGATTTTAATTTCTTTGGGATAAATAAGAATGATTCGTCTTTCTGATATCTTGCCTTCATTTTCATAGCCACAGGTGCAGTCTGTCCCGGTTGGATTATTGTTTTATGAATTAACGCTACAGGTATCTGTTCGATACAATTTTGTGCGTTCTCCATAGTATTTAGTATTGTAATTTCTTGTCCTTCAAAATTAAAAATACGGGTTTCGTTGTTGATGTTAGACTTAAATTTTCTCAAGAAATCATATCCTATAATTGCCTGATATTTGCGACCTAATTCATATTTTGTGACAAAAATTGGGTGCTTAACTTTCTTATTGCCAATTGTAATCATCAGTTCAGCGCAACATTCAAATTGTACTGGCTCGTTCGTAATTGTTGTAACGCTTACATTCCTTGCTATAATTTTAACTTTTTGTGCATTTTTTATTTTTCTAAATGTGTTAGGGTTACATAATGTTATCGAACTTCCGGTGTCTAAAAGACCAAAGCAAACTTCATTTCCTACTTTAATTTGTATGATTGGCAAGTTCCCCGTGATATTTTCGTAAATATTCGAAATCTCTTCTCTGTTTACTTGTGCGTTAGTATTTCGGCCTGCCCTTCCTATTGTCTCCTCATTATGCATATTTTCTTCCCTTAATGCTACGTATACCTCCTTCACTCTTGTCATCGGGTCTCGTTGCTCCGTCCATTTGGGTCTAAAAAACTGACCGCTGACCCCTCATTGGCTTGGCTTGTCTGTTGGGCCTGTCTATCACCATGATTATGTGGCGTTTCAGTCTCGGCGGGTCTTTGATTATTTGCAAATTGCCTTCCCCTATTTTGCCATCTTCGATTGACATTTCCTCTAAAATAATTTGGTCGCCACTGGTTTGGTGGTTCCATTTGTTGCCTATTTTGTATTTGCCTAAAGCCTTGTAAATCCCTGTATACATTACATTGTGCCGTGTAGTGGGAGTTAGTTTCTCCACACAAATGGCAAAAACAATTTTGTTGCTGACTTGGTTGGGCAAATCTTTCTGTCTTTAGATGATTTATTTCCTGTCGCAGTGTTTCAATGTCATCTCTTTCCTGTGTTGGCCTTGTTAAGTAGCCTTGTGTGTCTGTCATTAAATTATTGATTTTTATTGTTGCCATCGTTTTCAGAGCGTTTTGAGAATTCGTTGCGATCCTAATGGCCTCGTTAAAATTATCTGGATTCGCTTTTAGTACATCACTTTGTAACGGTGGTTCCAAAGCGTTCACGAATTTTGCCAGCCGTAGCTTATCAAGCATTATTTTTGTTTCTTCGTTCATACTGTTCGCAGAGGTTCCTAAATAATTATTGGATGCGATCACAATGCGTTGTGCTAAATCTCTTACGGGTAAATCCCTTTGTTTAATGTTGTTAAACTGTAACTGTTTGTTTGAAATGTTAATTTCTTCGTTGAAATATTCTAAAAACGCATGTTTTAGTTCGTTGTAGTTCCTAGCTTTTGTTAGGTTTTCATCTGTGATAAGGAATCGCAGTGCCTTGCCTCTGAATCTTGATTTAAGAATAGTTACTTTTTCGGTATTTGTCCATTTCGCCATTTCTGCTATCTGATCGAATTGTTCGAAAAAAAATTTGCAGGTGTTCCCATCTTCCTCTCCGTCAAAATTACCTACTAAACCAATTAAATTTGTATTCTTCGCCATATTTGCATTAACGGAAATGTCTTCGCTTCTACTTGGCCTACCCCTGCCTGTCATTTATTTTTCTCTAAACTCACTTGACTCCAATTAATTCTTGATTCGTTGACTACTCACTTATTTAATCCCTTTTTCCGTTCCTTTTATTTTTCAATTAATAGTCACGGCACCAATTGTCGTAAGGTGACGCCCGCTTCCTTTAGCCCAAAAATACATATAGATTAAATTAATTAACCAATTAATCGTTTCCTGACAGTTTGCGTTGTGTTTTAAGTTAAAAAGCGTCAAATATTACGGACGTGTTAGGGCAAGGTTCGTTGAAAACAAGGATTATCAATAAGTTACACCACATTAAGTTAAATTCTCGACCTAAGTACAATAAACAAATTTACCTGAACCAACGACAGCATTGACAGCAACAGAACCCTACCTGTAAGGAAAATGAACATCCCGCACCCAAGAACGATTCTCTTACAAAGAAAGAGTCCAGTTTGAGGTTAAATTAAATCATTTATTTTGAATACCGTAAATTAATACGAAAGAGAACACAATAGTTTATACAATACATAGAGTCACAAATACGGTACGGCGCCTGTGGTTGAGAGAGACTCGTGACATTGTCATATAACAATATTAAATCGGAACATACTACTACTTAAACTCTGTTTCCAAATACACATTAAGTCAACCTATTAAACTAGACAGTTATTTAATTTAATTAAACACACTTATATTTAAATTACAATCGCACTAAACTTAATTTTACTGAGAAAGTAAACGTTGCCATTTCTCACTACGCGAACACAAATTCTTCTACTAAAAAAAAGCTGTCCTCCAAACTTAAATTAAATTAACAATTAAATTAATTTTAAACTAATTAAACTTTTGCGGATTTACTGTGCAAGCGAGAACGAATGCCAGAAGGACTTACCCGTTCATGCAGGAATACATCATCACAGGGCTCTACCCTAGAGTTAGCCGGTCAGAGCGAGAGCGTTGCGTCCCCCACGCACCTGTTGGTAGACAAGGTAGGCAGAGCAGAGAGGGTCGTGAAAATCTCCATTTTTCAGAGTTGTACCAATTTTTAAAAACTTGGTCAGAATGCAATTGGTGCGCTACCAGCTTTGCTATAGATTCTGCGTCCTTCATTGGACCATAACCTACTCCTACAAGCAATCAGGGCTGAACCCTTTTTGCCCGGCCAGGCGATTATTGGTTTCGTTGCGAAATTCACCTCTCTGACCTCCGTCATATAAACACATCCCGCTTGACATTCAGCATCGAAATATATCCGACTTGCATCCGCTCTAAGCCAGCCCAGACCGACAAAAATCCCCTAACACAACTCTTTCCCCCAAAACATCTGGTTTTAACGAGACAGAGGACAGTAGGGTATACCAGACCCTTTACTTTTAAATTGATTCATCAACCACCATTGCAAACACAATTAAAACCACACACAATTAAACCTCACAAAATCAAAACCTCACAAATTAATTCAAAAACACTTAAAAGGGGTTGAAGTGTTTTGGGTGCGAACACTCATCCAAATGCCACTTCACCACACAATTTGATAGAAAATTTGTTATATGTCATCAACCCTAACAAAGGGTGATAATTTCAGCCAATAAATGTCGCCAAATTACTCAAACTTGGTTTCTGAACTTGATGAACATCAATACAGACAGACATGCATAGAAGAGAACTTTTAGTGACAGTGTCTTTTAATGTAATTTGTTTTCTGAAAACTTTTTGTTGATTCAACTTTTGTCAAAGTAGAAAATTTAAAATTACCCAGGTTATTATTTTCCCATGAACACACTCTCAAACTTTCCATCTTACTACTTACTGTCAACTTTTAACTTCTCATCAATTTCTCTTAAGAGGAAGTACTTGTAAGGATCATTCCCTATACTCGCCATGCTACAATTTTCTAGTTCAGTGCATTTAGAAACCACTTTGTATAAAACCTTGAAATTTAGTGAGTAGATACGAAAATTATCAATTAATGAAATGACCTAAGTTAAAAACTAGAAAATAGAGTCTGATATATTTTATTTTATACTCGAAAATCTTACATCATTGCACATGAAGTGGCTCCACCTGGTTTTGCTTTTTGCGATTTCAATTTTCATTTATATTATAATAGATCGACATTACATGAAAACAATTTATGTCAGTTCATTTAGTTATCTTTTTCATACTGTTGCACAAATTGTCTGTATATAGTGTAAATAGTGATGTATTATTTAAAAATTCTATTGTAATTTATTTTTATCTTATTTTAATTTATTAACAGCAATTATACAGGTTAGAAAAAGGTGGAAACACCTAAAGCAATCGAGAAGTTTCGAGACGTTTCTTTTCAGACGAATTGGCTGGAAACTTCTCGATTGTTCTCTCGCGCCAAGTATAAATAAGACTGTAGATCGGGAAAGTTTTCGGATTGACTTCGGACTTCGTTGAAAGCTGATCGCTTTGTTGACTTATTGAAGTGAGCTTGTATAATCGCTGTATTCGAAGCTGCTCTTGTTGAAGCTTGTATTGAAGATTAATAGTGATTGCACTGTTATCTGTGAATAAATTTTGTGAGTTTTCTTAAGAGAATAAATACTAGTTTTTATCTGAAAAACTGTGCCATCATTGCCTCAGTGTAAAAATTCATAACAGTGGTGTCAGAAGTGGGATTTCGTAATTTTGAATGCCGACAACTAGAGGAATGATGGAAGACCAAATGAAGCAGTTGATGGAAATGATTGCTGGAATGAAGGCCCAACAGGAAACCACCGCAGCCGAAATGAAAGCCTGCAAAGAAACCACCGCGGCTACAATTGCCGCCGGTCAAGCCCGTCTAGAATCTACAAATGCTGAATTCGCTGCAGCGATTACGGGAGACATTAAAGCTTTGCAAGAAGCTACACCATCGGACATTAAAGCTTTAGCCGCCTAGTGCGAGTCCACATCCGCAGCCGTAATCAAGATCAGGGAAGAAATGAAAACCGAGCTAGCGTCAATGGTAGAATCTACTATTATGGAGACAACATCATCGGTCCTGCAATCCGTGAAGGAAGACGTTCTCACTGCGGTAAAAGATGAAATGGAAGAAAAGGTTTCCACTATCAAAGAAGAGCAGGGAAAATTCATGGATGCTGTAGAAGAAAGGCTACGGAAAATAGAAACTCGCGAAGCTGTGACCATTGCAACGCCTAATTAGGATAATGTTTCCACTCCCTTTATTGCGCCACGTTCCAGCATCAAAGTGGCCACTTTTGATGGGAGGTCGTCTTGGCGCGTTTATCAAACGCAGTTTGAAATGATTGCTTCAGCGAATGGTTGGGACGATACTTCGAAAGCATTCCGTCTCGCAGCATCTCTTCGAGGTGAAGCTGCTGACATTTTACAGACACTACCTGAAGAGAAGCGGGAAGAATTCGTGTCGCTGACAAGTGCGTTGGAGTTAAGGTTTGGGGAGCAGCATCTAAAGGATTACAACACACTGCAACTGAAAGTGAGACAGCAGAAGACCAATGAAACTCTTCAAGAATTGGCGTCAGATATAGAAAGACTGTCGCTCCTCGCTTTCCCAGACTGTCCCTCGGACGTACGAGATAATCTGTCTCTTCAGTATTTTGTGGATGCCATCAAAGATCCCGATATACAGCAAGCTACCAGGATGTCAGACAGCAAAGATCTGAAGTCCACCCTCGTCTATGCCATGAGAGTAGAAGCAGCACAGCAAGCTTCTAGAAAAGATCGACGTTTCGTACGTGGAACATTGACGGACGATTTCCCTGAACTTTTCACGAGGAAGTTTCAAGAACTGGAAAACAAGGTGGAGAGAATTATGAGAAGTAATCCTGGCTCGAGGGATCGAAAAACTAGAGTGGTTTGTTGGCTCTGCAACCGGGAAGGACATTTTAGGTGCAGTTGCCCGGACTTAGACAAAAGAGGGGATAACACCACCTCCGAGCCTCAACAGTTAAACTAGAAAGCTGCCATCTCGCGGGGCGGAGGTTGCCGTGTAGTGAAGATGGTGCCCCACTCAGCCTCTATCACATCTCATCTCTTCAAGGAGGAAACCATCATGGTTTATTCGTGGAGGGCGAGATTAACGGGACTCCCTATCGTCTAATAGACGATTCGGGAGTTAATGTAACCATCGTACGGACGGATGTAGCCCGGCGCCTGGATTGCCAACCTCTCTACACGGCGCCTTCAGTTTCGCTACAGACTGTGAATGGTGACAAAATTTCTGTACATGGGAAAATGAAAGTCAACATCTCATTTGGATTTAACACCTATACTCATACCGTTTATGTTGTTGAAATCTTGGACCCATGCATTCTTGGGCTGGACTTTCTAAAGAAAAATGGTATCACTTTGAATTTCGAGAAAGGAGAGCTTCAAACAGGGAAAGAAGAAGTTCCGCTGGTCGGTTTGAACTCGGAAGAGCCGTGTGCATATCGAATAGTAGCTCTTGAAGACGTCACCATCCCCTCCATGACAGATTTGGTTGTAAAGGGTTCAACAGAGCTCCCGAATGCCTTCCGATTTGGAGTAACGGACTTCCCATCATCGAATAGTGTCCCGAAAGGAGTGCTAGTAGGAGCGACGCTTGTGGATCTCTCTCAGGAGGTGGTGCATGTGAGAATGGCTAACATTGGTGATGCTACAAGAATTATCAAGAAAGGAGAAGAAATTGCCACTTGCACGCCTGTTACAAGCATCGAACGAGGATCGAAGGAGCTTCCGACTGCACCATCCGCGGATTCAGTGAACCAGCTTCTCGAGGACTCCCGGTTGGAAAGAAGTCAAGAGAAGATTGTCGGAAACCTTATAAAAGAATTTCAAGACATTTTCTCCATGTCATCGAAAGATGTAGGAAGAACAAAGCTTACTCAACATCGAATCGATACTGGGACCCATTTACCTATCAAACAACATTTTCGAAGACTTCCTTTCGCAAAACAAGAGGAGGTCGGGAAACTGTTACATGAAATGGAAGATAATAGAGTTATCGAACCCTCCTCAAGTCCATGGGCCTCTCCAATCGTACTCGTTCGAAAGAAGGATGGTTCCACCAGGTTAAGTGTGGATTACCGGAAGCTGAACGAAATTACGAAAAAGGACAGCTACCCTCTGCCAAGAATTGATGACACTTTGGACACTCTATCGGGGAACCAGTGGTTTTCGACTTTGGATTTGAAGAGTGGATACTGGCAGGTGGAGATACATCCCGATGATCGTGAGAAGACTGCCTTCACTACCGGCCAAGGATTATGGAAGTTTCAAGTTATGCCGTTTGGCTTGTGTAATGCACCGGCTACGTTCGAGCGACTAATGGAGACTGTGCTTAGAGGACTTTCCTACGAGACCTGTCTGGTATATTTGGACGATATCATTATCACCGGGCGGAGTTTTGATCAGCACTTGCAAAACATAAAGAACGTGTTCTTGAAGCTTAGAGCAGTTAAACTAGAAAGCGGCCATCTCGCGGGGCGGAGGTTGCCGTGTAGTGAGGATGGTGCCCCACTCAGCCTCTATCACATCTCATCTCTTCAAGGAGGAAACCATCATGGTTTATTCGTGGAGGGCGAGATTAACGGGACTCCCTATCGTCAGCAATGAGGGAAGACCAATTGAAACTTAGCCCATCAAAATGTAAGCTCTTTAGGAGGAAAGTCAGTTATCTCGGACACATCATCTCATCCGAAGGAGTGAGCACAGATCCAGCCAATATCCATGCTGTGCAAATTTGGTCTCGACCGCAAGACGTTCATCAATTGCGAAGCTTCCTAGGCCTGTGCACGTATTACCGTAAATTCGTGAAAGGTTTCTCCAAGATCGCCAGACCCTTGCATCGACTAACAGAGAGCAAGCAGAAGTTCCTATGGACTGCCGACTGTGACGACTCCTTCAATCAACTGAAGAACGCTTTAACATCCGCGCCTGTTTTGGCTTTTCCCGATGTTAACAAGGACTTTATTTTGGATACAGATGCCAGCAATGAGGGAGTGGGCACCGTTCTTTCCCAGGAAATTGAAGGACAGGAGAAAGTCATCGCTTATTTTAGTAAGAGCCTGTCAAGATCCGAGCGGAACTACTGCGTCACAAGAAAGGAGTTACTGGCAATAGTAAAAACCGTTGAGCACTTTCATCATTACTTGTACGGGCGAAAATTCCTTTTAAGAAATGATCATGAGTCTCTGACTTGGTTGCTGAATTTCAAGAATACAGAGGGACAAATAGCAAGGTGGATTCAGCGCCTACAGGAGTAGGACATGGATATCCGTCACAGAAAGGGAACGTCCCATGAGAATGCAGATGCTCTTTCTAGAAGACCATGTCCGGAGAATTGCCGATTTTGTTCCAATGCGGAGTCTAAGTTTGGGACAACCGCATCTGCCGTTCGTAAAATAATTTCCAAGTCAACTACTTAAGACGTGGATCCTTGGAGTGATCAGAATGTCCGAAAAAGTCAGGTCGAAGATCAGGACTTGAAACCTCTAATTGAATTCATGGAAGCAGCTTCCGGAAAACCCAGTTGGCAGGAAATTGCACGCTATAGCCCAACAATGAAGAGATATTGGGCTATGTGGGACTCTTTGCACTTGAAAAATGGAGTACTCTACCGTCGATGGTAGTCCGATGATGGCAAAAGCTTCCGGTGGCAATTAATACTTATAAGTTCTAGAGTTACCAACGTTCTAGAAGAACTTCACAGCAGTTCTACTGGAGGACATTTTGGTATCACGAAAACTCTTCAGAAAGTCAGGGAAAGATTCTTCTGGGACAAAGCAAAGTCCGACTTGGAGAAGTGGTGCAAGTCCTGTGATGCATGCAATTCGCGGAAGGGACCGAAGACCCGAACTCGTGGAACGTTACAACGTGGGAGCACCATTCGAAAGAATTGCTTTGGACGTTTTAGGTCCCCTACCTCACACAACTAATGGCAGCAAATACATCCTAGTTGTCATGGACTACTTTAGCAAGTGGCCAGAAGCATACGCGATCCCGGACCAGGAAGCCACAACCGTAGCAGAAGTTCTCGTACAGAACTGGATCTCCCGATTTGGCGTACCTCTGCTGATACATTCCGACCAGGGGACGAACTTTAACTCTGCTGTCTTCACTGGGCTGTGTGACTTGCTCGACATGGAAAAGACACCCACAATCCGATGGAATGGTCGAACGCTTTAATAGAACATTTCTGAATCATCTCTCCTTGTTTGTTTCCAAGAACCAGCAAGATTGGGATCAGAAACTTCCACTATTCCTTTTGGCCTACAGAAGTGCTACTCACGAGACCACCGGCTATACACCATTTCAAATGATTTTTGGAAAAGACCTTAGGCTACCATGCGACCTCCTCTTTGGACGACCACCGGACACCCCTTCCTCGCCTGTCCAGTATCTAGATGATCTCCAGGCACGTTTGGAAGCCGTACATCGGTTCGCCAGAGAAAGAATCAACATCATGACGGAGCGCATGAAGGTCCGCTACGATGCCAAGGCCACGGAACGTTCATTCCAGGAAGGTGACAAGGTGTGGTTATGGAATCCTAAACGTCGGAAAGGACTCTCCTCTAAGCTCCAGACGAACTGGGAAGGGCCGTATGTGGTCCTTAAGAAGATCAATGACGTCGTGGTAAGGATTCAACGGACACCCTCCTGTAAACCTAGAGTTGTACACTACAATAGACTAACCCCATATTATGGTAGAAGTGATTGAATTGCCTTTCTTCTTAAGAACTTCACTGCCCGGGACGTGCAGTCTTTAAGAAGGGGGAAATGTTGCACAAATTGTCTGTATATAGTGTAAATAGTGACGTATTATTTAAAAATTCTATTGTAATTTATTTTTATTTTAATTTATTAACAGCAATTATACAGGTTAGAAAAAGGTGGCAACACCTAAAGCAATCGAGAAGTTTCGAGACGTTTCTTTTCCGACGAATTGGCTGGAAACTTCTCGATTGTTCTCTCGCGCCAAAAGTATAAATAAGACTGTAGATCGGGAAAGTTTTCGGATTGACTTCGGACTTCGTTGAAAGCTGATCGCTTTGTTGACCTATTGAAGTGAGCTTGTATAATCGCTGTATTCGAAGCTGTTCTTGTTGAAGTTTGTATTGAAGTTTAATAGTGATTGCACTGTTATCTGTGAATAAATTTTGTGAGTTTTCTTAAGAGAATAAATACTAGTTTTTATCTGAAAAACTGTGCCATCATTGCCTCAGTGGAAAAATTCATAACAATACCTACTCACCAAATTTCAAGCTTTCATAGAAAGTTTCCAAATGCACTAGGCTGGATAGCAGTTACATAGAAATTGATACGAATGATCCCTACTAGGACTTCTTCTTAAAGTAAATTTCTACATCCACTTAGCTTCAATTTTGATCACATATAAATGGTGAAGGAATTTAGGACATTATTTCAATAAATATGAATCTCTACAGTTGAAAACATGTTTAAAGAAACAATAATTTGAAGTACAGTACAGGATTTGAGAGTTGTTAGCTGGTTTCCGAAATCGAATATACATCCAGTACAGACATGCTGAGAGCATTAGACAAAGTTATCTAAATTTATTTTGATTTTGAGACAATCTAACTTTAGCATCATAAAATAAATAACCTTATATTATGGTTTTCCATACAAACAGAATGAGAATATGGAATGAACTATTGAACTAAATAAAATATAAACGTAAAATGAAATTGAGCACAAGAACATTGTTGTTTTAAGATATAAATAACATATTAAGTTAAACGCTAATACATTTATAAACCTTCTCCTAAGTATGAATATTACAACAAACAAAACAACCTTGAATTAATGGGAATGGTTAGACAGTGAATAGTTTGCATTACTAAATTTATGGTATTAAAGATAGAGCTTCGAATATTACACCTTCAAAACATTATTTTAAAATATTGAGATATGAACCAATAGATTTTTATGTATCATTAAAACTGCCTTTTTAGGAACAATTATTTTATATCGCATACAAAACCGAATAGAGTTATTTGCGGTGCTTCCATCTATTTTCTATTTACATCTGCCTACCACATTTATGTGAGAAGGTATCTTTGCACTTAACAGCATGAAGTAAATTGCCCAACCCAATCTTATAAGTAAATTATGACTAATATTTTTAGAAAAGTATGAGATGAAGTCTATTTGTTGTCAAGGTAAGTGTTATAGGAGTGAAACCATTCAGGAAAATATTATATAATCTTATGATTAGAGTGTTTTTGTCAGCAGTTTGGCGCCACGCCCTTCTTATGTTTCAGGATCTCTTGAAGAAATGTCCTGCAATTGGAAAAGTGCGAGCTGTTTCAATAATATTTTTAGCCTTTTTTGTCAGGGTACTTCTAATCTCAAAATTAAATTGTTAACACTAACAAATTTTTAAACTTATTTGATGTTTAGTAATTTTTTAAACATAAAAACTCAATAGCAAAATCTGCTAAATTTACTTAGGTTGGTCATATGTCTGTCAGATAACAATTTCTATTGCTTCAGTTAATTTTGCCATATTAAATTTATTTGAAAATGACCAATGAAAAAAAAACTTACATAAATAGCACCAATTAGCCTATAAAAAGTTTCACCACAATCTTTTATTATTGTAAAACATTATCTATTAAATCCATATCTAAATGGGTTCTTGACTTCAATGAATTCTTATCGCAGGCATTTGTGTATTTTTTCATAACCAGCCATTAAAAATGTTATATTCATTATAAAACTATAGCGTAAGGTTAAAATCAGCAAATTTTTATCTCATACTATTGTGTAATTTTTCCTTGAATAAATTCCCATGAAAAGTGTGACCTTTTCTCATGTTAGACATTTTCGTACTTTGTCTTGGTCAAAAAACTTGGCATCGAAATCTAACTACCATTAGATGAGCCTTGCTGACCTATTTTTATATTATGCGGAATCAAAGTTCTAAATATTTAGAGCCGCAGATTAATAATATATTATATAAGACATTAAAACAGTTTGATAGTTTCTTTCAAAGACAAATTTAAAATATATTTATTCACGTTATTTAAATGTAATTTAGAATGTTTACATCCCATTCGATTCATGTATTTTTAAGCCATTTTTATTTCATTAATTTAAAATGTTACATAATTTAAAAAAATACTTGAAACACTATATTTTATTCATTATTTATATAGAAGTACAGTTCACAAAAAAAAAAAAAAAAAAAAAAAAAAAAAAAACTGTTTGATAGTTGGCATTAAAGCAGGTTGTTGATCAAAACTGTATCAATATTTTGAAAATTATGCGTTGATTATACAAAAAAAAAATATGTATTGTTAATTACTTGAACAAAAAATTAACCATGTATGTATACTTTTCTTTCTTTGTGTTTTGAAGATAAAAAAAATAGAAAATATACTTAGTCATTTTTACTTTATTATTAACTCACTGTCTTAAGACAATGCTACCTCTGTTTGCTTAAAATAAAGAATTTTTCTCTTTTGAATTTTGTTTTTCAAAATAAACATGCTATTTATCAGTTAATTGAGAATCCGAAGATTATTGCCATCCCTATGTATTTGATATTTTAAGTGAGATATAATTTATCCATTAATTCCCACATTAAATATTTAAAGCCCAAGAATTATTTTAAAATAATTAAATGGACACAAATATTAAAAAATACGACAATGATAGAAAGTTTTAAATATTCAAACAATACCTTCAATTTTTATGAAAAACGCACATTAGAACAATTTGAATTAATTCTACTTAAAAACAAAGCATCCTATTATTAAATGTGAAATACATATGTAATGGGGAAATAATTAACAAAGTGATTTATTTCTAACTTTAATATTTAATAAGTGAAGAGAAAAGTTACGGATTTCGATGATTTTGATTATTTTTTTTTTTTTTTTTTCAATTCATTAAGATTTTTTTGTATGTCGTGAGTAATGAATAGTATATGACATATTTGTTATTATTCATTTTTATTTTCAAATAGATAAGTACATGGAAATGAAATCTGTAAATAATGATGCTATCATAATAATTATATCAAACATTTGCGATTTTACATAATCGCCGGATAGAGTATGAGCAAGAGAGGGGGAAGTGCAGCTTGCATTTAGGAATACGCAAGCTCGGCTAATACTTTTGTTAAAATTTTGATCTTTCAAAAATTATAATTGGATTTCCAATTTAAAAAATAATTAACAATTAAGTTCCTGCTCAAAAGTTAATTAACAATTACGCATCAAATGTTAATTAATAATTAGTTCAAATAAATCCATATTATACTCTTCTTTTTGTGCATTTTGCTACGTTTCTTGACTTTATATTATATTTCCAAAAGTCAGAGGGGGTGCAAGAGCACCCCCCTGCTTGTATAAATTTTTAAATTTATTCTCCAGTAAAATTATTTTTTCAATAAAGCCCCCGGAATTTTCTTTCATTAAAATATATTAAAACGTAAAATAGGTTTCTCTAAATAAATTATTCTGTTTCGAATCTTATTCGCAAAAGGAAAGGAAGCCATTCCGATCATAGTTTTATAGTATACCGTGTGACCATGTTGTCAGAAAAATATGTGCCCGGATGAAACTTTTACATGCTACTGGTAATTTGTGCAGTAGAATTTTATTTCTGCTTTTAGCCTTACCGATTCTTCAAATACAAAAAAGACTGCGTCTAACTCTAAAATTAACATTAACTATAGAATGGTGCCTAACCCAATAGCTTTTACATGGTCCACATTAAACCATTATGCATAAAAGCTATATTTCAAAATAATTTTTTTGTCCGTGAATCAACCGATTTATATATGTATGCCTTTACCATTTATAGTTGAAGTTTTAAAGAAAATGTCCAAACACCCATTATTAAAGTATGGACACAACATAATTTGATTATACAATATGTGTGAGTAGACGGTTTGAAATATTGATACATCTATTTTCAAAAAATAATATTGCGACCATTCTAAAAACATGCTATAATTTTTGTTTTTAAATGGAAGTATTAAAAACTTAGTTTTCTAGTTTTCTAAAAAAATATTCACTTTAGTTGATTAATAACTTAGTTGATTAAAATATTAATAGATTTTTCTGAAATTAATTACTTATACATTGTGCCCATTATACGAGGCACACTGATACAATATGCTTTATATATATTGTCTTTTTTTAAAGGATATAAGATATGTGGATCCAATTAAACATTATTTTACTCTACATTTATTGTTAATTATTTGAAATTAGTTCAAATAAAATTTCTAACCTACAATGCCCGAAATTACTTCAGACACGCTTTAACATATCTTCATCTGTCACTTGTTGGTATTGATTAAACTATGAAATGACATCGCATTTATGGTACAAATTGTAATACCAGCATCCCCATGAAACAAGCAAAATCAAAGTCAATATAGTATATTCGGTTTCGGGAAACATGCCATGGGAAATATGATAATTAATTTCGTATATGCTAAATATGTTTGAAAGATAGAAAATAAATAACAACGTAATATATCGACAACTTTGTTTTGTTCTCACATAAAATTAAAAAAAAAAAAAAAAAAAAAAAAAAAAAAAAATAGTTTTTATTAAAAAAGCATTTTAGTAATTTTTGACATCAATTCTTTGTGTTTTAAGGTTAAGATAAATTAATAGCATTAGCCTGGTAGTTGGTTATTTTTTATAGTACAATAACAGTTCTGTAACATGACAAATTCCTGTAAAAATGTAGCTAGTTTCTCCATGATTCAGAAATATTACGGATTTTGAGGCGTAGATATTTCATGTTAAATAATAAAATTATGCAAGTTCTTAACCTTATAAAGAATTCTATAACATCGAATGTAGAATGTTTTCAAGCAAATTCAAAGAATAATGTTCTATAAACAGATCTAATACTCTTAAGGGAGTAGTAAGTATTCTTTTTCAAAGATAAAATCTCCAACTGTAAAAAGAATCTTAAACTTAAGTATAAGGAAATAATTTATTTAAACAAATTCAAAAGTAAAATGAATATATTCCAAATTTATCTTTGGTATGCGTTTTGTGCTTTCTTAAATATCTTAACTTCTTGCATTTGTAAGTATATAAAATAATAGTTATAAATTTCATTTACTGACTGGCTGGTTTGTTTATTCTCATCAAATTTCCCACAGTAAAGTACTGAGCTAGAAACTCGGTATTCTGATAAAGATTATTATATTAGTCGGATACTAAATTCCTTTGAAATATAATAGAATTTAATATAGATATATATACTTTTACACGCACACACGTTTTTATCATTTTAGTTATGTTGCTTTAAAAAAAAAGCTTTTACTGTACTATTTTAAGTGGGCAAAAAAATATGTTAAAGCTCTTTTAAAATGTACTAAAACAATTAATTTCAAATTCTTAAAAGTTTATTATAAAGCTCATTTTCTCTAAACTAGTTACAGAACTCCAGCATTGTGAATAATAACTTTGATAAATGGTGTACTTATTAGTGCTGAAAATTTTGTTATTGCCTAATTTTAACGGCAAGTTTTGTTCGGTTCTAAATTTTATAATAAATTTGGAGAATACTTAAAAATTCTAAAGTTTGTGGGGAAAGCATTACTGTTATTTCCCTTTTATAAATTTTAAGACAATTGTTTTTAAATCAATTCTGTTCTGAATTTTTTAAATACAAAAGTAAGGCCCAAAAACATTTCTTAGTATTCAGTCAAACGTAATCAAGGTAGCTTAAAATGATTAAAATTAATTCAATGGTAAAACGAGTAATTAATAAATATTTAAAAAAAAAGAGTCCCTTTTTTTTAATAACTTGAATAAGTATACTTCATTCAAATTAAAACTTTCGCGACGAAAACAAACTGTAAAAAAAGGTTATCTCGAAGCAATATTTATTGGATTAAATCTGCTAATTAGTTTTTACTAATTAGCTTTTGAAAGACTTATAATCAAGAATTTTTTAGATTGAACAGGCTACTGTTCAAAATAAAAATGTATACCTCGTAAAGGGATAATGAAAGCATAGCTTTTTAGGGAATGTTAATGCTCTTAGGATAATAACTGTCAATCTTTGAAAAACATTATAATTACTAATACTGTTGTAATTACTAATACTGTTGTTATAATTAATTAAAAATTAAAGAATGCATTAGACTCATTATAACCAAACACAGCACATGCGGGGTCTTTTACAATGGAATCCCTAACATCGAAATGATAAAACCGCGAAACATTGAGAAACAAAAAGAAGACACAAGTAGAAGGTTAGATATGTGGCGGAACTACTCAAATTAAATCTGACGTCATCGTTTCTTTACCTGTTATAATTATTGAATTGTCACGCGTGCATACGGAATTTTAAATAAACCGGTTTTCAAAATTACTTATTGTATTAAAATGTGTTTATCGATTTAATTATACCTTAATGTTAAAACATATTATGATGATGATGATAATAATAATAATGAAAACAACAAAAATAATAATAATGAAAATAATAATAACAATAATAATGAAAATAATAATAATAATAATGAAAATAATAATATTAATAATGATACAAATAATAATAATGATGATGATGATAATAGTAATAGTTATAATAATATTAATAATAGTAATAATAATAATAATAATATTAATAATAATAATAATAATAATAATAATAATAATAATAATAATAATAATAATAATAATAATAATAATAATAATAATAATAATAATAATGATAATAATGATAATAATAATAATAATAATAATAATATTAATAATAATAGTAGTAGTAGTAGTATTAATAATGATGATAATGATTTTGTATCTTTTTTTTTTTAATTTTTTATGATGTTGATGATAAACTTACACATAAATTAATAATTATTATTATAATCGTGGTACACTTCTTTTTGCCATATCCTTTCCTTCTACTTCACGAATCAGTTACAGTTGCTTTTCTCAGCGACATTTCTTGAGAAGAAATCTCCTCTATTGAAAATAACTTTTCTTTATAAATTTTATGAACTGATAACGGGTAGAAACCTGCTTGATTGTACCATTTTTCTTAGGTAATTTATTAAAGTCGGAGTCTTTTATTCCAACAACATTCACACCAACCCACTTCGGGCATGTGCATTGCCACGGACGACATCAGGGTATCTTCAGGACTTCTCGCTTCAGCAACACCAGATCTTATACGTGTTTGTCAACAAAACAGCGAATACGTGAGAATACTACCAAACATTTATTTTTGAAACGTATTTGGTGGTGTGGTACGTGTTTGGTAGTTTTCTAAATTCAGTACTTTACAGTGTCATGTGCACTTTCATTTACCAAAATGTACACTCTCATTTGTAAAAACACCCTCTTTAATTCACAACAATATATACTGTAATTTGCAACAAACACTTTAGTTTACAACAATATTCACTTTAATTTACAACAATACGTAATTTATTTCCCAAGAATATACACTTTAATTTACAATAATAGACGATAATTTAAAACAGTATATACTTTAATTTGCAACAATATACACTTCAATGGACAATTCTCGCATTTTTTTAATTATTTTTTTATACAATTCTAAATGTTTCGATAAGGCTATAAACACAAAAATTTCTGCTCAATGCGCTTTTTCGTTTTTTAATTTGCAATCAAAGTTCACCTGTTAGACGTTGACGTGAAAATGATTCATTCGGCTCGAATTGAATGTGACTTCAAAATCTCTCAAACATCTTGGCTTGAAATGAAGCAGCGGAAACCAGTTTTGCAAGTTTCTCGCAAATCGCGCCAACCTGTGTGGGATATGGCAATGGTCTACCAAATCAATGCCAACAGTTTGGCAGAAACCTCATGATACCCATAGAAACGAGAGGCACTCTTAACGTCACAGATTTTGTTGAGTGTTTTGATCGGACTGGATTTGGCTTGGTTTGGGGGCATTTTCTTTTCTTAATATTTAAATAACTAATTTTGTAAAGAACTTTAATTTAAATATTTGGAATTAGAAAGAAATTCTTCATAAATATAAACTAATTTCACTCGTTTTGAAAAATGCGGGAACTGTCCATTGACCACAATATACACTCTAATTAAAACAATATCCTCTTAAATTTACAACAATATACACATTAATTTACAATAATATACACTTTAATTTACATTAATATACACATTAACTTACAACAATATACACAGCAATATACTCTTTAATTTACAGCAATATACAATTTAATTTCCAACAACAATATTCTTTTTGCACATATGCACATTGTACATGGCACATTGGTGTTCATAATTAAAGCTCTCTTGGGTAGATGAGTCAGGAGCCTTTAGTAATCAACAGAACTTCCTATAAAATTTTATACGCACTATTGAAATCATGGGGATAGGATATCTGGAGAAAAAACAAATTGTCGCCACCAGTTGGGAATATGGCACTTACAGAACACTTGCATGAACATGGGCGCCCCCAGGACTGTTCAAGGAGGTGCACTTGCACCCCCCTGGCTCTCTCTTGAAAATTTATATAATTTTAATAATTTAAAATTTATATATATATATATATATATATATATATATATATATATATATATATATATATATATATATATATATATATATATATATATATATATATATATATATATATATATATATATATATATGCCGATTATATACGTTATGTTACAATGAGGTTTTTTCTATTAATTTAGTATTTTGTTTCTCTCCTATGTCGTTTTTTATAGCTACTTGCGTGACGATTTTCTGGTGCTTGTTGTCTATAATTATTAGAGGCTGATGAGTAGAAGTATTTATTCCTTTTATTGGTATAATCATTTCCTGTGTAGTTCTCAAAATTCTAGGAAAATGTTTTGTTTTTTAAGTCATCAGATATACTATCTTGAAATCTATTTTACGAATTCAATTGAACATATTCCAATACTGCCTTCGTGTTTCATTTCGATTTATTTTTTATTTTTTATTATTATTATTATTATTATTATTATTATTATTTTATTATGTCCGAAACTTGAAAGAAATAAAATGTTACTCTTCTGTATTTTTGCATCTTCGAGTTCCTCTATTCTAAACACTGTCTCTTGAATGCCGTGAGATCTAGTTGGATGATAAAAAAAATCATTAAAAATATATATTTTAGTATTTTTACTATTTTGTATTTTTTTTTCTCTTTAACAGGGTTGCTCTTTCAAAAATATATGCCATATATTTTAATTATTCTCAAAGAGTATAATTTATAATGCATCATTACTAAATAACATTTATAAAAAAAATTAATGATTTAGTCTTGCACCCCCTTGCAAATATTCTTGGGGGCATCCATGTGCATGAAAATTAACTTTTAAGGTTGAACCTTTTTGGGAAAACTCTAACTGATTGTGTTAGTCAAAAAGAAAACAATTCAATTAAATTTCAAAATGCAATTGATGATCGTATCGAATTGACTCCCTCAACAAATGCATGTCAGCTTTAATGAATTCATTCATTTGAGCATTCATTCTTTTAAAACTTTTGGGGAACTTAGCGTCCTTCCCTTCATATAACCTTCTCACAATGACTAACACTTGATGACTACCTACTCTCCACAGCACCGAACAAAAATTACTTCAAAAACAATGCTTTGACATTAATAATTACTCAATATTTTTTTTTTTTCTTTTAAAATGGACAATTCCCACATTTTTTAAAAACGAGTGAAATTAGTTCATATTTATGAAGAATTTCTTTCTGATTCCAAATATTGAAATTAGTTATTTAAATATTAAGAAAAGAAAATGCCCCAAAACCGAGCCAAAACCAGTCCGATCACCGATCAAAACAATCAACAAAATTCGTGAAGTAAAGCTACCCTATCGTTTCTATGGTTATCGTGATGTTTCTGTCAAATAGTTGGCGTTGGAATAATTGGCGTTGGTAGACCATTGTCACATTCCGTACAGGTTGGCGTGATTTGCGAGAAACTTGCAAATCTGGTTTCCGCTGCTGCATTTCAAGCCAAGATGTTTGTGAAGCCGTGACGTCACATTCAATGCCAACGAAAGGAGTCGTTTACTCGCCAACAACTAACAAGGTAATTTTGATCACAAATTAAAAAAAGAAAAAGCGCATTGAGCTGAAATTTTTATGTTTATGGCCTTTTCGAAACATTTAGAGTTGAATAAATAAATAAAAAAATTATGCGGGAATTGTCCATTGTCAAATTTCTAGGTCAAGGATTTGTGAATAGTGGCTCTTTTCATGGATATTTGTGGCTTCTTTAAGTTTTAAGTAACTCAACCTAATAACATACATTTAAAACAATAAATGACAATAAATGTCTGCTTTGTTTCGATAAACTCATTATAAACTTACTACGTAATCTCAAACCCCATATATAAGAAAAACGCGACGAAATACAGAGAGATGAGGTGGACTGGTAACATTATTCTCAAATACCAACTTAACATCAGCGTCCACAGCACCCCCTAGCATCTTCTTAGTTGAAATTCAGAACTATCAGAATGCTTAATAAAAAGACGCCCTCCATACATCATAAGCGCAGTTACAACGAGTTTTGTAGACGTTCGTTGTTCTCTGGTCTTCGACTAAGGTATTAGATAACTCCTTTTCGCGATTGCGTCCGCAGTTAAAATGGCCTCAATCATTGTATTTGTTTTAACATACTAAAACAGGGCATCGACTTTGTCGGAAAGGAAGAAAAAAACTGAAGAGGAAAATCGTGAATATAAAAAAAAAAAAAAAATACTGAATTGTGTGAGTTCACACCAAACGAAAATTGACTGTCGACTTGTCTCATCTGCCATGAGTTTTATACCATAAAAATAGGAATTTTTATGAAGGTAAACAATTAAATATTAACTACAAAATATTCGTAATTAAAAGCTCATATTAGTGTTGCTTATATTTATTTTGTGGATCCCCAAAAATTTAGCGACTCTGAGTATTATATGTTTGGCTCTTAAAGCAAAAAAGTCTACCTATTCTTGTTCTAGGTGGTTGATGGAATTCAAACGAGATTTTAAACACTGATGTTTCCTCTTTGAATTATCCACAAAGTTCTATTGTATTGATATTGAACTGACAACGAGTTCCATGATACATTATGAAAAATGATCTGAAGGTTTACACAGGAGAGAGATTTGTATATTCTGGTAGATACAGCTAACAGCTAAATTGAATCAACTCTAATAAAATCATTAAATACAAATGATACCTCTTTATTTCTATATTTATTTAGCTTGTATTTTTAAATTTTAACGATATATTAACTTTTTTAACAGATTTAGACAATTCTATCCTACTCTAATATTAATAACGGCGTTTGGCCACTGTGTTCGTTATCTCTATATGTAGAAGTCAAAACCCTTCTGTACTCACTGACATATCGCTAATTCTTCCACTTCCCAACTTTTAGGTACTTGATCACCTTGGAAAGCTAAAAAATAAATTTTGAAAAAAAAAAAAAAAAATTCAGGTCCTGTATAAGATATTACAACGATTTTTTTTTTTTTTTTACTTTTATTTGAAGCTTATAGAATACAAAAATATTTAATTTTTTTCCAATTTCATTTTTTAACCACTATCCAGGAGGTGCCAAAGTTGAAACCTCAAAAAAAAAAAAAAAAAAAAAAAAAAAAAATGGTGTCCCACGGCGGACAGTTAATCTTAGGATTGGTAAATCTGAAACTAAAAAAAAAAAAACGAAAAAACGGAATCTTCAAAAGAAAGGTTTCTTGCATGACAATTTACCACAAATCGCCAAAAATAAAAACAAATTTGAAAAATGGCGCATGTTTGAAAAAATGGTTGAAAAAACACCCTTTTTTTTCACTAATCTTTGCTTTAAAAAATTTTTATAATTAATTTATTTGGCAAAATGTGGTAAATTGGCATACAAAACATCTCAATGAACAAAGCAAGACCAAAATCATTGAAATCAACTGAGTAGTTTCGGAGATTAAGTGTACTCCATTTGAAAGAAAGTAGCTTCGAGAAAAATGCGTTTAAAGTTTTTACTCTTTATTTTTTTCAAATAGTTTTTAAAGTATCAAGTTTTTTTACTTTCAATTTGTTAATCTGCTATCCCTGGACCGTAAAACCCTGGAAAGGATCGAGAAAACGCAAGAAAACAAAAAAAAAAATCGATTTTTTTTTTTTTTTTTTTTAAATTTTTTTTTTTTTAATTATAAGGTGGTCAAGTACAGTACCCCCCCAAAAAAAACAGAACGATGGCTATATCTTTTGTTCTAATTGTTGAAATAACAAACAAAAGGTACCATTGTAAATCGTGGAAGGTTTTTAATAATTGTATGTAGTTTTTTTTTATCGTGAGGGGTCATCTACATATTAACACAGAACCAAACTTTAAAAAGTTCAATAGCAACCTCATAATATTATTCCATATTTGGATTCAGCATTAAAAAAGAATGCGAAATACAAAAATTCGTAATTTTCTAATGAATGGTTTGTAATTTAAATGATAAAAAGAAAATGATAAATTAATGTTAAAAAAAAAAAGTTGGTTTTTTGGCCATAAATACTTAAATAATTAATATATTTCAGTAATTTTTTTTTCAAAAGGTAGTTTGTAAATGGCCAAACATAAATAGCAATCAGCTTTTGAATCAATTTCTTTTTTAATAATTAATTATTAATTAATAAAGCAATTAAAAAAAAATTTGAATAGAAACATATATTTTTTTTGCTTTCATTAGATTTACCATGGTCTAACCCCCCCCCCCCCCATAATTTTTTTCTTTCCATTTTGACTATTAGTTCTCGATTTTTTAGAGAAAATGTAAAAAACGCTCACTTTAAGGGACCGTATAGTAGACGAATTTTGAAAACTATCAAAGAATAATTCAAGGTAAACTAGAGGTGTGGAAAATCGCATAACGTTCAATTATCGTATAACCAATAGTTTAAAAACTAAGAAACACGCTTTAATAGGAAAGTGAACTAAAAAGTAGAAGATAATTTTAAATAAGTTTGAAATAAGAATAGAGTGATTAACAAGAAATATTTATTTTATGGTAAAAAAGCGTGGGGTGCTTGATGTCAATTTTTGTAAATATTTAATGACAGATATTGGTAAAAGTAGAGCCATTATGAAAATATCTTAAAAAGCACCCCACGCTTTTTTACTATAAAATAAATATTTCTTGCTAATCACTCTATTCTTATTTCAAACTTATTTAAAATTATCTTCAACTTTTTAGTTCACTTTTCTATTAAAGCGTGTTTCTTAGTTTTTTAATCTATTGATTATTTTCTACTTTTTAGTTTGATTTTCTATTAAAGCGTGTTTTTTAGTTTTCTAAATTATTAATTATTTTTTCTTTAAACTATAAATTTTTTTTTTTTAATTTGCTTTCTTAAATTCCATTTATTTAAAACAACATTTTTTAAGCAATTTCAATAAGTTATCCTTTAAAAATTTTACTGAATCATGTGACTTTTTCATTTTATAAATAATTTCAACGATCTAGTTACATTTGTGTTTATCGTGAAATATTTCTGTAAAATATTCATGCTTTGCTAAATACTGTTTACTAATGCCTACATTTAATATTTATTAATTTTCTAATTATCAGTAGTATTCGTTATATTTCTGCAATTACAGTTTTCGATATTTTATTTATTTCGTGTGAAGAATGCACATCTTTAATGTTGTAAATAAATTATGTTACTTTTGCATTTACTTGCTATTTTTGTATTAATCTTAAACATGACACTATAAATCCAAGTACTTTCTATGCAATTTTAGACTGATACTTGTATTTTTTAATCTTCATGAAACGCGCCACATTAACCGTTCGATTTCTCCCGCTGTGAAGAACCTTAAAAATACCTTTCGTTTTATGGAAATTCTCCCTGAAGATCGGTCAAAAAATCGTCGAAATATTTTCGCTCATAACTGACGTGTTTTTCAACATAATGCAACGAAATTTGGTATTTAGGGTAAATGATGTATTCTGAATCGAATGAAATGATAAAAAATAAGGGTTCGTATTGAAATTTTCGAAGATAGCGTTACTTTTACTTAGTATACGGTCCCTCAAGAAAAAAAAATTGCATCAGATATATAGAAAATCGCAAGCAAAACATTTTGGTGCAAACCGTAAGATTCTACGATAATTAGAACCGAAGATATAGCCATCGTTCTGGGTTTTTTTTGGGTACTGTACCTTAACGTTTGGTACAAATGTCAACCACATCATGTATATAAAAGTAGTAAGTTTAGCGCACGCATCCAAAAGAAAGAAAATCTAGCAACATTCCAAACAACCAAAAAACTAACCAAGTAAGCTAATCCATTTTGAATAAACTAATCTTAAAAGATCGAAACGTTTCAAACGAGGCATATCCCAATGTTCCACTTCAAATGTATTCATAAGCCCTTCTCTGAAATTTTGGAACAACCCACTTCTAGTAAAGCCCCAACTCTGACATTTACTAACAGTTACAAGGTCAATCATAGGAAAAATTAGGCTAACCCAATCTTAATAAGCCGACTTTCAGGGGTCGAAATTGGGTCAAACGTTCCAAATGTAGAATGCGTGAACAGCTTTTGAATGTTAAAATGAATATGGTATAAAATTTCATAGCTAAGTACTGGTATTCAACTTGTCTACTGTATAGAACTTTGGCACTATACGAAAAGAATTATTTTTCAACAATTATTTATTACTATATTCCTGCTATTCTCTTTCTAATTCCTACTATTTTTAAAATCTCTGAATGTTGCTACGGATGGTTGCACAGACAATATATTTTTTTGATAAAAATATTATGTGATTGATAACTTATTTCATAAAAATGGCGAAACGTAGAACTATCGGCGGTCATGTCAGAAAAGTAATGAAAGTCTTTATCAAGTCATTATCGATGTCTGAGTTGATGGCTTCAAAATTTTGACCGAAATAAAATTTTACTCGAAGTTTCAGCGATAAGAACTTCTGACAAGAGAAGGTCAATAATAGTCTTCAACCGTACGCTCCATATTTTATCCGATATTCAACCCCTTGTCATCTATCTACTTAGCTGAATAAGATGAATAGCGGTTTCATCTTCTGGGTTGTTTTGCAGCGATAGCTCAAGTGGAAATTTTTTGAAAACATGGCTTATTAACGCCAAGAATATTCTTTACGTGGCACATTGAGTTGTTTTGTAGTATAGTCACAATCTAAAGCATCAAACTTTTATGTTAAAAATTTCACATAATAATTTGAACTTTGAGATATGTTATCGGCTATCCTGGACCCATAGTTTTAATGCTTCATATTTTTGTTCACAAAATGAAGTATTGTTTTAAATTATTTTTCACCAAATATAATCATTGTAGTAAAAATCATTGGCATAATCAGAAGGTAAAAAAGCTAGTTATTTTATCGTTAGTTTTTTTAAGTTTTTATAACTAGCATTAAGAAAAAAAAACTTTTTATACTGTAAATAAATACGTTCAAATTTTGCTAATGATTTTTATTACTGATATTACACCTGGTAAAAAAATCTATGAATATTTTTAAGTAATATTAAGGCAGATATCGTAGCAAAAACTACAAAGCATTAGGTTTATGAAACAGAGACAGAATGATAATCCTTCTCATAAAATCATACGCGTATGTTGTTTTTTACTTTTAAAAAACAGTTTGCACTAAATAGATTTTGCTTCTACTAATTTAACTTATAATATTTTGCAATTAAATAAATAAAAAAAAAATTAAAAAATTAAAAAAAATCACTTTCTAAACATGCTATTTGTCGAGAAGAAACCCTTCACGTTTAAAATCAGGTTAAATTGGCAATGTTTTGATCTTAGAGATTGCAACTACGTGTTTTTTAAATTAATGTTTATAAAATGTTCTTCCCCATTAAGTTATATAAGTTCATTTAGCTTCAATATAAAGTAGTTCTCGAAAGTGTCCATGCATTCAATGTGAAATGAAATTGAGTTTGGTAGGTAAACTGTGAAACTGGAATAAAACAGAAAAAAGTTATTAAAAAATAATGGCACTTATGAATTTGAAAACATGTTCAAGGTGTCGCAAAAAAGACTAACATATTTGAAAGGAGGGGGGGGGGAAGAAAAAAAAAAGATAATAGAAGTGTATCATTTACTGCCTTCTAGTTAGGCAACTACAGGATTTTATACGACAATTTTCAAAAATAGTAACAAAATTCTCCAACAGATTGCACTTTATAATGAAAAATAAGTTTTTTTAAATACAATCAGAAAATATTGCAAACACTAAAAAATTATGTTTTTTAAATTGCACCAGGTTATTTCTAGATATGGCGGTTATTGTAAAAACATCTCGCTTTTTTCCAAATTGACGCGACAAAATTCTTTAGTTTTTCCAAGGAGAATGTAGCATACAATACATTCTTATTGTGGAGTACATTTCTAAATTTTTTTATTCATTTTTCAAATGTATCAGTCTTTTTTGTGACATTCTGTAAGTTTTAGCGTTTTAAAAATGATTAAAATTGTGAAATAAAAACAAGATTATGTAATTTATTATTTAGAAACTCTAATGTCATCTTAAGTAAATTCAATTTTTTTTTTATCAAAGGTTAACTATTTTTGTTATGTACCTGCAATTTTAACGACCCATTTTTATAATTATACATATTTAGTTTCAACAGTTCACTAAAGATTAAATAAAGCATACATTCAAATTTTTTTGTAACTTTAATGTAATGTATTCAGCCATTTCAATTTAAAAAATATGTTTAGTATTATTTGCATAACCCGTTACGTTGCTGATCCAAATAAAAACACTTATCAAAACACATTTTAAGGTTTTTATTCCAACTAAATAGCACAGAATTTGAATAAGTCTCATATGCTTTCTTTAACGTGCAAAGACATTTTTTTCTGCCCTACTAATATAACTCGTCTTGACACATAAATTGTAATATGGACAGCTTTATGAGCAGTCAAGAAAAAATTGGTGAAAATTTATAGACTGGTGTTCACCTCATCTCAATAATAACCTCGATACTGAGCAGTCTGACATGTTATTGATAATCTTGAAGATTTTATCGCTTTCCAAACTCTGGGAAATCTCTTAGTTACTATTAAGTGTCAAAAGCTGCTTTTCTAATTTAATAAAATACATGCGTCTTATCATAATATACTGAACGATAACATTAAGCTAAAACATTGATATTTCCAAGAGACCATTATTTTTACGCAATCATATTTTCTCTGAAAACAATATTGTGTGTCTTTTTAATTTAAGATTTTGTTTAAGCAAATAATTACTTAAAATAATATTTTTTCACTATACTAAGCACCAAGAATTTGTGGGATTCGTCATCTAACTATTAAATTATATATGAACATAGTCGAATCATGTACCTTCCTCTTTTACATTGCTACTGCATTTAAAGTAAAAGAATTGCGATAATGGCAAAAAGAAAATATATATATATATATATATATATATATATATATATATATATATATATATATATATATATATATATATGTAAACATTTGTTACTAGTTAGTTGTAAGAGGCCTAGGCGCTCTTTCAAAAAGGATGAATATAGCAAAAACTTTAAATATGTGTACACAAAATATCCATTTAAAATTCAATTTTTCTTTTAATGTTATGGAAAAAAAATTATTTCTGGTATAAATGATAATAAATATTGACAAAAAATGTTTTTTAATGAAGAACCTATTGAAATACTACATTGCACATGAATTCAACCGGAAATCGAGTGCATTATTTGGATCTTCACTGACATCAAAATCGCGCTTTAATAGATATTTGAGAGTTACCATCCATCAAATGGGTTATCTTCCTATTCATTAACATAACGTCGATTCTGTTACCAGCATGTGCTTGGTGTTTGGATCTAATTTTAAATAATAAAAACATCACTGACAGCAAAATGTGCGGCAAAGTAGGTTTCAAAATTTATTAAAAATTTATTTATTAAAAATGAACGTGACTTTATACATTCAAGTCGAATTATCTTTTATTTATTCCGATTAAAACAATTGTGGCAGCGGAAAAGAGTATCAACAATTATCAGTTTAAATTGTTTCACTTACAGCGTTACTGTGCAACGCAACTATGAATTGACTGGACCACACCCCCTAATGAATTTATGCATTCATGTGCAATTATCTTTTCTTTATTCTGATTATGACAATTTTAGAACTAGGAAAGAGTTTCAACAATGATCGGTCAAAATTTAATTTAAAACGTCACAGAATGAGACAGTGAGTGAGTGGATCAGTGATCAAAGTAACCCTTACAGAGATTTTTATTATACACGTTTTACTATATTAACCGTTTGCCTGACTAGACCGCAAACTTGCACACAATTAGTTTTAAGATACAAAGCGTTTAGTTAAAATTCCTATTAAACATAGAATATTTTACAGAAATTTATTATTTTAAATGTTTCTCGCTTGCAGCATGCAATGTATCAATCATATATCATACAATGTATTCACGAATAACTAAAAGATACGTATTTTCCACCTAGGAAAAAAATAAATGCAACACAAAGTTACGGGGACAATAGCAAGATGATAATCTGAAAAGAAAAGCAACTAAGCCGATTACGACCTAATGGCGATATCTAGTAGAAGAAGTCTCACTTTGTCAGCAATCCAGTATTAACTTCTCAAAGTATAAGAGACAAAAACCTAGTGGAGAGTCTGTGTGTGTATCTGGGGTCAGCATAACTCCGAACAGACTGACCTACGATGTTCAAATTTTGTGTATAGGTTAGTTGTGGCATTGGACCACCTTTCATTAAGGTTTTGGTCCAAATAACGCATGTGCATAGCTGCTATTGAAAAATTTAGGTTTTCAGCAATTGCCAAAAAATGGTTCAAAGGATTCTGATCAAAAGCGCTATGGTAACGCCTGTAAAGGTGTTCTAAATCTCCCCCCCCCCCCTTCTCCGAAATTTCCGTAGAAATGTGGCAGTTGAAAAACGAATGTCTTCAACACAGAATTCTCTTCCCTTGAACATCGCTCATCAACGATCGTGTTTCTCTTCTCCTCTGTTTCACTTACAAGAAAGGCAAAAGTAAGAGTTATCGAAAATTATATCACCCAAATCGCCATTTTGGCGGTGTTTTTTTAAACGCCCATATAGTAATTTTTTAATCCATTGACAGATAGTCCGAGAAGCAACTGCAATTTTTGGACCCCATCGAACATAATTCTGAATTTTTTTTTATAGAAATTGGAGAAAAGTGAGTAGGTTGCGAATCCACTGGTCTGCCGTGGCTGATCAAAAATCGACTTGGAATGAGTTGAATTAAAATCCGATTGCCAAATATGTCATAATTTGCCAAAAGAGGACAAACTTTTTCGTCTGGCAACCCACTGCATTTTAATTTTCAATTAGAAAAAACGCAAACAATTTCTGATCTCTGGTTCGAAAAACTTGTATCTTTTAAAAGTAAGTCAAATTGGTGACATCAGTTATGTCATCAGTGACGTAATGTTTATTGCCAATTTGGCTCATTTGTGAAAGATGCAAGTTAGCCTTAACCACACATCCGAATCGTCTGCAACCTTCTTAATTGAAAATTAAAGAGTGAGGGTTACCAAATAAAAAAAAATGCTCATTATTTGGCAAGTTATGGCGCATTTGGCAATTGGATATAGTTCAACTTATTAAAAGTCGATTTTTGACCAGTTTTGGCCATTTTTGCCACGGCAGACTAGTGGAATCGTAATCTACTAACTTTTCTCCAATTTCTATAAAAAAAACTCAGAATGATGTTCGATGAGGCCCAAAAATTGCAGTCGCCTCTCAGTCAAATACTGGTGTGAAAATCCCGAAGCATTGATCAGATTTTTTCAGTCACTACTAGTTTTTCAATTAGATTACTTGAATACATGAATTTCATATCAGAGATATCAATATTATGAATATAAATATAATACAAAGTACGAAGTTTATAGTGAAAATTTATTTAAATTAATTTAGTAACCATTAAATTAAAGTTTCATTAAATGCATCCAAGAAAAAATATAGATAAACTATAACTTCAGGAGTTGGCAAACGAAACCGGACCTGCCCCTAAAACTAATTTCTTAAAGAAAGGTCGAAATAAACCTTGTTCTTCATATTATATTACATTCTCAATACAGCTGTTTTGAGGGGGTTAGAGCTGCTTTGGATTGAAAATATTTCAAGGGTAAAAATAAAATAAAATTGAGGAAACCAAAATACAATTAAAAAAAATTGGCGCTAAGCGGACAGAGCTGGTTTTATTCATTGATTCCTCTTTAATACTGAATATGAAATATCCGAATATTAGTGTTTGCCTTTCATCATATAACCATATTTAATATGAGGTCAATTTAAAAACTTTTGTGGTAACATTATCTTTCTTTTTTGTAGCTGTTTTCGATAGATGTTTATTTCCCAATGCATTCAGAAAACGTGTCACAAAGCATCTCACTAGCATTTTGTACATATCTGATTTTGAGTTTCTATGAAGGCAGTCTGCTAAGGTGCTGCAGTATTGCCTTCACTTATTAATCGTATAACCACAGCAATAGTGGGATAAAATGTGCCATTAACACGAATTGAAAAGTATTGGCACATCAGAATATACTTGAATGTGTCTGTCATTAAAGTACAAATTTCCAGTGTTGGAAACTCTAGTGGAATTGAGCTAAATATAGTAATACAGTTTTTGGCATCCCAATACAAAAAAAAAAAAAAAAAAAAAAAAAACCTTCTTGTCACCAAACAAAGCTTTTTTCAAGGTAGTATCTTGTTCCCACCTTTCCTCAGGTCATTTGACGTCCGCTAATGCTCATAGTGGACGTCAATTCTTCAGTTAAGAGTAATTAACTCTATTTCTTCAGTTAAGAGTCAACATCGTTCTGCACATTCCACCTTACATCGAGCTTAAAAATAATTCCATTAGAAAGAATTTTAGACAAGCAGTTTTCTTTCAATCAAACTGTATCATTTGTGAAAGAACAATACAATTGCATCCATAAAAAAAATGGAAGTTTAGTCTTTCCCTGCTTCATTTACTTGACATTCATCGTTATCGTTTCCTTACAATATCTGCAAAAGACTTTAAAAAAAAAATATTTTACCAAGTCTAGCCGTGGTTATAAATCTAATTAACAAAACTAGAAGATAAAATTACCACTCGATTTTATTTTTATTAATATTTAAAAAGTTCCGTTCTTCTAGCGACTTCTGTTATACAATTCGAAATGCTGAAATTTAGATTTTCATGTGAGTTTAACCATTTAAAAATAAAGTAATATTGAAAATTAGAAAACTTTTTATTTCCAATTCCTCAGAATTTTTCAAAAACCATTTTTTACCTCAAGACAATTCCATCCTTTGCCATATTCATTATAACTGTGAAATAAAAATTGTGTCGAAATTGAAATTTCCTTTAAGGTATCCAACTACATTCGGGGCAATTCTTTAAAAAACCCTTATTAATGAACATTTTTATAGCATTAAAATGTGCATTACGTGATAAAAACATGAAATTAACAAAAATATTAGCTTTTTAATTTTATTTTCCTAAAAAAAGGAAATTGTTAGTCGAAATTGACCAATAGTTTGTCAAAACGGCTAATGTCGTAAAAAAAAAGTTTTAAAATAGATTTTGTTTAACTTTTTACTAGATGATTCTATGATATTCAAGAGTATAATAAATTAAAATCTAAGTTATATATTTACAAAAATAAAAAATATATAGGTTGTTATATAAAATTACATATACATTTCAATATTTTTGCAACATATTATTATGTATATATAACAATAACTTTTCGAAAAAAATAGGTACAATCTAATCTATAGTCCATTATAATCAACATAGTATAACTAACAACTGTACAAAAAATTATAACTCTATCTTAAATACATTTTGAGATTGAAAGAAAAAAAAAAGCCCGTATTGCAGTAATAGCGAAAAATCTATTCTTTAGAAAATACGATTTTGAAATCTCTCTGCATTGATTTTCTTATTAAAAAAGTTTTTGAACGACTGTATAAGTGCGAACGACTGAGCGATTGAACTTCTATTTAAAGTACAAGTAAAACACAAACTGATTTGAAAAAATAATTGTTTAATTCATATGAAACAAAATAAAAAAATTGAAATTTTCATTGATTTTGCCAGTTTGCCGACACCTTAAGTAATTTTGTGCATCTGAGCTTCACTCTTATAGAAATTCCTGATAAAAAAAACTCCACTACTGTTGTTACTTTTATTATAACTGTGAAAAAATTATTTGGAGCTTAAAGCATTCCTCTGAGAAGAAAATTCGTAACAATAAAATGCAATTTCCATATCACTTGAACAGAAATAAATAAAAAGATGCACACGAATTTAATTAATCTTAATTTATTCAACAAATCTAATTTCCTTATCACGGGAACAGAAAAATGCGAAAAGATGCAACGTTACAGAATGAGTGAGTCAGCCAGTCAGTCAGTGATGGCGTAAAGTAATATATTAATATAATTCTTTGTGGTAAAAAAAAAAAAAAAAAAAAAAACCTAAACTTTTATCCACAAGATAAAAAAAAAATATTTCTTTATCCCATTGTATATTTAGCACAGAGAAAATGCTGAAGAACTTTCATAAAAAAAATTTAAAAAAAACTCAAATTGTTTGCACTTCTCAATTTCGAAATTTACATGATTTTCCAATCTACTTCAGCGTTATCAAAGATCGTGGTGATTAGTTTTCACAATGGACATTTCCCGCCTTTTTTTAAAAAAACGAGTGAAATTAGTTTATATTTATGAAGAATTTCTATCTCATTCCAAATATTCAAACAAAAGTTCTTTAAAAAAATAAGTTACTTAAATATTAAAAAAAGAAAATGCCCGAAAACCTAGTCCAATGGCTTTTCGATTAAAACGCTACTTTATAACTGTGACATCAAAACTTCCTTTCATTTCTATGGTTATCGTGAAATTTCTGCCAAATAGTTGGTGCGAGTATTTTAAACAATTGCCATATCCCGTTCCGGTTAGCGCGATTTGATTCAAACCAAGTTCGGAACAGGTGACGTCACATGAGCTACGAGCTGAACGAGTCGTTTTCCCCGCCTAAATAAATCAGCTATTTTAGGTTGAAATTTTTTTTTTTTTTTTTTTTTTTTTTTTTTTAAAAAAAGCGCAGTGAGTAGAAATTTTTGTGTTTATGGCCTTCTCAAAATATTTAGAATCGAATACAAAAAAAAAAAAAAATTAAAAAAATGCGGGAACTGTCCATTAGGAATGGTCATCATCCATCACCATCTTATGATTATGTTCATTTATACAGACACACAAAAGCTTTATGTGTTAAGTGTTGTGTTTGAAATCTGAAAAATTTTCGTTCTTAGGTTTCGCATACTAATGTGCTAACAAATTCTAACGACAAACTGGAGAAATATCTGCCGTTGAAAGATGGGTGGCAAAATACATTTATTACTTAAATTAAACATGGATGTATTCTATTGGGTATTTATTATGGCAAAATCATCTTGGATTTTCATCGGTTAGTTCCTGTACTTTTTATTCGATTCAGACATTTAATTACGAAAAGGACAGATTATTTTATTTTATTTGAATTCTGAAATAAAATTTTTAAATTCCCAAAACGTGTAAAAATAAAAATGACGTCACGTGTTCATGTAAACAAGATTCAGTCAGTCCAAATTTGTCTTTTCAAATTAATAGTTGGCAACAGAAAAGAGTTTCGACGATTATTGGATTAAAACTTTATAAATTGAGATAATTGGGTAGTAACTAAATCCTAACTTTGAAAGGAGAAAATATTTCATTCTGAAAGAGTGGGCGCTGAATTAAGAATTCCAAATGGAATGCATTGTATAAATTTCGCGAGATCAGAGCTTACTATTCGGAATTGTATAATGATACCAAGACATAAAAGCAGACACATATAGATAGAACCAAACTTTTTTTATGCTTTAAATTTTGTAGATTGACTATTCACTCGAAAAATTACTCAAATTTGGTAGACATGATTCTGTTTTGTAAAGACTTAGTTTTCAAAGGGAAATTCCGAAAATAAAATAAAGACATCGGTTCCATAGATATAATTTTAATAAATTTATTTATACGCTACGATCACTTTCTACAGAGTGTATAAAAACAAATCGAAAGCTAAGAAAAGAAGAATATATATATATATATTTTATTAATTTAATTTCACTAAACCTTTTGTTAAATTCCATCTCAATTAGCAATGGACAATTCCCGCATTTTTTTTTTTATTATTATTATTATTCATTCAATTCTAAATGTTTCGAAAAGGCCATAAACATAAAAATTTCTGCTCAATGCGCTTTTTCTCTTTTTTAATTTGCTATCAAAATTACCTTGTTAGAGGTTGGCGTGAAAACGGCTCATTTCGTTGGCATTGAACGTGACGTAAAGAGATCTCAAACATCTTGGCTTGAAATGCAGCAGAGGAAACCAGATTTGCAAGTTTCTCTCAAATCACGCAATAACCTGTACGGAATGTGGCAATGGCCATCTCCAACTTTTTTAACGATAACTATTTGGCAGAAACCTCACGATAACCATCGAAACGCAGGGATCTCTTTACTTCACGAATATTGTTGACTGTTTTGATCAGACTGGTTTTGGCTGGGTTTTGGGGCATTTTCTTTTCTTAATATTTAAATAACTAATTTTTTTAAGGAAGTTTTGTTTAAATATTTGGAATCAGAAAAAAATTCTTCATAACTATGTACTAATTTCACTCGTTTTTAAAAAATGCGGGAATTGTCTATTCTTGCAAAATGTATTCATCAGGTAGATCACCCGCTTACGTCCACTTTAGCTCTACATACAGGGCAAGTAGAAGATCTCTGCATGAAACAAGTCAAAATTGAAATCCTCCATAAAGATTTATTTTTAATTACAATTTCTTTATATAAAATTATGGTTAAAAATTCAAAACGTAAAAAGGGAACATGGTAGGACGAAAAAACAGCTCGGGAACTAAAAATTATAGAATAAAGTTAAATACATTACATTTTCAAAAAATTTATGTATATTATCAATTTATTGATTTTTTCAATCAAATTCGTCGAATTTTTCAATTATAGCAAAATGTTTTTTAAATTAATCTGGATACATTTTTTAAATGTGTAAGTACATTTTACTGAAAAATATCATATTAAATTGGCACCCACTGTTATGAACAATATTTTTTCTGGAAGAACATTTATTCTCTTTTTAACTGTTTCAGTATTACCGAGGCCGTGCTCGAAAAACCAAGTATCTTGCTAGATGCTCAGTTTCACGAGCTGAGTATTATAGTTGTATCAGGCCCGAAACAACCAGATCGTGACATCACAGCGCAAACCCATCACAAATCACTACTTGGGTTAGATTGTAAACGAAGATGGATTAAGAAGCATCTAAGTTGGAATATTTACAATGCCTAACTACGTTATCTATTCTAAATTAAAGTATAGGAATAAATTTGAAATTCTTATAATTTTAGGGAATAAATTAAAAAAATTAATTTGTTCAAAATTAATTTATTTAAAAGCTTGTTGTTTCAAAACTGATTGATGGTAAAAACTAAAATACAAAAACATTATTATTTAAATAATCTTGTACTTCAATAAATAATCTCTTATTTAAAACCAGAAATTCCTTTATGAAGAAATTGAACATTTACCCACAAATTCTTCCCTTTAAGAGACTAATTATATAAAAATATCTTTAATAGTTAAGAAACTTCTCTTATCTAGATTTAAAGCAAAACATAGTTTATATAATTTAGTAACAAGTAGGTTAATTAAAATATATATATATATATATATATATATATATATATATATATATATATATATATATATATATATATATATATATATATATATATATATATATAATCATTCAAAAAGAGTGGCAAGTTTTCTTTTCATACTTTGAGATTTCACTTTGTCATTATGAATTTTGACATAATTTTTTAAATGTATGTTAATGCTAAACTTGAAGTTTTCCAAAATAATTGTATTAGAAGAATCCTTAAAATATTTTGGCCTGTTAAAATTATTAGCGAAGCAATTTTAGAAAGGTAAGACATTACTTCAATCAAAGAAGAAATCGATAAGAGAAGGTGGCGATGGACGTGTCAGGTATTAAAAATGCCAAAAGAGATTCTAACACGCGTTTCTCTCTCCTGGGCAAAAGGAAAAGAGGAAGAGGACAACTTGGCAAAGTCAAATGCAATCAGACCTAAAAAAGGGTCGCTTAAATGGTCTAGAGGAAGCAAGATCCCTGATAAAAGATCGGAAGGTATGGAGAGGTAGGCTGGAAACCTTAACAGTGTGAAGAGCCGAATTAAGTAAATAAGTAATGCTCACTGACAAATAAGATTCTATTCAAATTTTCGCCTTCGTTCTACAATCACATTGTAGATCAGGAATGTCAAGAAGAAGATCCATCTTTTTCAAAACTAGTTCCTTCAAAAGTTGTTTCTAATTTTTGAATTTAAAAAATTTTTCTTCATGTTTAACTCCGATAACTTTTTTAAATTTCTAGAAAATATGAATAAAAACTAACCAGTATTCTTCAACGTTTCTAATGCTTTTAGAATATGCGAATACAAATCCTCATGCGTTTTTTTTTTTTTTTTTCTTATAGAAAAATTTGTTATTTAGTATTCGGTAATTACTATCATTATACATACATTCAAAATTTATAGTACAGAATCACACCTTATTCTACAAGCCAACATTTAAGTGGAGTGATGGCTTAAACTTGTGATCCTCAGGACAAATATAAATTTTAACTCTAGCTGCTTGACAAACACTGCCATACAATATCAATAATCAGTACTGGTTTTTTTTTAAGATTCAACGAAGCATTTAATCAGACGTTGCTTCAACGGTAACGAAGATAAGTATCCATAGAAAGATCTCAAAACAATCCTTGGTACAGGTGTAGTATAGGACATTTCTTTGGCGCAATTTTATTTGGCTTTTTTTCTTTTTCCAGATAAATGTTGTTTCTAGCGACGGATTTTATTTTAAGTTATATTTTAATTCAGTTAATTATTTATATTTTAATCTTCTTTCAGTTACTGTGTTTTTAATTTTGGCAAATTTTCTAAACGCCAAAAGTCGAAAAAAAAAAGTTCTAAATGTCATATACCACATTTGTTTTCAATCCTTACAAAAATACACTTACATTACGAATGTCATGAACAATAACTAGAAAATTCCCCCAAAACTTGGTTAGATTCCTCAGTTCAAATATTGAAAATCATTAATAAATTGCTACCTAATAAAATCTGACAGGAAAACACCTTAGGCTTAATATATACATATTTAATGCAGTATACGTTAAAGATTTTAAAGACCATTTTTTAGAAATGGCTTTTGAAATAGAATGCAACCGAATCTCATTTGGTGCGTTATACTTTTATACTATTAACATTTTGAAAAAAATTTACTCACCGAAAATATAATAAATAATATTTAATATCCATAAGAAAAAAGTGAACCATTTACAAGGGCAAACAAAATCAACAGAACAACAACTCAAAATTTCATAGCTTTTTGATGTGACGTCAAATTCGTTTAAAAATTCAGGATTATGGCCTTGTAGACTGAGCATCTAGCAAGACACTTGGTTTTTCGCGCACGGCCTCGGTATTACTGGTAAAAAAAAAATTATGGATTCATCGTTAGCTCGTAAATTAAATTTTGTCGCATTTTAATGTTGATATGTATAAAGGAAAGTTGCCTATATTCAACCACACCCTAAATTGTATCACTTCTAACTTTCAATTATGCACTTGTGTCCTCTGTTCATGTTCACGTTATCTTACAGTCGCCATTAAATAATCATTAGAACGGAAGGTTGGCCACACAAACAATATATGAAGTAAAAGTTTGAAAGCTTTTGTAACTTTTCTTGAATCTGTTGTGTACCACCCGATTTTTCATAAATCTCTTGTATGAAAAATCGGGAAACCCGTTTTATTCAAAGTTACCAATAAGAATGAAATCAATAAATCTACTATACCTTACAATTAAATAATTAAAATTACTTTAGTTTTTTTGAATAAATATTATTTTAATGATTCTATATGTTAAAAATTCAATGAGCTATTTCGAAAACCCATGTCGTATATGCATATACTTATTAGAATATACAATATTGTAGGAAAACAATTTAGGCAATTGATTCCACAATTTGTATCACTTGCAGACCTTTACAAAAACTACTATATTTATGTTTTAGTGTCAATTTTAAATGCTGAAAACAGCTGATAACTATATCCCAAATTGTGGGTCGGGACTCATTGGAGGGGTACGAGTCCTTCATACAAGCCTTATAGGAAATATATTTTGTAAAATTGCATTAAATGTTAAATGATTTTTTCTCTACAAAAGTTCCATTTTAGGGAAGGAAAAAAAAAAAAAAAAAAAAAAAAACAGTCAGAAAGAATTTGGTAAGAAAAATATGGCTCGCTAAAGAATCGGTTTCTAAGAAGTGGGTCGCAATGTTAAAAGTTAGGACACAAACTAAATTTGTGAACACACATTTAAATCTGGGAATCACAAAAGTTAAAATGTGAAAACTGCTAAATTATAGACAACTTTCTCTTAAAATTCGGTGCCTACGTGAGCCAATCAAAAAGGTTTAGATAAATTTATTTCCAGTTGTACTGAGATAAATAAGGCATGTACATGGCTACTTCATTTATCAAAAATGATTTTGTCAGTTGAGGCTGTAGGAGGAGATAGCTTAGTAACTTATGTTTTTGTTACTAAATTCATGAATAGGTTTGATGAGCTGCAGGTAAACTTTTCACAAATAATTCATAGAAAACAATATTTTTTATACATACAAATTTACATATATCAATATTTTTTAAGCAAAGCTCTTTTTAAATCAACACTCAACAACTCATATAACTTTAAAAAAAAAATTGTAAGCATGTAATAAATCTTGGCTCTGACATGATTCAAAGACATTTTTTGTGCAGAGCTACAAAACACTTCGATATAAAGTGATAATAAAGTTAATATTCATTGAGGGGACTCAGAGGCCCAGAATACGAGAGCCCAAACATCACCCCGGATACGTTTTTATGTTATTTCAGAGCATTGGTTCTGCAGGCTCCAACCTCCTAAATACACATTTCTTTCACGGAATTGTATTAACATATAAGTTTCACAATATTAAAAAAATATTTGTTTAAGCTACAACCATTTTTAAGAAGAAAAAAACCTTAATTCTTTATTTCTTATTATTTTGTTCATTTTATACAAACATAATCCTTTAAATCCAAAATAAGATAAAAGCTATATTTATGCTTGGTGTTCTTTGGAAATTTCTTGCTGTGTTAAACTAATTAATTTTGGAAGAAAAATCTTAAAATTTGAAAAGGGATTTTTTTTTTTTTTTTTTTTTTTTTTTTGGTAAATTTCAGAAAATTACATAAATGATGCTCTTTTTCAGAATAAGTATAAACTTAATTTACTTCATTTTATAATTATATATCATTCTATATAAAAATTCTGTACTAGAATTCTAATGGATTCCTGATTTAAAGACCATTTCATTTGTTTCTTTTAGCAACAATGTCGTTTTCTGTTAAGTATTACATTATTTAGATGCAACAGCACAAAGTAGTTTAACTTTCAATCGGCTATTTGCTATTCATTTAAATACTTCAAGAGTTTGGATTTCTGGAGTATAAAAATCTCCTCATTCTGCATTTCCGAGGAATTAATGTAATTTCCTAACTAAATTAAACCTCTTTGCTGGTTTACCAATAGTACTCCTTTACTCCACTACTGCGCTCAATAATTTGATTATCTTCTAATTTAAAGCATTTGAGAAATTCTACAGTTACTTTCAAACAAAATTCGCGAATCTATCATCACTGTCAAAAAAAAAAAATTCTGAACGGGGGTTTTGTGGGAAAATGCCTCGATGATTAGAATGGCAACAATTGCTACAAAACGGAAATATATTACCCATAATTGGACGTAAAGTTATTTATTTCACTTTTTTAAGTTACAAGAATATAAAACATTTCTATTTTGAAATGTCGAATCAGTTAGCAAAATAAATTAATTTTCTTACGGCACTCATTTTAAGGACCCGCAATTTCGAGCCACATTTTTTATTGAAAGCCCAAGTTGTTTAACTTTAAATTCACTATACATGGAGGTGATAGTGGGCTGATATAAAAAAATGGAGTCCAGATTTATTGCATTTTTAAAATGGGTTATTTAATGAAGAAGCGCCGGATTTTTTTGGGTGGGGGTCTCATCTTTGGTTCTACCTATCTACAAGTAATACGACACACGTACGTCATACTATTACAACTACAAAAATAACTAGAGGTGAGGAACATCGCACAACTTTCAATTACACTATAATACTGGTCACTGCATTTAAATTTGTAGAGGAATAGTGTTGTTACCATTTTCATTCATATGGAAAAATGCACAGTTTGAGGATATTTTTGGCGATGATTCTTACGTGGGCAAAAAAAATTCGCCAAAGTGGCATCTTTGAAGAATTCGTTTTCAATAATTCTTAGATTATTCTTTCTTGTAAATGAAACAGCGAAGAGGAGAAAAACAGTCAACTCTGTGCTAAAGATACTCGTTTTTCAACTTTTTACATCTTTATAGCATTTTTACGGAAATTTTCGAGGTAGAACACCTTTCGAGGCATTACCACCATTAAGATATTAACAAAATCGTTAGAGTCTTTTTTCAGGCCTGAAAAACCTGATTTTTTCAATGGCAGATATCTTATGCTCTTGGAAGAAAGAGGTAATGACCTGTCCCATGACCACCTCTAACCTTTACACGAAATTTGAACATCGTATGTCAATTCGTTCGGGAGTTATTCTGACTACGTATTGACAGACATTTTTTTCTGTACCACTTTTTTGAAGTAAGAATGTTCCAAAACGTGGAAGGAAAAAAAAATTTATCGAAAACAATACTTTTATTACACTATGTTAACGTATGGGTGATTGAAAATAAAGAAGACTCAGTCAAAATATTTCAGATTTATTCTCTCCTAGGGCAAAGTAACAAAAGAAAAAACATAAAATTCTGAATCGGTGGAGGTCAACCCTTGCCTGATTTTTACGAGCAAATCCACTTAATAGAAATGGAGTTAGTTAAAATTTTCCTTATAACTGTTGAAATTTCCTCTGCACTAAATTTGCAACAATGAAATAAATATCTAACAAGTCCAAGTAAAAAATTTATCAAAATAAAATGGGTTTAAAATGGATCCCTGGGCACTCACAAGGGTATGACTTTAAAACTTTAAAATGCTTCAAAAACAATTCAAGCTATAATATTCAATATCAAAATCAGTTTATTAATATTTGAGTTATGTCTCGCTAAAGAAAACGGAAGCAAAAAAAAAAATTCAAAATGTATGAAAAGGTAAAATAATAATAATAATAATAATAATAATAATAATAATAATAATAATAATAATAATAATAATAATAATAATAATAATAATAATAATAATAATAATAATAACAACAACAATCCCCCAACATGGTATTGAAATTCCATTATATCCGTATTTTTTAAAACTGTATTTACCATTCTTGCTGATTAAATAAATTATAAACATAAATGCTCCCTTAACCACGGATCAACGCAAAGTGCATGAAAATCATGAAAGCATGGTAGAACACGAAGATTATCTCCGTTTACATAGTTCTGATGACAAACTTGACAATATCTATCTTTATTCGGCAACGTAAGTAGTGTGCGGTCAAAATGAACAGTGTGGGAAGACGTTCGATTTAGGATGAACGTAATCCCCTGTCAATTTAAAAAAAAAAAAAAATATTTATCTTTCATGGCTTTTGTATGAGAAAAAAAAATTATTCTGACTAAACAAGTAAACTAAGTTAATTTAGTATGGAAATATATCATTTGAAGGCCTAACCAGATTTCGGACAAAACTAGCTTATAATGAACCAGTTTGGACTAGGTCTAATTAGTTCATCCTAATCGCGTTCTAATTCAGTTGAGAATTGTACTGAAAGATCAGTTCTAAATTGTACTGGAAGTTCAGTTGAAAATTAGGAAAGCTCAATTGAAGTTTGTAATTAAACATTACAGTTTTTTTTTTTTTTTTTTTTTTTTTTTTATTTATTTATTATTATTTATTTTTATTTGAACGGAGTTTATAATGAAATATGAATTTAAGTTTATACTAAAATATTAATTAAAGTCTCTACTGAAATATCTATGGAATTTTGTAATTAAATAAAGTTTGAATTGAAATACCTGTTGGTGTTTATAAGAAATTAGGAAAAATCAGTTTCCTGTAGTCTTCCAAGAAAAACTTGTTTTTGTCGAGGCCAAAATTACTTCTCTTAAATCCAGGTTTTGTAATGACCCACATTAAATGTCAGTAATTTTTTATTAAGCGTTAGCTAGTTTCCATTCTTTAAAAAAAATTCGTAAATTAATATTCCGATTATCTATACTTTTTGCGGTGCAATACTTTCTCTATAGTTTGTCCCTTTATTAAGATTGTTTCGTTGTAGTAGGATAAAATTGAGTTCATTCAATAATATTGGATCGAGTAACAATTTTACAGACCTAACTTCAATACATGAGCTCTTTAATGGATATTCTATGCCTAGTTAATTTTGCATTTGTTAACTTATTTGAAATCAGTATCAAGTAAAAATAACTTTATTGACAATCGGGTCAAAACTAGGAGGGTGAAACATCGCACAACTTTCAATTACATTTAATACTGGTCAATGCATTTAATTATTTAATTTTGCGACTTTTCTGGTGTATCTGTGTCTGTGTGTATATATATATACACACATTGACAAATTTTGGAAGTATGAATGTTTAGAGCACTTATAGACATTAGAGGTATTACCACAGCGAATTTTGATCAAATTCGTTTGAGCCGTTTTTTAGCAATTGCTGAAAAGCATACATTTTTTAATAATACCTTATGCGCATGCGCAATTTACGCGAAAACTCAAATGACAGATCCCATGGCCACCACCAACCCATACACGGAAGTTGGACATCGTAGGTTAATTCGTTCGGGAGTTGTGCTGACACACACACATATACCTTTTATAGACTACTTTTTGTAACTGAACACTTTTCAAAACATGTAGAAATGCAAATAAAAAAATCAATACTTTTTGGACCGAATGCAATACTTATATACCCTATATAAACATATGGGTAATTGAAAGTAATTAATGAACTATTTGATATGACAATCGCAATCTTATCGCATAATAAAGGATAGAATAAAAGGTATAATTATATAATAGTTATAGCAAAACAAATTACTATACATAGTATTAACAAAAATAATAAAAGTGAATTGTAAATAAAAATTTCTGTTCTACAGTTAGAATATCTTTAAAATTTTAAATAACATATTCCATAAACTGATTGATGCCTTCATATCTACAAAAGCTTTCATATATGCCTCCAAATATGTCAAATGTGCAGCCATATCTGCCAAATGTGCACCGATATCTAGAAAATGGGCCTCAATATCTTCCGCACGTGTCCCTATATCTGCCACATGTTCCTGCATATCTGCCGTAAGTAGCTCCACAGCTTCCATATAAGCTGCCAAAGCTTTCGATTTTGCCTTTATAACTCCCGTATGTTCATCTATATCTATCGAATTTGTTTTTCTATATCTGCCATACGAGTTTCCATATCTAACAGCCATCCTTCTGAATTATAATCTTCGATGTCATCCTCTTCATCAATTTCGTCATCTTCATAAGTGGGTTCGTCAATAAATACCATTCCTCTTATATTACCCATTTCTTCTCCAATATCCATGACAGATGACTGTGATGACAAGTCACGTATAGCGTCACCCTGTTCATCCTTAAAAACAATGGTAATCAAACAAATTTCAATAAAATAATTTTTGCTGTGTGTCATAAATGTTTTTTATGCTTTCCTGTTATCTAACCAAAATAACTGAGTTAATCTGAATTTAAACAGACTAGAATATTTTATCGTAAATTATAAATATTAAAATGTCAAACAAATTATCTTTCCAACACAGACAAGAATCTGAAACTTGAAGCAACAAAAAAGTCATTTTGTTGTATTTGGCTTCTGCTTTATATCAAAAACCTTCTATCATAAGGTATAGAGAAAATAGACAAGAAGTGTTCATACGCTGGTACACGGAATTTTCAGAACTCTTCGATAGGGTTCTGTATTTAGTGCGCTTTCTACCTAATTGTTACGAATTAAAAGCAAAACGTAACATTTTGTACAATGAAATAAATACCTAAAATCATAGGCTAAAGAATAGACTGATTGCTATTATGCTCGCAGTCGAAAGATTTTGTAGTTTTCATTTTAGCAATTCGAAATTTTAGACAATTTCGTCACTCTCTCCCATGTGTTAACAATTGTGCCTTTTTTATGTTTAAAGAAACTGAATATAAAATTACTTCCAGAAATATGTATGAATTAAAAAATTGTTTTGAAAGTAAAAGTAATGTAACTAACATTTAAAAAAATTAAAAATTTGCTTCTTCAGGAAGTATATCAACTTCAAATACATCAATTTTAATAACACATTTCATTTAACTAAACTTACTATATGAATTTTATGTAATTAACAAATAAAACAGTCTATTGCTTGTTAATTCTATGGAAAAAGGTTCCTTAACCAACGAGCTCTTTATTCTGAGGCGAACTCTCGGCTCAGAACAAAGAACTTGTTGATGTGACATGCGACAGGTCTAGCGAACAAGCCTTATCAGGCGCTCTGTGATCTCTGGTTTCAAAAGGAGTAAACACGATGGTGACTGAAACAGACACTCTCGAGCTAGTAATTAAGCTGCCTGGAGGTGTTTTTTTTCTCCTTGATTTTCTTCCATTTGAAACGCAAATGCAAGGTAATTGTCCCGTATTTTCATTTCTTTTAAAGACCTGCCAGATGATGTTCCAACTTGATCTCTGAAAACTCTCAATTATCTAGATCTTGTTTTTGTTCAATAGTTAGCACTCGGGCCACACATGCCAAAGATACCGGAGACGAATTCTCGTTAAAACATGTATAATCGTGGGGCTTTAGAATCTCCGTTAAGCTATAAGTCCTAATTAGCTGTTATCGTGCACAAAGATATGTCATTTTTTGACATAAACAAACGAGATGCTGATGTATAACCCATCCTCAAAATATAAATTAAATGTTTAAAAACATTAAAAAAAAAAAAAAAATAGTCCAAACTAGGGGTGTGGAACATCTCACAACTTTCAATTACACTACAATACTGATGTCAATTTGTCTCATTTAACTTTTTTATATTTTTATCATTCATTTAAAAAAAAATGGCGAGTTTGACGACATTTTTGTGATAATTCTTTTAGAGGTCTTAAGAAGAAAAAAAAAAACTTCGTCAAAATGATGATTTTAGCGATATATATTTCGATAATCCTTATACTATCCTTTATTATAAGTGAAACTGTGGGGAGAAGAAAAAACGATCGTTGATGAGTTATGCTCAAGGAAAGAGAACTCTGGGTTGAAGGCATTCGTTTCTCAATTTTTTACGCCATTAAAGCATTTTTTCGGGAATTCAGGCGGTGAAGATGTTTAGAACACCTTAAAAGCATTACCACAGCTATTATGAGCAAAATCGTTAGAACCATTTTTAGCAAGTACTGAAAAACATGATTTTTTCAATAGCAGCTACCTTTTGCGCTTGTACGATTTTGACGAAAACCTTAATGGTAGGTCCCTGTGCTATCAACAACCGGCACACTAAATTTGAATATCGTAGGTTAATTTTTTAGGGAGTTATGCTGACCACACACACACAGATAAATTTTTTCTAGATCTCTTTTTTGAAATCAGGATGTTTCAAAACGTGGAGAAATGCAAAAAAAAAAAAAAAAAAAAAAAAAATTAAAACAAACAAAAAACTGACCGAATGCTATACTTTCATTACCCTTTGTAAACATATGGGTAATTGAAATTAAAAACTATAGGATGGCCAGTATAATAGAGGTCTCAGATTATTTTTAAAATATAAGTTTGAAATCGATAATTCTGAATTTCGTTTACAGTCAGATAGTCTTCTTTACGCTGGCCACTCTCTATGATTAAAGAAATAAAACGCATAACACTGTTGGTTATAAACTTAATAAATACAAAATTTAGGCATTTTCAACCAGTATTCAACAAAATATAATTACTTTTTTTTACAGAAACTTTAGATAGTAAACAAAAAAATATGAAAGTCAAAATTATTTTTTCAATGCAATTTAATTTATAATTGTTTATTAAATATAATGTAATATCTAACATTCGTGTCCATTTATTTTTAGAAAGCACGAAAATTTTCATGTAATAGTTCCCATATTATCCCTACAACCTTTGTCAATAACTTTCGGAAAAGTTACTTATTTTACTCAAGTAAATAAAACTTGTTTTAATTTTGTATATATTTTTAATGTAATTATTGTCTATCAATACAAAATTGTTAGGTTACTATAATATTGTTGCGTGGACGGGTTCGAAAGATTTGAAGCCAAAGCAGATCAAAACTTGCAGGAATTCATTCCAAAATAACTCTTCACAGTTCTCTTACAGCTCCAGTATCTTGGCGGGATCGGCAGTTTCTTCGTATGTGGCCCTCGCCTCCACAGTTCCAGCACTTCAGGCACAGCTCCTTTTCCTGGATATTTCGTCTCAAGTTATTGATCTGTCTTATCAATTCATCCATGCAAGCAGCAATTGGGTGTTCTGGCTCCTGGATAGTAGCAGTCCTGATAGGATGGCGTTCTCTACGGGTTGCTTGCTGGGCTGCCTCGTACTTCATGGCATACACTAAAGCAATTTTTAAATCCTTGACATCTGCCATTCGTAGGGCCTTCTGTATCTCTACATCCCTGATGCTATCGACGAAGTACTGTAGAGACAGGATTTCTCTCGTTTCAGCAGGGCAGTCTGAAAAGGCGAGATGGGAGAGCCTCTCAACATTCGTGGCGAGCTGCTGGAGTGTTTCGGTAGCCTTCTGTTGGCGAGATTTCAACTGCAGCCGGCTGCCAGTATACTCAATTGTAAATTGAGTTTTATACACTTGCCAGGAAGATTTTCCATCGTAAGTCGAAAGCTTGATTAAAGGTCGGGTGGTAATTGGTACACATTTCAAATCTTCCGAAATAGTTCTGCTCGACAGTCTCTTCTCTAACATTTGGTCTATCTTTTCTTCTATCTCACCCAAATTTTCTTCTAAATTCTTCTTTTCCAGAATCTCTATCTTTCTCTCCAAAACATTAAACTCTAATTCTACATTCTTTCCCTTCTAAACTATTGCTTTTCTTTTCGACATTCTCGAATTTCTCTTCAAATTTGTCTTCTATTTGTTTCACGCTTTCTTCCATAGTTGCTAAAAAATGATTCTTTAATTCCTCCTGTCCGGCAGAGATCGCAGAAATATTCTTTTGCATTTCCTCTTGGCCCGCTTTCATTTCGTCTTGGCCTTTCTTCATTTCTTCTTGACTAGAGAAAATCTTTTCCTTCATCTTATCTTGGCCATAGAAAATATCTTTCTTCATCTCTTCTTGCCCTTTGGATAATTTCTTCTGCATTTCTTGCATGAAAGCAAAGAGCTGCTGAAATGTTTCATCTTGTTCCGACATTGCTCTGGTAATCGGCATTCAAACCCCACTTCTGACACCAGTTGTTGCGTGTGTGGGTTCGAAAGATTTGAAGCCAAAGCAGATCAAAACTTGCAGAAATTTATTCCAATATAATTCTTTACAGATTCTCTTACAGCTCCAGAACTTCTCGTTCTAGTAGACACAATACAGCTCTTTTCACAACAATAGAGCACAAAACAGCAGTTAAAAACTTGACAACACAACTGCTAAATCGCCGCAAAAGACAATGCAATACAGTTCGCTTTGGAACTGCTCGGAATGTTCACTGAGACTCAGTAAATCCAGTCAACTAACGGACTCAGCTAACAACTAACTCAGTGACTTAAAATCAGTCAACTAACTAACTAACCCCACTCACGGCCGGGCTTATATAGGGGAGGCTGCGAACCTTCTTGAAACCTCTAGAGGTCGATATTTGGAGGAGAACTTTCCAGATCGTAGTCGAAAAGTCCTATACATGTACCTGGGGACCGAAAATGTCGCCAAATGGTCGCCAAGTTTGGCGACAGTTGGCGATTTCTCGCCAAATTTGGTGACAAAAATTAGTCGCCCAAACCATCGCCAACTTGGCTCTATCTCGCCAATTTGGCGAGATTCCCATTACCATAATGTTAAATGCCCTGCCCCTTGAAACTCGCTTCCCAGAGTTATCTCTGTAAAACCCGTTATCAAGCATTGAGATGCTCACTGCAGGGAAGCCAATTTAACGACGAACTATTGCACTGCCTTATGCGAAATGTACATAAATTACTATTTACAAAATTAACACTACGAAATATTTACAAATATACAAAAATTCGTAACAATATTATCTGAAAATATTAGCACATTTTATTTTAATCAAATCAAACTTATTTTTTATGTTTCACTAATCTAATAAAGATTGGCTGAATATATATATATATATATATATATATATATATATATATATATATATATATATATATATATATATATTTTTTTTTTTTTTTTTTTTTTTTTTTTTAAGTGATAATTAAAACTCACTTTTTGAAACTTTGTGTATATTTTTAACTTAATGGAGCTTTGTGTAGGAATACGAACTTGTTAAATCAAATATTATCCGATATTAATGAAATACTACGAGGCTGAATTTTTGAAAATTCATTAAGAATTCGAACTCATGTTGGTTTGCATTGCTCTTTTCTTGCCGCAAAAAGACTAAATGAAGGGTATACTACACCAAACTATCATATCACTTGGTTGGTTGGAGTTTAACGGCGCAAGGGCAACACTTGGGTCATACTGCAGCATCATAACAGTTGGACTAATGTATGGTGGTCTCATGAATAAATAACAGATACAACTCCTAGACACTAGAGATCTCTTTGATCTAGTGTATAGAGTATCTGGCTGGGAAACCAAAGGTCTCACGATCGATACCCATCAACCGCAAAAAAAGCTACTACGCTTTATTGGTGACTATAAGACAACTGAATCATGCTGCCATCTATCGGCACCTTCTGAAAATACTCCACGACTTACACACTATCATCTCGGCATCTTTGGCGACTCACTGCCAAACAGCAAGCAACCACCGGCGACTCACCGCCCCACGAGCAAGCAACTCAATCATTCGTCCCTTCGCGACTCACTGGGGACTATGAAGAGGTCTCGTGTACAAATAACAGATACAACTCCTAGACACCAGAGATATCTTTTGTCCAGTGAATAGAGTATTTGGCTGGGAAACCAAAGGTCTCACGATCGATGCCCAGAGACCACAAAAAGCTACTAAGCTTTAAATGATAATAGTCTAAATTTTAAGGGAGAATGGCTTATGGAAATGTCTTTTAAATTTATTATTTGCACTTGAGTATCGAATGAGAGGAACTTCGAATTGATAACTCTAACGAAGACAATTGATAAAAAAAACCTGTTGTGTCTGTTATTTTTCTCGAAACCAGGGGTCGAAACGGAGTTGTTTCACATGCTAGGCGTGTAAGCTGTTTCTGATCCAAAAGTTTGGTTTCGATCACTGAATAGAACCTACTAAAGAATAAATTTGATTCAAACTTTTCAAAACTTAATTCTTGCAAAATGTATAGCACATTTCAATATGCACAGTGTACGCAATTAAAGTTTCCCTTTCAAAGCTTTTGAAAGTTGTACTCCAATTATAATCGTCCCGGAGTGATTATAACTAAAGTTAAATTTTCAAAATGTTGTAAAAAAAACAAAAAAAACACGCAGAATAACATAAATTTTGCCTTGAATATACGGGGAAAAAGTGGTATAAGAAAAAAAAAATTCAATTTTTTTTTCTTTTTCGTATCCCATGCAGTTTCTTTCTGTTTCAAGTATACGCAGATCAAATTACAGGTTGTTCTGTCCAATGTTTTCCCCCCTTTTATGCCTTTTTGAAACTTGAACTCATGGACACTCTGTACTTTTGTGACGATATGAAGCTACTACTGTAATATATAAATTTTTAAGCTTACCACCTAAGCACGCAACACTTTGTAAAGATAAATACTTAAAAATTAATACAGTGAAATATTCTTTTACTTCCAATGCTTTCTACTTTCAAATGTAATCTAGAATACAGTTCTTTAAAGTATTTTCAAAAAGGAAATTCCGGACAGTTTTCGACCATAATAAATCTAATAAAATAAAAAATAAAAATTAAATTGTTCTATTTAAAAAAAATTAAAAAAAATAATAATAATAATCAATAATTATTAAACATCTGTGATACAAAAGATTCTATTTATGTTTGGCTTTTAAGAAACTATCGTTTGAAACAAACGGTATTGAAACATTAATTATTTAAGAATCTATGGCTAAAAAACAATTTTCTTTTTAACATTAATTTGTCACTTCCATGTCGTTTAAATAACTAACCACTCATTGAAAAATTTGGTATTTCAAAGTTTTTTGGTATGCTAAATCTAAAGGTGGCACTGAACTTTTAGGTTTATTTAATTTTAATAATATGTAGATCTAGTTATTTAGTTTTAATAATATGTAAAAAACATCTAATTAAAATACTTCCATGAATTACAAAAGAACTTTTTCTTGTTTCATCAATCAGAATACAATGTAAAGAACTCTTTCCACGTTTTTTTCCCCCCTTTTTTTTCCCCCATAGTGTACGTAAAATGACTTGAATTGTTTCTACAAGTTATATTCACCAACATCTAAATATCTTCATGTAGCAATTTATGTTATCCATTACTTATTTTCTTATTGGACTCTAACATTAAACCTACCAGAGTGGTCAAATGACCGTTTTTGAGATCAAAATTGTTAAATTCCAAATTTTTCTTGAACTTCGACTTTTTCTGCAATATACAGCTACTTAACATTTCTCCCTCTCTCTCTTTTCGATTTTCATGATAATCATATGTACTCTACCATTATCTATCGTGAGTGGCCTTTTGACCGCTGGAAAATATGTGAAATTTTATAAAGCTATCTGCATTGAAATCTCAATCTTACTACTAATTCTAAATCTCGTAGATGGTCAGTCCATATATTTTTTAACGTATTGGATTGAACTGCTATAATTGCTTGGGTTTTATATAAGAAAACAAGAAAAAGGATATAGCGGCAATAATTTTTATTTCAGTTGGCAGAGGGAGAACTTGACCCCGAATATCGAGATTTAGAGGAGCAAGAAACAAAAAGTATATAGAAAATTTCAGCAGATTCCCTTACAATTTCTGAAAGACAAAAGAACATGTCTCATTGATGTTGCAAAAAAAAAAAAAAAACTTTAAACATTTGTTCTGCATGTAAAAAATATGTTTGTGGAAAATGTTTACGGAAGAGACCTTCAATCCGTAAAAAGTGCGACTACATATCTGTTTTTGTTTTCATTCATTCATTAATTTAAAGACAATGGCCAGTCTGGCGATATTTTGACGTCGATTAATACATTAAAGAAAAAAACGCCAAATTGGCGAAATATACTGATATTTTATACGATAATTATTATTCGATTCAGGTATTTAATTAAGATAGGAACTGATTGATTTCTTCCATTTGATTTACAAGTTGAAATTTAAAAGGCGAAAAATAGAGTTGGCTTCCGTGTCCCTGCAAACAAAATTTAGTCAATGCGAACTTGTACTTTCCAATTACTTTAAAGTTGGCTAATAATTGGCAACAGAAAAGTGTTGATGATTATTGGATTAAAATTCACTTATAAATTGAGGTAATTGGGTGGTAATTAAAGCATAACTTTGGAAGGAAAGAACATTTCGTTCTGAAAATGTGGACGCTGAACTAAGAATTCCAAACAGAATATTTGCGAGGCCAGGGCTTAAAATTCGGACTTTTATAATGAGCCCTCTTTAGACAGACATAAAGAGATACACATAGAACCACACTTCGTTTTACAGTTTAGATTTTTTTTTGTTCGCATATAAAAACAACAAAATAAATTTAAATCTTCATTAGAATTGACGGATACGGTCTGTTTTGCAAAGATTTAGTTTACAAAGTGAAACTCTCAAAATACCATAAAGTCATCCATACATATAATTTCAATACATTTATTTTGTACATTAAGATCACTTTCTACAGAGCGTATAAAAAAATGAAAGTTAAGACAAGAAGAATATATATATTTTAAGAATTCACTAAACTGTAATATTCCATCTCAAATAGCAGTTCTTGCAAAATGTATTCATCAGGAAGATCGCCCGCTTACATCCACTTTAACTCTACATACAGGGCAAGTAGAAGATCTCTGCATGAAACAAATCAAAATTTTAATCATTTATTAATATTTGCTATTAATTACGAAATACCTCTAAAGACAATGGACAATTCCAGCATTTTTTTTTTTTTTTCTTCTTTATTCAATTCTAAATGTTTTGAAAAGTTTTGGAAATGTTCATACACACAAAAATTTCTGCTCAATGCTCTTTTTTTTTCTTTTTTTTTAAATTTGCGATCAAAATTACCTTGTTTGACGTTGGCGAGAAAAGACTTATTCCGCTGACATTGAATGTGACGTCACGGCTTCTCAAATATCTTGGCTTGAAATGCTGCAGCGGAAACCAAATTTGCAAGTTTCTCGCAAATCTCGCCAACCTGTACGGAATAAGACAATGGTCTACCAATGCCAATTATTTCAATGCCAACTATTTGACAGAAACCTCACGATAACCATAGAAACGATAGGGTTCTCTTTACGTCACGAATTTTGTTTACTGTTTTGATCGCACAGGTTTTAGCTCGATTTTGGTGCATTTTCTTTTCTTAATATTGAAATAACTAATTTTTTTAAAGAACTTTTGCTAAAATATTCGGAACTAGAAAGAAATTTTTCATATATATATATATATATATATATATATATTATATATATATATATATATATATATATATATATATATATATAGACTAATTTCTCTCATTTTTAAAAATGCGGGAACTGTCCATTATGTTTAAAAAGTAAACGAAAAAAGTAACATTGTTAGGGAGAGAGAGAAAAAAAAACTTGAACTAAAAATTGCAAAGTAAGAATTTCAAAAAATTCCTTTTTTGTATTTCATATCAATCAAATACGATGAATTTCGCTATCCTCCCACGAAATTGTAAGTTAGAATAAGATCAAGAAGAGTGCCCGTGTGTGGGGGTATGTGTGTATTTTTTTATAGGAAGCTACAGTTTTATTCCAATTCTTAATGAAATTTTGCACTCAAGATCTTACAAAACAAGTGGAAGGTAATTGCCAATTTGAAATTTTGGAAGATCGAAGTTAAAATAAAGGATTTAAAGCTAGAGTCCTCTGTACTGATGAAATGGCATTAAAAAAAAAACCTTTACAAATCATTTCAAGATATAATAATCAACATGAAAATATGTAATATTTTAGTTATAATTTCCAAAAGAAAATCATCATCATTGGCTCGACAGTCCCTGATGGACTTTGGCCTTCTGAAGAAATCTTATACGGGTAGTTCATCTTTTGGCTTTGGCTTTCCAGTTCTTTACTTTCCGTATGTTAAGGTCAGTTTCCAGACTGTCCAACCATCGAAACTTTGGTCTGCCTTGTGGTCTTGAATCCAGGGGCTTGGACAGAAAAGTTCTTTTTGTTTTACCAAAGAAAAAAGTTAAAAAAAAAATCTATGAAAAGATTATTTTTTTAAAAAAGGGTATGAAAACTGCCATCGGAGCTAAACACAAAAACAGAATACTGACCACCCCATAATATCACATTAGAGTAGAATTTTATCCATTTTTCTTAAAACTGTATTTACCATTCTTGCTATTAAATAAAATTAAACAAAAATACATACTTACCCTCAACCACGGATCAATGCATAGCGCATGAAAATCATGAAAGCATGGTAGAATACGAAGCTTATCACCGTTTGCATATCCTTGTAGACAAACTTGGCAAGCTCTATCCGAATGGGCATCATTCCGGGATGTACGTGGCGATTGGTCAGAATGAAGCCGTGTAGGAAGACGTTCGATTTCGGATGAACCTAATCCACCCTCATGACAACCACTACCTAACTAAAGGAAAATATATTTATTTCATAGTTTTTGTTGGAAATTTTTTTTAATTGGTCTTAAACAAGTTCTTATGACTGAAAGTAATCTAATTTAGAATAGGTAATAACAACTGCAGGGCTCAACTGCAGACAGTGGCTCTGGGTGAAACGTAGTGTCATCATTACAACTTACGAAATAAAGCTGCATTGATAAGAAAACTATTCAAGGTCTTGGTTATGATGAATGAAATACTGAAGTCTCTAATTGATCAATTTCATTCTTCGTAAATACTTTAAAATAACCAGTACAAGCAGTTGTTTGTTTATTTCATTTAAACGAATTGCCTCTTAGGAAAGTTATGATTATTCTCGATGTTACAATTTATTAACGTACTTCTTTTACTGTCCATAAAGAAAACGTCTAACAAGTTGTCGAGATTTACCAGTTGTTGAATACAATAACATAGATAGGGTTTTTCCAAACTTTGACTTCTTAAAGTTGAACACCGACCAGAAATATTGGAAAATATGTCAGGCTGTACTAGTAAGCAAATGCACCCAAGGTTTAGCAAGCAGAAACCCTGGAAACATCTCCCATTCAAGATGATTAAAAATGGCAAATCGAATTTCACGTATATGTATTGTATCACTTGATCCAACCTCGAAGTTGAAAAAAATAGCTGAGTTTGTAATGAAAATTTATACTCCCTTATGGGTTACAATATAACGTCATGTAATGATGATATTACGTTTCGTACAGAGCCACTGTCTGGAGTTGCGTGTCCAAAATATAGTTCTTATATCAAAGATACATGTTCTCATCGTTTATTTATGCAACCACATTTACAACTTACAATTTTTATATTTATTGCTTCATCCATAAATAAATAGAGTGAAAAATAGTTGAACTAATACCTTGATGATAATTCTCCGTTTCACGAAAAACATTCGATTTATCTATTACCACTGCCTGGTTTTCTTGTATTACAACATTTAAATTCCACAAAAGAGAACTTGCTGATTGAGCTTTTACTCTAATTGAGATTGGCTCTACGGTCACAATCTCTAGAAAAAGAGAATAGATTTTCTGGCAGTTCTTATTTCACTGAAATAATTCAACTTTTTAATAATTCCCATGGTAGAAGCATTTTACTATTATGTACACTTTCATCATTCGAACCCTGTGACATTGAATCATTTTCGATAACGTTACCTTCATATCACAAAATTAGAGTCTTTGTTGGTTGGAGACTCCAACCAACGTGGAGTCGTGCATAACTGATATGAATTAATACTTGAGTTTAGTGAACGCCATTTCATAAAATGATATTCCGGATATTTCAAAATGTTGTACTACTATACCTAGACTATGATTAAAATAATTGAAACTAACCAAAAGAATGAGTTGAAAATTGAAAAATATCCATATTTTGTAAAAAAGTTGTTCTTCGTGTAGATTCAGGGAGACCTAATTATTAAATGGCAGATATAATTTTTTTTATTACTGTTAATTAGTATTATAAACTCGACATTTTCATTCTTGAAAATAAAAATTTGCTTTATATTTATGCTTAAAAAAAAAAAAAAAAAAAATCTTTGTTTTTGTCTAAAAACATCAAACTTCAGGTCCATTCCGGGAGACCTAAATATTTTTCGATTGAACTAAAAAAAAATTTTGGTAAACATGTGAGCATAGTGACAACTTTTTATCAACTTGAAATTTTGAATTTCCAAAAAAAGTTTTTTTCGATACGCCATATTAGACACTACCACACTGGTCTGTTCTAGTTCACGTCAGAATGAGAAGTGCCGGTCTGTCGGTAGAGGGGAGGGGGGGGGGGAACGAACTTCACCCTACATGGATCTCGTATCAATTCGCATAAAATATAGTTCTCTCACCCCAATACCAACATAAATTTGAGTTTCAATCGTGGGTCCCCAAAGTAAAACCAAAGATGAACAAGAAGCAAAGACGTGCATGACTCTCTTGGTGCAAAGAGAAGCGCATTTGGAGTCTTAAACAAGATTTATCAAAGGTATAACGTTTTAAACGTCGAACCCGAACACTTCCGTCGTCAACATATATTTGAAATAAATATTAATCTTTGAATTAAACACTTTTCCAGTCTTGTTGCCTCCAAATGAGCTTCTCTTTGCACTAGGAGAGTCGTGCACGTCTCTGTTTCATGTTCATATTTGGTTTTACTTTGGGGACCCAACGATTGTAATTAAGATTTATACAATTTCCAAAGTGTAGTTGACTTTAGAATAGTAACTCCAGATTCTTTCCAACACTTATTGATGGAAAAAACAGTTTTAAAATGATTATTTTGGACGATTCGTTTTAACTTGCGTTCGTCTCTGGCAGTTGTTGGTTGGTTGTTTTCAGATTATCTGGCGCCGTCAGCAACACGAGGGCTATAATGCTCCGAAACATTCGTCATTAGACAAGCCAACATACATTTACAAACACCCATGTCTAACATGGGACTCGAACCCGCATCCTCGCGGCCTAGAAGCTAGCACACTAACCACTATACCGTTTGGTCGGCCTGGCAGTTGTTACAAGCTTTCTACCACATTTACGTCGGTTACATTTTAGTTGGCAGGTTCTTCTATATTCCTTTAAAATCTTCGAAACCGTATATTGTGAACATTCATTTGATCCGAGCAGGGGCGTACTGTCCATATGGTTGTTCGGTGCAATCACCGGACAAGTCAGTGTCTGTAAAAAATGGGTCGTGGTCAGAAATAGAAGTTATTATTTATTTTTTTTCATGTAATTAGTTGCTCTCCAGAACTTTTTTTTAAAAAGCCTAATCCATTCAAAACCCAATTATTCTCATCAGAACTATTAACTATTGTTAAAATATTACTTTAGTTTCAGAGATATAGTTTATATTTTAAAAAAGTGCTTAAAATTTCACATTGATTTAATTTTATAGATTATGTAGTATTTAGGAAATTGATACACTAAAATTTATATATTATCGCATTACAACTATTTACTTATTTTATAACTTTTAAGGTTTAATATATCAATGGTTTAGGGAACCAAATTTACTCAAAGGTGGCATAAACAGTAGAGATAGAGAAAATTTGATTTAATTAAACAAATTATTAAAACAATTATATCATAAAGATTAATTAACAAATAAAACTATATAATTTTTTAATTAATAATTAAACATAAACAATTAAATTAAAAACATTAATTATTAAAACTATTTGATTTTAAATAAATTGTTTAATAAATTAATGGAATTATTTCATTATTAACAGTAATTATTAAAATTTGTTTTATGATTTTATTGAAAATTTGGGCCACCATAATTCTAAAATTCCAGGGCCGATTATATGTCCCAGTACGCCCCTTAACCCAAGATAAATTGTTGTTTCTTTCCAGCTTTAAACAATTATAAAATACACGATTTCGTTTTTTTAAAAATATCGCATTGATGACCCATTTTCAACAAAAAACTAACGTGAGATTTTCCCAGAGCTAAGCTTGATATTTGTCACAACCTATCGGTTAAAAGATAGGCAAATATTTTGCCTTTCAAATTGATATTGAATGAATTGATTATTCTAATTTTTTGACCCTTATAAAGAAATCAACATAATTTTTAAATGTGGTAACGACCCTTAAATTGTTAAAATAATATCTGTATAATGGTTTAAAATTGCTTTGGCAACTTCTGAATAACAAGCGTCACTCTTTTAATTTGCATATGTTCATTTTACACGTTGCATTGTCACGTTTTGTTTAAAAAGTTCTGTTATTCTATAATTTTGAATTTGGGTTGTATATATTAGAAAAAATCAGTTTCTTAGGAGTTTCCAGGAAGAACTTGTTTTTTTCTTGACAAATTTGCTTATAGTTAAGTCGGGTTAAATATGTTTCACATTAATTGTCAATCATTATTGTTTGTTGACTATATTTCATTGAATGATCAAATTTCGTAAATATTCTAATTAAGTTTTTTTTTTGGGGGGTAGAGGGGGCAATACTTTCTACCACGTTTAGCCCTTTATTAATAGTCTTTCAAAATTGAGGTAACTTAATATTATTGGGCCAACTCAAAATTTTATGGTCACAGCTTTAATACTAGTACTCTTCAACGGATTTTGGTACGTCTAATTAAAGATGCATTTCTTAACTAATTTTAAATCAATATCCTCGACAAAAAAATGACGAACACAATATCATTGACAATAGTTAAACAAATAATGAACTATTTTTTCTATTTAGTGTGATTATCAAGATCATATAGCGTGATAAAGGCTAGAGAAAAAAGTATAGTTTTAGCAAAAGAAATATTCGTAGATACTAGAAAATAGTAATAAAAGGTAATTGTAGGGCAAAAACTGCTTTACAATTGAAACTACCATAAAATCATCAAACCATAAAATTCATTTTTAATAATATATTCTATAAACTACAAAGGATACCGGAACATCTCCTCTGCCATTGACATCTTCACTTTCTTCTTCCTCGTAATCTTCGCTTTCCTCCTCTTCATCAATTTCATCTTCATCGTCTTCATCTTCTTCATCAATTTCATCTTCTTCATCAATTTCATCATCTTCCTCTTCTGCATCGGTTTCTTCATCAATAAATGGCATTCCTCCAATGTGACCTATTTGTTCTCGAATATCCATGAGACATGACTGGGATAACAAGTCGAGTGTACCACCGAATTCATTCTAAAAGCAAAGGTAGTCATCTAAATTTAAATAAAAAGGTGATTTGTTGCGCATCATAAATGGTTTATCTGTTTGCCTGTTTATATGGAAATAAGGGTTCTAAACTGAATTCAAACAGGCTAGAATATTTTATTATAAACTAGCTACTACGTGACCCCACGTTGTGGAGGGCCGTCATTGGTATATAGATCCCAGCTTTTGACGCTTCGCGAATGGGCTCGCTTCACTCGCAGAAATGTTCATTGCTAAGCAAAATCAAGCTTACTTCGCTCACTAAACGTGTCATTGCAACAAACACAACTCGCTTTGCTTGCTGAAAAGTTTCATTATAAAATTATAAAAACACAGCTCGCTTCGCCTGCTAAAAAGTTTATTAACAAATAAGTACAGTTTCACTTCACTCGTGGAAAGGTTCACTGCTATGCAAGCACAAACTCGCTTCGCTCGATGGAAGGTTCATTGCTGCGTAAGCATAAGCTAGTTTCACTCGCTAAAAATTAATTACTACGTAAACTCGTAATATTAGAACCCTCTCCCCTATCGAGAAACAAAACCAAAAAATTTCCCCTTTAATACAATAATACAACACCCCTTATTACTTTGAGAATATTTTAACATGTGTTTGCGAAAAGAAAAATTAGAAGGCCAAAACTACTTATATTGAAATTTTCAGAGCTCTAGGCCTATTAGAATTCGATTTTTATAAAAATATTAATAAAAAAAATTAAATAACAAAGTTAATTAAGTAACAAACAGTTAGTGAAAGGTTTGTGATGTAGTCATGGAAATCAATAAACTATAAAATAATTATAAAATATCGCTGGTTTTTGTAAACAATTGCATTCAAATCAACTTCGAGTATTTAACTCAAATCCCGAAATCATGGTTTGCCCAACAACTTTTTAGTAGAAACTAATAAAAAAAATTATTTTGAATATTAAAAATATATTTTAAGAAATTTTTGAATAATAAAAAGTACCATAAATATACATTTTTGAAAACTATTACTTAACAAATTTATACTTTACGTACAGCACGTTATAGGCAACTCCTAAGGAATTTTTACCAACCGAAGCATACCTTTATCTTGGAGCTTTATGTTTGGCCACAAATCCTCATAAGTTACCAGTGACATAATATTCATACTATCAAAAAACCATATACAATTCAAAAAACAATATGTAGCAACACTTCATTCTCTCAGTTGAACATGAGAGGAGGATAAGGCGAAATATAAAACAGTTTTAACTAAACTAAAATTGGTCACATCCACGTTCTGATTTTTTTTAAATCGAATCCTAAAAATCTTATCTATGTCGTGATATAGTTTATTAAAGGATAATTTTCCGCTGTATAAAAAAAAACATTAATCAAGCAAGCTTAAAATTGAGTTTTTCGAAATTTAGATATTTAATAATTTCAAAACTACATTGAAATTTAAAAATAGGTCTACGTTAGTGATTTAGTAAGAAATATATCTATGAGCCTGAAAAATATTCGATTTCAATAGTGGTTAATTTTCCCTGGTAAGAATGACTCATAAAAAAAAAATCTTTCCTTTGATATAGTAAAAACTCAAAAAATAAAATTTGCAACTCTAAATTTTTCTTATCAACAGATTTCACAAGCATTTTCACACGAAAATATAATTTTTTTTTACTTTTAAATCCAATAATTTTTTCGCTGAGAGCAAGAGAAATACGCACGGAGGCGGTAAAATATCTGAAACAGCGGCTACTTTTATTAATCTTTACTCTTACTTTTTTTCTTTCTTTTTTTTTTTTTTTTTTTTTTTTTTTTTTAATATAGGGGCATTTTAATTTATCGCACGTGGTATCACCAGCCATTCAATGATTTCAGTCAATCACTGGTCTGTGTGAGACACGTTTGAACATGAATGCGCATGCGTAACTGGAGATTTCGGAGTCGGGGGGTGGGGGGGTCCGTATGCTGCGTTACGTTGAGAAAAAAAATTTAAATTTTGCATTTTTTCAAAAAAGAAATGCTGTTTTCAAAGAAAAAGGGCAAGGAGGTAGTGCCGCGCTTCGAAAAACGACTAGGATGATCTCTGATTTCATAAAATGGAGGATTATTTTTTAAAATTTAACCATGATGTGCCGATGCGTGAATTCACGCATGAGGTTAATCCTAGAGGGTGAAATTGATTTTCAATGCGTGTTCACGCATTTTGGTGACTGCACCATAGCACCAATTAGGCGTTTAACTCCTGATCTCCTTCCGTAATCAACGAAAACTAAAAGAGGCTGCCTGATATTGTTTCAAAACATTTTTGTAGCACATTGTCTGTAGCAAAGTCGGTGAGGTGTTGAATTCCAGAACCTACTATCCTACAATTTGATTCCTGCCGTTTTCACCCATTAATTACTTTCAATTACCCATGTGTTAACAAAAAGTAATAAAAGCGTTATTTCCAATCCAAAAAAGATTCGTGTTATTTTTTTTTTTTTTTTTTTTTTTTTTTTTGTACGTTGAGGCGATGTGTCGACTCGAGCCAGCAATGATCAAAATGCTTCTCTAGTATTACTTTAAACTAACTACTATAAATAAATTCTTCTGTGATGATTTAAACGTAGTTCTGTTTTAAAAAATTCCCTTCATTATTTGTTGAATATATTGAATTAAATGTTAAAAAGTTCAATTGATACTCTAAGACGGATTTACGAAATAGGATTTATCACCAGACTTACCAACTGCATGAGAAGTGTCATGCTCTGCTTTTCAAATTAAGTTTTATTATATCACTTTGCAATAGAATACAGTATTTAACTCTGATCAACTTCCAAAAAAGTAATTCTTTTAAGCAATCTTAAATACGCTGGTTGGCTGGACATGGGTCCCCTGGTATAATTTATTAGGAGCACAAAATTTTATTTTCGGAAAGTTACATTAAACATTGCTGAAAAACATTTAAATTTGCAGAAATGAAAAGCAACAGAGGAATTACTGCATACAAGAAAAAACCCTAGACATAAGGTTCTATTATCTAGAATTCAATGCTAGCCGAAATATTACTTCAAAACATTTTAAATATACGTTATGTGAATTTTATGTATAAGAAAACTTTTAATACTTTTATATTGTTACGAATTTCTGTATATTTGTAAATATTTCATAGCATTAATTTTGTAAAAAGAAAAATTTATGTACATTTCGCATAAGGCAGTGCAAGAGTTTGTTTTTACTTCCCTTTCCTGCAATGCGTCTCTTAATGCTGGAAAACGGGTTTTACAAGGAGAAGACCATTTAACATTATATGGCAATCTTGCTCCCTAGGCGAGATAGAGCCAAGATGGCGACTGTTTTGGCGACATTTTTGGTCCCCATGTAACTGTATAGGGCATATTGACTGCGATATGGAAAATTCTCCAAATTTCTATCTCTAGAAGATTCGCGAAGATTCACTTTTCCTATATAAGGCCGGCCAAGAGAGCGGGTGAATTAGTTGAGTTACTGAGTTAGTTGTCTCTCAGCGAGCATTCAGAGAGTTCCGAAAGTTAACTGTATTGCATTGTGTTTTGCGTTAATTTTAGCAGTTGTGTACCTAGTTTTTAATTGCTGTTTGTGCTCCATTGTTGTGTAAAGAGCTGTATTGAGTGTATTAGAACGGGAAGCTCTGGAGTTGTAAAAGAATCTGCGAAGAGTTATATCGGAATAAATTTCTTCAAGTTTTAATCTGCTTCGGCTTCAAGTCTTTCGAACGCATCCACGCAACAATATTATAAAACACATAAATGGTTTAATGCCAGATTTTAATTCCAGAATAATATATAAAAAAAGAGGGAATGGTAGGGGGGGGGGGCAGGGGAGTTATGACTTTATCTCAAGAGTTGGAAATGCTGATACTGAAAAGAAAATATCCCGAAACAAATTTTTGAATGGTAGTATGTTATAAAATCTCCATTTAATAGTCCCTTCTAATTCCATAATCAGGTCTTATTGTTTGTTTTTATAATTTGTTTAATATCAGTAATTTGGTCAAGAAAATATTGAATTAAGTTACAGGAAAATAAAATAAAAAAAAAAAAAATGAATCACTTCTAAAGTACTAAATAATTAAGTGATTGATGCTAACCTGTAACCTTCTTGGAAGCCCGGCAGTGTCATCTCTGCGACTCTCCTGTACAACAGGATCCAGAGGAGACGGCGTTCCATCTTCCTGTAATAGAGAAAGGGAACATGCAAATACTAAAACTTGAACTAATGACCTCAAATACACATCTAATGAATATTTTAAACGTTTCTGTTGTACGGCTTCTGTTGTAAATGACTATTCAATTAACACACGATATCAAAATTTATCCAACTTACACGAGAGTACTATATTTTTTTAATACGATCAGTTTCAAAATTATTTGGCTTTCTGTAGTTATTGCAAGCTCTTATGAATCAGGAAGCATGAAAGCGAATTTTCAACATAAGTAGTTTTAGCTTTCTAATTGGGCTTTTGACAAACAGAATGTTAAAATTCTAATTGGATTTTTAATTAATACTTTTTACAATGTAATTTCCAATAAGAATATAACTCTGAAATGTTAAACATACGTACTACTCCTAATTTTGTTTTTCACAAACACATTTCTAAAATATTCTCGATGGGGTGAGGGGGTTTATTGTGTTAACGAGAGAATTTTGTTTCCGACAGAGGAAGGGGTTCTATTTATAAGGATTTACGTAGCAATTAAGATTTTAGCGAACAAAGCAAGCTTATACTAGCACATCAATGAACTTTTTGGCGTTCCTTGCTCGCTGCAAGTTTCATTGCATGCAAGCGAAACGAGCTTGCGCAACAATAAACCTTTCAGCGAGCGAAGCTAGCCTGTGCTTACATGTCAATGAACTTTCCTGAGACGGGCCTCCTCAACACGTGGCCATGTAGCTAGTTAAAATAACATTGAAAAAAGGGATACAATGGACAATTCCCGCATTTTTTAAAAACAAGTGAAATCTATATATATAAAACTGAGTTGTCTCTACACATCTGAACCTTACTCAAATCCACAGTTTTGAACCTAGAGGTACGAAATTTGATACATAGAAGCTTTAGTACATGGAGGTTGTAGAGAACAACTTTGAAATTTGATTTAAATGTTGCTTTCATTAAAATTTATTGACACGAAAAAAAATGTCTTAGAATGACAACGATATTTTTTTATTTCATCAGAATAAAATCAAAAGTTATTTTAATGTGTCACCCCTTTTTTTCTGATTAATTTTATGTATTTACAATCATCTGTCTGATAAAAAGTTCAATTTTTATTGTAATATTTCAATATATTTACTGTCATTCGATAACGGGTTTTTTTATACATCGTTTTGTTTTTCTAGGTTTTAAATTCAAACTGTTTTTGTTTACATTTTATGTTACCGTCAAAGATGTATTGTGCTCAGGGGATATTGAAATATTGATTTTATTTAATGAGTAGTAATAACATTTAAACAAAATAAATTCGTTAAATTCTTTTGTATTTTATTAGCAAATATCTTCCGCATTATAGTTGTCATAAATATCTAACATCTAAAAGTTTGTTTACCAACCAAATTTACCACTAATACGTTGATACTGTTATGGGATGTTTTCAGTCGGATTTTGGTCAACTTAATAAATCCATTATATCTTTTTTTTCCAGGATTTGTTCATTACAAGATCAAATGTAAGAAGTCCATCTAAGGTGAAACACCAACGTATATCATTAGGTGTGTTGTGTGGCACCGCGTTGATCAATATTGGTACTATTACGTTATATCCATGCCACTTGGCGATAATATTTCAGTTGGCGAACAATTTCGTAACTAACACTATCGTTTCAATGCCTCTTAATTTTTCTCTTAATTCAGATTTTGTTTTATTTTAAAGCAAATATTAAGAACTAGGTACAACATATTTTCATAGTTATTTTTTAAACAGAGGCTAGAGCTGCATTATAGACACCAGGCATATTTTGATATTATTGCTATGTTTACAAAATTTTAAACGGTTAAATTTTTCTAGCTGGATTAATTAAAATTATGAATATAACTTCATTTAATGAGAGTGAGTCAAAATATACATAGAATCTAACATAGAAACGGATTATTTAGACTCAATTTGACTTCATCACTTGCAGCCTCAATTGTAGATTCGCTGAAGATTAATGAAATTCACTGAAATCTTTCAAATAATTTCGATATTTGCTAATATGCCGCCAAAAAGAAGAACGAATATAAATGATAAGTATAGAGCATCTGCCGCCAAGAGATCTAGGGCATCACCGCTGCAAAAACAGCATCGACTGGGGAATGACCTAGCGCTATTACAAAATGAACGAAAACATGGATCTGTTATAGTACATTGGAAGCTGATCACCAACAACAATTAATCTGAAGAAATTCCGCGTCTATGCAACACATAATTGATACACGTCCTTCAACGGGTTTCCAGCAGTGCGAGACCGCACAGCTAGTTAGTTTATATTTATGAAGAATTTATTTCTGATTCCAAATATACAAACAAAAGTTCTTTAAAAAAAAATTAGTTTTTTAAATATTAAGAAAAGAAAATGACCGAAAACCTCATCCGATCGCAGTCCGATTAAAACGATCCGATATAGCTGTGGCGTCAAAACATCCTTCCGTTTCTATAATTATCGTGAAGTTTCTGCCAAATTTTTGGCTTGGGTTTGGTAGACAATTGCTATATCTCATACCAGTTGGCGCGACTTGCCAAAAACTTGCAAAACTAGTTTCCGCTGCTGTGTTTCAAACCAAGTTAACAATAATACAGGTTGCACAAAAATAGAATGATCCGATTATAAATCGTCACATGTATGGAACAACGAAGATCTCGTGAATGAAAGTTATGTCGCTAGACGAGTCGTGGCCAAGTGTTTAAGGGAATCGCCACTGGATGGTCTATTTTTTCCCTAATACAAATATAGGCTTTATACTATTAAGTTCTTTGACAAAGTTCTGTTATAAAAGTCGTTGGATTAAAAATGAGACACAATGTAATAAATCAATTTATACAAACGAAGACTAAGTTTATTTATTATGGTTGGCGTCTTCATCCTGTAATTTATAAAATACTAGCTGGCTCTTCCCCCTGCTCGCTAAAGCTAGCCAACCTCCTGGATTACTATGCAATCCCCTTGGTTCGCAGCGCGAACGAGGCTCGTTTTGCTCGCTTCAAAGTGAGGCATTTAAAATATACCCAAGCAAAAAGCTATTTCATCTGTATATCAAGAAAATCCTTGAAAAGTGATATTGTGCCATGAAACCGAAAACGTTAGATTGTGTATGATTGAGCTACAATAATTGCGACGTCCTTTTCCTACTGCTTATATCAAGACGCGATAAGTAGGAACAACGTAGTGGAACGTTTTTGGGAAAACAATTCAAGTAAACAGTCTCGTATATATATATTTAAAAAAGATCAGTTATTTCAATGAACAATTAAAGTTTACGGACTGGTTTCATATGCGCACAACATGGCAAGAAAATTAGCCGAATTTCACCAAATATTTTTTTTTTTTTATTAACTTCATTTGAGATTTTGAAGTTGAGTGGTTTTTTTTTTTATTTTTTATTTTGTATTCTTTTCACCAGTCTGTGACAGATGTATTAGTCAAATTTCAAAAGATATATTGTGACTGGCTGGATTTCTGAACTTGGAAATTCGTGCATGTGGTAAAATTAAAAGATTTGTTATTGGATGTTTGAATTCGTTGCCATTCTGCTCACTGAAACACAGCCGAATTTGGGAGGCGCGCAAGAGAATTATAAGTATAGATTTCATAAAAGTCTTTGTTGAACAAATTTTATGGTATATTGGCAGCCAAAAAGATAGTCATTTTACCTTCTACATCTACTCTAAAATCATGATTAGCTTACACTATACTCTTTAGTATGAAGTCAACATTCTGCAAACACTTTTAAAAGTATCAATTGAAAAGTTTCATTCACTTGATTTCCTATGCAAACATTCAACAGGAATATTGACCAGAAGTCAATTTTCAATTCTTTAAGACAAACCCATAAAGTTTATCAGTTTGAAGTTCTCCATAAGATAAGTAGGATTTCGTAACATGCAACCGAATGTTCCAACCACAAGTATTTTTAAAAGTTCGACCGGAAAAATGCTTTCATGGTAACTCAGTGTGTGAGGTTCCCATTGTGGTTGCAAATAGAAATATCGGATAAGAGCTTGAGTTGGCTCTTTATGATCCACATCCACGCTAACAGTTAAAGGACTCTAAAGAATCGAAGGATAAAACGCGTTATGTAGCTCTGACTATTTTCAAATACGAATATTGCGATCTATCCTACTCTCAACAACTGGTTCAAACTGGTACCTGAACTTCCTCTTTTGCAAGTTAGATAGAGTCAAACTATACACCAGTCAAAATTTATACTCTCGCCAGTGTAGATGGTTCAGTAAAGCAGAGGCCTCAGCCTTCAACCTCTGGAAAGTGTTCATGGCCGATATTACTGTTGGAAGCCTTCAAAAGAATAGTTCGTTTTGGAAAGTCTTTTAGGAAAAATTATCCAAATAGGCCCTATAGAGAAAACATAGAGAATACATTCTACATTAGGTAGACCAGCAGACGATGCAAACATATCATTGTTTGGTAATTTTTAAAAGAAATGTCCACTATGCATCATACTGGATACGATGCCCAGAAGACTAAATCACTAAATACACACTGTAGCCTGAAAATCATCTATCAAGACCTGGAATTAACAACATACAGCTTTAACACACACCTGCAACTGCCTTGCCAGTCTTTCGTCTAATTCGTACTGCTGAACCAATAGGACAGGATCCGGGGAGCCAGGAGCTCCCTGATTACCTACAAAACAAAAGTGCATTAATAGAAAATTTTAAGTTTCAAAGAATTAGCTTTATTCTGTCCAACTATTAACGTCAAAACTATAGTTATTGATCTATTTGATTTAACTCTCACGCCTGTTTCGTCAAATCAACCCACTTATAATTATCCCTCCAAATTAATCACACGAAACACTTTTGATTGCCCCAAAAAAAGTGTTACAACCCAAAAAAAACTGGTTACAAAGGGATTATTAAATATGTTACACACATTTTAGAACTGAGTCGATCTCTGTCTGAATATTTTATGGGGGTTTTTTTTTAGTGAAATAAAAAAAAATTGATGATGCACCTATCAGTGGTAGCCCGTTGTCGAAAATGATAATGCAGCCGAAAACATGGTTTCATTCAAAATAGTTATCTTAAGAAATTAAAAACAACTTATGGGTAAACATTACTAAAACCTTTTCCGTTTTGGGGAGATTCTTATAAGTGTCCCTGTCGCCCACCCTCGCTGATTCACGCAGCCAATCCAATCCTCGAATTTCCAAATACAGACAAAATTGAAAAATTCCTCTCGGGCTGAACCGCGCAATAACGCCGTATTCAAAACGAATAGGAAAAATTCCATAGTAGCTAGGATTGACATAGAAACGGACTCTGCCGGATCGTAATTTAAGGAACTGGCTGTAGTCAACGCTTAGTTAGATATTCTCTAGATGGCGTTACTGTAGTTCGCTGGAAGGTCACCAGTTCGTTTTGATTTGAAGGTTTTTTTTCTCCTGAATTATGCGTAAAGCAGCGTTTGCCACAAATTTTAGAGGCGTATGACTTATGTTGAACCTTTGCGCGGGCCGGATACTCAAAAATATGTTTCTTTAATTATCATCTATTTAACAATATATAGCATTGCTGAAAACTGGGGAAAAAATTTATCTTGATAAAGTTGCATTTAATATTTTTTTTTTTTTTTTTTTTTTTTTTGTAAATAATTTTTTAAAAAAATAATAGTTTTTATTATTAGTAAATCAAAGGCAAAAAAAAAAAAGGGGGGGGGGGGAATCGATTGTTGCAACGTGACCATGCAACTTGACCTAACTTTTGATAAAAGTATTTAAACTATATACAGTTAACTCCATTTTAATCGATATCAATAGTGAGACGATGAAGGTCGAAATCGTTCAGTTTATTTTATGATAAAGTCGACGTCTTTCAGAGTATTTATTGCAGTCTATTTCAATAAAATGTCCAAATGAGATTCATATAAGTTATTCCTGTATTTTTTCTTGATGAAAATCACCTTCTACACATAGTTTCTTCGGGCACGTAGTGGAAAACTCCATTCTACATAGTCAACACATATTATTTCAAAAAATTACAAAAATTATAATTATGTTTAAAAAAAAAATCCATACCTTGAAATTGATTTTTTTTTTTTTTTTTTTTGTATTTTCTGCGGTGCCGGCGGGCCGCAGAAAAATCTGTCGCGGGCCGCGTAGTGGCTGGAGCTGGCGTAAAGGCTGGTTGGTTGGTTGTTTTCAGATTATCTGGCACCGTCAGCAACACGAGGGCTATAATGCGCCGAAACATTCGTCATTAGACAAGCCAACATACATTTACAAACACCCATGCCAACACGGGACTCGAACCCGCAACCTCGCGGTCTAGAAGCCAGCACGCTAACCACTATACCGTTTGGTCGGCACTGGCGTAAAGGCAACAGGTTTTCTATTTAATGAAGTTTTGTTCACTTGCCATAGAAATTCTATCTTCGTTTTCAATTCTAACCTTCATCTAAGGAATTTAGTATAATATATAATTTTGCTTTTAAACTAATAAATTTAGATGCAACCCGCCTGTAATAGCTGTACTCCACGAGCAGCCACTGGTACAGTACGAAAAAAAAAAAAAAAAAAAATTCCGAATGATGGCTATATCTTCGATTCTAATTATCGTAGAATCATTTGCACCAAAATGTTTTGTTTACGATTTCCTATATGTCGGGTGCAAAAATTTTTTATTAGGGGTGCTGTATACCAAGTAAATTTAACTATATCTTTAAAAACTTCAATATGAACCCTTATTTTTCATTCGATTTAGAATACTTCGTTAACGAATTTCAGTTCATTATGTTTCTCAACACGTCACTCATGAGCGAAAATGTTTTGGTCGATCTTGAGGCCAAATTTCTTTAAAGCGGGGAAGAAGCAAACGTTTTGCGTACTTCAAGACGTAATCTATTACACGGTCCCTTAAAGAGAGGTTTTTTAAATTCTTGCTAAAGAACCAAAAGTCACAATGGAATGAAAAAAAAATCTGGAGGTGTTTTCGAAACATGATAATTCTAAAGGAAGCAATAAAACATGTTTCTATTTTTAAAAAATTTAAACTTATTTTATTAATTAATAATTATTAAAAAACTGTTTAATACAAATTTGCATGTTATTTATGTTTAGCCTTTTATAAACTATATTTAGAAACAAAAATTGCTAAAATATATTAACTACTTAAGAAATTATGGCTAAAAAACAAATTTTATTTTTAACATTAATTTACCATTTTTTTAACATTTAAATTACTAACCACTCATTGGAAAATTATCATTTAGACGTTTTTTTGGATTCTAAATCTAAATATGGTATAATATTATGAGATTGCCATTGAACTTGTTAAAGGTTGGTTGGTTTGATCCCTCAACGACCTATATTTGTGCACAATAACGGACCTATATTTGTGCACAATAACGGTTAATCAGGCCGGAACCGACAGCTTAACATGGATCCCGATCCATAACGAACATCCATACCTTACCCGGGATTCGAACCCGGCACCTTTGGCATGCGAAGCCAGAGAACTAACCCCGCAGCCATCAGGTGGGCTTGAACTTTTTAAAGTTTGGGTTAGTTTTAATAGGTAGATGACCCTTCATGATATATATATATATATATATATATATATATATATATATATATATATATATATATATATACAATTAATAAAGACCTTTCACGATTTACAACGGCACTTGACTTTTGTTATTTCATCAATTAGAATACAAGATATAGCCATTGTTCGGATTTTGGAAATTTTTTTTTTTTTTTTTTTTTTTTTTTTTTTTTTGCTTACTGTACGTATTGAAAAAAATTTAACTTGGTTTCTTTATAAATCTGACTCGCTTTTTAACAAAGTAAGAATTATCTGCCATGGTATGCTTTTTTATAAATGTTTTATATGGGATTCTAAATAATTTAGAAAAGGTACAGATGTACTTCAAGGACCTGGCGATTTTTGGTAACTCTATTTAGAGCTAAAATAAAGCTGACAAATTATGGTTTCTACACAACCATAAGTAGAATAAGATTAAAATATTGTAATTTTAAAATATTTATATTTTAAATAAAGCCAAGGAGATATCTCAAAAATCGCCAGGTTTCTATTATGCATCTGAACCATCAGAAAATTCTGTATCTCTGGTCGTTCCGGCACTAATTTTTATTTTTATGTAGAGATATTCTATGGCAAGTTATGCTATTTTATCATTATCAACAACCAAATAATTATTAAAACCCAGCTTGTGATAAAAGAGCATTCCAAAAAATGGAAGCATGTTGGATGATTGTTAATGCCAAGCATACTTGTTGATAAAGCGTGTTAACTTAAAATGCCACTATACGTAGTTAGCTATCAACCATTTACAATGTTTATATTTCCGTGGATTAATAATTGTTTACGACAAGCAGCAATATCCGTTCACAAAATAATGTGCCAAAGCAATCAAATAAACATAACATATACAATCTAATCAAGCAATATTTTAAGCAGCAATATTTGCGCATTTTTGTAATATATATATAAAAACCCTTCTGTAATAAAAGAACTAAAATTACCTTCTTCCAACCTTGGGTGATTCATGTATTGAAATGTACTACTATAAGTAAAGAAAATTCTAATATCTCTTTTAATTTCAGAATTGCATGCTTGAATAGTTTAGCGTCTATTTACTTAAATTTAAGAGAATCCTAGCTTTATTTTGCAGTGTGCATCTATTAATTATCAAGAAAAGTAGAATATTTATTTTTCTAAAAATCTAAGTTTTAAGATCAGTTTTGAAGCCATCACATAAGTAAAAATTACAAAATTTAAAATGATTGTGCAGAGACTCGTGATGAAATAAAATCCTATCTGACAACTACCAACCCAATGTGTGAAACTCAGAAGTCCTTACGGAAAGCAACAACCTTCACCATAGCCAATTTTGATCTATTAATAATACTACTAAATATCCATATAAACGGGATCAGGATTTTTCTTATTTCAGGCAAATGGGAAATACACCAAATGTTTACTATTTTCTCTGGCGGGGAACTTTTTAAAACTTCCATCCAATATTATGAGAGACTAGGAAATTATTTTATACAACTGCCAATCCCATATCCATCAATCCAGTCAATCCCAATGTATCTTTCAAGAAATATATCCGCAAAGTAAATTTTTCAATCAATCACATACAAGTACGTCATTTCCCCCGCGTACAGAAATTGACTGTGACGTTGCCATGCATATGATCCCTTTTAGTAAAACATAGACCTTGGAAAGAAGCAGACAAGAACACTCCAAACACGTAACCACCTAATTTAGTATGCATTTAGGGTGCTTACGTATTATCCCGTCGATTGCTGGCCAGACAAAAAGTTTGCAAATGGATTACTTTCATACGCCGAAACAGCCGTGCAGCTGAGGCATTCCACTGATGCTGGTCCGAGACATTCTTTCGAGAAGACCTATCCATGAGCTAGGGATGGAGTCTCATTATCTTCCTTATCATCCAGTTATTAAAAGGGACAGTGCCACTACAAAAATACGTCCAGTGATCGACACCTCATGCAAAATCGGACAAACACCATCGCTGAGTGACTGCCTTGTGATAGGGCTAAACTTTAACGAGCAAATTCTCTCGATTCTAGTACGGTTCCGAGGGAAACGTGCGGTAGCTGAAATCTGGGGAGCCTTTTAACCGATTGAAATCAACAAAACAGATAGGAATTATTTACGCTTTCTATGGTGGTATGAGAAGATGACAGTCCTATCAAGCGTCGGAATAGCAAGTTGTTACAAAGACGACTGGTCAATGCTCGTGTTTAGTGATGCCAACCCTAGTGCTTACGCAGCAAATGATCATCTCTTCCCTATCAGGTGGAAGTTTTACCCTCCAACGGCCAATTTGGAACGATTAGAGCAACTGCGTTCTGTGAAATCATTAGTGTGAGTTTTGAAAGATGCCTCTCTGAATCACGAGGAACTATTCACTGATTTTTTTTTGTGGTGTTGAGGCAACCAGCAACGTTGGACCACTAACATACATAAGTGAGGAATCTGACGAACTGATCCTGCTTGAACCATCCATGTTCCTTCAGGATGTTGCAGAAATCAGCACTCCTTATCTTGATTTTGTTTATCTTCTCCTGATATTGACAGTAAACTTTTTGACTACGGTACAAACACTGTCAACAACCCCGAGAACTGCGCAACCCCGAGAACTGCGCCAAAAGAAATACCTTGGACGCTAGTTCAGCGTGCAAGTCGTAAATGTGATATTCTCAAGGTTGGAGAAGCAGAACTTGTAGGTAGTGACTTCTGTTTTCTAATTACACAAAAACTAGTAATGAAAGTTGTATGCATGAAAATAATCACACGGGAGAATGTGAATCAAAAGGTGTTGTTGCTTACGCTATTTTACGCCAAGAGATATGATATGATTATTCATGCTGAAACATAAATCGACCGCATCTTACTTATTTAATAATGAAACAAAAATAATTGATTGATATCTCCAAAAAACCAACGGGACGTTGTAAAAAAAAAAAAAAGCCAAGTAAAATGGTTAGCCATAAAAAGTTATGAAATCTAATGTTTGTCGCCAAGCGGCCGCATTTAGTTTCTTTAAGGTACTTGTACTACACAATGAACTAAATTGGAATTATTAGGAGGAGTACCTATAGGTTGTCTCTTGGCAGGCTACAGTTTTCATAAAATTTATCTTAATTTAGTGTAATGGGTACAGTACGCAAAAAAAAAAAAAAAAAAAAAAAAAAAAAACACGAACGAACGATGGCTATATCTTGCATTCTAATTGGAGAAATAACAAAAATCAAGTGCTGTTATAATTCGTGGAAGGATTTTAATACACATGTGGAAGTCCATCAGCAATGGCCATAAAACTTTTTGAGTCAATCTAACCATTAGTGTTATCATTTTAAATTTATCTTCATTATTTTATGAATTATTCAACATCAAAATGTGTTGAAGTATTATACCATATTTAGATTTAGCATCCAAAAAAACGGCGAATTACAAAATTTCATAATTTTCCAATGAGTGGTTAGAAATTTAAATGAGTTCAAAAAATTGGCAAATTAATGTTAAAAGAAAAAATTACTTTTTATGCCAGAAATTCTTAAATAATTAATATATTTTAGTAACTTTTGTTTTAAACTTTGGTTTTTTAAATGCCAAATATGAATAGTAATTAACTTTTGCATCAAAGAATGTTTTAATAATTATTAATGAATAAGACAAGTTTTAAAAAGTTTTAAATAAAAACTTCTTTTTTTTTTTTTTTTTTTTTTTAATATTTCTCATGGTCGAAAACCCCTTCAGAATTTTTTTCATTCTATTTTGACTTTTGGTTTCTCAATATTTTAGCAAAAATGTAAAAAAAGCTCACTTTAGGGGACCGTGTCATAGATTTCGTCTTGAAGCAAGCAAACGTTCGATTCTTCCACGCTGTAAGAAGATTCGCTCTTGAAATCTAACTGAAATTTGGTATTTAGGGTAAACAAACTATTCTAAATCGAATAAAAAAATTAAAAATACGGGTTCGTATTGAAATTTTCAATTGACTTAAATTTACTTAGTAAACAGCCCCCTAAGAAAAAAAATTCACCAGACATATAGAAAATCGTAAACGAAACATTTTGGTGCAAACCTCGAGATTCTACGATGATTAGAACCAAAGATATAGCTTTTTTCAGAATAAAAAGTACTATGATGCTTAAATTATAGCTACTGTGCTGCAATTCCCAAATAATACGAGTCGATAGAATAGGAACTCTTAAGTACAGGGTAGTAAAAAAAACACTTTGCTGATATATGGACCTCTAGTGACAGTTCCACTCAACTGATTGAGAGGAGATTTCAGGTGTCGTTATTCAGAGGTATATGAGCTCGAGATTCTGTGAATGGAAACAAAATGAGGCTCACGGCTATAGTTACAGAAACTCGAAATTTTGGAATGGCAACACCTACTTTTTCCTATAACAAAATGCTTAGTGCATGTGAAAACCCAAATGAACTTTGTAACGGTACGTGTATCACAAAAAACGGACGCGGTATGCAAGCACAAAAAAAAAACAGCTTTGCGAACGGCTAACAGAAACAGAATCTTGGCACACGGAGTTCGCTCGCCAGATATTCAGCGTAGAAAACCGATAAAATTGCCTGTGATGGCACCCATGAGAATATTGGCTTCCGTCATATGCAAATTTCTGCCGAGAGCCACGATCGTGTTTTTGTTATCCGTTCCAAGAGCTGTTTTTAGTACGCCTCCGCTTTTTGTGATACACACACCTTTCCAACGCTCTTTAAGGTTTTCATATGCGCTGAGTATTTTGCGACAGCAAAAAGTAAGTGTTGCCATTCGAAAATTTCGAGTTTCTGTAACTATAATCGTGAACCTCATTTTGTTACCATTTACAGAATCTCGAGCTCATACCTCTGAATAACGATACTTGAAATCTCATCTCGATTTGTTGAATGGAACGACCGCTAGAGGTCCATATATCAGCAAAGTTTTTTTATTACCACCCTGTAGGCACAAGAAGCGTGACTGCAAGAATTATGCCAGCATCAAGCATCACTTATCATGGGCAGGGGCACTTTATGCTGTACTTGTAACTGCAAATCCTACATAAAATATATTCTTGTAAGATGTGGAAAAAATTTTGCAATTGTTTGAAAACAGTTGTGTTATGGCCTTTCTAATAAAGACTCCACTCACTTGGAAAGAAAATGTAAGTAACAAAATACTCCTGCCATATAATTTTTATACAAATGCTGAGTAAAAGTTTTGGTTTTTCCAGATTCCAGACAAGTAGTGATTCCCTGTCTTATCTTCCAGGCAGAAGGTTTTATTGAACCGAAAGCTGGCATTACAAATGATTCAACTGACACTTTGATTCTATTATATTTCTATGTTATATTTGATAATATTGCACAAGTATTATTATCATACAAGTATTCATAAGCAATATTTAGAGACTTTTTAATGATCTTTCAATTTTTTTAAGGAACTCTTACGATTTTATAACGACAAAAATTCAATGTTTTCATACACATAGATTTAAAACATTTTATTTAAGCAATCAAAATAGATAGATGGAATTAATTTCCTATAACAACGAAAATCAACAAATAAAGAATTTAAAAAACATTTAAATAAAATTTTAACTCCATCTTCAACAATTTTCATCAACAATAATAAAATTTTAACTTCAACAATTTTCATCAACAATAATAAAATTTTAACTTCAACAACTTTCTTTATCAATGTTCCATTTTAAAATATAAACTTCATTTTTCTCTCTCTTACATTTTCTAAAATTGTTAGATTTTCTGGCGACCGAAAAAAGTTTCGACGATTATTGGATAACAATTCATTTATAAATTGTGATAATTGGGTGGTAATTAAATCAAAACTTTGGAAGGAAAGAACATTTCGTTCTGAAATTGTGGATGCTGAACTAAGAATTCCAAACAGAATATATTGTGAACATTTTGCGAGACTAATTTTGCGGAATTCGGACTTGCATAATAAGCCATCTTTAGACACGACATAGAAAGAGACTGAAATAGAACCACACTATGTTTTATAGTTTAAATTTCTTAGTTCGCATATTCACACAAGATAATAAATGCACATATTCATTAAATTTGACGGACACTGTTCTGTTTTACAAAGACTTAAGTTTATAAAGTGAAACATCCAAAATTGGTTGGTTGATTTGTACGCTCAACGACCTATTTTTATACACAATGACGGCTAATAAGGACGGGACATATAGCTTAACTTGGAATCCGAACCACAACGAACATCCATGCCTAACCCGGAACATTTAGCATGTGAGGCTAGAGCGATTACCACATAACCATCAAGTGGGCGAAACATCCAAAATGCCATAAAATTGTACACACATATAATTCCAATGCATTTATTTATACATTAGGATCACTTTCTACAGAGCGTATAAAAGCATGAAAGCAAAGACAAGAAGAATATAGTATATTTTTTATGAATTTATGATTTACTAAATCTGAATTTATGATTCACTAAACTAATATTCCATTTCAATTAGCAGTTCTTGCAAACTGTATCCATCAGGCAGATAACTTGCTATGCATCCACTCTACTCTGCATAGAGGGCTAATAGAAGATCTCTGTATGAAACAAGTCAAAATAATAGTAATTCATTTTGCAATTAAGAAATATCTTTATGGAATGGTTAAAAATCTAATTGTAAAAAAGTAACCTAACTAGGGAGAGAAAAAAAAAACTGCCAGTGAACTAAATATTGTAAAGTAAAAATGAATACATTTTCAAAAAATTCCTTTGAGGTATTTCATATCAATTAAATAAGTTGAATTTCGCTATTCTTTCTCGAATTGTTAGTTAGATTTATTATCAAGAAGAGTGCCCGTGTGTGTGAGTATGTGTGTATGTATTTTATAGGAAGCTACAGTTTAATTCCGATCCTTAATAAAATTTTGCATTTTTACAAGATCTTACGAACAAGAGGAATGTAATTAATTGCCAATTCAAAGTTTTGTATAATCTCTCCCCCCCACCCCACCCCCTCTCCCTACTTTAAACTCCTTAAGGGGTAATGAGCATAAAATCTACAGTTCCTTAAGGAAATTTTACGCACTTGATTGAAATTTGGTACAAGAAGAAAATTTCTGTCAAATTGAAACTTAGAAAGGCAAGCTTCTTCCCTTTTTTTACCCCTTAAAGGGTATAATCATAACTTGAAACCTACAGCTTTATTTCGATATTGATGAAATTTTCCATAAGTACATTTTACTTAAGACAAGAGAAAAATTCCTGGCTGCTTGAAATTTTAAAAAAAAAAACTTCCACCTTCTTTTTACCCCTTAAGAGGTATAATAATAAATTTTAATGTTGACGTCATTTGGCGAAATAGCGCCAATTTTCTCGCCAAGCTTTATATTCAAAAAATTACATTTGGTTGAGCTTTCCCGTTGGTTGAACGCCGGATAATTGGCCTTTTACTGTATTATATTTAAATTTCACCAAAAAAGGTTATGCCAACATATAATTGCTTATATTGCTTCGTTAAGAAATTTCGATATGCAACTTAAATCATTTTGGCGCTTCATGCAAAACCAATCCGTAAATTTTAATTGTTCACTGAAACTCCTTATATTTTTTAAATATATGTATGAAACTGTATATTTTTATTGTTTTTCAAAAACGCTCTACTACGTTACCACACTGTCACTTCTTAACGAGTGATAAGCAGTAGATTAATGATGTTGCAAGGATTGTAGCTCATCATAAATAATTCAATTTTTTCAGTTTCATGACACAATATCACTCTTCAAGGATTTTCTTGATTATGCAACTGAAATAGCTTTTTGCTAAGGCATATTTTAAATGCCTCACTTTGAAGCGAGCGAATAGAGCCCTGTTCGCTCCGCGAACCAAGAGGAATAGCGTAGCAAAAACTTTTCGTTATCACACATTTCCGATGCATACGTCTTAATTTTCCTTTGTCGTTTGCCTCTAAAATCAACTATGGTTAATTCTTTCAGAAATTCTCTGTCTGAAGAATGTTCAATCTTTTCCGTGAACATTAATACGAAAGTCTTGGCTGTACTCAAAGCTTCATTAAATCTGTTTCGAACAGCTTTATGTCTTGAAACAGCTGGCACAACCAACATCCATGCCTGAGCGTTGTCCAGGTTTTTTGTGGTGTTGTAATCTCAAAAATTTAAAGAAAAATCATACCCGTCATTATAGTTTTAAAACTAAAGAATTTCTGGAAAAAAGCAGAAAAAGAACTACTGTTTGGCGCAACATGGCCCTAGTGAAGCCCTTGCGCCATAAAACCTAACCAACTGGAGAAAAGCAGCTGCAAGGCCTATTCTAAGAAAAATTTACGACTGCCCAAAAGTCCAATCTCTTTCTTTACCACCCCCCCCCCCTCCCCTTTTAAATAATGCAGAAAATTAATTTGAAATAATAAAATCCGATAGTTTATCTTTAAATATTACAGCAACACTCAAATTTTATTACCAGGTTTCTGTTACCCTACTTCATAAGATTAATTGGTTAATTTTTATATATCTATACATTTCTACAATATTTTTCTTATGAAAGAATTTGAAATATCTTTCATTGTGAAGTCGCAAAAGACAACTAAACAATTGTGATTACAAATTCATTGTTTTTGATACCGAACATTAAAAGATTATTTACACTTACAAGACAAACATTCAATAGCTAACATCCACCTTCTTCGTAAAAAAAAGATATTGTGTCTACATTCAGCTTCTATCTTGCCAACTATTCATTGCTGTTCTTATTTTACAACTGTTGTCACCCACTCCCTAAAAATACAGTGGTCATCTCCCAAGAAAATTCAAGAGAAGAACATGACACACAGTGGGAGTGTTGACCGCAAACAGCCGAAGTGAAGATTTATTGACAATGGGGAAAAGGGGGTTTTCGCGCGTAACTGTTGAAGTGGATGAGACAAGATATATTCCAAGGTTTTGGCTTGTAGGGGTAGCTGATCAGCTGACACTTGACTCGCGTAACATTCCGCATCCACCCCTTATTGCAAGGTCAAGGAGAAAAGACATCCGGTGCTTTCTCCAAATCTTTCTGCCCAATAAAGTTTTAAGCTTGGACAGGACCGGCTCGTCCTGGCTTGGAGCAGATATTTCAATATCTCTCAGCTTTGATTTTAGACGTATGCCTTGTTATTTGTATTCCAAAAATATGATTTCATATTGTGAAATATTTGAAAGTACCATATACACTATTGTTACAAAATAAGAATGAGCAATTATTTTTCTTTAATTTATTTGTTTTTGTGTTTTTTACGACTGCCTAATTTTGAATTTACAACTGCCCAAATAAGCCACGACTATCCGTTAGAATAGGCCCTGATACAATTATATTTCTAACAAACCACTTAATCCGGTCGGTTTCTCATTTCCTGTCGTACAGACGATATCTCGCAAGGGCCGTTACCAAAGTGTTAATAATAGATATAAACAAAAGTAACTTTGATCAGAGACAATATTAGGCCCTTATTATACAGAATTATTCCTGTCGCGAACGCGTGGCACAGTAAAGATGTCCGAGCTGACCACTTCTGTGGCCCAGTATAATAAGCTCCATAGGATTGCATGTTTCGCTTAGAGTGGCTTGTCTAAGTGACTGAAGCGGTGGCGCGAGTTCTCCACTCGAGAAGCTCTGCATAACGCTGAGATGTATCATCCCCACACACTGAAATGCAAGCCACAAATCCGGTGTATAAGCACGAGGAAAAAAAATTTGATCCCACGATGTTTCTCCCAGAGTTGTTATTAAGCATAGACTGCTAGACACTTATATTGTCTAGTCCTAGTGAGGTGGTTCTCTTGCAACGGAATATCATTTGAAAACTAAATAATTCCTATGGTCAAACCTTGAAGGTAGAGTAACTGATAAAGGCATACTGATATTAGGCATACTCATAAAGGCATAAACTGATAGAGTAACAAATGGCAACTTGAATTTAAATAACCCAAAAGTTCTTCTGCGTCTAGCTGGAGCATAAACGGAGAGCTAATGGAAATGAGGTGAAATGTCATCAGTGGAAAATGAAAACAAAATTCCAGGGTAAGAGAAGAAAACGAATACTTTTAATTATAAAACGAGAACATTTAGCATAGTAGTAATCAATATATAACTAGGGGTGTGGAACATCGCACAACTTTTAATTGCACTTTAATGCTAACGTGAATTTGTGTCATCTAACGTATTTATATTTTCATCATTCATTTAGTAAAAATGGACAGTTTGGCGAAATTGTATGTGATAATTCTAGTATAGGACTAAAAAAAAAAAAAAAAAAACTCCTCCAAATTATGATTTTGGCGATATATTTATTGATAATTCTTACATTACCCTTTCTTGTAAGTGAAACTGGGTTGAGAAGAAAAAACGATCGTTGATGAGATATGCTCAAGGAAAGAGAGCTCTGTGTTAATGGCATTCGTTTTTCAACTTTTTACGCCATTAAAGCATTTTTTGGGAATTTCGGAGGTGGGGATGTAGAACACATTAAGAGGAAGACAGCGATTTTGAACAAAATCGTTAAAGCAGTTTTTTAGCAATTACTGAAAAACATGATTTTTTTTTCAATAGCAGCTACCCTATGCGCATGCACGATTTTGACTAAAATCTTAATGGTAAGTCCTTGGGCTCTCACTAACCCTCACACCGAATTTGAACATTTGTCAATTTGTTCGGGAGCTATTGCTGACCACGTACACACATACATACACTTTTTTATATCAATTTTTTTAGATCAGGATGTTCCAAAACGTAGAGAAATGCAAAAAAAAAAAAAAATCGAAATTTTTTTTTTATACCGAATACTATACTTTCATTACCCTATGTATACATATGGGTTATTGAAAGTTAACTAGGGGTGTGCAACATCGCACAACTTTCAGTTACACTATATTACTGATGTTGATTTGTGTCATTTACTGTTTTTTTATTTCCACCATTCGTTTAGAAACTAGGGGTGAGGAACATTGCACGACTTTCAATTACACTATAATATTGATCTTTGCATCAAAATTTATGGTGTTATTTACTGTTTCCATATTTCACTCATTTAAATAATATATCCAGTTTGGTGATATTTTTGGCAATAATTTATACATGAACCAAAAATTTGGCGATGTTATTCGATATACATTACACTTTTCTTTCTTGTGCACGAAACAGAAAAAAAAATCATTCATTGATGGGTGATGTCCAAGGGCAAAGAGCTGTATGTTAAAAGCACTCATTTTTTAACTTTTTACGCTTTTACCGCATTTGCACTGGAATTTCGAAGGTAGGGGCGATTGAAACACCTTAAGAGGCATTAGCACAAATCTTTTAATCAAAATCGTTAGAGTCGATTTTTAGTAATTGCTGAAAAACATGTTTTTTATATTTGAACCTTATGCGCAGGCGAGATTTTGTGAAAAACCTTAATGGTAGGTCCCATAGATACCACAACTCGCACACCAAATTTGAAAATCGTAGGTACATTTGTTCGGGAGTTATGATGACTACGTACACACAGACAGAAATTTTTTCTATATCACTTTTTTGAAATCGGAATGTTCCAAAACGTGGAAATATCCAAAGAAAAAAAACAAGAAATTTTTATTTTGACCGAATGCTACACTTTCATTACCCTATGTAAACATATGGGTGAAAAGTGATCTAAAAAAATATCTGTGATCATAATTCCCGAGACGCTTGATCAACACTTTTCAACTTATGTATACGAATCAGTGATAACCATGGGACACCTGTCATTGAGGTTTTCATCAAAATTTGCTATGCTCATAAAGTAGCTGCCATTGAAAAATTTGTGTTTTTCAGCAATTGCGACAAAAACGGCTCTAACGATTTTAATTAAAATCGCAGTGATAATGCCTTTTAATGTGTTTTGGTGCGAATGTGAGCTAACGGGAGTCGAACCAGGGACTCCTAGATCCGTAGGAAGGCGTTCCAACAAATAGGCAAAAGTAATCACTAGTGCTTAGGTGTTGTATTTGTCTTTTTTGTACAGTACCCAAAAAAAATCAGAACGATGGCGATATCTTTTGCTCTAATTGTTGAAATAACAAACAAAAGGTACCGTTGTAAATCGTGAAAGGTTTTTAATAATTGTATATATTTTTTTTTATCATGAGGGGTCATCTACATATTAAAACAGAACCAAACTTTAAAAAGTTCAATAGCAACCTCATAATATTATCCCATATTTGGATTCAGCATAAAAAAAAAATGCGAAATACAAAAATTCATAATTTTCTAATGAATGGTTTGTAATTTAAATGATAAAAAGAAAATGATAAATTAATGTTAAATAAAAAAAGTTGGTTTTTTGGCCATAAATACTTAAATAATTGATATATTTCAGTAATTTTTTTTTCAAAAGATAGTTTGTAAATGGCCAAACATAAATAGCAATCAACTTTTGCATCAATTTCTTTTTTAATAATTAATTATTAATTATTAAATTAATTTAAAAAAATTTTTGAATAGAAACATATATATATATATATATATATATATATATATATATATATATATATATATATATATATATATATATTTTTTGCTTTCATTAGATTTACCATGGTCTAAAACCCCCACAAAAAAAATTTCTTTCCATTTTGACTTTTAGTTCTCGATTTCTTAGCGAAAATGTAAAAACGCTCACTTTAAGGGACCGTATAATAGACGACTTTTGAAAACAATCAAAGATTAATTCAAGGTAAACTAGAGGTGTGGAAAATCGCACAACGTTCAATTACACTATAATATTGGTCATTGCATTAAAATTTGGTATGGTGTATTTACCGTGTTTGGTAACAATTTTTATAAGGGAAAAAAAGAAAAAGAAAAAAAAATGGTGATGGTATTTATTCATTACAATGTCCTTTCTTGGGCATGAAACAAGAAAAAAAAATGCAATCGTTGTTGGGTGATGCTCGAGGACAGAGAACTCTGTGTTAAACACGCTCGTTTTTCAACTTCATACTCTTGTATCACATTTCTACGGAAATTCCAGAGTAGGGAATGACCTTAAGAGGCTAGCTCGGAAATTTTAATCAAAATCGTTAAAGCCGTTTATTAGCAATAGTTGAAAAACATGATTTTTTCATGATTTCAACCTTAAGCGCATGCCCGATTTTAACGAAAACCAGTTCCCATGGCCACCACCACCCCGTACATCAAATTTGAACATCGCAAGTCATTTATTCGGGAATTACGCTCATGGAAAATTTGTAGGCATTATGGAAAGCCAGGATTGATTTTTCCGGTGTGCAATCAGCTGCAGAAGTATGGAGAGCTGCTGAAAACTCTTGGAAATCCTTATGGGTTGATCCGGACATCAAGTTCAGTTTGATCTATTCATTGCCCCGATGGATGCAACAAGTTATTAATCACAATGGGGTACTATAGAGCCTACTGATTTTTTTTTTTTTTTTTTTTTGATTTTTTTTTATTACTTTCATTAAATTCTATTTATTTAAAACAACATTTTTTAAGCAATTTCAATAAGTTATCCTTTAAAAATTTTACTGAATTATGTGATTTTTTTCATTTTATAAATAATTTCAACTATCATGTTACATTTGTGTTTACAGTGAAATGTTTCTGTAAAATAAATAATCACGCTTTGCTTAATAATACACGCTTTGTTTACTAATACCTACATTTTATATTTATTAATTTTCTAACTATCAGTAGTATACGTTATACTTCTGCAATTACAGTTTTCGATATTTTATTTATTTCGTGTGAACAATGCACATCTTTAAGGTTGTAAATAAATTATGTTACTTTTGCGTTTACTTGTTATTTTTGTATTAATCTTAAACATGACACTAAATCCAAGTAGTTTCTATGCAATTTTAGACAAATATTTTTATTTTTTAACTTCGTGAAACGCCGCACTGACCGTTCGATTTCTCCTTCTGTAAAGTAGAACCTTAAAAATACCTTTCGTATTATGGAAATTCTCCCTGAAGATCGGTCAAAAAATGGTCGAAACATTTTCGCTCATAAGTCACGTGTTTTTCAACATAATGCATTGAAATTTGGTGTATAGAGTAAATGATGTATTCTAAATCGAATGAAATGATAAAAAATAAGGGTTCGTATTGAAATTTTCGAAGATAGCGTTACTTTTACTTAGTGAACGGTCCCTTAAGAAAAAAATTGCGTCAGATATATAGAAAATCGTAAGCAAAACATTTTGGTGCAAACCATAAGATTCTGCGATAATTAGAACCGAAGATATAGCCATCGTTCTGATTTTTTTGGGGGGTACTGTACACAAAACTACCACAGTGTTTTAAATTTTCCTACCTCTTTAAGTTTTCTTAAAACTTCGATAAAGGTGTAAGAAGTTGAAAAATGAATCTTAGGAAGTCTTAGTAAGGGTCATTGGCTATACTCAGTATGATACAATCTTCTAGCCCAGTGCATTTAGAAACTACTTTACATAAAACCTTGAAACTCGGTGAATAGGTATAAAGAAGATCACTTCATGAAATGATATAAATTGTTTTCATTTGATGTATTTCTATTATAAATAAAAATTAAAATACCATATGACAAAACCAGGTGGAGCCACTGTATATGCAATGATGCAAGGATTTCAAATATAAAATGAAATATATTAAGCAGTATTTACGAGTTTTTAATTTAAATCATTTCATTAAGTGGTAATTTTCGTACCTACACTCACCAAATATCAAGGTTTTATAAAAAGTAGTTTCTAAATGCACTGGACTAGAAGATTGTACCATAGCGAGTATAGGGAATGATCCTTACTAGGTCTTCCTCTTAAAATAAAGGCCTCCAAATAATAGAGGCATCAGTGACTCTTTCTTTTCTGTTTCATTTTACCCCAAATGAATAATGTAATAACTATCGTCATTTTTGTTAGTTTGATGATTTTTTTTTTTTTTTTTTTTTTTTTTGCCAATTGAATTTTTTACCATCTTAACGATGTTGGAATGCAATACATTTATACAGACTTGTGAGACAGAATTTGAGAGGGTTTTTGTATGCCACCGGCCCGCCAACAAGGATTTTGACATTAATTTGTACGTTTATTTCTTTTGATATTAATTTGTACGTTTATTTGTTTTGATATTAATTTGTACCTTTATTTATTTTGATATTAATTTGTACTTTATTTTGTTTATTTGTTTTTATATCAATTTTTTTTTAATAGTTACGTTTTGAGAGAAGAGTCCGGAGTGTTTGGTACCAGTCATACGACGATATTGGAATACAACACATTTATACAGATTTGCGAAACCGAATTTGAAAGTTTTTTATGCCACCCACCCGCCCACTTGATGTTTTTGATGTTATTTTTTTACCTCACATTGAGGGACATCATCGGAGGAGCTCAGGTTCTGGGGGACCGATCAACTTCATAAAATATGTATGGAGAATGCAGAAGAAGTCCAAGCTGTGGTCGACTTCTTGGTCGTCATCAGCTTGGGCTTCCTCTTCATTCTCCTCTGAAGTTGAGCTTGTCTCCTCCAAATCCAAATCCATGGGCTCCTCTGGATCGAGGACCACCTCAACCTTCCAAAAGGGAGTATTGTCCAACCACTCCATCTCCTCCTCGCCAGACATAGCTCACTTTTAATACGTAAGCAAATAATCAATCAAATCAAATCGAATGAAATCAAATTAGCGCAATCAAAAACTCGCTTGTACAAATATCACTGCACTTTATGCAAAAAGATAATTTATTTTTCTACAGAGAAAGTAAACTTCATTGTTTACAACAAAGAAACTTATGTACATTCTTGAAGTTTACTGTTAATATCTCGAATGATTGTTGAGTACATCAGTGTGTTAGTGAGGGTGAAACTTTTCATTATTATAAGTAATTGATTGTTGAAAAAGTGATGCAATGTTTTAAACATATAAATATCAGTACATTGACTTAAAATATGCAAATTATATTTTTAAGAGAGTCTATGTTAAAATGTTAAAAAGACAAAAGTTCCCAAGAACTAAATTGGAATAATTACAAAAAAATAAATCTTTCTGATTTATTTTACTGTTGGAAATTTATAATGAAAACTCTTTCAACTTCCCTGCCCCTTTCAACATTACTTATTCTTTGATTTTATGTTCCGCTAAAGTCATATAATGTAGTACCTCATTGATTTCAAAGAATAAGTATAAAATTATGACGTTCAAAATAGTGCCTCATTTGCGTTAAATAAACAATATTTTATAAACTGGAATTACATTAACTTGCAAAGCCTAGATAATTATAACGAACAAATTATAGAAGTCTTCAGAATTTGTGAGCGAAATCATGTACTCATATATGCGCCGTTTAGAATTGTAGAGTCTTACTTCAATTAGTATTTTGCTTTCAATTACCCATGCGTATACAAGGTTTTCGTCAAAATCGCTCATGCGCATAAGGTAGCTCCCATTGAAAAAAATCATGCTTTTGAATGATTGCTAAAAAACGGTTCTAACGATTTGGATCAAAATCGATGTGGCCTCGTGTGCCTTGTAAGGTGTTCTAAACATCCCCACCTCCGAAATTTTAGTAAAAATTCTTTAACGGTGAAAAAAGTTGAAAAACGAATGCCTTCGTCACAGAGTTCTCTTTGCTTGAACATAGCTCATCAAAGATAGTTTTATCTCCTCTTCTCAGTTTCACTTATAAGAAAGGTTTTCGCCAAAATCCCCATTTTAGCAAAGCTTTTTTTTTTTTTTTTTCCCTGAAAGACCCACACAAGATTTTCGCAAAAAATATCACCAAACTGTCAATTTTTTCTAAATGGATGATAAAAATATAAAAATGGTAAATGACACAAATTGACATCAGTGGTATAGTATTATAGTGGTGTAGTATTATAGTACGCAAAAGGCACTATTTGGATTTTCTGAATGTTAGGTATCAAAAATTACCTTTAACACCGAATGGTGGCCTAAATTATGAAAGGCAATGTCAATGAATATTTTAAGTGCAATAAAATGCTTTTGAAAATTAAAAAATTTTAAATTTCCATTATTACTAATTTTGACCCAGATCTAATTTCATTGCCGTTTTATAATTTCTACTTAAGACTTCACTATATATGTAATAATTTGCCAGAAGACATCATATTTCTTCTGTAACTTTTTGAATTAAAATTTAAAAAAAAAAAAAAATGACCAAATTTTGTCATAGATAAAATTTCGTACCCGTTAAAAAGCTTCGTCTCAAGAATCTCGACCAAATTTCAAGGTTTTCTACAAAGTAGTTTCTAAATGAACTGGACCAGAAGATTGTAAACATAGTGAGTATAGGGAATGGTCTTTACTAGGACATCCTCTTAATTAAACACTATTGAAACTAAAAGTAAAGTTTCAAATGATCGACAAAGCTTTCAGATTAAAGCAATTTCTAAACCACTGAGGAAATTGTTCTTTAACCCTTTGCACACCAGTGGCGCCTCTCAGGCGCCACACGATTGGATGCCAAACCACGAGAGGACCATTAGGTGTGATGCGGAAATTCGATGCAAGGCCAATGACTGTGTTTAGTTTCTATGAAGCAAATCCATAAACACCAGCCGAACCTAAAATGCCTCGAATTGCTGATTCCTCCGCGCGAAAAAGGCCTGGAGTGCAAAGGGTTAAACCACCATGGGCATTGCAGGCACTTCGACCTGTTTAAAATCTTAAAGTTTGTTTGTTTGAAAATGCTAAAGTGGACTTTAGAGTAATATGCAAATACAGACGTATTTATATATCACATGCAAATACATGTGTACTTATGTGCGTTTATTATGTAATGATCAAGCCAGGGGCTACTCGAGCCAGGGGCGTACTGGCCATAGGGTAATCCGGTGCAATCACCGGGCCGGTCAGTGTCTGTAAAAATTGGGCCGGTCGGATACGAAGTTTTTTTATAATTATTTTTAGTATAAATAATTGCTTTCCTTACCGTTTTCTTAAAATATCCAATGCATTCAAATGCATCCCTTCCCTCCCCCCTCTCCAGCCTCCAGGTGAAGCCGTTTTTCGTTTGGTAGGGGTAGTAAGAGGTTCTAAGAAAAGTAGACGTACTAAGATTTATATATTATCATATTACTTTTTAGTTATTTTATAGCCTTTATGGTTAAATATTTACTATCAGTTCGGATGTCATTTTCTAATAAACCTACTAGTTATATTCCTGGAAATTCTTTATTTTGCTATTTATATTTCTTTGTTTTTGCAACAAACTATCAATGACTTTTGAAGATTAAGTTTACACAAAGGAGATGTGTATACCAGCTGTTCTTAATCGTAAATAAATTCGTAAATAATCCAGGATGATGTTGTGTGTCGTATGGGTTCAGTGGTACCAAATACGTAAAAATGAAACATATATTTATTATTGGGTAACACCGTAAAGAACGGAGCGCCAAGGCGCGCGTCCGATCTATTTTAATTACGTATACAGAGAGAGAGAGTTACATGGGAGGGGAAGGGTTTTTATCTTCTTCCCACGCATGCGCGCAGGCAGCAGAACACTTATTCGTAATTCCCAACATACTCCCACCTTTGGAGTTTTTTCCAAATACAAAACTACAAATTACACATGATACAAACTTAAATCAAATATAAATACAGTAAACTAATATAGAATTTACAAACAAAACATTCTTAACTACAATTAAGATATTAATATAAGAAACACAGATACACTCTACAGACGGCAGGGTGGTTTAGAAATTCGGCCACTTCTAGTTTTCAAAATGTTGTTACTAAATAATGGTTCATTGTTATCATGAATAGGACTGTCCAGTTCTAGTCTATACAGTCTTTGGACGGGCCTCAACAGTTCAGTAGATTCTGTTTTGATTCGAGCAAGCCTCGTAGGCCGTCTTTGCCTGGCATTAATTGCAACACTCGAGCCACATTCCAATAGATACGTTTTCTGTTTGTATCTTCTAATAAAACAATATCACCGACAGAAATTGGGTTTTTAATTTGTTTTTTAAGAGATTGTTGACACAACTGTCCTAAATACTCGGATCGAAATCTTGATCGAAGTAATTCACGTATTTTTTGTAGATGTTTTGAACGCTTACTTAATTGAGCGTGATCTACTTCATCAATGTCTGGGACACCTGAAGTTGTTAATTCATGCAAAAACATGGATGGCGTCAAAGGAGAAACTGTGTCAATATCTTCGGACACATAAGTTAGAGGTCTGGTGTTTATAACTCGCTCACAATCACACAAAATAGTAAGCAACTCTTCATAATTAAGTGATGCACGTCCCAATATTTTTCTTAATATTTGCTTAACCATTCGGACAAGTCGCTCCCACCATCAGCCCCACCAAGCAGCGGAAGGAGGGTTAAACTTCCATTAAATTTTATGCTCTATGGCTTGTGAACTAACATGATTCCAATCAATGGCGTTCAAAACTCTACTAGCACCTAAAAAATTCGAACCGTTATCGGAATATACTATTTTCGGACGGCCACGACGAACGATGAAACGTCTTAGTGATTGTAGGAATGCCTCAGTAGACAAAAGAGTAACCAACTCAAGATGAATCGCGCGATATACTGCACAAGTGTATAAAACAATATATGCCTTTTGTCCGCCTTTAAGGTAAAGAGGACCAGCCAAGTCGACTCCTACAATTTCGAAAATTGCTGCATCGCGCACTCTGTCCGCAGGTAAAACTCCAGGTTGAGCCTTACCTCGGTCACTTGTAAAACGCTGACACTTAACACATTTTTTGATACAATCACGAATTGTTTTACGAGCTTTCAAGATCCAAAATTTTTCGCGTAAATTTGACATTAACATAGAAGTGCCTGCATGCATATAATCCTTATGTACACTAATAATCAGCAATTTCACAACGGGGTGCTTTGAAGGCAAGATAATAGGATACTTAAAATCCCGTGTATCCTCTATAAATACAATATTAGTTTTAGCTCTCAACAATCCATCATCGTCTAACACTGGTTTGAGATTTTTTAGTTTAGGATCAGAGCAACCCGTGAATGACTCTTGCTGAATGAGTTTAAACAAATATTTTTCTCCTCTATCTATTTCATTCAAAGACAAATATTTCTCACAGTTATTATTAATTTTCTTTGACTTATCATAAAACCTTAAAATCCATGAAATCATTCTTACTATCTTTTTATACGAAGAAAAATATTTATAATACCAATTTAAATCATCCACAGATTTGGTCAAATTCGTAACAACTATTTTACGCATTTCTGAATTAACTAAGCATTCATCTGGGTTTTCATTTGACCTAGGCCAATTTTCCTCACTTAGAAGAAGCCAATCTCGTCCCTCACACCAACGCCGTTCGATTAATTGTTCCACTGAACAACCCCTGGATGCTAAATCCGCCGGATTGGCTATTCCAGGAACATGTTTCCATGCCAAAGAAGGAGTTAAAGATTGGATTTCTTTAACCCGATTTTGGACAAAAATTCCCCAATTTAAATTACGTTTAATCCAACTTAGAGCCGTGGAGGAATCAGTCCAACAGTGGATTGCTATCTCTGAAAGATGGAGATCACTTAAAATCGAATTTAAAAGCCTAGCTCCTATGGAACAAGCCAAAAGTTCCAAACGAGGAATAGTGGTTGGTTTTAGAGGGGCAACTCTACTACGTGCACTTAATAAATTGACCTTAACCTGTTCATTTAATTCAATGCGCAAAAATATGCAACAACCATATGCTAATTGACTTGCATCGCAAAATAAGTGACAACTTAATAATTGATTACCCGCCGGTTCAATATTCAACCACCTGGGTATCCGTATATTCGTAAGCAAATGCAACTGAGCAAGCCATGTCTTAAATTTTTTAGCTAAATTCTCGGGGATTACATCATCCCATTTAAGCTTTAACTCCCAGGTTTTTTGTAGAATAATTTTTGGTAATAATAATACGGGTGCGGTAAATCCTATTACATCAAAAATTTGATGAGCTTTAGACAATACAACTCGTTTCGTAATTTGCTCGTGTATCTCGGATACTGGGTCAATTTTGCAAGAAAGAGTATCTTTATCCGTATCCCATAACATACCTAAAACAGTGACCTCATCCTCATGTGCTGACTGCTCCAACACCTTAAGAGGAACATTGGATTGCCACCCTCGTAAATTGAAATGTCCTTTAGACATAATTATTTGGGACTCTTTAATAAATTTATCCATATCCACCTCAGAGTTAAGACTCGTCAAACAATTATCCACGTAAAAAGAGGGTCTTAAAATTTCAGCCGATTCTCTTAAATCATTGGAAACCGTATTAAAATGATAGCGTAAAGTGGCTGCCAATAGATATGGACTGGAGGTTAAACCGAACGCTACACGTTTATGCCGATATGTTACCAGTTGGTCAAAATTGTCTTTCTCCCACCATAGGAATCTTAAAAAATCTCTATCGCTCTCTTGAATTCCGATCATACAAAAAGCTCGTTGTATATCACTAGAGACTGCACATTTATATTCTCTAAACCTATTAAGAATAGAAGGAATTTGGGAAATCAAATTTGGACCCGTAGCTGAACAATCATTCAGTAACAAAGAGTTAATTGTTTTCGCAGACGCATTAAAAACTGGTCTAACTTTCGTAGTGGCATTATCCTTAAAAATCGGTCTGTGAGGTAAATAATGTTTCGCACTTAAATTTGCATCTAAATGTTTATCAGTCACTTGTTCAATAATACCAAGAGATAACCATTCCTCAAAAACATCACCGTAATACTTCATTTTATTTGAAGCAATTAATTTCCTTTTGGTGGTTATCGCAATTTTTTTTGCCAAGAGAAAATTTGTTTCTAACTGTTTCTGATCATTAATCCATGGTAACGCTACCTCATATCTACCTAGTTTATCAATTCGTAAACTGCGTAAAAAATATTTCTCAGTTTCCTGAGAAAGTCGGATCTCATCCTCCAAGATGGGATCACAAATTCCCAAAGAATCGAGGCGCCACAAATCAGTCAACAAACTACACTGGTGTCCAAAAGTTAAGCATAATTGATAATTATGTGAATAAAAAAGGAACTGTACATCAGAATGGCGGGAAACGTGATATGCGAGTGTAAAATGGTTATAAAATAAGGAAGCAAATCAAAAGAACGATAATAATTAATTTTATTATCCAAAGTAGCAGTTTGAAAGAAACTGAGAATAGCAAGGGTTCTCACTTTAAAGAAAAAATGAAAGAAAACATTAAATAAAATATTGATGCTGCAGTTTAATAAGGCGTGTGGTCACCTCTGACAGCTAGGCACGCTGCACAGCGATTTACCATACTTGCTATGAGATGATGAATGAGTTCTGGGCTCAAATGGTTCCAAGCTTCTTGGATAGTTCTCTTCAGTTCTGTAATGGAGCTTGGTGGGTGCGAAAGGGCTGCAATTTGTCTCCTGAGCATATCCCATACATGCTCGATAGGATTTAAATCAGGGGAGTTGCAGGCCACGACATGCGCTGGATGTTTTCCGTTTCAAGGAAGTCATCAACCAGCACCGCTCGGTGACATGGCGCATTATCATCCATGAATATGAAGTTAGGACCGACAGCACCTCGAAATAAGCGAACATAAGGCTCAAGAACTTCGTCTCTTTATCTTTGACCAGTCACAGACCCCGTGTCAAAGAAATTGAGGTCTGTGCGGCCGTCCATCATGATGCCTGCCCATACCATTACTCCCCTTGATGGAAAATGATGTCTTTCCGAAATGTTTCTTGGTTCAAAACGTGTTCCACGTTCTCTCCATATCGTTACCCGACGATAATCACTACTCAGACTAAACCGGGACTCATCACTGAACATCACATTGGCCCACTCTCCCACACTCCAATGTTGATGTTTCAAACTCCAGTTCAAACGAGCGCGTTTCTAAGCCGACATGAGGGGAATGCAAACTGCTGGTCTTCTGGCATACAGGCCAGCATGATTGAGTCTCCTGTAAACAGTTTGTCTCGAAATTCGTATTCCTGTGGCGACTGTGAGCGCCGAACCCAGTGATGTGGCAGTACTATCCCTCTGACGTCGCGCACTTATTACCAGATATACCAGATATCGGTCTTGGCGAGGGGTTGTGACTCTTGGTCGACCTGATACTGGTCGTCGGGTAACATCTCCCGTTCTTTGAAACCTCTGCCACAGTCTTGAGATCACAGACTGGTTCACATTCAGAATTCGAGACACTACGGTTTGTGATCGTCCGGATTCCAGCATTCCAACTATTCTTCCTTTCGCAAACATGTCCAATTGGCGTCTTTGTGCCATCATTCACCTTGTTTGATGTTAACAACGCTCTTTCGCATAGCAGTTGCCCGAAAATTGTCTGAACTGCCTATGCTGCGTGAATCGGTTTCTCTGCGTTCCGACATGCGCAGGTGTTTCACGCAGGACGTAGTCGACTGAAAAGTTTTGCATAAACCCAATGTTTCTTCTTCACCCAATTAATATCCGCAAGAAATTTGGAATAATTTTACGAATATTTACTCCATGTTTTTCGCATTTTACAATTTATGCTTAACTTTTGGACACTAGTGTATCTTTCGTTAAAAGATTCACTACATGAGATGCAATATTCGTTTGTATAACACTCTCGTGAGTAATGACTGTATTTTGATGATCGCCCTCATTAATATTCGGCTTGGTGCCCATATTTCCAAAACATCCCATTAAAGTCCATCCAAGTTTACTGTGTATTGCGATGGGGCCAGATGTTAAATTTATAATCTTACCAGTGAGTATTTTTGACAAGTAATCGGCGCCAATCAAAAGCTTAATGTCTGCTTTGGCTCCATCGTTTATTGCGAAATCTGAAATGGGAATATTTAATCTTTCGCAATCTTGTGCAATACTGAAAGGGGAAATGCGATTTATTTTTGAACATATCTGTGGCTGATTTAACACAGAAATAATACATTTATAAGATCTATCAATATTACTTATTTCAATATGAAAAGACTCGTATATTCTTTCACGCACTTCAATACCTCCAAACAGAGATTGTTGTAATGTTATTTGACTTTTAGATTTAAAATTTAAACTTTTAATTACATCATTACACAGGTAAGAATTCTGCGCACCGGAATCTAAAATTGCACGTATTAAAATCTCTTCATTACCATTATGTAATCTAACAACTAAGGTTTGTAACAATACATCAGAGAATTGTGTTTCCTTATTTAACGTAGTAATTGTAGAACGATCTGGTTCCAGCGTAAGATTTTCCGTTTCTTTCACGGGCAAATCTGGGCATAACACTACAAAGTGTCTTTTTTTACAAATAATGCATTTATGCTTAAAAAAACATTTATCCGAATAATGAGATAATTTCAGACAAACAAAACAGGCGGTTTTTTTCCTTACAATATTCTTTTTCTCTACCAAAGACATGGCAGAAACTGTGTCACAATTCTCTGAAGCATGCGACTTTTCACAAAAAATACATTCAATTTTTCTATATCTATATGCATTAGAATCATACACATTATTTTTTCCTGACGTACTTAATAACTCATGAGCTACAGGATTATTTTTATTACGGGAGTTATCAACATTTCTATTATTTTGTTTCTTATAATTTACATAATTATTTTTATTAGAATTATTGTAGGGGGCAGTAAGAGGAGTGTTAAAAGATCTGGCCATTTGTATTCTAGCCTCATTTTCTACTTCAATTTTTAAGAAATCCATCAATAGATCAAGATCAGATTTACTAGTATTAACATCAACCTTACCTCTGTTACGTTCCCAGGCTCTTATCACTTCACTAGGAAGAGCGGATTCCACTAAAGGATATAAAAACTCAGCGTAATTATTTTTTGTTACATTTAAAAATGCCAGTGCTCGTAACTGAGTTTGCAATTTATCGTATAAAGTAGAAATATCCGTATTAGTGGTCTTATTCATCACAAGCTTCAGAATATCTCGTATGAACACCTGAATCAAAACTTTGTCTTGCCCGAACCTTTCTTTTAAATAAGTAACTGCATGTTCGTAATTCTCTCCACTCCCAGGGAAACTAGATACGATTTCTCGCGGTTTGGAGTGCTCTTTTGTAGATTGTAGAAGAAGTTGCAGCTTGTATGCGGGATCAATCTGCGGATTGTCATGGACCTTTTTAAATTGCGCCCAGAATGTGATCCACTTCCTGGGGTCGCCATCAAACTTAGTTATTTCGAACTCCGGCAGCCGTTGTAGAGGTGACGTAGGGGGTAGTCTGCTGGGGTCATTAGAAGGGAATTCGCTGGTCGTGGACAAGGTGGCCTGCTGGTTAACTTGCTGGAGAAGTAATTTCATTTTTGTTCTGGCCGTAGACAGCTTTTCTCGGTACTCCTCTATGGCATCGTACTCCGTCTCGAATTGCACTTGATCCACTCCAGTGGTCTGCATCTCTGCTAAAACCGCTTCATCTGCTAGCCGCAGTTGTTCAGCTCTTTCCAATAGCACGTCCATGGAAATCTCCAGTTGCACTAGATCCGGTGGTTCGGTCACTAAAAGGCCATCAAACTTGGTCAGCGCACGAGTAAAAGATCCTCTACTCGCCGCTCTTCCCTGCGTCATTCTCTGCTTCAGATTTTCATGAGACATGATGATCACAGCGTAATTCAATCCAATTAACCGTATCACCGACACGTAATTCGTAACACGTAATTGTCAACCGGTTATGCAATCTAGTTCTACGCACATAAATATTCGTAATCCATAAATTCGTAAACAACAGTTCGTAAGTGCGTAAAATATTTTCGTAATAGTCTTTGTCTAACCAATTCGTAGCAGGTACCTATATTAATATTAAACATACTGTTACGAATTTTTCCACTGAGGCAATGATGGCACAGTTTTCACGGTATAAAAATATTTATTCTCTCTTCAAAAAACTCACAAAATTTATTCACAGGCAACAGTTTAATTACTCTCAAGCTTCAACACAAGCTTCAACAAAAATAACTTCGAATTCAGCGATTATACAAGCTCACTCCAATAGGTAAACAAAGCGATCAGCTTTCAACGATTTCCGAAGTCAATCTCCATCTTTCCCGTTCTCCAGTCTTTTTATATACAAGCGCGTGAGACATTCTCGAAATTTCCAGCCAATTCATCGGAAACGAAATATCTCGAAACTTCTCGAATGCTTTAGGTGTTGCCACCTTTTTCTAACTTGTATAATCGCTATTAATTAATAAATAAAATAAGATAAAAATAAATTACAATAGAATTTTGAAATAATACGTCACTATTTACAATATATACAGACAATTTGTGCAACATTTCCCCCTTCTTAAAGACTGCACGTCCCGGGCAGTGAAGTCCTTAAGAGGAAAGGCAATTCAATCACTTCTACTATAATATGGGGCTAGTCTATTGTTATGTACAACTCTAGGTTTACAGGAGGGTGTCCGTTGAATCCTTACCACGACGTCGTTGATCTTCTTAAGGACCACATATGGCCCTTCCCAGTTCGTCTGGAGCTTAGGGGAGAGTCCTTTCCGACGTTTAGGATTCCATAACCACACCTTGTCACCTTCCTGGAATGAACGTTCCGTGGCCTTGGCATCGTAGCGGACCTTCATGCGCTCTGTCATGATGTTGATTCTTTCTCTGGCGAACCGATGTACGGCTTCCAAACGTGCCTGGAGATCATCTAGATACTGGACAGGCGAGGAAGGGGTGTCCGGTGGTCGTCCAAAGAGGAGGTCGCAGGGTAGTCTAAGGTCTCTTCCGAAAATCATTTGAAATGGTGTATAGCCGGTGGTCTCGTGAGTAGCACTTCTGTAGGCCAAAAGGAATAGTGGAAGTTTCTGATCCCAATCTTGCTGGTTCTTGGAAACAAACAAGGAGAGATGATTCAGAATCGTTCTATTAAATCGTTCAACCATTCCATCGGATTGTGGGTGCAGGGGAGTTGTACGAGTCTTTTCCATGTCGAGCAAGTCACACAGCCGCTCACGAGATAGCCGCTCTTTAGTTTAACTGCTGAGGCTCGGACGAGGGTCTGTCCCCTCTCCTGTCCAATTCAGGGCAATCACGTCAGTAGTTAGAAAAGGACAGTCCTGAGCCATGGCGGGATGCGGGATGGGACGAGGGACGATGACGTCACCGGAAGTGGGCGTGTCCGGATATGACGTCATAGGAAGTGACATCACAGGATATGCCGTCACCGGAAATCACGTGACCGGAAGTGGAGTTGAGTTGTTCCCCTCCTGCTGTTGTTTTAGTTTCATTATAAGCTGTTTGTGTATGACGTCACAGATGACGTCATAATGTGTTTTATATTAAAGTTTAGAGCGATGGCAACACTTTTTAGTTTCGATTTACCTTTAAGATGGAGTTGAGTTGTTCTAGGACTGCTTGTAAATGAATAAGCTAGAATGATAGGTTTTTATTGCGTGACGTCACAGTAGGTATGACGTCATAATGTGTTTTATATCAAAGTTTAGAGCGATGGCAACGCTTTTTAGTGTCGATTTACCTTTAAGACGGAGCTGAATTGTTCTAGGGCTGCTTCTAAACGAATAAGTTAGAGTGATAGGTATTTTTACTAATGACGTCACAGTGGGTACGACGTCATTCTATGTTAAGATTTACGTTTTAAGTGGTGATAACATTGGATATATACTAAATTTAGTTTTCAGGTGTTGGCAACGAGTTCTGATCGGTCAGCTAAATGCTCGCTTGCGACTGATAAGTTTTAAACATGTGATCAAAAGCTAACTCCTGATTGACTGTTTGGTTTTCTAGCGAGTTACTTACATATCCTTTAATCAAGTTAAAATACCTGCAACAAAGTTACACAAATAAAAAAAATGTTAAATTTGAAAAGTTAATAAAAGTGAAGGCCATTTGCTAAGGGTCAAAAAGAACCCTAACCCCGAGCTACACGTGACATTTCAATATTTTACCATACAATTGTTAAAATATCGACTATCGGACGTTGCCTTCATGGTAACTCATCTACCCCCCCCCCCTTCCCTAACTAATTTTGAATAAGTTAAGACTTTAGAATTACAATTAATAAATTTTGAAAAATTATTTATTAAAGGTGAGGACCCACCTCCAGCCCGATACCTCTTTTAGGAAGAATTGGTACCGCCTCACTCCACCCTAACAAAAAAAAATGTTCCAAAGAACGTATATTTCTTTGAAACTTGAGGTCACTAATCAACCATCCGATGATATCTTTTAAGAAGATATCTTAACAATTTTAAAGTTTTAGTCTAAAAGATTAATGTAGGACACAAACTATTTCTAGAATAGAGTTACATTAAAAATTAAATTTAAGAATGTCCAGTTTTTTTGAAGAAGACTTGGGGGAACGTATATTTCCCAAAATTAAATTTAATGGTCACTAACAAAATCCTGAAAATATACTAATTTTAGTTTTTATAAAAATTAAGTTAATGTAATATTTTAGTAAAAATAATGACTATAATTAATGAATTGCGAAAAATTAAGTTAGAAGAATTAAATTTAAGGAATTTTGTAGTGACCATAGGCATAACTAGTTATACCATCCTCCAACAGGTATCGCTTGTCATCAAATGCCGAGAGCGCTCGCTTTCTTTGCTGGATGGAGAAAATGTGATGTTTTTCACTACCGATCCGATGCTGAACCACAGACGAAGGTTGTCGATTGAGAAGACAGTCTCTATAGGTCTGATGTTTTAGCTGTCTTTGAGCTGCTCTTGCGATTCCCTTGGCCGTTTGTTTCTCACCACACTCGCTTAAAATGGAATACATTTTGGAACGAAGCCCTATGAACTCCAAAGCAGATTTTCCGTTAAGTTCATCCTTAAAGTAACCGATCTTCTTCTTGTTAGACACATCGTGTAGAGGATGATCTGATGGGTAGTCAGAAAAGTCAAAAAATCCCTTTAATTGCTGTAAGTCAGCAGTCAGATCTGGGGTAGTGAGTCCATAAGTGAGTGAATCTGTGTCGGTGAATAGTAGGCGGGCATTACTTCCATACCTCTTCATGATGACATTATAGTGGAAATCATACATTAAAACCTTGCTCAGTTCTAATATGGCGAAACCTGCATAAATGGGTCTATTAAGTGTGAGACTCTTCACTTTTCTTTGTACTGCTGCCAAGCTGTTATCAAACTCAGTGAATGCATGGAAGGCAGGAGACGCGACCAGTTTCTTGGCTTTATGCGGGTTGTTCACCAACTGAACATCCACTCTATTCCTCAGATTTTCCATAGTTTTCCCGAACACCGCATTGTTGAGAAGTTTGAAGAAATCTTTTTCAAACGATGTTTTGGCCAGTTTTCTCTGCTCCGTATTAAATGCTATGTAGTCCTTCAGCCAAGGTTGTTGGTAGAATTTTAGAATTCTATGGACTTTAGTTAGTTTCAGTCCCAAGGAAAGATATAGCTTCAGATTACGATAGTGTATAACATAATTCTTCTTTGACTGAAGATTCGGAACGAGTTTATCGCTGGAAGAAGCTGGCTTCATCTGCATTTCTTCCAAAATCTCGAGGGCGGTAGGAGACAGCATATTTGGCTTTATGGTGAAGCGTTCGGGAGCCAGAGGATAATCATTATGGAGATCGTGGAGTTCAGCAGGATAGTCGAGATCCACTTCTAGGATGAAACCCTCATCTGCATCATCTGCTTGGTCCAAGATGGTTTGAGTAGAGATGTTTTCAGGGTCCACCCACTGAAAATCACCAACAGGCAAATATTGAGACATGGCCCAACCTGAAAGAAAAATCCAATTAAATCATTCAATATTAACATAGAAGCTAAATAAAAAATGACAGTTTTAAAGTAAATTCATGCTTACCATAGAGGTTATTGGCATCCAGGTACAATATATGTTTCTTCTCCTCAGCAGCATTATATTCAGGACAGCCTGGATGGTTTGCCTGGCTATGACGATGGGTGATGACGGAGACACCTCCCCGAATACCCTTCTCTATGAAGAGATGCATGTCAATGTCGGTGAATAAATCCAAACCGACATCTGACATCTTGAGAGCGGCTTGCCACGCTAACCCCGGAGACGTCATCATGTGAGCGGCGTCTAGCTGGTAAAAGTCTAGAGTTAGGCGGCGGAAATTCTCAAAAACATCAGAGAGGAGGAGCACATCCGTCTTCACGTACAGGTCGTGATATTCGCCAAGGTCTTTGATGCCGAAAGCTTCCCAAACAGCTTGAGCGTGGTAATAATCTGCATCGGTGATGGAGGAGTTTGTAAGGGTGCTATAGAAGGCTTGCTGAGGTGGCAGAGATGTTTCTTGAAATTTAGTGAACGAGTCCATGTACTCATAAGGGTACACTCCCTTCTTCAGCAAGAGATCTAAGGAAAAAATAAAAATTAAATGATATTGTTAAGAGAACATTTATATAATATTAACATTGACTATATTACGTACCATGGTTAGATGCGATAGAACTCTTCAAAATGTGAAACTTGTCTCTCTCCAGATTATCGACAAGTTTCTGAAGCGATGCGTTCAGAAACTGGAGACTGTCAATAAACTGGAGAGTCACCGGGATCTTGTCAAGTTTCCTAGTGATGGAGAAGGAGATGTATTTCTCCATCGTTGTAGGGATGACTCCAATGTCATGATCAGCCACTTTCCCTAGCCCCTGCATGATCAAATGCGAATCATAATTCTTCAGGTTGTGGAAGACGCAGGGAATCATTTTCCGCAACCTGAAGGCAAGGTTGCATTCATTGTGGAGCACTTGACGGAACTGACCGGTCAAGTGATCGTGGTCGTTCACCCGATCAGTTCCTAGTCGGCCTTTGCAGAGGCCACAGTGCGTTGCAGCATTAATAGCATGCTGGTCTTGGGGAGTGAGTTTCATCGGGACAATGGTGGTCAGCTTCACCGCCAGCTCGTCCTTCTCTGCAATGATACTGCTGATGAAGTGGTCCACTGCATCTTCTCCCCTGTAGACAGAAATGGGTTTGGTCGGCTTACTATCTGGACCTACTATAACGTACGCATATCCACAAGGGACGTGGGTAGCTATCTTCATAGTGGAAGTGGAGGTGGTGTCATCCAACTTCTCTACAAGGGCCTCAAAGTCCGCGTATATGATATACTGGACTTTCTGGGTGAACTTGTACTGACTAAATTTCAGCACACAGTCCTTTGGAGTCGGCATCTTGATGCGTTGGGGTGAGTGCTCGTTACAGTACGGGACATGTGCTTTGAGAGTCTCCTCCTTGGCAAAACGATGAAGACAGCTATAACAGTAGAATCGCTTTCCATCGTGCTTAGTGAGGTTGGTGAGAAGCCTGGACATACTCTTAATTAAACAGTAATGCTGCCTCTCTCCTTCTATGATGTAGAGGAGGTTGATAACCTCAGGATCCTCCCTCTTAGAGATATATAGAGGTAATATCTCATCATCTTCATAGCCGTAGATGTTTATTCTCAGATTATTCAGTGCCTCCACAAAACGAACTTTGCAGGGTTGGACGGGACAGCTTACATTTCCCATTTTGAGCTCCTGCTCGAATTCCAGATAGTGAGAAACTCTGTAGGGATGATCTGTATGAGCAATGGGATGAAGAGCAGCCAGGACAGACCAGATGAAACATTTAGTGTCTTCATTCTGGATGTTGAGGACGGCCTTCTTTGCTGCCAACTTGTTGGGCAACTTGAAGTGGCTGGCAGGGGCTAGAGGTTGGTATGTGGCAGTCTTCACCTCCAAATGAATAATTTCATCGAGGACCCATCCAGATCCCCGCTCGATGAATTCATCGAAGGAGGACTTGATTTTGGCGAAGGCTTGGTCGATGTGTTCAGGGAGGTCGCTGTCATCCAGCTCCATCTGCACCTTACTCCGGAAATAGGGTGTGGCATATTCCTCGTCTCCCTCATCACTCTTACGAACGAACCGGATTTTAGATACAACATACCACTTGATGGCCCTCTTCTCTCCCAACTCTTCCTGTAGCACATCCTGAACTTGGGGAGTGCTTTCCCTAATGAAGAGAAGCAGGTCTCCAACTGCCTCTTCACTCGGGAATAAATGGCGAGTGGCAAAGACATCAGACGTCTTCACCTCTACTCTCCTCCTTCTATGTGCAGAGGGTGCTGGTTGATTTCCTCCTACTTGGGCAACTCGAAGGTGGGTGAGCAGATGCTGCATCATAACATCCTTACGACTGAAACTCTTTCCGCAGTCAGGACAGGCATGAGGGGTGGCGGATTGATGACTCTCCATGTGACGGATTAAGTCTGCATTACGTGTGAAGGACTTCTGGCATATCTCACAGGTGAAATTCTTCTTGCCAGCATGATTCTTCAAATGCCTATTGAGATGACATTTCTGGACAAAGGTCTTCTCGCAGATGTGACATATCTGTTGACAATAAAACTGTGATAAGTTACATGACATTATTTCACAGTAATAGTAGACATATTATTTAAAATTTGTCTTTTCCTAAAACACATTTTATTACAAAAAAAAAAAAAAAAAAAAAACTTTCTCTTCTTCTACTTGTAAAATACATCAATCTGAAAGCACTATATTTTAAATCTCGATAAACTGTTAAATTCTTCTCTGAAAAACTATTAATTCTAAAAATTCATTCTCCAAGAAAAAAAAAAAAAATACTTACGTGAGCTTCAACATCGGAATTCCCAGCATTGGAAGGTCCAGCAATTGAGGATGCAGCATGTTGTGAGGGTCCAGCAGCAAGTACCTAAGAAAATTATTTAACATTTAAATAAGCTATTTTAACATATTCTAAACAATAGTTTATCTTTAGAATGTAATACTTACAGTTTTCTGATGGATTTTCAGATGACGATTAAGATGTCCCTTATGATTAAAACCCTTCTGACAGATGGTACAGACCTGTTGAAAATAGAAATTTTGAGTAACATGTTTTAAAAGTTAATATTATTTCACCTAAATGATTGAAATAATACTTACATGTAAACCGCGTGAGGTGGATGCAGCATTAGAAGGTCCAGCAGCAGTAGATTCAACAACAACCTCCTAAAGTAAGATATTGAGAAATTATTCTAAGTTTTTTACGTCAGAGAAAAATCGGGCGTGAATTTGGGGCGACTTTGAATAGTTACAACAATGAAAATTGCTAAGTATAAAAGTAATGAAAATTTTGGCGTGAATTTGGGGCAACTTTGAATAGTTACAGCACTGACAATTACTAAGTACAAAAAGTAATGAAAATTTCAGCGTGAATTTGGGGCGACTTTGAATAGTTACAACATTGAAAACTACTAAGCATTGAAAATTTTGGCGTGAATCTTATACTAATATTCAAGTGATTGACATTTAGAAAAAATACCAAGTACAAATTTTGGCGTGAATCTTATACTAATGAACAACATTTAGAAAAAGTTTTAAGGAATATATTATTGACATGAATTTTAAATATAATTGAGAAAGTTTTAAGTGAACAAATCAATTATGCGACGTTAAATAGCACAGTTTAAAATTTATCTTAGACATTAAACATTCATCTACTTAAAAGCAACAAGTTTAACCATATTTAAAGAATATTCTTTTAGATACATAGTAAGTAATTTTGAAATAAATACAATCTATAAGCATTCAAACATAATTTAAAAATATATTACTAAAAGAACACTTACTTGGTCATTAACTTCCATAACGATATCCATGGGAGAAGGAGAACGTGATGATGACATTATAAATAACTGAAATTTAAAAAATATATATATATAAATATCGAAAGAAAAACATACATTTTCAATACAAGTTGGAAATAATTTTTATGTAATACTTGAATCGACTACTTTAACGTACTTAACACATTTTAATATATATATATATTACTTAAAAGATACTAACATTTCACAAATAATAAAAAATTTACTTACCGAATAATTCAGATGAAATCAGAAAAAAAACTAAAGTAGCAGCAAAATATGATAAACAAGCACAATAAGCAAATACTAAGCAAACACGATGAACGTCTTTCACCCTCAGGAATCTAAGTAGAAATGACGAGACGGCAACCGGTAGCGTTTATATATGAGGGGCGATCACGTAACTTCACCGATCAATCAGATTTCATGGTAGAGGGCGCTGCTTGGTTCTAACCGATCAGAGCGGGGGGGGGAGCGAGACTAGGCATGTTTCAACACGCTTCAACGCGTTTGCGAGTTGAGCTGATGATAACGATTGCAAAATATAAACTCATTGGCTTTTAACACATGACGTCATAATGATGATATGGCTGGAATCTAGCATTTAAACAGATAAGGTATTGACGCTTATTTATTAAATGAATATTTATTTATAGAAAAATTATCACGTGGGTTTTTAACGTTGATACTTGTTGAAATGGAAAGATTTAAGTAATAGTTGATGAATGATTATAAAATATAATTTAAACTAATTTTAAAACTTGCAGAAAAATTACCACGTGGTGGGAATTGAAGATAGCGTTCTTGCTTGAAAAATATTTATGTTACGTCACAGAGGGGATATAGTGGGAATTTTGCATTTAAACGGAGTTTCAAGGAATTTTAAGGTATTGATATGATCTTAAGGACATTAATTTTATCAAGTTTTGTTCTTTATAAGGTAAAGTTTATAGTTGAATGTGTTAGTTGCAAGTATGGTTCTATCGAGTGAGGTTGTGAATACTGCATACTTGTGTATTTGTTTATGTGTTGCATTATTATTTATTTATTTTTTAAGTAGTAGTGATCGATTCGCTATCGATTTTACGCTTCGTCTCAATGAAACTGGAAACTTATCTATTTCAATGTGAAAATGTTAAGACTTAGGATCCAGATAAGAGTTAATAAAATTTCTTGCTGTAATGAATGCGACGTATCAAGACCCGGGTCATGTAGCAAGTTTCGGTGGTATCGATGCATTATACCGTGCCTCAGGAAGAAAGATTCCCAAGAAAACGATACAGAAATGGCTAAAGGGGGTGGATGCGTACACTCTACACAAGTCCATTCGTCATAAATTTCCTACGAATCGGGTGATTGTTTATAACATTGATCAGCAATGGCAAGCGGATTTGGTGGATATGTCAAGTCTTCAAAAGTTTAATGATGGTTATCGCTTTATTTTGAGTTGTATTGATGTGCTATCAAAGTTTGGATGGCTAATTCCTCTGAAACGAAAGAGAGGTATAGATATTGTTGAAGCTTTTCAGATAATATTCGATCAGCGAACTCCGAAATCACTTCAGACTGATCAGGGAACGGAATTTAAGAATAATCTATTTCAGACCTTGTTAAAAAAGAAGGGGATTAGATTTTTCACGACATATAATTTGTCGAAAGCAAACATAGTCGAGCGTTGGAATAGAAGTATTAAAACTAAAATGTGGAAGTACTTTACTGCTAAAAATACTCATAGATACATTGACGTATTACAAGATTTAGTGAAAAGTTATAATCATACTTACCATTCAAGTATAAAAAGAGCTCCCGTGGAGGTGAATGTCGAAAATGAACAAGATGTTTGGTTCACTCTCTATGGAGATATGGATAATTTACCTAAACCCAAATGCGTATTTAATGTAGATGAGGTAGTTCGCATTTCAAAGAAGAAATTAACCTTTGAAAAGGGGTATGAAACGAATTGGACGGAAGAATTGTTTGTCATAACAGAATGTGTCAAGAGACAACCTGCAGTGTATAGAGTGAATGATTTATTAGGAGAGCCTATACAAGGAACGTTTTACGCACAAGAGTTACAAAAAGTAACAATGAAAGACGAATTTCCTGTTGAAGAAGTTTTAAGAAAGCGCATGCGTAAAAAGAAAATGGAATATTTTGTGAAATATCGAGGATACCCCGACAAGTTTAATCAATGGATCCCCACTTCAAACTTACTAGCCCTATAAATACTACTAGCACATGTTGCAAGACTCATTTGCTATCATGAGTTTCTACATAACACTCATCTCGGATAGTTCCATGTCCTATTTTCCTGAAAATAAAATTTCCCATTTTATTACTCGCTTACCCATACCAATTGAACTGAAAGGAGAATGGGAAGTTGGAACGGTAGAGTTTTTATATCCGCATACTTGGTATAATGTGAATCATCAGAATAATTTAATTGGATTCGAGACGAGTGGAAAGTTAGAGGTAGGAAGAAGATTACCTCCGGGTTGTTATGAGACAGTTCCTGATATTTTAAAGGCTATTTATGTGAAAGAACATGATGATAAAATTGTCACAAGTTATAATGCGGTAACTAAGCGTGTTCAGATAACTGTGAAAAATAATGCGAAACTCATATTATATCAAGGACTTGCTGAAATGCTTGGATTTGAACCTATGGAAATAACTTCGTTTGACGCAAGTATAGAAGCAACTGTTGTGGGTCCATTCGTAGCCGACCCCTCTGCACATTATCGCGTATTGATGATTTATACGGATATAGTGGAACCACAAATTGTGGGAGATGTCTTAGCACCTCTCCTTCGAGTGGTTAGAGTGAGAGGACAAGATGGTGAGATGATTAGCGAACAGTATGATAGACCGCACTACTTACCTGTAAACCGGAAAATTATTGAGACTTTGGAAATCGTTATAAGGACGCACTCGGGATGTTTAACGCCATTTGAACGTGGGCGCTCATACGTGAAGTTACACTTTCGTCAGAAGTCTCTCTCATAATGTATGTCCCTTACCAGTGTTGTCAAAAATCTTTTGAAGATTATTATGTGCAGCAGACGGGAAAAGGCTTGAATTATTATCAAGGAAGTTCTTATCAGAGAGGATATGGATTAGGAGGTCTATTCAGATCATTTTTTCGTGCCGCAGCTCCGCTACTGAAATCAGGTGCTAAAGCTATTGGGAAACAAATGTTTCACAGCGGTGTCAACCTGATGAATGATGTTTCTCAAGGTCAAGATTTTAAAATGGCCGCCAAACGAAGACTCAAAGAAGCTGGAAATGTGTTAACAGATAAAGCCGCCACCAAAGTCAAGACTATGATTGGTAGTGGAAAAAGACATAAAAAGCGTATGCAGAAGAAAAAAACCATCATTCCACGTTCAGCCAAGAAGAAGTGCACATCGCATGATATTTTCTCCTAATGGCTTCCTTCATCTACAAAGACTCTGCTCCTTGCGTCAAGTCGGAATTAGATTTATTTTCAATTCCCCCAACCCAGACCGTTATCGAAAAAGGACAATTTGTCGAATTTCATCCCCTTTCAAGTGTACGAGATGGTGGACCGATTGAATTTTCAATATCAGGAAGTAGTGAAGAATATGTGGACTTAGCTGCTTCCTATCTACACGTGAAAGTGAAAGTGATGAAAGCAGATGGAACTAAACTAGCAGAAAAGGAACCAGTTGCTCCCGTCAACCTTTTCCTACATTCGCTTTTCAGTCAAGTAGACGTTAGTTTAAACGAGAGAAATATTTCTTCTGCAAGCAACACTTATCCTTTTAGAGCCTATATAGAGACATTGTTAAATTATGGGGAAGATGCCAAGAAAAGTTTGCTGACCTGTGAAGGATTCTTCAAAGATACGCAACCTGATATCATAGACCCCATAGATGAGAAAGCTGATGCTGGATTGAAGACGCGTTACAATCTTATCAAAGACAGTCAGACCGTAGAAATGATTGGTCAACTCCACTGTGACATTTTTCAACAAAATCGTCTCATGATTAACTTGGTAGATATCAAAATTAAAATGATACGCAGCAAATCCTCATTTTGCTTAATTTCAACCAAAGTGGATGGGGATTATAAGATAGTTCTAGAGCATGCTTCTATATTTATAAGAAAAGTGAAGGTTAGCCCTGCCGTTGCTATTGGGCATGCTAAGGCTTTGGAGAAGACATCGTGCAAATATCCAATTGATCGTGTGATTTGCAAAACTTATAGCATTGCCAAAGGGAGTTGGTCCTTTTTACAAGATAATGTGTTTCTTGGACTCATGCCAAAACGTGTCATTCTCACCTGTTTAGGAAATGCTGCAATGAATGGGCAATATTCAAAGAACCCATTTCTCTTTTCTCACCATAGTGCAAACTTTGTATCTATTTATGTAGATGGACAACCGGTTCCCTGCAAGCCTTTAGAGCTTAATTTTGATTCCAACAACTACGTTCGGGCTTATCATAGCTTATTTTCCGGATTTAATCGTGATAAGGGAATTTACTTATCTCAAGAAGAATATGCCAGAGGTCATGTACTTTACGCATTTGATCTAAGTCCTGATCTTTGCGACGGAGAACATTTTAATCTGCAACACCAAGGAAATTTACGTGTGGAAATTAAATTTTCCGAGGCTATTACGGAAACTTTATCAGTGCTCATTTATGCAGAGTTTCAAAACGTGATTGAAATATCCAAATCACGTCACGTGGTGTGCGACTTTCCGAATTAATGGATACCCTACAAATAACCAGAATTCTTTCTGGAAATGCAAAAACCAAGAATATATTCTTGGGTGTTTTCTCAAGTGATCGATTACCAACATATGTTCGAAACTTTCCAGCCTGTTTTATTGCCAACACTGACAAGTCCAATCAAGAAGGTACCCATTGGGTGGCTTTTTATATAGAATCACCTACAGAAATATGCTTCTTTGATTCGTTCGGAAACCCACCGTCTTATTTTCCCGGAGGAATATCAAGTTATGTAAAGCGTTATCGACATGTAGAGTTTAATCCTATGATACTTCAATCGAATGCGAGTTCCGTGTGTGGACAATATTGTATTTTTTATTTATATTCTAAATGTAATGGACGTTCTATGAACGATATTCTCTTGTCTTTTGTACCCAATCAAATATGTAATGATATCAAAGTGCATCATTTTGTAATCAGGCGCTTTAGAATTGTAGCACCATTTTATCAATAAAGAAAGTATTTAAACAGTAGCACTATGTCTCGTCTCTCATTCAACATGGAATTTCCAAAGTTGCAACATCCTTTTACGATGGTAATCGCCGGTCCAACAGGATGTGGTAAAAGTTATTTTGTGCGGGATTTGATAAGTGAAAAACAGGGGATGTTTTCAATTGTTCCCGATAAGATTGTTTGGTTTTATGGAATACATCAACCCTTATATGATGAAATTGATAATGTGACATTTGTAGAAGGTCTACCTACGACATTTAAAGAATTTTTGGGCGAGAATACACTCTTCGTAATTGATGATTTAATGTCAAATGCTAACAGTCATTTAACTGATCTTTTTACAAAAGGTAGTCATCATTTAAACCTGAGTGTTATCTTCATAACACAAAATTTTTTCTACAAAGGGAAAGAAATGCGTGACATTACATTGAATGCACACTATTTAGTACTGTGTAAAAATAGACGAGACGTGAGTCAAATTTCACATCTAGGAAGACAATTATTTCCTCGACATGTCAAGTTATTTCAAGAAGTCTTTGAAGATGCAACGAAAAACCCCTATTCCTATTTATTTATAGATTTACGTGCCGAAACACCAGAAGAGTTACGATTACGTACCAAAATTTTACCTACTGAAAGACAGATCGTGTATCAATTTAAATGATATAAAAGTGAATGACTTTGAAGATAAGTATCATTTAGCAAGATGACGCTTAAGAAGGAGCAACTCAATCAATTACGACTGTTGCAAATTTGTCCTTTAAGGTTACGAAAAACTTTATTAAGTAAACTCAATAAGAACTGTATAAAAGTCATATGCGAATGTTGCATTAACACATTGAATGGAAATATCCCATTGACTGCACGACAGAAGAAAACGCTCTCTAAACATAAGAAGATATTGCGTCATTTAAGTAATCGTAAAGTGTCTTTACCGAAAAAACGTCAAGTCATTTTACAGAAAGGAGGTTTCCTCAACATACTTATTCCTGCAGCCTTAAGTGTTTTAACTACATTATTTCATGGCTCAAATTAAGAAGTTTGCTCTTATACCCGAAGAATTGGTGACAAAACATACTGTTTCCAATAAAAGGCTTAGTGAGCTTGATAAGGCAATGATACAAATTTTACATAGTGACTTACCTGATCATGAAAAATTGGTCCTCTATCATGAACTGTTGAAGAAAAGTTTAAATCTGCAAGAATTTAATAATTCACGTCCGAATGAACAAAGTAGTAAGACAGCTGAAGAGAAGAAGAAAGAAGAAGTGGAGAAAATAGAAGATAAGAGGAAAGTTGAAGAATCTGTGAAAGTAGAAGAAATAAAGAAACTTCAAAAAGATGATAATTATCAAGAACTTATATTAGCATCACTTTCTAAACCCATGCGAAGAAAAGCTGAAAATACACTTGCTCTCATCAAGAATCAACCTGATATCTTATCGTGGAATTCCAAGGGTCAAATCTCCATACACGGTGAAAAAATACCAAACTCTAACATTATCGACTTTTTCAATTATATGTACAGTACCAAAAGTAATGTATCACGGAAAAGTTTATTTAATACTGTTTTGAAAGATTTAAATGTTCCGAAGCAGTTTATCGGAAATAAGAAGTTGCTAAAGTCACCTGTAAAAATTGTCCAAACAAAGTTGAGACGAAATGTAAAACCACCTAAAAAGTGGGAAAATTTATGATTCAATAAAGTGATATTGCTTTAACATTTTTTTTTTTTTATCATTATTTCACATAAGAAAATCACACACACATATTTCCATTGAATAATTTTTATTTACAATTTCAAATAATCTTTCAAAGCACCATAAACTGTATAGCCAATGAAATCATGTGACACATTTCAACCAATGAGAAGAGAGTATTTGGTGATGTGTCTAAAAACCGACCAATCGCAAGCAAGTATTTTTCCGATCTCTAACATAAAGCAATTCATGGCGACATATCTACTGTGACGTCACTAGTAAAAATATCTATCACTCTTAACTTATTCGCTAAGAAGCAGCCCTAGAACAATTCAGCTCCATCTGCTAGATAAACCGAAACTAAAAAAGTGTTGCCATCGCTCTAAACTTTGATATAAAACACATTATGACGTCATTCCCACTGTGACGTCATTAGTAAAAATACCTATCACTCTAACTTATTCATTTACAAGCAGTCCTAGAACAACTCAACTCCATCTTAAAGGTAAATCGAAACTAAAAAGTGTTGCCATCGCTCTAAACTTTGATATAAAACAAATTATGACGTCATACCTACTGTGACGTCATGCAATAAAAACCTAACACTCTAACTTATTCGTTTACAAGCAGTCCTAGAACAACTCAACTCCGTCTGTTAGATAAACCGAAACTAAAAAGTGTTGCCACCACTCAAAACTTTGATATAAAACACAATATGACGTCATATCTACTGTGACGTCACGCAATAAAAGCCTATCACCATAACGTTCTTATTAAGAAGCAGTCCTAGAACAACTCAACTCCGTCTGAAAGATAAACCGAAACTAAAAAAGTGTTGCCACCGCTCAAAACTCTGATATAAAACACATTATGACGTCATTCCCACTGTGACGTCATACACAAACAGCTTATAATGAAACCGAAACTAAAACAGCAGCAGGAGGGGAACAACTCCACTCCACTTCCGGTCACGTGATTTCCGGTGACGTCATATCCGGTGATGTCACTTCCCGTGACGTCACTTCCTGTGACTTCTACTGTGTGTCACTTCCAATCACTTCTACTATAATATGGGGCTAGTCTATTGTTATGTACAACTCTAGGTTTACAGGAGGGTGTCCGTTGAATCCTTACCACGACGTCGTTGATCTTCTTAAGGACCACATATGGCCCTTCCCAGTTCGTCTGGAGCTTAGGGGAGAGTCCTTTCCGACGTTTAGGATTCCATAACCACACCTTGTCACCTTCCTGGAATGAACGTTCCGTGGCCTTGGCATCGTAGCGGACCTTCATGCGCTCTGTCATGATGTTGATTCTTTCTCTGGCGAACCGATGTACGGCTTCCAAACGTGCCTGGAGATCATCTAGATACTGGACAGGCGAGGAAGGGGTGTCCGGTGGTCGTCCAAAGAGGAGGTCGCAGGGTAGTCTAAGGTCTCTTCCGAAAATCATTTGAGATGGTGTATATCCGGTGGTCTCGTGAGTAGCACTTCTGTAGGCCAAAAGGAACAATGGAAGTTTCTGATCCCAATCTTGCTGGTTCTTGGAAACAAACAAGGAGAGATGATTCAGAATCGTTCTATTAAATCGTTCAACCATTCCATCGGATTGTGGGTGCAGGGGAGTTGTACGAGTCTTTTCCATGTCGAGCAAGTCACACAGCCGCTCACGAGATAGCCGCTCTTTAGTTTAACTGCTGAGGCTCGGACGAGGGTCTGTCCCCTCTCCTGTCCAATTCAGGGCAATCACGTCTGAAATGTCCTTCCCGGTTGCAGAGCCAACAAACCACTCTGGTTTTTCGATCCTTCGAACCAGGAATATTTCTCATAATTCGCTCCATCTTGTTTTCCAGTTCTTGAAACTTCTTCGTGAAAAGTTCAGAGGAATCGTCTGCCAATGTTCCACGTACGAAACGCCGATCTTTTCTAGAAGCTTGCTGTGCGGCTTCTACTCTCATGGCATAGACGAGGGTGGACTTTAGATCTTTGCTGTCTGACATCCTGGTAGCTTGCTGTATGTCGGGATCTTTGATGGCATCCACGAAATACTGAAGAGACAGGTTATCTCGTACGTCCGAGGGACAGTCTGGGAAAGCGAGGAGCGACAGTCTTTCTATATCCGATGCCAATTCTTGAAGAGTTTCATTGGCCTTCTGCTGTCTCACTTTCAGTTGCAGTCTGTTATAATCCTTTAGATGTTGTTCCCCAAACCTTAATTCCAACGCACTTGCCAGCGCCACGAATTCTCCCCGCTTCTCTTCAGGTAGTGTTTGTAAAATGTCAGCAGCTTCACCTCGAAGAGATGCCGCGAGATGGAATGCTTTCGAAGTATCGTCCCAACCATTCGCAGAAGCAATCATTTCAAACTGCGTTTGATAAACGCGCCAAGACGACCTCCCATCAAAAGTGGCCACTTTGATGCTGGAACGTGGCGCAATAAAGGGAGTGGAAACGTTATCCCAATTAGGCGTTGCAATGGTCACAGCTTCGCGAGTTTCTATTTTCCGTAGCCTTTCTTCTACAGCATCCATGAATTTTCCCTGCTCTTCTTTGATAGTGGAAACCTTTTCTTCCATTTCATCTCTTACAGCAGTGAGAACGTCTTCCTTCACGGATTGCAGGACCGATGATGTTGTCTCCATAATAGTAGATTCTACCATTGACGCTAGCTCGGTTTTCATTTCTTCCCTGATCTTGATTACGGCTGCGGATGTGGACTCGCACTTATCGGCCAAAGCTTTCATGTCAGATGACGTTGCATTTTGCAAAGCTTTAAAATCTGATGATGTCGCTTCTTGTAAAGCTTTAATGTCTGATGATGTCGCTTCTTGACTGGCGGCAATGGCGGCGGCGAGTTCGGCATTTGTCGTTTCTTGGCGGGTTTGACCAGCGGCGATTGTAGCGGCGAGTTCGGCATTTGTCGTTTCTTGACGGGCTTGACCAGCGGCGATTGTAGCGGCGAGTTCGACATTTGTCGTTTCTTGACGGGCTTGACCAGCGGCGATTGTAGCGGCGAGTCCGGCATTTGTCGTTTCTTGACGGGCTTGACCAGCGGCGGTTGATTCTTGTCCGGCCTTTATTCCAGCAATCATTTCCATCAACTGCTTCATTTGGTCTTCCATCATTCCTCTAGTTGTCGGCATTCAAAATTACGAGACCCCACTTCTGACACCACTGTTACGAATTTTTCCACTGAGGCAATGATGGCACAGTTTTCACGGTATAAAAATATTTATTCTCTCTTCAGAAAACTCACAAAATTTATTCACAGGCAACAGTTTAATTACTCTCAAGCTTCAACACAAGCTTCAACAAAAATAACTTCGAATTCAGCGATTATACAAGCTCACTCCAATAGGTAAACAAAGCGATCAGCTTTCAACGATTTCCGAAGTCAATCTCCATCTTTCCCGTTCTCCAGTCTTTTTATATACAAGCGCGTGAGACATTCTCGAAATTTCCAGCCAATTCATCGGAAACGAAATATCTCGAAACTTCTCGAATGCTTTAGGTGTTGCCACCTTTTTCTAACTTGTATAATCGCTATTAATTAATAAATAAAATAAGATAAAAATAAATTACAATAGAATTTTGAAATAATACGTCACTATTTACAATATATACAGACAATTTGTGCAACAATACTAACGTCGTCCCGGCATGGATGCCAAATGTTCTTAATCGTAAATATTCCAGGATGATGTTGTGTGTCGTATGGGTTCAGTGGTACCAATACGTAAAAATAAAACATATATTTATTATTGGGTAACACTGTAAAGAACGGAGCGCCAAGGCGAGCGTCCGATCTATTTTAATTACGTATACAGAGAGAGAGAGTTACATGGAAGGGGAAGGGTTTTTATCTTCTTCCCACGCATGCGCGCAGGCAGCAGAACACTTATTCGTGATTCCCAACACCAGCGACAGAGAAGATTTTATTAAACTAATTATTATAACAATTCAATTTTTAAAATTTATAAATAAAAATAACTTATTAATTGAAATCAATGATTAAATGCGAATATTTAAATAATAAAATATGCTAATTATAAAAATTATTTAATTATTAAAAATTAATTATTTAATTATTGGAATAATTTTATTAGTGATGATATTGAAAATTTGGGCCGGCACAAATCTAAAATCCCCAGGCCGATTTTATGTCCCAGTACGCCCCTGACTCGAGCTCAATATAAGAAATCCAATGAAGGCCTCCTTTCTAGCTTAACATTCTGTTCAGAACATATGAATGTAATAGGCCCAACCCTGCGATTTTGTGACCTCACCCTTGTACAACAAATGCATATTGTTTATTTTTCGGAGAAGGAGGGGGAGATAACAAAATGTTCTTGTTCTTTTTACATTTCTTATGATGATCCATCACCTAGCATTTGTATAAATATACTTAAATATGTGTTTATTGTGTTTTCTTAATACGAGTCTATCACATTGCGCTCAAACCTAGCGTTCAATAAATTGCACCCCAAAGGGAATTTTAAAAGAAGTTAAATCCTATATTGATACCTTCAATTTCCCTATTTGTAATATAAGGTTATAATGCGGCAAATGTAGACGTCTTTCTTTATCCATACCATTATATAACAGATAAGAGCTATTATAAGATATATTATCCTGGCATCTTCCGTGAGAAATGATTATACAGTCAACTCGCGATAATTCGAAGTCTCATAAGACGAATATTCGTTTATCTTGAAGTGTTCATTAAGTCACAAGACAATTCAATGTTTTTCAACACAAAGTTATCTCCATATCTCGAAATGTACATCTTTTAAGTCGAAGGTTTTTGGGAAATGTTATTATCATTACAAAAAAAAAAAAAAAAAAAAAAAAAAAAAAAAAAAAAAAACCGATTTTTATTTTTTGTTTCCTCTTTACATCCAGTTATACTTGTTACCCGAGAAAAACCTGTTTACATTGACCAATAGAAAAGTAAACGGCCTTTTGCATTTGCATTCCATTCCAGATTTGAAGTGTGGATCAATGGTATTGGTTTACGATGGATTTGAATAATGTTAAAACGCAAGTTGAATACGCTTAGTTTAAATCAAAAGGTTAAATTGATTAATGAAACTAAACAAAATCTGTTCGAAACTCGATCCATCGTGTAAATGAGTGAGAGTATGTGCCTTTCCTGATGTCGAAGCTGCTCTTGTAAAATGGTTTGACACCCTATCACAACCATTATTCCAAAATCCCTCTTACTGGGGTGATGTTAAAAGTAAAGGTGAAGGACTTTGCCCGTTTAATAAAAGTTGCAGGATGCTTAGAAAAGTTTAAAGTAAGACACCACATTGCCTTTCGGACTCCACATGAACAAGCAAAAGATGTCTACCTTGATTAGAAAATAACCTCAGAGCGACTTCCGTTAACTCGAACTTCGGATAACTAGAAGAATTTGGCCAGTCCCTTGAATTTCCGAGTTATCGCGAGTTGACTGTAGTATTGTTTCCATGGCAACCAACATCGCTGGACAACCTGGCAAGAGCTATTTTTGTGATAAAAAGACAATATTTTCTACTGAAGAATCAGAAACTGTAACAATAGGCCATTATAATAAAACTGGATTTTACGGCATTCCAAGATACTAGGGAAGTATATAACTTTGAAGGTTAACCAAAACATGGAATGTTCCAGACACGTGCTACGTTTTGACTTATCAAATCAATTGGACTGTCAAATAGCAGAAATTTTACATGAAATCCAAATTTCTATTACTCGGATGATAAAAGCGAAGAGATATTTTTCTACTCAAAAGATATGGTCTGGTGATAAGACTATAAATGTAACCATGATAAATAATAAATCATTTTAACTAATGGCTTATTCTTGTTACTTGTTGTGTCGTCATCGAAGTATCAAATATCGTAAGAATTCAAGCATTTGCAGGTTACAATGCGAAAACCTCCCAAACAAAATGAGCGTTGCGTTGAGCTGCATTGCATTTTGTTGCATTCTATGGACATATGGATGTAATGGTGAGTCAATTTGAAATTGTACAAAAATATTTTACAAGGTTTGTCAAAATAGAATTGCCCTTTGAACTAGAGGGATAAGTGAAAAAGTTTTCAATGTATTATTGCTTTTTCTCAGTGTCATATTGAAGTCACTATAGGTACTCAGCAGGGGTTTTTTTTAGAGTAAATGAACTTAGTGAAATGAACTTAGTTTCAACAATGATTGGTTAAATGCGATTTATTTGTATTCCAAAACTATTGTAGAAACGTGTGTAAAAGCGACCATTTAGTAATAGCCCCAAAACTTGATAGAATGCATAGTCACCGAATCTATCTGCCAAGTTTCAACACGATCAGTGGTTAATTAGGCCTTGGCAGTCACACAGACAAACAAACAAAATCAAAGTTAATATTAAGGATTTTAAAAAGGATCTGGTTATTTCGAATGGACAGGAGTAGCACCAGGACATTTAAAATTAAACTGTTCTGTTCAAAACTAATCCCTCCTCAGTTGCAGGCATGATTAGTGTCAATTTCCTCACCTCAACTATTAAAATTAGGGGTGTGGAACATTACACAACTTTCAACTACACTATATTACTGATGTGGATTTGTGTCATTCATCGTTTTTATTTTCTCGTCATTCGTTTATTTTGATGATTCTTATATTATAATTTCTTGCAAGTGAAATTGAGAAGAGGGGAAAAAACGGTCATTTATGAGCTATGTTCAAGCAAAGAGGACTCTGTGTTGAAGGCATTCGTTTTTCAACTTTTTACGCCAGTTAAGCATTTTTACGGAAATTTCGGAAGTGGGAATGTTTAGAACACATTAAGAGGCATTACCACAGCAATTTTGATCAAAATCATAAGAGCCGTTTTTTAGCAATTATTGTTAAACATGATTTTTTCGCATCGTGTGGAAATCGCATACGCGATTTTGACGAAAACCATAGTGGTAGATCCCATGGCACACCAAATTTGAACATCGTAGGTCAATTTATTCGGGAGTTATGCTGCCCAAAAAGACATTTTTTCTAGATCACTTTTTTGAAATAAGGATGTTCCAAAACGTTTATAAATGCAATTTTTTTTTTTTTTACCGAATACTTTACTTTCATTACCCTATGTATACATATGGGTAATGGAAAGTAAAAAGGAGATAAGTATTATAAATGTAAGAAATTAAATTAAAGTTTAAAAACATTTAATTTTCGTGTTTTTAAATTCCCTACAGAGCGAGCCTCACGAACGTTCAACTAAAATATCAGTCATAAATCAAACATTGTCTATATTTTAAATTAAGCCAGTCAACTTGGAAAAATATACTGTCGATTTTTAAATAAACATAAGACGCTCTCCAGAAAAACAATTTGCCATCATATAATCGCCCTGAAATTTAATAGGTAGATTCGTTGTCGATAGGGTTGCATTATATCATGTTTTGGGGGTAGTCACTGTCACTAAAAGTATGCTTTAACACAAGCTTCTATCTTCAGAATACTAAAAAACCAACTTGCAATCAGGGCCTGATCATGGAAAGTTGGAGCCCAAGGCGCGGACAATTTCGGGGGCCCCTTTTTCAAATGCGAGATTTATTGGAAATGATCTTGACACATACTCAAAAGAATTAACATTAAATATAGAAAAAGTTGATAAATTAATGTTAATATATTATTTTCTAAAAATTATTTTTTTTTATCACGAATAAAGAAACAAATTTCAAACAATCAAAATTAGAAATCGAAACAGGAAAAACTTTGTAATGTAGTATTGCATTTCCCGATCACAATGAGTATTAATATCCGTGACAACAATATCTGCGGCATTACTCATAACTTCAGAGTCGACATTTGCTGATTTTACAATAAATTCATCAAGAATTCCTTTTAATTTTTGTCTCTATCTTTCAGAAAAGTTTGTTTTTTACTCTTTTAAATGATGGTTTGGTTTATTTGAATAAATGCACTCTGGGATACCAAAGACGGATCAAGATCAATACAAAATGATGTTTATGTCAAAATTCGTTTACACAGATTATAAAAGATATTTACAGAGCTTTTGTGAAAGAAAAGTTATAGGTTTAAAGCATATTTCGGGGCCTCCTAAAATCATGGTCCCAAGGCCCAGGCCTAGGCCATGATCAGGGCCTGCTTGCAGTCATCCAATCGAGCTGAAATAGATTCGATGTCGCTAATGTTGCTTTCTATCAAGTTTTGGAGGATATCACTGTCACAAAACTCTCCAGGGTTCCCACTCAAATCATAGAATGAAAATCAATGACTTTTAAGGACATAATTAATGTTTTTAAGGACCTATGAAAATTCGTTTTTAGACATCGTGTCTGTACTTAAATTCTTAATAAAGTATATTCTAACAAAAAAGTTACAAGTTGTTGGATGCGTAATACAAATATGTCGGAAAATTCTGATACGGTGCAGAAAGTGGCGGTCATACGGGGATAGCAAGTCCGAGTTGTATTTTTGTAAATTTTGCAGTTGGACAATATCTGTAAAAATTAAGGACTTTTAAGGACCTCTAAGCATTTTCAATGACTTTTAAGCACCTCTAAGCATTTTCAAGCACTTTCAATGCCTTGAAAACAAGTTCAAAAATGTTAAGTACTTTTAATGACTTTCAATGACCGTGGGAACCCTGCTCTCTTTTACATATGCCACGATTGACACTTGGAATTATTAATAAACCGACTTCCTGTTAGAAATTTCCAACTACTGTCATGAATGTCCCATCGCATTTAACTTTATTGCTATTATAGCAGCGAGGATTTTGGCGTTGTTATCTTGTAAAAGAAAACTTAATCCTCTTTATCAAACTAAACATTTATTTAAAAAGAGTGGTCAAAATTACGAGACGTATGTGGTTGTGTTAAGCACTTTATAAGAGGTAGAAATAAACAGCACAGTTCAAGAGCTGATTTAAAAATACAGAATAAAAAGGTATTAAGAGTTCTATGACATTTCTTTTCTGCTAGAGCAGTGTGCTGTCGTTTACTCTAATCTAAACTCCAACTTAACTTGACATCACTAAACGGTAGATCGTCACAGTGCTCATAGGTATTTAATCCAATTTAGCGGAGTGAAGACATAATTCTCGCCAAACCTTATAGCCTTTTGTTCTCTACAGGGTTGTGGTTTGGCGAACATTATGCTTTCACGCCGCCAAAATGGATTAAATACCTATGAGCACTGTGACGATCTACCGTCTAGTGATGCCAAGTTAAGTTCTTTTGTACAAAATTCACTTGCCAGTGAATTAAGCTTCACCCATGTACCGCCTTCATTCGCTAGTTTGGACACTCACAGAATACTCTATTGATGCGAGAGCTTTGAGTAACATTCTGCTGCAAATTAAAACTTTTAAGACATTTATAAATCAAAACTTTTAATATATTTACAAATCAAAACTTATAAATGCGTGCTGTAAACTAAAACTTTTTAACCAGCTTCTGGGAAATTATAGATTCTTTGAACTTGTGTGAAAGGCAAGTCTCCACATCTACACTACCAATAGCTGACGTTAGACAAACGGTAACCGATCCGAAAATCGAATTTGGATTCCAAAACAATTTGTGGCATTCCTTCCTCCTTGGTTGAACAATGGTCTCAAAAACCCACATGTAGCTTAAAGATAATAAAGTAGTTATTATGGAAAAAGAAATTCATGTCAGCTTTCACTTCATTGTAATTTTAAACATTAATATTCTTCAACCCTTTACGTCCATTTTCCTTCGAGTATGCTCTTATCCTTACATACTCACATAGGAGTTGCAATCTCCAGAGTATCGCCTTTCAACCATTACTTAAGCTTACTTTAATAACTGGTGTAATACCTTCCATTCCACTCATAGCGTGAAAAGTGTTCAAGCCATACAATTTTTGAATGATGACATCAGCGTTGTTAAAAACATGTCGGAAGAAGGCATCTTCATTTATATTTTGGTAATCCTGCAGATATTACAGCGATCCTGCATTGCTCTAGCGAAATCTCTAAAATAATTGCATTTAATCTACGAGGAGAGACCTCATCTCCTTATGTCAGTTATGGGTTCCGCGGGATCCTTAATGAAGATAAACTTGGTAAGTTTGTGTGCTAATGGAAATAAAATATGAAGCTTTTTTATAATTATTTGATGCTAGGAAATCTGGATTTTTTTTTTATGTAGAAGTTTCTAAAAAATTCGTGAAAGAAAAATAAAAGGAACAACAAAGTGTCCGTTATTTTCAAGAACTTTTCAAAAAGTAAAAATTTTCAAGAAACTTCAGGATAAGAATAAGGAGTTTACAAAGGCCCTTAGAAGCATAAAGTAAAAATAAGGAGTTCTTAAGGACTTTCAAGAACCGTACGAACCCTGTTACCAAATAAGAGATAAACCCAAAAGAAATTCTAACAGATTAAAGAGTTAATAATATTTGTAGTAAGATGGAGATTCTAAGAGAAACAGAAAATCATTAAACAGAGGACTTTTAAAAAAATGTAATCAACTCATTTACATTACTTTTCAATTTTAAAATGCAGAATCAACAGGTTGGTTGGTTGTTTTCAGATTATCTGGCGCCGTCAGCAACACGAGGGCTATAATGCGCCGAAACATTCGTCATTAGACAAGCCAACATACATTTACAAACACCCATGCCCAAGGATGTAGCCGGGATTTTTTTTCGGGGGGGGGGGGGTTAAGGTGGAAGATTTAAGTTGCAGTTTTGCAACCACTCAAAGCAGATTTTTTTCATTTTTGATTTTATCTCATTAAGCAAGAGACTCAAATTCATATTGCATTGATGACCGGTATAATAATTATTCAGGTCATCGATGTAATATGAGTTTAAGTCTCTCGATTTAAAATTATTAATGCAAATACATACAACAATGAAAATATCTTTGAAGACCATGAATTTAAGTTATCTTTTTTAACTGACATCTCAAGAAATTGACAAAGATATTCAGAGACCAGGTTGTAGTTATCAATCTGAAGTACTTCAAATAAATAAAGTCGACTATCCAAACTCTAGAAGAGGTTCGTCCATTCTTTATAACTGGAAATCCGAAATCAAAGAAAGGAAGACATCAAAAATATAAAGATACCCATTAAAAATACATTCGAAAAAGGCCATTATGAAGGAAATAAAACAATGCCATAAAAAGTCTTAAAGTTTCATTTTCAAATATTACTGTTTACTCATTTTGCTTATATTTTTACAATTGTAATTTTATGATAAGTATTTTTTATATAAACTGATAACTTTTTGTTACATTTAAGCTTGCATTACATCATCTTGCAAAATTAAGTAATTTATTAATTAAAAAGTCCCATTTGTACCGTTAAGTTCAGTTCATGGGCACATATAAAATGTTTCTTTTTTAATTACATGAATTAAAAATTATGATCTTAAAAAATTATGAGTTGAGTTATATTCAGGTGAATTAACTTTTCCATTTAAGTAGAAAGAAAAAAAACTGTAAAAGTGAACCACTGTGCTCCCATCTACAACAGGATACGCCGAGAAGTTTTTGAAAAGTTTTCTACAACTTTTTTGGGGCAAACAGGAATGTCTCGAAATGTGCTTAACTAACTTTTGCACAACTTCGTTTAGAAGGCATAAAATTAAATAATGATGTTTGCTTACTTCTTTTCATTGTAACGATTGCGAATAATAAATGTTATGATAAATGCTTTCACCAAGCTGAAAAATATCAATCATTGAAAGTTCAGGCACTTCTTTTCGGAACGCTTCATTCTAACCAGATTAAAAACAAAAAATAAGTTTTTCTATGTGACGTCATAGTTAACTCTTTTTTTTTTATGGTTTTGCAATTTTGGTAGTCGTCATTGCAAGTTTGTTTGTTTTCTTGGATTCAAGAAGGAAAAAAAAGAGAAAAGTAAAGAAGGGGAAGTGGTGAAGAAAGATTTTACACAATTTCGGGGGGGGGGGGGGTTGTCCCGGGGGTCCCCCCCCCCCCTCCCTACGGCCCTGCCCATGCCTAACATGGGACTCGAACCCACAACCTCGCTGTCTAGCAGAATTAACAGGAAATTAGGGTATGCAACAATCAAAATGCTCTCACTTTCATTCAGTTGAGCACATACCTTATGCAAAAATGGTCCATTTATGTACAATGGCCAATTTAAATGCTGGAAATGAACTTAAAATTGAATAAGAACTATAACTTTAAAAAAAAAATGTTTTTACAGAGAGACAGATATAGATATTGAGCACGATATGGATAGGAATACTTATGCCCTAATCAGATCTGTCGAATTGAAGCTGTGTAAATGATTCATTTGTAAAATAATCACTGATAAGCAAGATTGCATTCAAATAGCCACATGGCTGAAAATTTATTTTTTAATTGAATTTTTAAAAAAAAAGTTTATGAGCAAACTAATGAATCTGTTGTTGCATGCCAGAAAAATTCATGTGCATGTTCATATGCACAAAAATGTACTAATGAACACAAAATGTTACCCTGTTTTTATGTAATATCAGGGTGTCCAGCAAAATTTCTGATAAAAATTCAAGCATATTTCAAGAATTTCAAGGCTCATCCCAAAAAATTTCAAGGACCCCTCTCGCCACCAATTAATTACCAGCATATTTTCCAAAGTATACCCCCACCCAGTATTATGTTGAACTAATTTTACAAATTACAAAAATTTATGAAATTAAAAAATAACTAATCATCATGTAAGAATTAGATTGTTATGTACTTAAAAAATAGGAAGAGAAGATTTTTTTAAGACGAGAAAAAAGACGTAAAATTGTTTAATAAGTGACACATAAATAGTAGGTCTAAACCTTACCAGATAAAAAGAAAAGGGAATGAACCTAGGTTGGTTGGTAGGAGTTAAACGACGCAAGGGCAACACATGGGCCATACTGCGCCAACCAATCGTCAATGGAATGAACCTAGGCGTCAATTTAATAGTTTGCTTTAAGCACCAATCATATTGGAACAAGCAGCTTCATTTTGTGCATAAGATTCAGGTGTGAAGGCTTGTTTAAAGCATCACCTATGATCTTTTTCATTATTATTTTATATTTTAGATGAACATTTCTCTGTAATTTGGTGGCTTTTGCAGGGTTTTTTTTTTTTCCCTTCTTCTTTCTTTTGATGCAAGTTTTTTCTTTGAACACGACTGCTTGTCACAAACATTTCTATTGCTAAGAATTAAGGGAGGGAGGTTCTGCATATAACTGACATGGCCAAAGCAAAAATACTTCAAATTTTCATATAGTTGCACAAGTTAATTAATTTTAAACAATTATATAAAAAATTGCTTTAACTTTTAAACTATTATCTATTATAGATAAAATGTAAAATTGTTTCAAGCTAAAATAAATAATTTAACATACAAAAACAGTTAAAATTACAATTTATAAAAAGGATAAACAGTAAAATTGGAACTACTTTCTTACACAAAATCAAATCTAAATTCTATAAATTCTGCATCGATTCAAACCAAATGGCGAAACCGATCTTCATACCGACACTAATCACGGGAAATAGCGGCTATTACATCAGGGGATGCCTAGGCGAATGACATCAAAACGGCATCTCAAATCTCGGCAATAGCTACTATTGAAACGGTTAATTTAAACTAAGTTGAAAATTATCATTACGCCAATGTAAATCTCGGCGATAGCGAAAAAAAATACAGACACAAATCTTGGTAAATACATGAAAGCAAAATATTGTTGATATGGCGTCCCGAGGATTGCAGCCGATCAAACGGCATAGTGGTTAGCGTGCTAGCTTCTAGACCGCGAGGTTGCGGGTTCGAGTCTCGGGTAAGGCATGGGTGTTTGTAAATGTATGTTGGCTTATCTAATGCGGCGCCAGATAATCTGAAAACAACCAACCCGAGGATTGCAACCAAATAAATTTCCCCAACGCGATTTATGGCCAAAAAGCCTTAAGTTTCTGAACAATGCAGAGGAATTTTCCGACCAAAAGTAATTTGGTAGACGATCAATCCCTCGGGGTTCTAAATGAGAAAAGAAAGAATCCCCTCTTTAACTTTCACATGAGTTTGGAAAAAGGCACGTTTTAAAATATACTATTTCAAAAGTCTTTTTCATTCACCAAAATAATACGAGTCGTGACATATTGCAAGCAGTTTATAAATAAGTGCTAACTTATAAAGGTTGACCTAAAGACTGAAAGGTTTTCATGACCCTGAAAAGATTAAAGAATTTCAACGTCTACTTCCGTTTGAAAGAAAGAGCGCGAAAATCTATGTCCTTACTGTCTTCAAAACTTACATTTCAAGGAATCGATCTTGTAAAAAAAGGTGCAGAATTACCAAAAAGAAGTAAATTAGTTCCATTGACTCCTTTTTTTGGATGCTATTGTTATTCTTTCTGAGCATTCAATAGAATTTCTACTAATTTAAAATTTCGCATCTACATGCAGGAGCTATTTTCAAACATTCTGAAGCAATATGGCGGGATTGGATGATTGGCGGGAAAAGGTTGATTCGCCGTTGCGTAAATAGATGCATGCTTTGTTTCAGATATCGGAGCTCTACCCAAACCCAAATGATGAGCGATTTGTCGGAATATCAAGTTAAGTCAATATCAATTATAGGTATTGGTTAAGTTAGTCGATCCTTCATTAATTGTGGTCGTAGGACCAATTGTAAAAAAATCTAGTAGAAGGAAGTCTGAAATAAGCATCAGGTTCCTTGGCTGTCAAACTTCCAAGCAAACCCAATAAAATTGTAATGCAGATTTGTATCTATCTCAGAAATGATACAAATTTCAGTAAAAAACGGAATCCCGCTTTTTTGGCTGAACTTTATCATGTCTGTCATGTGCAAATGTCTGCAATAGAATCAGTGACTATTATATCGGCGCAATAATAGCAACAACCTATAATTTTCGACCATAGCGCCTAACATAATCACGAGATTAGCGGCCATTACATGACTGTAACGTCCAGCAAAATGGTCATCACATCATATGAATGTAAATAATGCCGATAGAAGCTATGACACTACAGAAAAACGCAAGAGAAAAGTATTTATTCCATCGGGGGTTTGGGGAAGTCTGAACGTATACAGAACCCGAGGTTATCAGAAAAAATTTCTCCGAGTTCTTATCGATCTCAGGCATGATCGAAATTTCGGTAAAAAAACCTGAAATTCTCGGATTGGAACCGTGTTTAAAGTAAGAAAAAATTTCCAAAGAAAGGAAAGGCTACTTTTCTCCATGAGATCAATAAGAAAATTGTAGGAAAACGCCCATTTTCTTTCGAATTTGTAATAAAAGAGGATAAATATGTAAAAATTTAAAAAAAAAAAAAAAAAAAAAAAAAAACATTTTAATTTTTTTTTTAAACATCCATAGAGATTTTTTTCCGATAAAAAAGAGAAGAGATAATTTCCCGACGAGGACCGGAAATTTCAAAATTTCAAGCATAATTCCCGACTTTCCCGAGGTGCCAAAAATTCAAGTACATTTCCCGACTTTCCCGATTTTCAAGGCTGCTGGACACCCTGAATATTCATTCTCATTCTATTATGGATATTATGATTAACTTTACTTTAGTAACGTATGAACTAGTTGTATGATTTTAATTAAATTTGGAAAATAGCATAAGTATTCAAACACAAACAAGTCAGAAAAAAATTGGAAAATTTGAAAAAAAAAAAAAAAAACTTTTTTCTTTAATAACGTGCGCATGTTGTGTATCGTAGAAAACATAAGCTACAGAGAAGAGGATTACAAAAATATATAATGAGAGACTTACTATAATTTGTATTAATATAACATCTAATTCGATGTAGGAAAATACCTATCCTACCACCACTATTTCCAAAACTTATGAATATAAAATCTTGAAAAAAAAGTAACAAATCCTGGATGTAAATGATTACGAATAGTGCAAAGAAAAATTATCATCGAAATATCTTAGATCCAAAAAAATAAATTTAAACTTTGACAATTCAAGCAATTAAATGGCTACATACCATTTGTCAAATAGACACATTGGCTTAGTTGTTTATTGGAGTACAACTCAAGCGAGTCCTGGTTCAAATCCACTTCTTCGACTAAACCAGCTCAGGATCCGCGATATCATCCAAATTTTCCACTGTTCGTTAATTTTTTTAACTAAATATCTTTTTTATTAATTCCTATTTTAGTAGTTTTTGCTGAATTTAATTAGTATGCACAAGGATATTTTTACTGTTAAATTATATATTTTAATAAAACCAAAACTATTCATTTTTTCTTCTCTATTAGGATCACTTAAAAAATCTAACATTGGAACGGTGGTGGATAAACAACTATCAGCTAATGGACTACCAAATTCAAAATTATTCACCAAAGAAGAAAGTTCTTTACTCAATAAGTATGAAAACACATTTTCGAATGGAAATGAGCTTTATACAAATTCCGAGGCAAATAATTATCAAAACAGAAAGTTATATTCTTCTTATGCAATGATGTCACAATTGCATTCGAAAGATATTCCAGCAGAACCTACCATTATAGAACACAATATTTTGACTAACAATATATTTCGCCCAAGAGATAAATCGACAACCCATCACTTGGCGACAGGAAATACGAATAAGGCTTCAATCACAGATTTGGTTATTGAAAATACAGTTTCGTTTGAAAATAATACCAGAACAGCTAAGTCAATTGAAGTAGAATCTGAAAAATATACAGTTGCGACCCCTTTTGCAAATAAGAATACAACACGTGGCAGTCCAAAAGTAGAACTTCTACCTACTAAAACAACAAATACTGGTTCTGCTAAGTTTTCAAAATCTACAATATCATCAATACTCAGAAATATTTATAGAAGAAACACTTATAATCCGTTTTCTGCAAACACAAGTGGTAGAAAGATTGCTTATGTCCCGTTAAATTCGAACACAAGTGAAAGAACAGCTTCTAATACGTCAAGTGCAAATAGAAGAAAATCTTTCAATCCGTTAATTATGAAAACAACTGAAAGAACTGGTATTCTTTTAAATACAGAAATGAATGAATTCAATGCAACACATGACAGACGTAACGTTTTTCTTACGTTTCCCAACAATACAAAAATTATTAATGAAAGTCATATCCATGAGAATAATAGAAATGGAACGATTACAAGTACTACTGTAATAGCTCGCATTTCATCAAAATATCCAGTACGATTTTATACCAAAAATATGTCATCAACAGTGTTCTACATAACCACTTTATCTCCTTCTCCGTCTGGGACAACGCCATCAGAAAACAATTCTGTAGTGGAAGATATTGCAGTAGGTATGGCAGTGCCAGGTGCAATAGTTTGCAGTCTATTAGGAATGTTATGCAAGAAAATTAAAAAGAAAATAACAAAATTTAGTTTTTGTGGTATATTTGAAAAATCGACCTAACTTTCATTAAAATATTTTTAAATTGACATTTTAACGATGTAATTTTATTTCTCGGTAAAGAAACAAATGGGCCAGTTTCATTTGTCAACTTAAAATTAAAGACAGATATCCTTGAGTTAACATGGGATATTTGATAAAGTACAGGATGTCCCGAAAATTGCATGCACTGTTCCAGGAGGCAAGGTTCACATTCGAAAGGAATTTGGCAAAGATGACAAATATTACCTGTTAACAAAATTATAACAGGTCGGAGATCATCCATACTATCATCGTGAAATAAGAGCATATTGTTAGGTCCCACAGGATACCCTCCTTGTTCCCCGGACCTGACAGCACTGGATTTTTTCTTGTGAGGTTACTTTAAAGATAAAGTCTAAGACAGAAAACAGACGACACTGGAAGAATTAGGAGCTGCAATTGATCAAGAATGAATCCCAACACCCAATGAAATGTTAGTTGAAGTTGGTGAATTAATAATCTACAGTTATCAGCTGTGTATTGATTAAAAAAATTAAAATTTTATACATCTGTAGTAGGAGGGAAAATTATACATTTTAGAAAGATTCTTCGGCAATTAAAAAATTAATTATATGAATAAAATTGAAGTTATAATTACTCAAACTATAAATACATTTTATATCTTCTCAATTTAAATGCTGCTGTACTTCTCATTTCAATGACATATTTTACTTGTGTGCATGTGCAATTAATAATTTACCCTTATTTTATTTGTGTGAAAAGCATAAACTAAAATTGATTTAAATTATTTTTTAACACCACACACAAAATAATTTTCTTCACTATTTTATATCTATAAATTATGTGTGATTTTAGATCTAACATATAAAATCTAAACATATAAGCTTAAATACCTAGGCATAGAATGAAAAAGTGTTAACTCCAACTTAATAAAATTTTTAGGAGAGAAAAAAAATCTTCCTAAGTGCTACTTCATCATGAGCTTAGCACTTTTATGTATCACTCATTTACTGCAAATTTATTTCAATGATCCAGCTGCAGTTCTTACTATTTGATAGACTTTGCTTCCCAGTACTAAATATACCAAAAAGTTATTTGAGACCCAAGTGGAGTTGGCGCCATTTCACTCATTAAGTCGATACTATGCTAATATACAACTACATTATATAGGAACACGGCAGTGTTCTGCCGCCAAGTTCGATGTCAAAGCGGCAGACATGCAAATATATATTATGTTGATTGAGCTAAGGCCTGTTTTCGGTCCCTCACAGCTCAGCATCTATTATAGCTTGATTACAGGAAGTACCTTTTGTATGATTTGATGGGTATGGGGTATCTATCGAACAAATCTTTCTCATTTAGTAATGCAACAAAAAGAATTGAAATCTATCATAAAACAACTAGATGTTGTAAAAAAAAAGTTAAAATGGTCAGCCAGAAAAAGGTATGAAATCTAATATTTGCCGCCCAACAGCTGCATTTAGTTTCAATAGGGTACTTGTATACAATGAACTAAATTGCAATTATCAGGAGGAATCCCAGACTAGAGTTTTTATAAAATTTATCTCAATTCAGTGTAATGAGTAGAAAGTAGCTCAAGCATATGAAAGGAAATTATTCTGAAATAATTCTAGCCTACCATATATGACTTACTTGATATTGGAAGAAATTACTAACTTTTTCTGGTGGTTTTATTGTAAAATTTTACAACTCGTTTTTATACCATTTCCAGTAAATTAAATATTTTCATTTTTCCACTAATATGTAATATAGGGTTATGAAAGCATTGCACTAGTCATAACACAAGATTTATCTTTTTTTTCTTTTTAATCTTTATGATTTGGAAGATGTATAAAAAATATAGTCTGTATTTCTGTGTGAGCAACAGTTCCAAAACGGAAAATGCAATGATGCCTACATTTTGGTTACTGAGCAACAATTCGCAAATAACACAGTCGATAGATACAAGAACACTAAAGTAGGCACAACTGAAAACTGTTGTGTTATGTTCTAACTAATAAAGACTCCACTCACTTAAGGAAAAAAAGGAGGTAAAAAAATACTCCTGCAACATAATTTTATATAAATGCTGAGTAAAAGTTTAGGTTTTTCCAGAATTCAGGCAAGTAGTGATGCACTTTCTTATCTTCCAGGCAGAAAGTCATACATTTGAGCCAAGATCAGTCACTGCAAGTGATTAAATTTGCACTTTGATTCTATTATAATGGGTGTCTATAAAAGGCTGGACACACTTTTATGTTGAGTAATTCATAAAATAATGAAGATAAACTTAAATTGATAACACTAATGGTTAACTAGACTCAAAAAGTATTTATGGCCCTTGTCAAAGGACTTCCACATGAGCACCGTTCGTCGCACGGAAAATATCAAGACAGCAGTCAATTTCGTACCAAGTACGGGCAAGCATGTTAGCATCCACAGAGGCTATTGCGGCTGTAATTCTGGCTTTTAAGTCATTCGACATTTTCCTCCTGCAAATGATGTCCCTTACGAATCCCCAAAGGAAAAAGTCCAGTGGTGTTATATCAGGTGATCTGGGTGGCCAAGAGGGAAAAACATGCAATTAATAACGCGCACAGACGATTTACAAAAGAAACGAGAAAAACATAAAATTAATAACACACCGACAATATTTACAAAAGAAATGATATTAAAATGGGAAAAGGAACATTTCTATGGCAACGTTCACTATAAATGAAAATATATGAGTAATTCTACGTATAAATGCCACAAGTTAGGATATATCTTCATTATTTTATGAATTATTCAACATCAAAATGTGTCCATCCTTTTACAGACACCATTACTATGTTAAATTTGATAATATCGGACAAGTATTATATTACAAGTCATTTTTAATGACCTTTCAAAGGAACTCTTAGAATTGTGTAGCAACAAAACTTAATCTTTTTCTACACATAATTCAAAACGTTTGATTTCAAAACAGATAAATAGAGAGAATTAATTTGATTGATTATAACAATGAAAACCCCGACAAATAAACAATTTAAAAAAAAAAAACATTTAAATAGAATTTTATTTGTAACTTCTGCAACTTTTTTTTTTCATCAATTTTTTATTGCAAAATATAAACATCATTTTTCTTTCTCTCTCTCTTACATTTTCTAAAATTGTTAAGATTCTCTAACAGTTAGATTGTCACTTTCAGATTTTTCATTGGCTAACTTCTTCAGATCTAAAATTATTTTTGTAACATAATTTCTTACTCTTAAAATTAACCACTTTGTTACTCAGAAACCTCTTGTTTTATGAGAATGTTGACTTTTGAATTCTGTGTTGCACTAGCGAATATTCTTCATATTTAATTAAGGCTGATGATGCACACTTTTGTTTATTGTTTATAATTCTATCTGTAACTAAGATTAGACAGTAAGGTAAATATTTTCAAAATGCCACACCTGCCAGCATTAGAATTTCAGAAATAAAGAAAACCAAAGGGGAAAACCTTGACTAACCAATCATAACTTAAATGATATAATAATTTTTATTTTAAATGATATAATAATTTTCCAAATTATTATATCATTCATGTCTAATGTCAGAGTTGGAAAAAACAAGGGGACTAAATACCAATTACTTATATTAAATTACACCATCTAAATGGGAGCAAACCTTCCTATTTATAAAAAAAAAGAAAAAGCAAGACTACAATCGATTATTATCTTTGTGCTGTAGATACTGATTGGAGCTCAAGAGACATCTATAAATTCAGAAAAACAACTTTAAAGAAAGAATTTTCCATATCTGGAGTCAAGAAGGCGAGTGTAAAATAAACTAGCAATTTTCAAGAAAACTATAGTAAGCTGCATACTCCAATGCTAGCTTGAAACATAATCAAAAGCAAGAGAAAGTAAGGGAATAAACAGCTTAGAATATAAAATTCGTAAGGAAACTGTCAAAATTGCAGAGGAAGAAACACAGTTCAGCAGCGAGAATACTTTTTACTGAAGAAGTATTTAAGAAAATCCATGAATATTTAGTTGAAAATCAAATGGAGATATTTCTCTTGATATCCATAACATTTAATAAAAGCTAATAATTAGCTAAAACAGAAAAAATTATCAAAATCAATGACAAATATCTTTTCCGTAAAAAAAAAACACATTTTGGAAACTTAATGAGCTATTTATAAAATTGTTCCAAAATGGAAAAAAGTGTACATTGTATGGCTAATCCTTAATAATATGCAGGGTATGCAACTACGTTATATTAAAATAATAGAAACTTAACTTTCATTTCACAACAGTTTTTCTCAACTTCAAATTCTTTGTAGCATAAACTGCATTTAGCTTTGTGCTTGTTATTTGCAGATGAATGCAAGCCTTTGTATGGGTCTCTACTTAACTGCAATACATTAAAAAAAACAGTTTCCTCACATATTCTTGGTCAAAATCTGCCATAACTAACTGAAAATAACACTAAAACAAGTGCAACATCTACAAACTAGAATTCAGGACACAATTCGATTTACAATACCAATCCATCAATAGCAGTCGATCCACATGAAGTACAATGAAGAAAATGGCTTGTGTTCCTGGAAATCAGCGATATCAAGCAACTTGCAAATAAAGGCATAAAACTACTCCACTAATAAAAGATGGGATCAAACTTGTAGAAGGGGAAAATAGGAGAATCAAATGAGAAGATAGCTAAAAAAAATTTTAACGAAAATAATTAACAGTAAAAAATTAAGGAACTAAGGTGAAAAATATGGACATTAAGGGCACTTATATAAGAACTGACCAAAAATAAGTACTTTTTAAGAACGGTGCAAACCCTACAAATTAATCTGTGGAAAATTTCATATACAAATTGCAAAATATGTCAATGTTAAGAAAATAAGCCATATAATTGAACCGCATAAATAACATAACCTTTTTTTTCGTAGAATTTAAATTTTACAAACTATATATTGCTTAGAAATCTATGCATTTTAAAACTGCATCTATATAGTTTCAATAAACTTACAGCATCAAAACTTTATTTCACAATTGTGTTGTATAGTTTATTTTACTCATAATTTTATAACACATACATAGAAACAGTTCAGACATACTATTATTCAATTATCAGCTATCAATCCAGGCAAATTATAAGCCAATATTCAAAAAAATTTATGTCACTTCTTTTATACAAATTAGTGCTTTTATATGCATTATTTAAAACTGATGTTTCACAATAATTGATAACAAAGTATACATAATAACTTTTGTTACCTTTCATAAACATATCTTTTATGTATAGATGTTACATAAACATCTACAAAAAAAATAATAAATTAGGTTTTAAAAAAACATTTACTAAAAACCAGCTTTCCTAAAAACAATACATATAAAATTTAAATAAAAATCAGAGTTATCATTTTGCATAAACAGTCAACCTTTTCGATTTTTTTTTTACTATTCTTCTATTCCATCACGACAAATGCAATTTGAGTTCTTAAAACACCACCTAATTCATTCGTCTAAGTCCACAACAACTCTACAGACTGGGCAGGTATGATTGATCTATAAGCAAAATTACGATCACATTTTTATTTTAATAAAAAAAATTAACAACAAGAGAAGAAAACAGAAAAAGTATTCAATAATTAGGATATGTCACATACATGTTTATGGAAATCAAAAGCAACTAATAAATACATTCAATACAAAGTCTTTGTAAAAGAAGATATAAGCTTACCTTAAAGATCTCAAACATTTTTTTAAATTTAAAAAAATAATAGACATATCAGCACTATATCTCTAAATTAGAATTATCTATTACAAATTAGAATTATCTATTACAAATTAGAATTTGAGTACTAACACATAAACTATCTTGGCTACATTTGTAAACTTTTTTAACAGGATAAGACAACTGTAACAAGATGACATTATCATGTCAATAAAGTTGTTAATATGAGGTTGCGCTATAAGCTCAGCACAGGTCTTACCCCTCTCATCTTACATCACATAGCAAAAACAAACGTAAACAAAACATTGTCAATCCTGAAATCACATTTCCATCCTTGTTTTTGTATGCAGACAAAAGTTTTAATAAACTATAATTAAATTAACTCTTATTTTGGCATCTTTTTTTTTTTACCATAAAACAACATTAATAATGCTGCTACAAAATACTGATAAGAACAGATGTTTTAATTGTCCCCCCCCCCTCCCCCTTCTCCCACTTATTTTAAACAAAATTGGCAATTGCAAAATTCAGGCATTGCGTTAAAAAAATCTGGCGTCTAACATTGACTGTTAATAAACAAACTTTAACAATAAACAAATATTTTAGTACTTGAGTAGCTACAAACTATAAAGCAAAATAATATTTTATAGGAAAAAAGTTCAGGATCTACAATGTATTTTATATGCCAGTTGTCCACAAATATTTTTACTCAAATTAACAGTAAAAATAATAAATAACTCAATTTCTAAACTAGTATCTTGGTAAAAAAAAAAAAAAAGTATAAAAACTTGACTACTACAGCAACAAATATTATATTTTCTATGCAATGAAACGTAAACTTCTACACAATGAAAAAGAAATGAATAACTAAAGAATAAGTTAGTTTTTTACAAATAGGGGTGCTTTTTAAATAAGTTAATTCATGTAAAAGAAAACAAGTACAATAGAAACTCTTAACCCGAATCCGTTTAAAACGGGTCGTAAGGAAAAAAACAGCCAAGTGGAAGTGTTAATAAACTAGTTGTCAGTCAAAACTGATTGAAATCGCCCAATCAATTTCCAAGACAACGTTCAATGTTTCAGATGAATAGAGACATTGAAGGTTTTTTTACACTTGAGGAAAGAACCAATAAAAATTACGATAAAGCCATGTTTAACAGAATAACTATGGAGGTCTGACACAGATCAACTAATCCAAATGATAAGAGAATAATCCAAAATTATAAGAGAATAATAAAAATATGCACACAACGGCCATAAAAACAATCCCAACTAAAAAAAAATATACACTATACTCTTACTTTTTGGCCTTTGTAACAAACGACAATACCATTTAACCATTTTAGTGCTGCGTGAAAACGGATGCCTGTGCGAAGATAACCGGAGGAATTTGACGAATTTACTAGAGGTTGGAAAAATGCTCATATAAACCAAACTAAAAATGATATTTAAGAAATTCGAAATGCAGCGTATTGTTGTGGCAGCCTTGGAACTGGTTCTAATCCACTCCACTCAGTCTATAGTGGAAGCTTAGCTAGAAAGAAAGATTTTATAGTCTCGCCGTGCCGGTGAATGATGTGACACGTGAACTATCTGATACCTGTCAAACAGATTGCGATTACAGTTCCAAGAAACTATACCGTGTCGAGAATCCAACTTATCGCTCTAGCTTATACAGTGCTTCGGCACCAACCAGCAGAAAACATAACAAAAAGTTCTAATAAACGATTTATTTTTGCAATGCAAAGAATTTAAACCATTTATAACGTTTTATGCAATTATTTTGAAATACGGAACTCTTGTGATGCGTAACAGGGGCCAACACTTATGCAACGATATATCATCGTTTGCACTTTTCGCAAGTGTAGCAAACAACGATATATCGTCGTTCGGCACTAAAAGGGTTAAGCAAGTGGTGGTAAAGTGAAATAAAGATCAAGTAGAGCATTACCTTTAGCCAGGGATCAATGCAAGGTGTGTGGAACTCGTGAAAGCATGGCAGAATACGTAGCAAATCACCACTAGCATAGTCATTCAAACAGACTTGGCACTCTTTGTTCAATTCTGCTCGCTTATGAGGTAACTCAGCAGCACTTGATGTTGATGCACCATTCATAGGAATATACTTTCTGGTAGGAAGTCTATTGATTTGTGATTTCTGTAAGCCACGAACCACATCGCCATTCATATCTGCAAGCCCTAAAAATGCCTTTTGAACAAAGGAAATTTAAGAGTTACACAAAATACACTCATACCTTTCAATATAACTATATAACCAAAGTTTAAGAAACACAGAGCTTCTGGATACAGGCAGGTGCAGGAAACCAAATGACATGAATAACCAAATTTAAATAGATTATTAGTTTTACTCAACAGTTAATTAGAGGATTATTAAAAACACTTGTATTTCAGTGCAAAACAGGTTGTTAAGCTCAAATGAGGAGTTGGACGCTAGAACAAACTAGCACACAATATTTTATTTAACTACCCTGTTTTGTTAAAACCATTCACGTCACATGTTGTTTATATAATGGCAAACTAAGTTGGCCATGAGATAAAACACATTTGGCATGAATGATTTTAACAAAATTGGGTAGAAACAGCCCTTAACACGAAAAATAAACATTGTGGGATGGTTCGTTCTGGCACTTGACTCCTCTTATATCTACTGGACTGGAAATCAAAAGGGCAACTAAGACTAATAATTTCATATACATAGTGAATTTTATCTTCATTATCTTGCTATATACCACACCCATTAAGCTACTTATCAATTTAAAAACGAAATGCAAAACATATAATAGTACCTCATAGCTATCATCTTCTCCGGGGGGATACAAATTAAGTGGGTTGCGAAGAACATGTCTGGCCAGCAGCGGGTGCCAAACTGGTTGTTGATTGCCCATCCAACGATCACTAAACTGAGGACGACTAGACTAAAAATACACGCCAAAAGTTAGAGAGCAAATTTGGTTTTACAAATTATATAAATAAACAAGCATTAAGGCAACAAAGTACAAGACAATTGCAATCGGAAAAAAAAATTAAACCAGTAGAAATTGATTCACAACTATTGAAAGGATTAGGAGGGAAAAATTCCTCTGAAATTCAAATGTCAAGATTAAAATTCAACTCGGAGGACTGTGTATGGCATTGGTTTGGTCATAGAGAGAGGAAATTTGGTAACAGGCACTTGATAATACTCATGAAATATGCCTACACATCCCTCTAAATTGAAGAAATATAACTTCCACAATTCTGCATATTAAAAGAAGACGAAATATAATAACTAATAAAAATCATTGTTGATTAGATTGTTAAACCAATTCAAAGACATTTATAAAGGTACAGACACTTTGTAAATAACTTTAATAAAAGTATAGCTTTTAATTTAATGATAAAGAAGACACCATTTTGAGAATATTTTTGGAAAGTTTTTTGAGAATTTGAATTCTGACTAATTCATGTAGACTGAGGCCAGCCATAAGGGAATGCTTCCATTGTATTGCTTCCCATTATGTTCAGTATTTTTACCATTTCTTCTCCATGGGCAACCATGCTGAAAATATGATTACTAATTATAAGGAGGCCACAGCCCAGCAGAAGTTATTTCCTAAAATTATGGTTCCTATAAAAAAGATGCAAAAAAACATTATGGAACTGTACATGTAACATGTGCAATGCCAAAATGTTATTAATGTCAATGCCCTAAAACTTAAATACCTACTTTTATTACATTTCTCGGTTTTAGTGGAATTTACAATATTGTATGGAGAATTATGTTTACAAAATATAGTGAAAATTGTATTGCATAAGAAAACTTGCAGATAACATTGCATCACCCTCAAACAACTTTTAGAAGTTATCTGACTAACTTTCTCAAAGTTTATACAACATATTAGGTTTAAATATTTTCACCATGTAAGGAGCATCTCAAAAAAATTCCAATAACTCACATTTTTTTTTTTTTTTTTATAATTTTATGATGCCAATCAATGTTTTTGCAGTATCTACAAGTCAAATCATTCTGATATGTAAAAAAAAAATTAAAAAAAAATAAAAATGCTGAAATAGTTTTTTTTAATCATTAATCGATGAATCTATAATTTGTTCCAATACCAATAAATTTTTCTCTATTCCACTTTGGTTATCAATACAAAAATGTATTTGAAATATCAATTTTCAGCTTGCAGATGTGCCTCCTGAAAAAAATTACTAAACTTCTTGAAAGAAAACTTGAATCTGAAAGAAATTCCCTGACTTTTCCAGAAAATATGAAAATTTTTAGTTTTCCCTGACCTTTTTTAGACATTTTCCCTGACAATTCCAGGTTTTACATGTTTTCCAGGTGCGTGGCAAGTTTCAACTAAATATATTGAAACTAAATTTTTAAAAAGAACATAAAAAATTAAACTAAAACACATTTATTCAGCCTCAACAATTTGGGAACTTTTTTATATTTAATAATTTTCTAACTAAGCGCAACAGGCAATTTTATATTTACCTTATTATCCTTTAACTATCAAGAAGCATCTACACCACTCACAAGAATGAAATACACATCATACACCATCAAAAAGCAACCAACACACATACAACTTGATACTTACATTTACGTTAATTCTCACATTGAAATTTCGTCGAGGAAGAATATCAGGGCCAAACACTGCCATAAACTGCGAACGACGTCGTGGATATGGCAAACGCCTGGCTGTTGGAGAACTATATGTTAAATCGTCTTCACGCATGTCTGGTATGCTTGAGTCATCGCTGGAGGAGTAATCTCGGGTATTCATCTGGCATGGGTTTGGAGAAAGGTGTGGACGAGGCACGAATGTTGGATCCACTTCGGCATCAAATTGGGCCTGGAAAACATCGGTGAAGAATTAGATAGTAAAAAATGGAGGGTTTCGAAAGAAAAAAGAAGGAAAAAAAAACATAAATCAATTTTTGTTTCAACCAATTTTTATTATTTTAAACAATTTTTTTTTAGTTTTTCTTGGTTTAGTTATAAATTCATACACGAAGTGAACATTGCCAAAATCATCAGATAAAAGGCACTCCCGAAATAAACAGAAAACACAAAAGTAATTTTAAAATATTAATAGAAAAAGCTTCACTTGACCTTCTGAAATTTTACTAATCAGCTACAATTTGTTTATAAAGGACACAAAAAATTTTAAAGTAGTATTCAAATATTGTTAAGGAAAATATTGCAAAAGGGTACAGTTACAAAAAGTTTTACAAAAGACTAAATTAATTTTTCAAAATTTCTTGGTCTGGAACAAAGGCTAAAAACCTTCTTTGTGTTAAGAGACAACATTAAGTGAAATTCAGGGAGTTACAATCGTCTTTCATTTACAGATATTAATTTCTTCAGTAAAATACAGAAATTCTTTTCTGGATGTACTTCAAAAATTGAGGATTCTGAAAATTTCAAGAAAACAATTTTTTTTTTTTTGCCTAAAATGTCCCTACATTTTCATTCAAGGTGTGGGTACGTTTTTGACAAAAAGCTAAAGAATTTTCTTCAATGCTAAATTTAAAAAATTCAGCTTTTTTTTTTGCGCAAATTTCAGATATTTGCAAAATCAGTATGTTTTGAAACACAGAAATTTGTCACCGGGCTAAAAGAAGAAATATGCTTTAGATGGAAAAGGGGTTGCACTGTCAAGTTTATAATTATTTTATTATAAAAGGTTTATATAAATTATTAATGATTTTTTTGGATTATACATTGAGAATAATGCAACTTAGGATTATTTTAAGATTTTGCAAAAGAAATGATTTTAGAATTTTTGCAAAAGAAATTTAACACACCACTTGGTTTTTTTTTTTTAAATATTTTAAGATATAAACAATATTTTTGGTAAACATTAATAATATAGAACCAATCCTTTATTTTATTTACTTATGCCAAACAAATTGATCAGAAATACAAAAGAAACATCTAAGGTTATATTTCAAAACTTTCTGAATAACTATATCATGAACTAGAATAACTATATCGGGCTCTTTTAAGACTTAACAACTTATCAATTCCTGCAATTTGTAGCATACAGGTGCATTGAACTAATTAATTCGTACAAAATAAAAAAAAATGCATAATTAAACTCATGTGAAGGGTTAAAATATAGTTATTACCTTGTATACTCATATTCAGTAAACTACTCTTCGAATGTATATGTTTAAAATACATTAACATTCACTATAACAGAAATTTCCATGCTAATTTATAATGTGTCTCAAATCTAAATGAGAGATTTGAAGCACAAAACTAAAAGCAAGAACCCTCACTTGTAGCATTCTTGCAAACCTTTCATCTTCTTCAACTTGACGAACCTGCTCTACTGGATCTGGAGAGAGGGAAACGTCCTGAGATCGAGACAGATTGCGACGAGATCCTCTATTATACCTACGACCTACATCAGTGTAAAAAAGTCATTTAGCTTAGGAAGAAAAGAAAATTTAGTCACCAAAGAAATTACTATATATTGTTCAAGTTTGAAATACAACTTATAAAATACAATTAAATAGTTAGAATGAATCTTGACCAAAGTAACTAAAACTACATATTTTACCTAATGTTCTTGAAGCGCCTCTCCTCGATTGATATGACCATGGAGAAGTATCTGTTTTTGGACCCTTAGTATACACAACACTGATCTCGTCTTCACTACTGACTACATTAACAGACGGGACAGCAGGCACAGGTGAATGGGGATCTGGTTGTCCAGTAATCGAGTCCAATACGACATTAGAATATGGCTCAGTGTTGCTCTCATTGTCTGAATAGGAATTTGCAGTGAAAAACTCAACTTCGCTACTATCCTCTTCATCGAAGAAATCCGGATGGGCAGCAGCTAGGTTGGGCTTTGGTCGGAGTGGCCGAGCTCTCCCGAAAAGACGCCTACTCGATGACGCTGAGGTATCTGGCAATTTTCTACTGGAAGTACCACGAGTTAGCTTCGGTGGGGAAATATGCGTCAAATAAAAAGTAGATGTCGACGGAAAATGGCAAGACGTGGTAGTACCTTCACTGCTGCCCGCATCGCGTGAATCTATACTAGAATTTGATTGTTGAGCTGAATCAGTTCCCAACCTTGCATCCCCACGCCGACTACTACGCAATGTTCTTCGTTGTGTTGGCAGTGATAGAGTTGGTTGCATAGGTCTTTCAGGGTTTCTTAGATTTTCTCTGATGCTATGTCCAATGGTATTGAACACGGGTGCAGGTTGTCCATTTGCACGATTAGAAGACCGGGTTTTGTATGACTTGTAGGAAGGACTGCGAGTCCGATAATTAGTACGAGGTGGTGTGGGAGGATTGGCAAAGTGATTATCAAATAAGGAACTGGATCCACCAGCTCTGTGGTAACTGTGATCAAGTCCTGATTTTTGAGAATCGCCCGAAGAAAAAGAAAGGTTGGCAGATTTCTTTGAGACAATATCAGAGGACTTTGTTTTCAGTCTCGCAAATGGTTTGGAGTCTTCACTATCTGAGGATGAAAATATGAGAGGCCGAGCACGATAACCAACTGGCCAATCTTCACTTTCCGAATCGTCACTGTCGAGAACTCTCTTAACCTTGCGGCCCATTACTTTCTTCGAGATGGCAGGATCTGGAGACTGGCGACCACCTTTTAAAGCTCCACTTGGCATCAGTCTGGAATCTTCCTCACTAGCACTATCAATCAACTGCACACCCTGACTTCTGGCAAGTGGCATTTCGTGCAAGCCTGGATTCTGGGGACCAGTACTTCTTGCAGTTGGTTTCTTATTTTGTCTCGGCCAAATTTCAATGTCTGAATCTTCAGCATCGGCCTGAATAGAATTGCAAGCTTTTGTAGATTTTGTCTGAGAGAGATGATCTTCGTAGGTTTTGTCAGGGAAAAGACTCAAAGATGATGAATTAGGAGCTTCTGAAGAAAAATCCATAATTTTCCTAGAATGAGGAATATCACCATTAGTGGTCTTTTTTCTACAGCCAGAAAAACCTGGTGATCTTTGACAAGCATCATCTAAACAAGTACGTTTGGGGTTAGTAAATTGGTCAATCGGTTTATCACCATTTTGTCGCTTCTTGTTCTGATGACTGCGTGCACTACAAAATATTAAAAAAGAAATAACAATTAAAGGGTGCTTAAAAATATTCTTTCACAATAGAATGTATTGTCAGAGTATTTAACCTAGTTTAACTTAGGTTGCGAAAAACAAAAACCTGTTGAGAACATAATTTATGTGACAATATATATATATATATATATATATATATATATATATATATATATATATATGTACATATTTCATGTAAGAAAATATTGCATAAATTTGCCATTTAAAATACAATTGATTCATTGGGGATACAAAGGAAGGGCAAACTCAACAAAAGGTGGTTATCAGAAAAATATAAGAGAAAACTCAAATAAAATGGCATAATGTTCAAAAGGCAAAAATTGCATCATTCAGCAGAGCAAGTAGGTGAGGAATGGATACCGGAGGGAGTGGGGTGTTGAGTTTGCCTTTCATACCCACTCTGCCATGACAGTTTCCAGCCGGCTTGTGTAGTTTGAGAAAAAAAGCAAGGCAATCTCAATATGAAAAATATACCTGTAGAATCATTAAAGGGACTAGATTCGGATGGCAAAAAAAATAAATTATGACCCGATGTTAAGTTTGCTTTTTGTATCCGCTACCCCTCAATTATATTTATATTAGATGGGTAAAACAAAATTAGGAAAATTACCATGTCTATGTTTGATAAAGATTTCAATATATACATTATTACAAATGTATTACAGAAGATATTAATCAGAGGATGAAGCATTTTACTCAATTATCTGAAGACAATGAAAGACAAAACATTGAGACAATGAAAGAGAAAAGGTAACATGAAACAAAAGTTTAAAGTTAAATAACTAGCAAATATATTAAAGCAATCAATACTAGGACAAACTGATGAGTAAGTGATAAAGAAACTAATAATTTCTTATTTTTATGGAAATGAAATTAAAGCATACCTCACAGGTCCAGGAAGAAATGAATCATTTTGCATATCTAAGCTGGATGAAGAGCTAGTTTGTTCATCAAGGATATGATTTTTTCTATGTTGATTAAAAAGTTGCTTCTTTTCTTTTCCATTCATTGTAATTTTGCTATTTGTCGCTAGATCACCCCTATTAATACGAAGCCTTTCTCCTAGTTGCAAGTGGCAAGTTTCATCATCAGTACTGTCATCTTGAAACATTGCCATATCACAGAAAACTCTGATTTTTAGTGAAGTTAGGTCATGTTGTAGACTCAACTGCAAACAGAAAACCAGAATTTAGAGATCCAAAAGGTTGCCAATAATAAAGTTAGAATAGTTCATACCTCAAAAAAATAAACCAAATCGATTCTATTTTTAGTCTTGAATTTGTATCACAGTTTAATAGTAAGTTCAAGAACTAAAATTAAAAATATTTAATAATTAGGCCAAGTAAAAAAAAATTATTTATTTCCTGTAACCCGACAGACCCTCAAATTACAATAAAAAAATTCCAATCCAAGAGTTTTTTTATTTTATTAAAAACTTAATTATAAAAAAAACCATGTTCCTTAAAACGATTATGATGTCACAGCAATGGCTTAACAATTTCTTAAGTGCTGGCAGAAACTGGTTTTCTTAGAGCAGCATATCTGTTGCACCTTTGCCAATTGATATGTAATTAACCACACACTGAGTATTTCTTTATCCCATTCGTTCTTCATGAAATTCAAGAATATTAGAAAAGACAATTCAAAAGTTTGATACTTGCGTATTAATACGTCAACCAAATCGCGAAACCGAAACTGTCACCAAAAAGCAGTTTTAGTGCCAATAACGATTAACAGTGACATCACAGCGAACTGAGGAAATCTTACCAACTGAAGCCCTCCTTTTTTTGCTTTTGCAAACACACGCTGAGAAAATATTCGACAGGATAATATGCAAATACCAAAATTTTTATATAACTTGGTATAGCAGGTATAACTTTAAAACAAGGTTACATGATTGCATATTCTAGAGGTGACAACAAAAAACTAATTTTAAAATGTTTGGAAGTGGAAAAAAATTAAGAATATATTTAATAAATGCTGTTAAAAAAAATACTTAGTCTTCAAATTATTAAGTTATCATAAATCTAACATATCAATTCATACAATCACAGGAACCAATCATAAAGACAAAGTTCGGATCTCTAATATTTCAGACTTCAGTTAAAACAAACCTAGGATAACAAAGCATGAAGCATCAGGGAAATGCCAAAACCGTTAAACAAAACAATAAAATTGGCGATAATTAATTTCCTGGCAAACTCATATAACATCAGTAACCAAATAAACAAGCCTCAAATAATAAAAATGATAAAATGTAAGACTTGCCTACTTAGGAAAATTCAATGTCACTCTTCAAGTACGCGAAATTGAACCGTAATACCCAAGTTCAGGAGCAATTTTAAAGCACGTATTTCATCGTGATCGTGATAATGTCAAGAAGCCAACAGTATTAGTCAAAAGTTTAAGTTCGTTATATTCAGAACGCCTACGAGGAGAAATGTTATTTTTTAGCTCTGGCGCATCTCATAGGAATGTTAGGAATACGTAATGGAGTACTGTAGTAAATTGAAGTTCAATAATCCAATTAGGCTTCGCTTTATACTAGTTATTTTGTAACGAAAATTTTCTATTAAAATCGAGTCAGCTTAAGGGGAATTGAAATCGCAACGGATAAAAGCAATCAACAAAACAAACCGATATAACACTATCACTGATGCTTCAGTAAAATATTTTATGGGACCGATCCAAACAATGGTTAAGTCCTATGATTCTTATTTAGAAAAAAAATCAAAGAAAGAATCAAATATATTAATTTAAATTGGTTTCTCAGCTGAAAATAGCACTTTAATACATTTTACCTGGGTAAAATCCGCAATGCACCATGAGCCAAACGATTAAACCTTCAAATCAATGAAAGGAATAGAGAAGTAAAAACAAAAAATTTTCCCTCCCAACTAATATGAAAATACGATATCTTTAAACACGTATTTAATTAACCATTCATCAACAAATAATACAGATCCAAGTTATGTGACTGAGTGAGTCTGAGGTAATGTGTGGAAAAGGGGGGGGGTGTAAAAGAATTGCCAAATAGCAAAGCAAATGTGAAAATATGAACTTTCTTAAACTTGAGTTTTTCTCAGATCTTTTAATAATCAAAATTTAAAATAATTAATTATTTAGTTTTTTAAATTCCTACATTCAATTAATTGTTGTTGAACAGTGATTGTTCTGAAATCTCTATTTTTTTTTTTTTGTATCGTAATCGTACCTAATTTCACCCCGTAAAATTAGTGACTAAAACCCTGGCAACATATATTTATTTCTTTGAGATAACACAATTCGATTGGTTGATTTAGCAGTTTTTCTAACAACTAACCAATCCAAAAACACTACCGTATCAGTCTTTTAAAAGTGTTGCCGTCTTTGTAAGAACTCTTCATTATTATGTTATTTTATTTTCATTTAGCAAGCAGTCAAGTTGCTTTCAATCTTGTAAAGCGGGGTCAGGTGTGTGCTGTGGTTGGTGTCTGGTGGTGATAGAGGTCTTTAAATAAATACTCGGTGAAATGTCTATTTACTTTTCGATGTCATTCTCCTGAGAATTATCAAGACACGCACTATTTGGATTATAAAACGTTCTTAAAGTGTTAGTAAGTACATTTTTATCATGTTTCTGATACTTTGGTTAAAGTCACACATTAATTAATATATCCTTGCGAATCTATTATTCCAATGTTTTAACATTGATTTTTTTGTACATATTTCTCTTGTTGGCCTGTTGATCTTTTTCATTAAATTTGTGAAGAAAAAGATTTTCTGAGGATCATTTAGAATTTGATTTCATATCGTTGAAAATTTAGTATTCTGTTAAAAAATTATTTTCAACTTATAATATTGGGCTTCCTTGGAATCTTTTCGAAATACTAGAAAATATTCTTAAAAATAATTGCAATGAAATAAAAGTAATAAATCGTTACTCCCAATCTTTTTTTTTTTTTTTTTTTTTTTTTTAACCTAAAGACTAATTTTTCCAAATATGGTGACATAAAGATTTTTTTTTTTTTTACTATTCTACTATTTAGATTTCATTTTGCAAAAAGTAGCTTTTTTTGTGTTTTCTTTCATTAATTTATGTTACCCAAATGGTTCAGAGATAAAACAGTTGTTTCTGTGTTCCTAAAAATATGTAAGAGGGGTTGGATTCAATTCCCTGTGTCGATGTTTGCAATCTCTAATTTAAAAAAAAATAGTGGACATCAAGCTTAAATTATGCGTAAATGTATCGTCAAGCCTATATGGTTTACCATTTGTTATAGGAATTACAAATGATTTGAAGGGTGTTAGTTTGGTACCCATCTAACGGAAAATTACCAGTAAATGAAAGCATTTTGGATTCCCATGTGGTAATATCTACAACTGTTAAACTGTTTTGAAATATATGTTGACACAGCAGTAATTATAACAAGTAGTGTCATTTGTCGGGTTGCCTGGTGGCACTTTTCTGAAATTTCTCCCATTTTAGACAGGAACGTAAGGCAATTTCAAAACCTCCATTGTGTCACCTTGAAATTTAGATTATTTTTAGAAATTTAATATTTTTATGCAGTGTATTCCTTTCACTGCTCTCGTTTCAAAATACTATATCCAAAAACCATTCTCCTATTCAAGATACAAATGGAAAGCAGTTTCTACCTAAAAGACATTTTGAAAAGCTTTCTTTTAAATTCTGTTATTGTAATATTTCAGTGTGAAAAAGCTTTCTTTTGTGACATAAAAATATATCTTTAGCTCTCGTGTCATAAAAATTTGTAACTTGTAAAATATACTGTTTCTCTGTAGATTGGTGCATGAAGATAATTTCAAACATGTTTCACTTAACTACATGTCCTAAAAATTTAAATTTTTACATTGCCATGCAACACCCTTTGAGAAAATTCTTTATAGTAAGATAACAATCCCTGTAAAAAAAGATTTAAAAATTAAGACGCCCCTCAAAGACCTTGAAAGTTACACCATTCGACAGATGTATTGCATTTCTTTTTAAACTGATTTAACTAACAGTCACAGACAGAAGCATTTTTTTTTTTTTTAAAGTTGTATAATAACTATCAAATCTTAATGTAGACATGGTTTATAATAAAATTTACAACAAAAATACTAGAAAACAAATCTATTAAGACTGCATTCGCATTATAAATGATTGAATACAGATGTGGCTGTACCTACCCAGTTAATTTTAAATGAACCAAATTACTTGTATTCAGATACAATTTCCATTTAATGTATTTGAAGTTCTTTTCTATTACATTTTGCAAAAGTTGTTCTGATATTGTTCAATTACTTGAAATGAACCTCGGCTCTGCTCCTTATTTTTAGTTGCATTCCAAAATTCTTGAATAAAAACCACGTCATCTTGACACAGACGTTCCCATAGTTCGAATTCTCATGAAAAGAGCTATCTTGGAAGAATTGACTCTGTGACTATACTTCAACCATTTTCTAATACTGTCAGAAAATTGTGCTCAATGTCTGCTGTATCAAAAAAATTAGTTGAAATACAAAATCTGAGACATTGGTTGAAGTGATATGTACCAAGTGTGAACCTCTAGCATTTTACATGTTCAAAACAAGTTATGTTTTTACCTAATTTGAAATTGGATTCAAAATATACACATAGTAGGAAGCTCTTGGCTCAAATACCACAATAATGTTATTTGACCATCTTTAAAACAGTTTTAAACCGCATTATATCTTCCACATTCATGATCATTCAAACATTTAATTAAGGCATTATTGATAATAGCTGCATCACATGTAGATACATAGCAACTAAACAAAATCGTTAAATCTTTGTAGTCCTTAGAGTTCTCGATTTGGAGTCCCTTGTTGTTGTTTTTTTAATAGTCTCAGTTCATATGTTTGAGTTGATATGCACCCATTGAAATGGCATGAGACTTTTGTATAAAAATTATCTTGCTGTGTCATCAGATATCGCAATGTTGATTCCTAACTCATCTAAATAACTGCTTTTGTGGCTCCAATTTAAGTCTGCTTTGAAAGGATTTTGAATTTATTCTTGTATGGCATGCAAGTTAAAAAGAAAGTGGGTACTTGAGTGTATTATCACATCGACCGTTAGCGAACTTTTTTGTTGGCGACTGGAAGTTGGAATCGCCTAGTCTCCTCAGAGGACCGGATATCCATCCAGACCAACCATTTCGGTGGACTGAGGTAAATTTGGTGAACTTTTTGTCTCCGTCAATTTATCTTAATCCATCGAAATGATACTTAAGTACAACAGGATAGTACTTAATAAATACTACTAACTCCTTTTCTTAAGGTCCACTTTCATGCCTGTATAGACAGTTGAAATTGTATAAAACGACATCAGCCATTTTGAAAGTCAATGCAAGACAACCATTACTTCTCGAGTGTAGAAAGCAAAGGCCGCAAACCGCTGATGCTGGGAATCAAAATCAGGCTTGCTTTCAGTAATTGGATGATCGCATACACAACCACAGGGTGTTCCTATTTCTTTAGAATACTACCATGTGCATGCAAAACTCTTTCAACCTTTAGTTTCCAATGTATCCCCAACTTTTTCGGGTTTTTCTAACCTCAACTGTAAAAATCAGGTAAGAACTGAAGAAAGGCCTTCACGATGCCAATGTAAAGACAAAGGGGGGGGGGGGGGGAATGGTTTGTATCCTGTAACTCTATCTACCCTAAAATAACAATACAAAACTTTTGACCCTAAAGTTTTTTTTTAGACTTTTAAAAAAATGTAATTATATAAAAAAAAATTTAAAGAAATTGTTTGATTATTGCATAATGAGTAGTTAAACCTGAAGAAAAATCATAAGTACCCACTAAAATACCCTATTTCAGTAATACCTGGGTATTGACCCACAAAAATAAATATACCCATGTATTTTACAACACTGATCAATTTTAAATCTTGCACATTAATACTCTGGTAGTATTTATTTTTGCGTATTTTCTAAAAATATTTAGCAAAAAAAAAACTTTTCCTTACCTACCTTGATATTTTTGCCCATGTTACAGGAAACAAACCTTTATTTTTTTATTTTTTTTTTGGCTTTACACTAACTGATAGCTTTGGTGGTGACAGTAAAAGGATAACTTGCATTATATCCGATTCCTTCTTCAAACAATCTGCAAAAAGAAGCAGCTCAATTTGTTATTGTAATTTCATCTAAATCTCCTTTATTGAAGTAGAATTTCTTAATGCAAGTGCAAATATCTGGCCTAATTGTTTTCCACTCCCATCAAATTATGTAACAAGTTACTCACACATTATATTACACATCCAGTGTTTTTGGAAAAACTGATTAAAAGTTTTTTACTCACCTTTAGTGCCTTCCTACTAAGGACCATCATCACACTTTTAAGAAAATTTCATGAATTTTCAGAGATTAACCATGAAACTTTTTTCTCTGTTTTTTATAGGATAAAATTTGCAAAATGTTAAAAAAAAACCTTTAGGTTAGTCAATTTGTTATATTGCCTATTGATATCTGATAGGTATAAGCAATGTATTAACCACTAGCTGATTACCCATGCTTTGCTGTAGATTTTTAGCTTGTGCATTTTAGCAATCAAAAGACATTCATGTATTCGACTTTTCAGACGATTGATCCCTTTTCGATCCCTAAAAATTGGTTATCAAAATCGGAATACCTTGCTTTATCTATGCTTGTCCTAGTTGACATTAATATCCAAAATTTATAATTGGAAATGTATTGGAAATGAGACAGTTGAATATCCATGGTTTAGAACATTTAACCTTCTTTCGACCCTTTAAAATTAATTAATCGATATTGCAATATCTTATTGTATTTATGTTTGCTTTTAGTTCTAAATTTAAAGTTGTGACTGTATTGGAGGGGAGATATTAAGATGTTCCTCGTATAGTTGGAATGTTTCGTCCTTTTTTCTTCCTTAAAAATTCATTAATCGATATTAGAGTAATTTATTTTTTCCATATTTGCCCTTCTTGACATTTGCACCAAATATCAGAATTGAAACTACTTTGGAAGTGGGACATCCGAATATCCCTCTTTTGGAATATTTAACCCCTTTTCGACCTTTTAAAGGGCAAAAATAAAGATCGAAATAGCTTACTTTTTCTATGTACGACTTTGTTGATATTTGTACCAAATATCAGAGTTGTGACTACATTGGAAGTGGGACATTCGAATATTCCTCGTTTGGAAGGTTTAACCCCATTTAGACCCCTTAAAGTTGGTTAATCGAAATCGGAATAGCTTACTTTTTCTATGTTTGTCATTGTTGACTTTTGTACCAATTTTCAGAGTTGTGACCATATGGCAAGTGGGAAAATTAGTGGTGAGTCAGTCAGTCAGTCAGTCAGGGATTTGCCTCTTATACAGAGAGATTGAGTGGCCGAGATCCAGTCACTCAAGGTTTATGAGCCATAATAACAAAAGTGAAATGCTTCAAAAAATTATATAGAGTCAGTTGAAGAACCTCGATCAGAAGGAAAACAAAGGATCAAATACTACTTACCTATGTTTAAAATTTCAGAATTTTCCGAATAGTAGAAGTTAGTTTCTATGAACAGACAAACAAACTCCATTTATTATTATGGACATGAATTCCTGAATGATGTGCTTTTTTCCTTTTTTTTTTTTTTTACTAAGCTTGGTTATAAAGTAAAAATGGATAGCAATTGTGAAAGAAGTAAATTTACTTCTTTGAGAGCTGTTTAATCTAAGTGCTCCGATAAGGAAAGGCAATTCTTCATTTAAAGGGAAAGGCGATTCTTCATTCAAAGAAAGAATGACTAAACAATTCTCAAAAAGAATTTATATGCCGGGTCGAGCAAGTAAAAAAATGCAATTTGCTATCCCATTACATTTTATTTCATTTATAATTTTTAATGTGTCATCAGTAAAAACTATGACAAAAAAAAAGCTTTACAACTTAGTTTAAATTTTCTAAAAGTTATTTTACCTTTTTTAAATAAAATTTATCTCCTCACTCCCAGATTTTTGTCCGTCCTTAAATTGAAAGAAAGAAAAAAATTTGGAACATCGTACAACTTTTAATTATGCTAGCTAGTCAGAATCACTGCATTTACAATTGACATGGACTGGTATAATTTATCGTCTTCGTTTTCATATATTCAGTAATGTAAAGAAATTGTCAGTTCGACGATAATTATAAAAAATTTCCTATCGGGTAAGTAAAAAGGAGGAGGTACAGTCGTTGATGGGCAATTTTCAGGGGAAGAAAAATCTATGTTCAAGGCGTTCAACTTTTACGTCTTTATGGAATTCCGTGGTGAGTGGGGAGGAGCTGGGGAAAGGGGGGGGGGGGGTTAGAACACCTTAAAAGACACCACAATAATTTTGCACATGCGCTATTTTGGCGCAAACCTTAAATCCTTTTTTTCTAGACTACTTTTTTAGTGTCGGGACTTTCCAAAACGTTTAAGAATAAAAAAATTACCGAATGATTTTTTTTTTTTTATCCTTCCCCTATTATTATTCTTGTTTTGACCGAACGCAATACAGTGGAACACCGATTGTCCGAAAGAATTGATAACTTCTTTTTTTGTCCGCCCCTTTTTTTCTAGACTGGGAATGGGACTCGGGATGTTCCAAAACGTATGGAAATGAAAATAAAAATTACTGAATGATTTTTTTTTACTCCTGTTTCCACCGAATGTGTAACACCGATTGTCCGGAAAGAATTGGTAACTGGGGATGTTCCGATAAATGATTTTCGCGTAATAGCCGATCATTTACGAAAACACATTGTACCAGTGTCATAGGAGTCATACTTAACAAACAGGGATTTTAAATACAAAACAGTAAATATTTTGTATCACACGCCTTACATCCTTATGTGCGGTAATATTATATTAAAGGTGCCCTGAAAAGTAACCTACTAAAGATTTAAAAAAAGGAAAAAAAAATTGGAATTTGCTTGCTGGAACTTTTCGCTTGATCGGTATTCGAATAATCGACGTTCTATTGTACTTTCATTAGTCTATTTTACTCCTAGGAAAATTAAAAGTAAAAATAACTGAAATAATTAAAACTGTAACTTTTAAAACTCAATGCAGAAACAAATTATTTTAAGCATATTAAAAAATTATTCTTGAATAATTTTTAAAAAATTGGTTTCAAACCAAATTTTGCGGTTCAGGTTTTCTTTGCTTCTTTTCCATTCTGATATGAGTGCTCACTGCTCAGGCATGAAAGAGTTGTCTCAGTTCCCACGTTTTCAAAAGTATTTTTTGTGTACTTGTAACTGATGTGTAAATCTAAATGGAAAATAGGGAGTTGGTAATTTACCTCTTGAGTAAAAATTTAATTCATGATCGCGATAGAAGTTTAAGTAAAGTCATCGGTTATGTACTGCGATATTTCTGAACGACTCCCATTATGAACCTTTTTTCTTTTTTTTTTAATTCAACATCTACATCTCTCTTTCTTTCTCACACACAACGGCAGGGGTCGCATTCGCCTTAAAATTCCTAGTAAATACCTTAAATTTTTGTTTTTTCCTAAAATTCCTAAAATTGTTCTTACATTTTTCGATAATTCCTTTAAAAAAATGAAAATCCTCCCATTTTCCTTCAAAACCCGCGAAAAAAAAGTGGATTTAATTAAATTCACATGTTTGTCAAAATAGTGTAATTGTTTAATTATATAATTGTTATTTTGCTAAAAAGTTGTTTGAAATTAAATTTTTTGCTGGTATTGAAACAAGTCTATGTTATGAAAGAACATGTCTATGTTAGGAGCCTATATCAGCTTCAAAAGAAATACCCTTTAATGCTTTTAAATTATATTAAAATTATTAGATTATTCCTAAAATTTTCCTGAATTTTTTGGAATTATCCTTACATTTTTTTAAAAACTCACTGCTCCCCCTACAACTGTCTTAAAGTATCTTGTATGCGCTGATCAATTTAATGCATGTTCATTGTTCACTCTATTCTGCTCTGTAAAACTTTGGGGGAAAATGCCATTTCGGCACACAAAAATTTCTATTTGATTTTTTTCAAAAAAAAAAGTTCCATTTCAATTTCTTACGTTTGAATAGAGGTCGGATCAGGTAAAGAACTTATTAGGTGTTAGATTCGATGTATGGAATTTTATTGAGCAGAATATTGTTAAAAAAAATTATTTCAGAATTTTAAATATGTTTTCTATTATTTGAATTCATTCATATCTTTAAAAGGGAAATAAGTTACAGCTTTCGACTTGATGTTAGTTTCAAATACTAGGATATACTTTAGATGGGCCGTTTATCAACATTTTTCAGCATCGAAATTTCGTTTTAAAAATATCGGTAAACTTTACCTTAATAGCAATATTGAAATTTGTCATATCTGAGTTTAAACTCTGCGTTTTTAGAAATAAAATCGCTTTAATGAATTAAGTATGTACTTAACCTTCTGAGGGTCACGGGCGTATATATCCGTCATTTGATCCCCAGTTTTTTCAGCAATACACAAACTTTTTAAATTTATAAATAAAATGTGAAATAAAATTTTTTTTAATTTTTTTTATTAGGATGATAGTTTAAAACCTACTTAAAACAAAATAAATAAAAAATAATTTTAAAAAATTATATATTTGGATCAGAAATAAAATTTAAAAATTATTGCAGGGAAAACAACTGTATAATTTCGCCCATTCCCTTGACGCTCAGAGGGTTAAAGCAATAACTCCCTATGCGATCTTAACGGAATTCGAGCTTATTTTTTTCGACTGAGAAACAATGTTATTTTATCCAAACGAATGCTGAATAAGCAAGTAGCTGTTTCAACGTACGCAACCTACGAACATCAAGAAGTTAGTAAGTATCCTTTGAACTTTCCCATCTTCATCGCGCTTAAGGGCATGTCAATCGACCTTTTCACTTCATTTTCCTCCAGCCATCCAGTTTTATAATTGCTCATTTTCGTCATAAAGCAACGGTGTGGTCATTCCACTTTCCAATAAAAATAAATAAAAAAAAATGAGTGGTATTTGACGTTTATTGTTTATTAACCTTACTACAAGTTAAAATTTTGAAATTGATATTGTCAACAATGTTCCTCCGCAGCTTAGAAGTTCCTGGATTCGTTTGTGGTGTATTAAGTCTCGTAGTGTACTGCTGAACTCACAAACGTGTTTCAGTCGCTCCCTTCATCATAACCGATTCCCACAACATGAATGAAAAGAGGTACGGACATTCCAAGCGGGATCCGACATTGCCTGCCAGTTCTTTATTGTTGCTTTTGTTCTTTATTTTCCTATCCTCCCATGGCACACACGGAGAACTGGTTCTCTTTATTTGTCAAAAGAAAAAACACTGCCTGACTGAACTCGGCTCCGATCGTCACTGTTCCTATTTTTCTGCTTATTAGCCAGATAGCGAGGGACATACAGAATGGCTGTTTTGATTTCTATCTTTCTTCTCGATGATGTGGAGATCGATTAGAATCATTTCCCAAAGTTCCCTTTTGCGTGGAGATGTATAAATAGAACTTCCAGACTTTTCTGCAAACGCAATTGGAGATTAGGTTTTCGTCAAGTCAGTGTCTAAAAAGTGAGTGACATTTCGGTTATCAAAGCAGGTCAATAGTAGATAGAGGGTGATTTTTCAATTTCAGTGGTGACCTTGGTGGTTCAATTTAGAATAATGACCCCTAGCTATGTGACGTCATGCTTCTTGGTGAAGGAACTGCAATTTCATTTAGCTCTAGCTTTTCAATTTGGATTATTTTTTTCATCTGCTTTGAGTATTTTAGTTAATACTAATGGAGAAGGGGGAGGTCAGTTGTTCCTCAACTTATTGATGTCTTGCATGGCTATATCGTGACACTTTGCAGTTTACCTCCTTCCCCTCCCACACTAACACATTTTGAGCAGCATATTTTTCATTTAGCTCTAGTAGTTCATATTCAGCTGCTTTGAAATAGTAGGATCTTGAGTTAGTGAGTTAATCTTAAAGAGGGAGATTGGAGAAGTCTCCTCATATTATTCTTTCTCCTATTGATGTTTTTACTGGCAATATCGTGAACATCCTACATATGCATCAATTTTCCTTATATCTTGCATCAAAAACTTCAAATATTAGGAACGCAAAATCGTGTGAGTTTTATGACCATTAGGTTTATGAAAGTTACAAATGAGAAAAATCTCACTCGTTTCTGGGAAGTTCTAATTATTCCTCTTCACTGCTTTGATATTCTACTTCTTTTATTTGAGACAAAAAAAAATTTTTTTTAGAAACTAAGGGAGCATAAACAGATAAATAAGAGCGGGGAGGGGGGGGGTCCACGTTTTACTTTTTCTCTAAAGTAGTAATTTTTTTAGTTTGGAAATGTTGTTTTAAAGATGCGATAAAGATTGAAAAGCTCTGTAATAGCGATAAGTGCGGCCCCGCTAAGTGGAGAGCTTGATGAAGAATGCTGTACTTGTAAGTTTGTGTGAAATCGTCTGCATATCTAATTTTGTTTCTGAATAACCACCGTCCAAGCAGAAGATTTCTATTCGAAATCGTTATCTAGTCTTGATGTGAAAAACTTCATTACAACATCATCTCCGTCCTTACTTGAAGCTGGTACTGGTCTTGACTAAGCGCGTTTTGAGCTACACGTCAATCGTTTCTCCGAAAAGCCGATAGAACATACATTTACTGGTGAATGTACATTTTTTGTACCTGAGACTCATGGCACAATATCTTTTAATTGCTGTTACTAGAGAATTACATAATATTTAATTTTTTGCACGAATTCCCAAAAGCCCAATTGAATCTAATTGTTGAAAATGTGCTCCCTGATGGTGAGTTTGACGATATATCTCTGTGAATAAAGTTCAAGATAAATATGCATTTGAAATTAGAGCCACACATCGCAGGTTAAAAAAAATGTCAACTGTACTTACGTTAAATTATTGTAAGTTTTCTTATTAATAGTCTTGTGAGAGACGAAGAAAGATAAACACTCATAGAGGAGAAAATAAGGGTAGTTTGCAATCGCAACAACATTTTAGTACAATATACCTAAGCATATTTTTTTAGTTTGAATTCTTTTGAAGATCTGTCAGCTTTTGTATTATAAAACGGAATGTGAAACATCGCACAACTTTCAATTACACTATAATACTGATTTGGATTTATGTCACTTAACGTTTTTATATTTTCATCATTCACTTAGCAAAAATGACCAGTTTGGCGATATACTTTTCGATAATTCTTATATTATCCTTTCGAGACTGAGGGGAAAAGAAAAAACGATCGTTGATGAGGTTATGCTCAAGGAATGAGAGCTCTGTGTAAATGGCATTCTTTTTTCGACTTTTTACGCCATTAAAGGATTTTTACGGGAATTTCGGAGGTTGGGGTGTTTAGAACACCTTAAGAGGCTATTACTACATCGATTTTGAACAAAATCGTTCGAGCCGTTTTTTAACAATTACTGAAAAACATGATTTTTTTTTTCAATGGCTGCTACCTTATGCGCACGCGCGATTTTGACGAAATCCTAAATGGTAGGTCCCTATGCCATCACCAACCCGCACGCCAAATTTGAACATCTTAGGTCAATTTGTTCGGGAGTTATGCTAACCACGTACACACATACAGACAACAACATTTTTAGATCACTTTTTTGAAATCAGGATGTTCCAAAACGTGGAGAAATGTAAAATAAAATAAAAAGCTAATTACTAATTCTTTTGAGTTAATGCCATCATAAATTTAATTTTGCCTTTGAAATGCTAAACTCTAAATTTAATTTTAAGGTTGGATTTTTTTAAAGAAATTTTTAAATGGTAGTGGAATCGTTAGACTTAGTTTTAATAAAATAGATAAAAATGGATTTAATCAAATAAAAATTTGCCTGTTGATAAGTTATTCAATAAACAAATGAAATGGACATAAATAAATATTTTTATCTTAAATTTGTATAACTATAATCATTGAGGAATTTAGCCAACATCTCTTGATATAGCCATTTATCCCTTCACAACTATCACTCAATTCTCGCACACCCAAACAAAAGGTTAAAATAACTCCCCTGAAATTGAGTTTTGTATTGAAGAATAAAATAAGCCTCCTTTGAAACAATAAAAAACCTCTGAAAGTGAATGACTAACCTTAGAACATGTTACGTTAATAGAGAGTATCAAATCTCAATATTATACCAGCTTTCGATACTCTTTGAATTTAAATCCAAGATTTCCGAAGACGCAACTATTTTGTGAAAAGAAAGAAGTTTCCTTACATTTTTTCCTAGTTCAAGACGTAAATACGAAGACGTTTTTCTGAAAAGACCACAAAAAGCTTTAAATTTATAAAACATTATAGAAGCGCCAGGAATACTTCAATTCCACCAGACACATACCAGAGTGCCTACAGAACCTAGAAATCAGAGAAATCTCAGGGAGCTTTCTGATTCTGGAAAAAATCATCAGGGAATTCTTTATAATTTCACTAAAATCAAGAAAGTTTTTCATCATTGTTTTGAAAGTACGTTTTCCCGTTCATCTGTATTTTGGCGCCATTTAATCGGAGAATTGTGGTGGTAATCGTTAGAATTTTAACACTACGGAATAATTTAAACTTTTCATTACCGCCAAAACTATTTTTTAAAAAAATTATATATTTGCTCTGTAGCATACATGTTCTATTTGACCAGGTGTCTACATATCTGGAAAACTTGAAACAAATTTAGGAACTTTGAAAAAAAAATTGTTGTAAAATCATGGAATTTTTTAGAAATCTATCAGGAAACTCTTTTTCCTGAATTTTGTACCCTCTATATACGCTATCAAAATACGTTGTTTAGGCAACATGCTATGCATATTCCGAATGAGAACGTGTATTTGGGAATAGGAAACAGTCGTCTCCAGTCAAGCGTTCAAATGTTCAGTATTCCTTCATTAACAGCTCCAGCCTCATCCATTAATGAGTGATCCTTTACAAATATGATTCAAATCTGGAAGCCGCCTTTTGACTGGCGGCCTTGGCATTGTCTACTTGTGGTCACAACTGGCAAGATTATTACTACTATGACGCAATAAAACAGTCGTTGCTGCTGTTCACTCGGCTATGAAATGGGCTCCACCATGCGCCGAGGATAACAAGACTTCAAAGGATGTAATTGTATTTTAATCCCTCATGTTCTTATTAGTTGCCCGAAAGAATGAGTTGCTCCTTTTGAAACGCAAAGAACCGTTCGATTGTGTTTATAATTGTTGCCATTGACATTTAAATGAAACGAAATTATTAGATGCGTATTTATGTCAGCATTTGTTTGCCTGTAAACCTTGGTGGCTGGTGGTTCTGCATACAGAAGAAATGGTGCTGCAACTGTACATTTATCTCTTAAAGTATAAAAGGTTATTTGTTGAGTTTACCCTAGTCGATGAGAAAATTATCGTGAGTTTATTGTTTTGATTTTTTTTTTTTTTTATAGTATTAATTCAACTTTCTTAGCCATGTTTTTCTAAAACTACTATGTTTACTTGTTTTACTACATGTTTTTCTAAGACTTTAAGCTGGAGCACAAAACTTCTTAAGCAAAAAAGCTAAAATCACTCTTCTCCTTTGAGCAAAATGGTTACTAGTTACGATACTTTAATAAATAATTTTAAATGTTTAATCTAGTATAATTAAGGAGCATTTTATTATAAAATCCTTATGAACTTTAAATATAAAGCTATTTTATACCAAATATCAACTGGAAAAATACTTTTCAGCCTTCAGCTTGTTTGTTCTATTAGTTAAATGACTAATCTTCGAGTAAAATATAAAAAGTGATTTTTTTTAAAAATTTGACTAAATGTGCTAGCAAGCTACCAGAGCTTAATCCTTGATCTTGATAATATCTATTATTACATTAATTGAAAGTTAAAAAGGTGCATGCTTAAGAATTAATTATTACTTCTAGTTGGTTCCTTTTTATTTTACATGCAGTACGGGTGTTCAGATTTATTTAATCCTTAAAAGCCTGATTTGCCAAATTAAATTTAAAAAATATTCACGTATTTATCGCAGTAGCCTGTATTTATTGTCTATATTTATTGCAGTGACATTATGTAATGGTAACATATATACAGCCAAATATTACAAACAAACCAATTGCAAGTGTACATTTCGATTTAAAAGTCCGGTATCAAATTGGAAACTTGGAGCATTTTAGGATTAATATAGCGCCTTGATGCTGAACTTGAAACGTTTCGTGATTTTGCTTAGTACTTTTTTCGACTTTTGTTGGGCACTCATGAGCACTTACAAGATTTTTTTTAAACAAATAAAGTTTAAACATTTATTTTGATCTTTTTTTTTCCCCTATGCTTTTACTTTGCGATACTCAAGTATAAAACTGTCATTGAGGCATCATACATAACACGTCCGCGTAAACGTTCAGTTTTGGTTCAACGCGTGTTCTGAGTTACACAGAAGTAAGTGGATCTCTTTAGATGAATGAACATGCGATCAACGTGGCGTAAAATGCTGCACATATGCCAAGCCTAACGATACATTTTTTATTCGAAACCATTTCCACTTTTCATCCCTTGAAATGGAACGATTTTCTGACAGACGTCTTGATAATTTTATACTAATCCTTTGCTTCTCGCATTCTCAAAATTATTTCGCTAAAGGGGCCGATTAAAGGCGCATGACATGACATCACCTCCAGATTAAATCTCATTCCACCGTAACATTCCTCTATGCTGCAAAAACGAGGCACCCCATCTGCTTTCAGCATGCGTTACCTGTCTGTACCTTTGGCAGTTGGGGGAATCCCTTGTGCTCCGTGCGTTCTTTTTTGAGGGTGCTATTGTTGCATATAGACCCCACACCTGTCCAGGTACGTCGTGGGGAGGGATGAGTGTAGGAAAGCCGTTGGAGGGTTGCCGGTTTCCTGCTTGCCTTTGTGAATGAAAACTACAAACTTACTAGCCAAGGATATCCTGACCGCATTTCAAAGTGGGGTTTTAGTTTCACTTTTTTTGATGTCTTGTTGCACTTGTATAGATTTGGCAGTGGATTGAGTGTGGAGGGTCGTTTATTTGCGTGCTGTTTTGTGCCTCTTTGGTGGATGGAGATGAGCTCCTTATTTGCATAGGAATTTCTATTCCGTTTCATGGCCGGCAGGACTATTTAAAATATTAGTGCAAAGGGACTAAAATTTTTATTCAAACCTTTATTTTTCAAATATGTTAACTAGATTTTCTAATTCATTGTTCATTAGCATAAATGTTTGTTTCATATGAATAATTTAAATTTATTTTAAACGGCGAACAGCTTTTTTCCTGTGGTTTTTCCTGCTTTTTGAAATCTCAATCCTGAGGTGGTGCAAGTGCACCCCTCTTGAACCTTCGTGATGGTAAACCATGATTTGTAAAAAGGCCCTTTAATATATTCTATGTTTGAAAAGTAACACTTAAAAAAATTCTTTGTTTGAAAAGAAAAACGCTTTCAAAATATCATTTGCTTATTTTAATATTTTGAATGTTTTCTTGTTAAAAGCTTTTCTTCTATAAACTAAACAGGTTTTCTGTTATTAAAATAAACTTTTGGTTTTACAAAATTATTTGAAAATCGTGTTTCATAAAAGCAGGATCCTGTAAACACTTACATATATCTCTGTTTCTTATTGTTCCCGAAAAGACTATATGGATCCAACGAAGAAACATCAGCCTTTTTACTTTTTACCGCATGTAGATTTTGACTTTTTACTAAAATAGTTGCTGGGTACACTTATTAAAACGAACTCATTCAAACAACTGTTATTTATTCAGCTCCAACTAATACGGTTTCCTGTGCCTTGGGCTTTTTTTTTACACAGTTCTCATATTACCCATTTCAAGCAGAGTTTAGCAGGAAAGCGGGGGTGTTCCACTGTCTGTTCTTCTGATACTTGGTAGATATCTCACCCATTTGGAATTGTTCAATACGCAAAAAAAAAAAAAAAAAAAAAATCATTATTCTGGCTTGTATTCTAATTGAAAAAAATAAAAAAATACCATTGTAATTCGAAAACGGTTTGTAATAATTGTAAATTTTTTTATCATAAGAGATCATCTACATATTAAAACTAAACCAATCTTTGTAAAGTTCAATGACAACCGTATATTTTACAATATTTAGATTCAGCATCCGAAAGACGAAATGCCAAATTTCATAATTTTTCAAGGAATTGTTAATTTAAATAACGACAAGACAATGACAAATTATTGTTAAAAGAAAAACTGTTCTTTTTTTTTTAGCCATAAATTCTAAATAATCTATGTTCACGGCTGTGCACCTGCCAAGTTCACTGCCAGACACCTTTTACTGAAAGCAACTCAGCAGCCTTTTGACTCCTTCGTATCTGCTCATTATAACATACCTGAAAGCTGATTTTTTTTTCGGGTAGCTGTTAGACACTTTAGTTGCGACCCAAGTTTCAAGTCTCCAATTATATCGACTGTCGACCTATCAAATTCGAAAACGCAGAAAATGGCATATTTTGAGACTTACTCACTGATCATCAGTATACTAAGGTACATCTAGTATCCCGGACCTACAGCTTAACGTGGATTCCGAACCACAACGAACATCCATGTCTAACCCAGGATTCAAACCCGGCACCTTTGGCATGCGAGGCCAGAGCGCTAATCCCACATCCATCAGGTTGACTTTAAAATTATGAACACTACATATTTTTAAACTAGCTATCAGTGTACAAATAAGTAATAAATTTAGTTAGTATCGTAAAAAAGGAGGGAAATTGTAACAAAAACATCTTTGTAAAAATATCGCCAAGTTCTTCGTACAATAGCTACGATTGTGAAAAATATTGAGATCTAAAGTAGAGCCAAGTTTAACGTTGTTGTAAATTACTGACAATGAAAACTATTGTCTTCTCAAAAGTGAAAATTCCCCTTTATTTGCTGAAATATACAACTATAAGAATGCATGTGCGACTTGGCCATTACGTGTAACAACACAGCAAGCAAGTGACCCGGAATAGGTAATGGCCAAGTGTCACAAATATTTTTAAAGCTAGATATTTAGGCCTATGAAGGGGGATTTTGACTTAAAGAAGAAAATCTTATTGCCCTAATTTTAATTGTCCGTAATTTACAACAATGTTAAACTTGCTTTACTCTGCTTTAGATCTCAATACTGCCATAGTTATTGCTTGAACAACTAGTCTCCATTTTAGAGGGCTATGTATGCTATTAATTTTTGCATAAAACGGTAACTTGTCAAATTCCAAACATAATTTTTCTTTCGTTAGATGCCATTCTGGCGAAAATGTATAAAGAGCTACCTTTTGGGAACCGTATACTAGATTACTTCAAAATTAAAGTTTAACTGAGGTAAAAAAAAAATTCAATGCGCAAATTTTAAATATTTTATCTTTATAAACTGTTACAATGGTGATAAACTTTTATATTTTTCACAAGCATAAATTCAGATAATCACAAATGAAAGAGATAATTAAATGTGTTAAACATTTTGAAACTCGAAAGTTTTGAGATGTGTACTTCAAATTCATTCCTTACTTCTATCCAGTGATTTAACCGAATTCCTGGATCAGAAGCAACACACGCTCCTAGCATGTAAGATGACTCCGGTTCAATTCCCAGCGTCGGCGCTTCTTAATCTCTGCTTTCAAAAATAAGTACACACAACAGTGCCAAACTAGATAGAATACGGAGATAAGAATAAAAAAATATTGATAGTGCCAATAACTACATCTTCGACCTCCAATATGTTTTATTGTACCAAAGCTACTACTAGTAATGTATATGCGCCTCACATCATTGGGAGAAATGTCCTCCACTGTATCCTGTGAATGCCGGCAAAGCATTTTGCCCTGTTATTAGTTTAGCTACATTTGTGTCTAAATAGCTATTTTTCCCTAGACATGTTATTTCTGCATCGCCGAGCTCTGATGTTTCTGCTCTGCTTTTCCTGCTTGTCTGGTCGCATTGTTCCATCCATCGTTTGGACAAGCTGAACAGTTTACGTGTTCCATATCCTTGGCATTTCATTTTATATTCCACTTTTCAAAGTATTCTTGATTATTTTGACCTCTCTTGTTGAGATTTAGATGTTTTCAAACCTTCGTATGTTAACTTGTGTTTGTTGGACTATCGAGTTCTCATCTGATATGTTTTATCGGAAATGCAAGAAGTTTTCTTCAGTATTTCATTTTCTATGTTCTTTTTTTTTCTGGTCGAGGCAAGTTTACGCTTAAGCGGATTTGTTGCCATCATCATTATCCTTGACAAGTATGATTTTAAACTTTAAACTGACGTTTTTCTTATCTTGTTTCAGCGAAAACATAATCCCCTGCGGTCATTTAATTTTCTTTCATTATCAGGCAGTCGAATCCAGCGTAAATTGGGTTTATCGCCTTTTTTAACCGAATTCCGATTATTCCTAAGATTAATGCAAATCCGGAAATATTTTATGATATGTGTATCAGCTTATACCGAGGATTCCTGTTTGATGGTCGCTTTTACTGAGACTTCCACTGAAAAGATATTAGTTTTTGCTATAATTGAACGGCAAGCATATTAGTTAGCTCAATAAACAATTTTGCGCTAAATTTTAGCTAAATTTATAAATTGTTATTTAAAGTTGATTCAGTTGAGTTTTTGTTCACTTACATGTGTGAAATGTATTTTATAAAGTTGTTTAAATTGTGTCTTTTCAAAAATAGGTACGTTTAGTTAATCACTTTGAATCATCAATTAACTTTTGGTACGTTTTGGTAAATTTACAGTTCAAAGTACACCTTGATTGCAAAAATCGATTGAGTGGTTTAGAAATAGCAACTGTCACAAAAATACGTCTCACTTATTGTTCTACTTCTCAACTAATTCAGTAGACTCGGCATCTAATATTATGCTTTTAGATGCATTTTATCAACAAAAGAACAGAACTCCACAAAACAAGCGTCTGTTCACTTCAAATTCTCATTTTATTCTCCTTCTTAGCTCAAGGTTACACTTCAGAAATGAACATATGTTTCCATTAGGTGCTGCTCTCTGGTGTTACATATTAAAGCTGACATTACATATAATATAATACTCAACATTCTCCCCACCTATGAATAGTTTTACTAACATTCATGAATCAAACAATACAATAAATTTACTACGATTTAAAATAATTAAAATATCAAATGATATCAAATATACTTAAACACTATATTATTCAAATAAATGAAACTAATACACTACTTAGTACAGTAAAACAAAAAACATAATATAATTAAGTATTTACTGGCAAAATACAAATTTTTGAAATTGCACGTTTAAAATTCCCATGTTGTGTTTTCACTAACACAACTCTTACTTTCTTATCTTTACCTGGAAAAACCTGAAGGATTTTTCCTAATACCCACTTGCAAACAGGCAAATTGTCCTCCTTTATTAGCACAATTGAACCAATAGACACATTATCTTTATTAAACATCCATTTTGACCGTTGATGCAAATTACTTAAATAATCAATATGCCATTTTTGCCAAATTAGTTGAACCATTTTTGTAATTTTTCTCCATGCCGTTAATCTATTATCAGGTATTTCAATTAATGATTGTTCTGGAACAGAATTAAGTGGTCTTCCAATAAGGAAATGACCAGCTGTCAGAACCTCAAATTCACAATCATCACTAGGTACAGAAGCTATTGGTCGGCTATTTAACACTGCTTCTATTTGATTTATTACAGTTAACAATTCTTCATAAGTGAGTTTTACATTACCTACTACTCTTTTTAAATGATGCTTAAATGACTTAACAGCTGCTTCTACTAGCCCAGCAAAGTTTGGCCCTTTTGGAGGTAGAAACTTCCACTCAATTTTCTCATCTGCCAAATAATTTGCCAAATTTTCATCTGGTTGACTTACAAAGTTAAACAATTTCTTCAGCTCATTATTGGCTTCAACGTTATTTGTGGCATTATCACTATATAACTTAGCGCTTTTTCCTCTTCTAGCAAAAAACCGTTTAAGAGTTGCTATTAGGGCAGCTGAAGTTAAGTCACTTACTAATTCTAAATGCACTGCTTTTGTCACAAAACAAATAAAAATACAAACATAAATCTTATGACAAATACCCTTTCTTTGATTTTTATATTTTATAAAAAATGGACCGCAAAAGTCTAGCCCTGCAATATTGAACGGATAATTTTTTTGTACTCTATCAAGGGGTAAATTACCCATTATTTGTTCACAAATTACAGGCTTAGCTTTTGCACATACTACACATTCATGTACTATTTTTCTACAAAGGCTTCTGCCTTTAACAGGCCAGAATCTCTGACGAACAAAACACAATAATGCTTGTGGACCAATATGAAGATTTTTCTCATGAATATATTTAATTATTAACTTAGTAAGTAGGTGAGAAGATGGCAAAATTATTGGATGCTTTTTATTATAATTCAATGCTGAATTACCAAGTCTGCCACCAACTCTTAAAATACCTTTGTTATCTATAAATGGATTTAAAGATTTAATTTTACTTTTACTTAAAATTGGTATTTGTTTCTTTAAATTAGAAATTTCATTATGATACTCTATTGCTTGCATATTTTTAAGAATACAGTCTTCACCTATAGTGCGCTCTTCCAATGTCAATGTTTCCACTCTTTTATCCATTGGGTGCCTACAGTTAAATGAAAACCTGTAAACAAAACAACATATACGAATTAATTTTTGATAGTCATTTGTTATCGAAAGAAGATCATCAACAAATAATTTTTGTGTTGTTATAGATAAAACTGTGTGTTTATCATTTCTGTCATCACTTTTTTTAAACTCACAACAATATTCATTTGGAAGTGATGAAGAATGCAACACCTCACTGTCGTATAAAACTTCTGTTTCATGGAGAAATGCTGGTCCATGAAACCACATGTTATTCTCCATGAGTTGCTTGGCATCCACACCTCTTGATAGAATATCAGCAGCATTCAACTCTGAAGACACATGCCTCTAATCTTTTACATTTTTAAGGTTTTGAATTTTACTTACTCTGTTACCCACAAATGTTTTCATATGCAAAGATTCTTAATTTATCCACGCAAGCACAATTGTGGAGTCACTCCACAAATATATTTTATCAACACAACACTGAAGAGAAGATTTAACACGATTCACTAGCTGTGCAAGCAATACTGCTGCACACAGCTCTAAACGTGGGATCGTTTGACGTTTGACTGGAGCCACTCGTGATTTACTTGCAACTAATTTTACTTTAACATCACTCGTTGTTTTGGATCGACAATAAACAACACAACCAAAAGCACTTTCTGACGCATCAGCAAACCCATGTATCTCCACTGTGGTAGCTCTTTCCACGACGATGCAGCGGTCCACCTGGATGTTGTTGATGGCCGGAAGAGCGTCGAGGAAACTTTGCCACTGCCTTGCCTCTTTTTCTGGTAGATGATCACTCCATGATATTTTTAGTATCCAGAGTCTTTGAAGAAACACCTTTGCTTTGGTAATAATAGGTCCACACAGACCTAGAGGGTCGAAGAGTCGAGCAATCACAGATAACACAGTTCTCTTTGTGAAAATTATCTCCTTTTTTAGACTTACTTGGAAGGCTAGCTTATCTTTCTTGGGCATCCAGAAGACACCAAGAGTTTTAGTAACTCCCGAGTCATCAAATGTGTACTCTCCAGTGTCACCATTTTCTAGTTGAAAACTAGCACACCACTTGTGTAGGTGCATGCCACAATTGCGTAGAATCTCAGTTAGTTGGTACCGGATTTCTTTTGCACTGTTTATATCATCAGATCCCCCCAAAACATCATCCATGTAAAAATTATTTAATAGCACGGGCTCTGAGAGAGGATATTGTTTCCCTTCATCTTTTGATAGTTGATGTAACGTTTTTTGTGCCAAATACGGTGCTGACACTGTTCCGTAACTAACTGTGGTGAGTTCAAAGGTTTTTATATCACCCTTAAGTTCATCCTTCCAAAGGATTCTTAGAAGTTGTGTTTGCTCAGGATGTATTTTTATAGCCCTATACATCTTTTCTATATCCCCCGTAAATGCGTACACGTATTGTCTAAATCTGGTCATTATGGTGAACAAGTCCTCTTGTATCATTCCACCATTATATTGCAAAGAGTTTAATGAAGTTCCATTGCTTGTTTGTTGTGACGCATCCCAACAAACACAAAGTGGTGTGGAGATATGACCAGGACGATGTACTCCTACGTGTGGGATGTAATACGTTCGTACTGATTCCCCTTTATCTTTAATTTCCCGCATATGCCCCAATTTCTCATATTCACTCAAAAAGTTTCTATATAATTTTAAATATTCAGGGTCTTTTTTTAAGCGGTTCCATAATGAGTTTAGAGTGTTGAATCGCTATATCTCTGGATTTACCTAACACACTCGGATCTTCCTTTAAAGGCATTGTAACTACGTACCTTCCCTCTGTATCTCTAAAGTGAGTTTTCTCATAATGTTCATCACATATCTGAGTTTCCTTATTTTTAGAAATTGTCTGGTCGACATTTTCCATTTCCCAGAACTTTTGTAATGTTTCATCTAAATTTACATGTTCTTTAATTAAAGCACAATGTACCTTATTTTTATTGGACTCACAAACACTTCCTGCCACTATATACCCAAACACGGAATTTTGCAGAATTAAATTGGTGTGTGGTATTTTAATTTGTTCTGGTTTTATTAGAGTGTAGTAAATCTCTGATGAAATTAACACGTCCACTCTCCCAGTAACATTATAATATTCATCCGCCAATTCTACATTAGGTAACTCAATTCTATTAATTTTAATTGGCCTATTTGGAGTATAACTCATAATCTTTGGGACAATTAGAAAAGTTAAATCATGTTCAAAAGTTTTAGAACGATTAATTAATCGCGTTGTTACACTATATTTAATTTGAGAACAAGTCTCGTTTAAACCTGATACCTCAATATCTATTTTCTTTCTCTTTAAATGCAATTTATCAGCAAATTCTCTAGTAAAAAAGTTACATTGAGACCCATTATCTAAAATCCCTCTTGCTAAATGCAGATCTCCATTGCAATCCTGCAACCAACACATAACTGTACTCAATAAGACCGTTTGCTGGGAATTATTATAATTCGTTCCCACAAAAAGATTACCACTTCTTGAATCCGCGGATAAAAACTCAGCTGCATTAGGTGATAAATATCTATCACTTGAAGAAGGAACCACTCGGGTTTCATTTATTGCGACTGGATTATACGCAGTCGATTCCCTCTCCCTCTTCGTATGAAAGCATAACAATGAATTATGGTTTTTCAGACACGTTTTGCAAGAATATTTAGAAAAACAATTTTTAATTAAATGCGGTTTTAAGCACCTTAAATAAAGTTTACTCTTTTTAACAAATTCAACCCGTTCCTTTACATCTAAACTCAAAAATCTCTCGCACTTATAAATTTCATGTAAATGGTTATCACAATAACTGCATTTTTTATTTTTTACATCCGCGAGCAATACTTTATTAGAAGCATATTTATGATACCTATGTACAGAAGTATCAGATGGGTTTCTACCCTTAGACGAAGCATATAAGTCTAGTTCCTGACCTAGATTTACTGGGGATAAATAAGAACTGCCTTGTTTAATACTAATGTAAGTTGCAGTGTCTTTATCTAATGTTTGAAATATTTTATCTGCTACCATTACTTCTTTTAGTCCTGTAAAATCATCAACATTTCTTAATTTTAAATAATAATTAAAGCTATTTATCATACGACTTGTGAACTGGGTATAAGTTTCATTACTGTATTTCTGAGCCTTTTTAAAATTATCTAAACAGATTTGTGGAGTAGGCTCATATTCTCTCAAAACAATTGATTTAATTTTAGAATAATTATTAAACTCGTCATCAGAAATATACGTTAGGATATTATTAGCTCTATCTCCAAGTAATATTAACAAAATTTCCGCTTTAAATTTATCAGGCACACATTTTGTTATAAACGCTCTCTCTAATTAATTAAAAAAGAACCCCCAATTTTCAGGTTTAGTTGGAACTTTGCACGTTAAAACTTGAACACTTTTTAGAAGCGAATCAATGGACACGCCCAAAGCAGTATCCCCGTGCTCAGTTGCTTCACCTTTCTTTTCTGAGAACTCATTTCTTAACTTTTGTAATTCTAATTCTGATGACACACGTTGAAGTTTTAACTTTTCAAGTTCAATATTGTGCAATTTTTCACTTTTGCACTCTTCAATTATTGTGGATGCAAGTTCTTGCACCGATGTTGGATTTTTAATGTACTCGTTATTGTTCTTGATAAGAGTATCCAGTTCAATAACCGTTAAATTATCGGTTGTCTTTATACATAATTCCTTCGCAATCTCATATAAATCTGCTTTTGTAGCCCCTTTAAACAACATGATCAAGCTCTCGAGCTCTCGATATCAGTGTTCAACACAAAGGAAAACTTAACATTATATGCAAATAATGTACTCACTCATTATACCAGTTCTTCTCCGGCTCGACGGACCATTTTTATGTTCTACTTCTCAACTAATTCAGTAGACTCGGCATCTAATATTATGCTTTTAGATGCATTTTATCAACAAAAGAACAGAACTCCACAAAACAAGCGTCTGTTCACTTCAAATTCTCATTTTATTCTCCTTCTTAGCTCAAGGTTACACTTCAGAAATGAACATATGTTTCCATTAGGTGCTGCTCTCTGGTGTTACATATTAAAACTGACATTACATATAATATAATACTCAACACCTATTAAATATATAGATTTGGTGTTTTTATATTTGTAAATAAAGGTAAATTATTTTGCCATCGACAAAGATAATTGATCAGCTTTGCAGGCTAGATGATGGTATGCTTGATAACCGTTATTCTATGCATTTTTAGCCTTTTAAACGTTGTATAAAATGTCTAAAATTAAACGTTATATTAGAATTTCGCTAATAAAATTTAGCCCTCTATTTATTTAAAAAATAATAATAATAATAAGATTTATTCCTTGGCAATCATTTGCATTAAACAGAAAAGAAACTGGATCAAAGAATTAATATTAAAAAAAAAAAAAATATTTGAAAAGGGATCAAAAACAAAAAAATATACCTTAAAGAATAAAAATTATATAATTTTGAACCTTTATCAAGATGAAGAATTCCATTGATAGTTGCATTGTAGATTGCTACTCCATAAGAGACCAATTGACAAAAGATGTTCCCGCATCCTATTCGCTTTAACACCATCGATATAAATAAACAACTGAATAGACTGCTTAAAGCTAGGAAAATGAAGCCGTTGCCAGATACCGTTGGTGGGATAAAAAATACGGATTGCCGAGGATTGAAAATAAAATTTTGGGTTGTACACAGCAGAAATGTCAATAGTAGACCTTAATTAGTAATAATGTGCAAAAAAATATATACTCTAGCATTTTACAAGGTTTTTCGCATTTCCATCCAACTATAAAAGTGAACTGTGATTGGTTAATCTTCCTACCAGCTTCGCAATCCCCGGCGCGTTTTTCTCTTTGCATTAACAATGGAGCAGTCTATCCAGTTGTTTATATATATCGATGTTTAACACTCGATGTGAAAACAGGAAGTTATGTTTTCTTTTACTTAGATTATAAAAGATTAATAAGCAAACAGTAGATATGAAATATAGATAGATGATCTTTTAAAGACATACAGGGTGGTCCGAACAAGATTCCTAGCTTCTTATTTTTAATAGATTATGTGCGATAGTTGTACTTTCCCCATTAACTTGTGTTCTGTTCGTAGTTTTTAATCTCTAAATAAATTTGAGGACTTTTCCAGCCACTCTTCGATTGGTAGTTCCTGGTACCTATTTTGATCCCTCGCTGAAACAATTTGCCTGTTACATGTATATGACGACGATGTGAGATTGGCTCTTGTTTCAAATACCGAGTGTCGGATCACGGGATTTTTCTCTTGAAAACTTCGATTTGCCCAAATTAAGCACATTTTGTTTTCCAATTTCACCAGACATTTGGCTAATCGTCCAAATCTATCAGTACCTAACTTCCTTATCAAAACATGGTTCACTTTTTAGACATATCGAAACTCATTTTATACAGGTAACTAACTAATCGATTCATTATTCTTTATTTTTATCCTTCCTAACTGTTCCACGTTCAATTGCATTCCGACATGATCTTAACCTCTCCAATGAATGGGGCCCTTTCACTGCCAAGCAGATGTATATTTGGAATCCATTCATTTTTTCTCCTCAAAGCGGGTATTTATTTCTGATTCGACAAATTTGTCAGAGCTCCCAATCACGAAATCTCGGTCTCGAACCGGTTGCTGCGAAACGAAACGTGATTGTGAGGATCAATTGAAACTTGTATCCGGCTGAATGGGAGTCGCAAGAATCTGAAGATTTATGAACACAGAATATTGTTTGACTAGATTTTGTTGAAAGTGTATGTCATCGTATGTTTCCTAAAATACATTCATTGTCACGTTTTGGAGAGAAGATTTCTGTTGTGTAAATACAAATTTGCACTACAGCCTTGTCAGATTTAAATTTGTCGTCTGCACTAATCCTTCACATCGGGAAATACAATTTTCATAAAAGTAACCGACCCTAAATGATTTTAGCTGTTAAATTTCCTATTTCGATTATAATAGAATAATGATATAGTTAACTGTATAGTTTCTTCCGAAAGCTACTGTGCAATATTAAACATTTGTACTGATTGTTTGCATGCAAATCATATTAGTCGCAAAGAAATGTAAGAGTTATTGAATTATGTAGGTAATTATCTTATATTGTACTCTCCTGTCATACTTTTCACACTTTGGTGGGTACTCTTCCGTTAGCCGAGTACCAAACTGCTAAGTTGCAGCAATAAGTCATCCAAACTAACAATCTTCAAATCATTTATAATTTCCATAGCAAACCGTTATAGGGTTCATAATAGCAACCTTATAACAAATCATAAGTATTTAGGCTTGGCGATATATTTACGCATCATTTAAACGTGTACACATTTAGTCTTGGCAACAACTGCACCAACTGATACCCGGCTAATGGAAAAATACCTACCATGTGGTATCCTTTAAACCGCTCGGTTACTTAATTTAAGTTTCAAAATTATTTTATCTATTAACATGCGGGTTATGGGTGCTCCATTTATTTTCTCCTGTAGCGATAACTGTGCCAAACTAGGGATTCCGTGCTGAATATCGATGATGTTTCCAACCCACTGCTATGTATAGCTGAACATCTGTACCCCCTCTTTTTTTTTCGCTCTGGCTCTTCTCCACTATTTTTACTTGCTTTTATTTTTTTCACAAAATTTCACTCACAAATTGGGCAGTGGTGTGAAACCTTTAGCGCCAACTCATTCCGTAAACATTCGGGTGCATTGCATTTGCTGGCACGGAATTCTTTTGGGATAAGCTAATAGATGTTTTTTACCATCAATGGTGTATGAATTTGATATTTTTGTCCGGATGCAGGGCGCGTAAATCAAATTTGCTTCTTTATTTTCTTCTATTTTTTTTTTCTTTCTTTTACTGCAGAGTGGCCACAGAATCTGGAAATCAGGGAAATGTCTTTCTGATTCTGGAAAAAATGAGAGAAATGCGGTGAATTTTTTTAAATTTCACAAAAATAAAGGAAATTTTTTTATTACTGTTCAAGGCACGTTTTCCCGTTCATACGTATTTTGGAGCTCTTTACCTGAAGATTTGTAGTGGTAAACGTTACAAGTTTAATGTTACGGAATAATTTATACTTTTCACTACCACCAAAGCTATTTTTAAAAAATTTACATATTATCTCTTTACTTTAGCATACATGTTTTATTTGGTCAGAGTGTCTACACATCTGGAAAAATTGGGGAAATGTGCTGTAAAATCATGGAATTTTTTAGAAATCTGTCAGAGAATTATCAGGGGACTTTTTTTCCGAAATTTTGTGCCCACCCTGTACTAGATTATGTACTTTAACCAAAAGGGTAGATTTTGTTAAATTAAAACATAGGCAGTTAAGGAATTAAAATAAAGTTATTGTAACCCGAAATCCCGCTTAAAATGTTAGTTTATCAATTTATATTTCTAAGAAACTTCGGTATATTGACTTGAAACTTTAGGTGGTGTTATATGAAACATTGTATATTACTTTTTCATAGGCTTTTTCAGATATTTCTGCCTTGTTGCTTAAAAAAGAATTTTTTACTAAAACATTAAAAAAACATGATAAAAGCCACATTTTTTATTTTTAATGCAGCATTATTATTGATATAATGTTTACCGTCAAAACCACAGGCAATCGTTAAAACCAAACGCCTTCTATTTCTTATTTTTAATAATCTGCCTCCATTTAAGTACAGTGATCTCGAACAGATTTAAAGAAAAATAAATGGTATTTATAACTATTTAAATCCCAAAAACTACTTAAATATCCATCATTATGTAATAAAAGTTGGATCTCCCACTTATTACCATAAATCTTGCCCTATTTAATAACCAACTGTGTCGTTTATTACGTACTTAACTCATCAAACTGTTTTGGAAAACTCAAAACAGAACTTTTCAACAGGATTTAACCTATTGTTTTCCTTAGAGATACCCCCCCCCCCCCTTTCAATGATTTAGATTTACACCTTGTTTGTGAAACACAACCTGAATTGAATTGCATAAAAGAAAACCAGAAGAAAAGAAATGTAATGAGTTTTTTCAAAGAATTGAAATGTCATTGATCTTCTGGGAGTTTTTCTTGTGCCTCGTATGTAAACACGGCCTCGCCAGCTGTTCAACTTTTTGCACGCGACAAATAAATTGGTGTCATTCCTGGGGGTATTTCCTGTTCTTTAAAACTATTTTACGTGATTCAAATTCAGTTCTGTGTTGAATGTACATGGTAAATTGAGCTGTTGTAACAATCGAATGAAGTTTCAGAAAGGTATGTGACCGTAAGTTTTTTTTTTTAGTGATTTAAAAGTGTCTGAAGTGTCGTGTTTTATTTCTAACTTATTCAATTACCATGTCGAACTAGTTTTCCAAATTTAGTAAAAATATGATGTATTTCATGATGCTTTCAGCTATTAGAAGTCAATAACATGCTCGTTTTCATATCATTCAATAAAAATGGTGTAAATGGCTGTATTTTGTAGGCTCTAAAAAATTGTAAAAATCTAATAATCGAAAATTTAGATTGTTAAAGGCTTGTATAAAGTGTATTCGAATTTGAATTCCAAATCCACTAGTTGCATAAATTGTTATATAGCATTGAATGAAAAACTAGGGGTGTTCAACATTCCACAACTTTCAATTACACAATAATAACTGGTTACTACATTTGAATTTGACGTGGAATGGTGTTATATTACTACTCTCACATTTTCATTCATTTTGAAAAATTGGCCAGTTTGGTGATATTTTTGGCGATAATTCTTTCATTAACCTCTCTTAAAACAGAGGAGAAGTGGGGGTGTTGAAAACACCTTAAGAGACATTACTATAACGATTTTGATAAAATTCGTTAGAGCCATTTGTTATCAATTGCGGAAAAACATGATTGCTTCTTGTTTCGCGCATGCCAATATTGACGAAAACCATTATGACAGGTCCCATGGCCACCACTAACACGTACACCTAACTTGAAACATCGTAGGTCAATTCGTTCAGGAGTTATGCTGATCACGTCAAATCTCATACACCGACAGACATTTTTTCTAGACTATACTCTTTTGAATTCAGGATCTTACAAAACGTGAAGAAATGCAAAAGAGCAACAACAAAAAAACGATTTTTTTTTTTAACTGAAAACAATACTTTCGTTGCCATATTTTATTTAACACATGGTTAATTGAAAGTAATAAACTGTCGTTTGATTTTCCATAATCAATTTTTTTTTTTTTTCCTTCGTCATTTTTACCGGATCCAAATTACGATATCCGGTAAGTTATTTGTTAAGACTACAAGGACAATGCAAGTATCGATCTTGAGGCTAGCGAACAACCACGCTAGCCCCAAAACGAAGCAATTGCCGTTGATCAAGAGAAGTTTCGGTGTTTTGAAGTGACCATCCCATATCGATTATCAATACTGAAACTTAGTTTTTTGTCATAGTAATTCAGTGTTGAACTTCAAAATAGATTGCCGTAAGAAAATTTTGTCTTTGTTGTTTTTGAAGAACGGTATAAACATGGTAACTGGTTCTGGTAGTTTGAATTTTTAAACCAAATACAAGTTCAAACTAAGTTCGATTTTCAAACCTTTTTTATGTCTTGATCAAATGTACCCTTTAAATTCAGTAAAAAGATTTGAATCCAATCATAACCGCCAACTAAACAATTTAACATTATGACCATAATATATTAAAATAAATCTACTTAAAAATGCTTGAATGAAAAGGTACTGATATTTAATTGGCTCACATTGTTTTCTAAAGAAATGTAACAATTTTTATTTTTTTTAAATATTTGATTTTGGATTTGTCTTCAGTAAATATTCATTCAGATTCATGGTTTTTGTTGTGTATTCTTTTCCGTTTTGCATATAATCAGCTTGTATAAAAGCTACTAAATTCTATAAAAAAAAAATCTGTTTAATTTGATTTTTTTATCCTTATTTTTTACTCCATGCTTCAAAGTGAATCATGTGATGCCCTTAGGGCAAAATTTAAAAAATGTTCTGGATCATAAGATTAAATTCTAAGTGTCATTCAAATGTTCTCTGAAAAACAATATCGTGTAGTTTGTTAGTGTCGTATTTTATATTTTGGCAGTTTTTCTCACTAGGCTAGTCAAAAGGTTGGTAATTTATTTCATCATTCCTTGACAACTCAATTGATATCTCTTTAAAGTAGGATCATTGTTGATTAAATCTGATTTCTTTGTAACATACCGTGCTTATACTTCACCCCACATACGTGAGGTATCGATTTTGTTGACAGAAATTCCTCTTTATTATCAATAGAAGAAGAAAAAGGATATTATTAGTTTACGTTGATTTAGGAATCTGTTTTCAGTCAGGTACCGAAGCATTTGTTTTTAAGTTTAAAATTAAAGAGGAAAAGTCCAAAAAGGATCCAAACATAAAATAAAAGTTACTATATGGAGCCACAAAATTTCAGCATTATTCATAACTAAACGAAACGCCAAACTCGCGGAGTTTTCTTAACTTAATGAAAGTGAATCTTCCCTAATACTAAACTTTTAACAATTTTCTCGGCTGCTTTTCTACTTTGGCCTAGGTTTAAAGTTTAGCTCATTTGACTTCAATAAATGATTCATAAAGTCATAAAGGGTGTTAAGAGATTTTCGTATTAGTAGTGAGAATTAAGTTCTAAAGAAAACTGGATTGAGAGGGTGGGGCCATTATGGAACCATTATCCTATATAATACTAGAAAACAGGCTTCGAAATTTATTTTAACATGTATAAATAATAAATTACGTTATCTCTCCCTAAGCTCCTATTCTCACAACCTGAATCACACATTATGATTTTTCGGTTCTTTATACCCGCGACCCAGTTGATAAATTACATGTGTGGTGTGCCGATTTCCTTAGACCCACCGTGTCACCCAAGTTTATCGGAATTTCTCGATGTCCCAAACCCAATTCGTAATATTTTCGCATGATATCCCCCTAATTACCGGCAGTCGCCTTGTACAACGGTCTTCAACGCCAATCGTTTACGAGTTGCGTGAATGTTTAGTGATACACACCAATAAAGCGTCATCTATCAAGTGCGTCATTCCACGACGCCTACACCTGTTTCCATCATCTTTTTGCCACAAATGACTCCCCACCACCATCTGTGGCGTGTCGTTCTGATTCAACGCGTCTAAACTTTCTTTCCGTGCTTTTTTCCCCCCAAGAGTGTTTTAACTTTCGTCTCTTTCTGACCCATAGACTTAATGAAACTTTTCCTTGCCACACAACGACAAAACGATGCATTCCATAAAAAAAGTAAAAAATTCCGACAAAGTAACTAGATTTCAACTCTATTTCATTGAAAATTTACTTTTGAATTTGAAAATAAAATTGAATAACAGTTTTTTTTAGCCTATAGGCCATCGGAAGTCGCTATTAATGGAGAAAAAAATCTTGAAACTAATCTCAAGAAGGAAAAAACTGCCTTCAAATTTTGGTTAATGGACTTAATGTTGCTATATATGTACCAAATGTCATAAGCTTTGAAGCACTTGGCCTGCATTGCGATTTGAAAAACATTCCACCATGACTATGGAGCAGAAAATTATAAGTGATTACTCTTAAGTATATTTCATCCTAAACTGTGAGAACATATTGGCATAATCATACCACACTTCAATTAAGTTACATAGGAATAATCTACGCATAAGTCACTTCCAAATTACCTTCAGTTTTTTTAAACACATTTTTATTAGAAACTTAGACCGTTTTTATCTGTATTACATTAATTTTGTAGAAAAATACTGAAGCCTCAGCATTATACTTTAAAGAATGTGTGGGCTTTTTGTGGCAAAAATTGACTGGTCTTCTTATAGAGCTCAACAAACAATCTGCGAGAAATACACTTGTCACGGCATTTCTTTTAAGAGACGGACTTCTAGGTTACAAAATGCAATAAAGTTGCCTTCATTTAAATCGTTATATATAAAAGAGTGCAAGTGGAACGCATTAATGACATTTTAGTGTTCAACAAAAGCAGATAGTCCACTTGCAAAAATTTCATAATAATTCGATCGGAGCTACGCACCTCTCTCTCAGGGTCCCGCTGCTGTCGCATTTTTTGCAAAAATACCTAGTTGGTCTTTAAAAAATGCGTAATGACTGTCCTTGATAATAAAATAAAATACAAGACTTGGCATTTTCGAGAAAACATTTTGCCAAAATATACTAGGCTGTGGAAAATAGACGGAAAAATGCAGATAAATTTATAATCTCATAGAAAAGGCGTGTTATTGATTTTCTTGCGGATAGTTTTATTTTATGTGAACCTACGTTATTTTCTTCAGTAAACGCATTTCGTCCAAAATAACCTCAACAAGATTAAGCTAACAGTTTAATGTCATGAAAAAATTAACCCATTGCCCATTGACCCTTTAATTAAGAATCTCTGCGACATTCACCGTGACGCTTTCGCAGCTATGTGCGCACTTATCCTTGTGGTCATACCGTCTTGAACAATGAGCACATGCAGTAGGATATCTCTTTATTATTTTTGAAGGATAAGATTTGAATAAAAACTTTAGTTCTGTGCACCCCTCCTCCCGTAAGCGATACGATTTCTAGCCCCTGCCCCCTTGCAAATTATTCTGATTCCGCTCTTGTGTATTTGCTCATGTGAATGAATTTTTATTTTAAATTTTAGTCATTCAATTTTAGAAACTGTTGTATTAGTTTTACCGATAGTATCGGACTTGTTATAATTTTGATAATTACAGTGAGCAGATCAAAGCTTAAGTATTTTAGTATTTTGCTAAACCATTATCTTCTGATTTTAACTCTTTTAGAAAGAAAGTTTTTGGTCATCTTAAAAACCATTATCTTTTTGTTTCCTTCCGCCACACACGCTACGCCATAGAAATTATTCCCTCTTGCTGGATGATTTTGACTAGGTTTTCTGGAAAATCATTATTGCGGCATAGTTATGTATGGTGTTGCAAAACTTTGATGAATATCTAAATTTTAAATATTTTAAGATCACTTAAGCAGTAACTTGGAACTGAAATTTTTTTAACTGTCGTGTAATCTAACTTAACTATGACCTCTCCGTAGGACCGATCTAATTTTTGTTTCCAAATAGTAAACTTTTTAGCTCTTCCTATAAATTTAGAGTCAGCCAAAAGAAAATAAATTTAATTTTGAATTTATTTGAGTGAAGAAGTGCTATTCTGCTAAAAACATTTTTGGCTAATGGCACTAAAAAAATACTTTGGATCTTAATACGAAATGTCAAGCTCTAAACAATAGCTACATTAACCTTCATAGCAATTTTTTGCATAATTTAAAAAAAAACTCTTCATTCTGACAAATTCAGTTCCCTTTAATTCTTAACATCCCCGTTCAGTTAAATAAATATAAGCAGAATCTGATCATTATGATTGCTTTAGTTGCTTACAAAATTTGATTCCCGAGTTTGATCTCCGAAAAGTTATCAAAGATACTGTAAACGGAAGCACCACGATATGATCACTACAGTTTGTCCCATTTGCGTTTCACGTAAACAAACTTTAAAATCGAGTATTGCAGCTGTCTCATGAAATATCTTCTGAAATTGCTATTTATATTACGTACTTCATCGTGTATCACCAGTGACCCGACTTACCTGAGCGAGTATGTAGGTAACGTCTTATAAAGAGGCTAGGTCCCTTTTTGCTAGTTGAAATAGACAACTTTAATGCCATTCTGCGTTCGGAAGAGTGTATTATTCATGAGTTGAGACTGCTGAAAGACTCTTAAAACGAGTTATCTCGTCACGTTCTTGCATTTTCTTGGCGGAAATAGTGCCGTGTTTATTTTCAAAAAAATAATAATAATAAACTTGAAAATGAAGGAATGGTTAAATTTGATGGTCGGCTAAATGTCAAATAATACTGCCTTTTGATATAAATGTGTTTGTCTTTTAATTTGATTGAAAGTTCTATTTTACCTAAGTAGATGTTTTCCTAAACTGTAGTCTTCATTTATCTGATGTGATATTATTACTTTCAATTACCCTAATGTTAACAAAGGATAATGAAAGTAAGGGATTCGGCCAAAAACAAATTAGTTTTTTTTTTTTTTCCTTTTTTTTTTTTCCCCCCACGTTTTGGAATATCCATAGTTCAAAAAGTGGTCTAGAAAAAATGCGTGTGGTCAGCATAACGGATTGACCTACGATGTTCAAACTGTGTGGACAGTTTAGTAGTGGCCATGTGACCTCTCATTATGGTTTTGGTCAAAATAACGCATGTGTATAAAGTAGCTGTTACTGAAAAATGTATGTTTTTCAGCATTTTCCAAAAAACAACTCTTACAATTTTGATCAAAAGCGTTGTGGTAAAGCCTTATATAGTGTTCTAAACGTCCCCACTACCGAAATTCCCTTAGGAGTATACGATAAAAGCGTAAAAGAGAGGAAAAACAACGAATGTCTTAAACAGAGTTTTCTTCTCTTAAGCATCGCCCATTAATGACTGTTTCTTCTGTTTAACTACAAGAAAGTGTATTGTAATATTTATCGTAAAACATTTCGCCATTTTGGCATTTCTTTTAATGATAGTGTAATTAGTGCCAAAGTGGGCATTTTTTAAATTAATGAAAATATGAAAAATCTAAATTACCCCAATCCATGGCAAATATAAATGCAGTGACCAATGTTACGTATAATTGAAAATTATATGATGTTCCACACCCTTAGGTTTTTTTCTGTTACGGTATTGTGTTTTAATTATATTTTTAACAATGTTATTGTATTGTATATTTTCCCTTCGGACTCGAAAGAAGTTAAACATTGTAGTAAAATGTTTCCGCATACAATAATAAATTACCACTTTGAGGTGTTTCACTACATTGTTCATGAGTTCTAAATTGTCAAAATGTGATATGTCATACAAAAAAATTTTAATTTTTAACAACCGCACTTGAATTGTGAAAATTTTTTATACTAAAGGTACATTCAACATTGTTGTGTGACATTTTAGATTTTATTGCATATTGGAAATGCTAGTTAACTTTCTATGACTATGAAAAATAAGTTACTTTTCCTCTAATGGATGTTATGCAATGCGTTATTTTTACTGGGGTTCCATTGTATAATTGTGAAATATTCCAATACACCTTTAAAATATATTCGAATTTTCACATTCCATTAGCCAATCACAATGCATTTTTCATTTTCCCGTCAAAATATTAGTTGGCTGACGTAGCCATGTATAAGTTCCTTATGCCTTTCACAATTAAATGCCCGCCATCTAACTTTCGATCTTCGTGCTCGCGTGAGAGAAGGTTTTACATGTTTTAACACCAAGATCATTATCCGCTTGAGCTTTTTTTGTCCACGCGATACCTTTTATTATGCATCATTTACCTGTTTCGTTTGGAAGCCCTGCTTTCTGAGTACCCATTCAATGCTCTGTGTAGCTGGATTCGCTGTGATATGTGTTCTGCTTTAGGATAATCGGATTTAGATTAAAGTACGTCGATTAAGTGCGTCTTTATCGACTTTGTGACACGATTCTTGAGCCCTTGAAGGAAATTTGCTTATTTATAATTTGAAAAGTATCGATTAGTAGACTGTTAGTTAAAAATATTCGGAGTTTGATTTTTGTTTCTCGTGTAGTTGCGTAGATATCTTTATCTTTCGCAAATTTTATTTCACCTCTTCACAACAGAAAATTGTTATTGAATTTCAAAACGAGTAAAGGGCGTCTGAAACAGACCATATAAAAAGCCAAATGTTACAACTCGATGTCAAACTACAAAAAAAATTGTCCTCAAGTCAAAGTTTTTTTATTGCAAAAGGCATTTACCATTTCAACACATTTACAGACTTTCATTTTCTCCTTTTTTTTCCCCTAAGTCGAGTATAGCTTACTGATAACCTCATGTTGACATTAAACTATTTTAATCTGAAGAAACTAACATTAGTGATTTGTTTGTTTTGGCGTGAAATTTGCTGTAGGGCTGACCACATTTTGCGGTCGAACCACCTTCAAAAAATTTATCCGTCCGTCTTCAATTGTCATAAACACAGGTTTCGTCTCTTCATTTCAAGACACCTGGAATCAGTATCAGTACCGTCTCAAAAAGCTGGGGTCAACATTTTGGACATAGGTTCGACCACAAAATTAGGCGATTAGACCGCAATGAGGTCCTCACGACTGCAAACCACCAATTTCCTTTGTTGTCGTTCACGGCATCCTCGGTGAACAAAGGCTCTGGTTCAGAATGCATACCTTCCAACTTAGATAAAAATGATAATTATTGGTTTTAAGGTGAATAGCAAGACTTTCCCTTTCCGAACGCGACGAAACATTCTGCGAAAAGGACCTTTTGACAACTCCCCTTCATGTCGGCTCAAAGGAAACATCCGCCTACAAGCTGCTTCTAAACGACGCTTCTTGAGTTTCGACTCCCCGTTAATTTATTCATGATTCACTACATAAAAAAAAGAATCATACTCTCTGAGAAATTCGTCGGTCAAGAAGTTCAAGGATAATTAGCCGTCTCCAACAATGGTATCGAGGGCTGGTTTTGAATTTCAGTGCCCGACAGGCAAACTCGTTTTTGCCGTTAGCTGCGTATGATTCGCGGATGTCTTGTCTTTTTTAATATCCTTTCATAAAAAGAAATAATAAAAATTACCAGTAAATTGCTCCTGTGTTCCCAAAACACATAATTGGCACGCGAGGTCTTGCTGTGAAACGAATGGTGGAAAATTATGGCCCAACTTTTCAGCTGCACTAATAATTTTAAAATTCGGGAAAAAAGGAAGTCCATCCATAAAAGCAGTAATTCAGTGCCTGAAATGGATGCTTCTTGCTCGCTTTAAATGCTGGTATATACTTAACGAATGAGTCTAATAACATAGGTAGAATTGTTTGAACTGTTTTGCGGCCAGCATGAAAGAACTTGCGTTTCTCGGGTTTACTGGATTTAGTTGTTTTTAATAGAATAAGCATTAGTTTTTGTAGCATATATTTTTTAGGGCGTAGGGGTGAATGGGTACCGTTGTAACAAGGCAAACTAACTCATGAACAGTTTAGAGTTGGGTGAGGCATGGGAAATGTGAATGTAGAAAAGTCGCGAGGGGACTGTATTCAGTTCATGTTCAGTTTGCACAAGTAGCGTGCTACAGTTAGTTCTATTCAGTTTGGATGAACGAATGTAAGTTTTTAATCAGTTTTATCCTTATTACTCTGTTAATATTTGAAAAAAGGAATTGAGTAGTTTCATACTTGTTGATTAATGTGAGTATTTTGGGATAATTTGCTTATATTTTTTTTATTATTATTATTATGAGCTATCGAAAAATTAGTTCTTACTCTTAGTATTATATTTAGAAATGAATTTCTAAAACTTTCAATGTTCACAAATCAGTTTAAATTTTGGCTTCTACAGCAAGTATAGAACTCGAATAAATATTGTTACACGTTAATAATAATTAGGTAATTAGAAAAACACTGGAAAGTTTGGATAAAATATAATTAAAAAAAAAAATTATTACCTTCGAAAGTTATCGTATACCTTACGTTATTTTATTAACTAATTACAAAGATGGATAGAAAATCTATTAAAACCATGCTGGCCTTACACCGTTCCCTATGGAGATCAATTGTAACAGTGACAGACCTTTTTTAAAACTGCTCCGATTGCATAATAATATTGTACCTAGACCTAAACTCTAGTGACAATTTGAAGAGAAAATTTTATGTATTTCCTTTAGAGACATTTGAATAATGACGAGGCAACGGCCTATAAAGTTGTTTAACAACATATCCAGTACCCTCTTCTATTGTTAGTGATTACCTTAAATCTAGAAGAAAGAAAGACATTATAACTATACAACAATTATGGGGGGGGGGGGGTATTTAATTCTGATACAAAATCTTTATATTTTCTCTTTGATATATGAACGTTTTCATGTGCATAAACTTTAATGAGTTTCAATAACTCTTACTTCCTTTAAGTTATTTCTATCTCCTCGAAATGAAACGAGTTAATTATTGCTCTAATCTAGTGATTAAAATTATCGCTTTTCAAGACTGTTATAAATATAGCTGCAGATAATACGGAAATGGGCATTGTGTTTAATTAGGAAAGTGTCTGTTCTCAAGGGTAAAGGAAGGTTGTAACCACGTTAACTTACAATGGGGAATAACATTTTTTTTTTTTTTTTTTTTTTTTTTTTTTGTATTTCTATACATGGAACCTGACGTACGGTTACTTTGGGGATAGTCTTTTTGAAACCATTAATTAAAAAAGGATAAGAAGTAGTTAATCGAAGTCTAATGTCCATTTATCTGTATCCGTTTGCCAAGAACATCTCTTCAACAACCTTCACTTATGTGTGTGCAACCCAGTGGCGGCTCGTGCACTGCAGCCGGGCTGCATCTAAATTTATTAGTTCAAAATTAACACTATATATAATTTACAATTTTCTAAAATAAAGATCCAATTTCTACGGTAAGTGTAAAAAAAAAATCCTATTAACAGCAAACTTCTTACCTCAATTCACGAGGGTTGGATGGGGGGGAGGGAGTTTCTAATCGAGGTGATCTTCCTCCGAGCGACAGCCATGTGCTTCTGAAACGCGCTTTTGGCTGCGACGTTGCCATGGTAACCAATGGAATTCAAAGAGCCTTCCCTCCACGCAATGTGTAGCGAAGCAGCCAGATCAGCAATTTTCCGACTTCGGCAGCCCTTGAGAATTTTTGGTTTAAATTAATCTTTAGATGGAATTTTCAAAATAATGGTATCATCTGAAGGCTAGAGAGTTATTTTATTAGTTTGAAATACTATTTTGTTCTGAAAATAAATTTTAATATTTTAAACACATTATCTAAAAAATCGTGTTTTCGGCACGTGAAACTTCATTTAAACAGTAATAATTGAAATTTGATATAATCTTTTTGAAAAATTATTTGAAAATTTAAATCTGCATTAAATTTTCTATATATATGTGAAAATGAGTTGTCTGTACGTCTGAACCTTATACATATCCCTAGTTTTGCACCTAGAGATATGAAATTTGGTACATAGAAGCTTTAGTACATGGAGATTGTAGAGAACAACTTTTAAATTCAAATAAAAGTTGCTTTCATTTAAAATTAATGACATAAAAAAAAAATTGGAAGGGCAACGATATTTTTTTATTACATCAGAATAAATTCAAAAGTTATTTTAATGTGTTGTCCTTATTTTTCTGATTATTTTTATGTATTACAGTCGTCTGTACAATGAACGGTTCGAATTTTATTTTAATTTTTCAATATATTTACTGTAAAATGGTGCTCTGCGCATTCGCAGTTTTAGCGTAATGCTAATAAACTGAAAGTAAACTAATTATTGAAATTTAAAAAAGTTTCAAGACATTACAACATTTGTTAATTTTTTTTATTTCCAGGTAAATATTTATTCTTTTCCTTTAAGCAGAATATCAAAATTCCTTCTTTTAATTGTTTTTACTTTTTGTATTGTGTATCCAAGTTCCGTATTATTTAATCTAGATTTGAATAAATTTTATGTATCATACATGTTTAATTATTTTCACTAGACTGTCTTACAATTTATTCCAGAAATGTAGTATTTCATTTGCGATTTTATTTCTTTCGTGTTTTATTTTGGTCGTGATTATGAAATTGGTAAGGGGTCCGGCCTAGGAATGCTTTGTACAAAATATTTTTGAAGAATACAAAACTTTTGTGGTTCAGATGTACTATAAGACATTTCTTTGGGGCGATTTTGTTTGGTGCTTTTTTACACATAAATGCGGTTTTTCACTACGACTTTTATTTTCAGTTATATTTTAATTTTTATAATTATATATATTTTAACTTAATTTGAATCTTATTCGTTTTAGCCGGGTACCAGCCAAAAAAATCGCCAAAAAGAAAGCCTTAACAATCTAAACAAACAACTTTTAAATAATTTATAATTTCTATATTTAGAATTGGCGATACATTTACGCGTCGTTTATATGAGCAAACATTTAGGCTTGGCGCCAACTGGTAACCGCCTAACGGAAGAGTACGCTTAATATTTAGATTTTAACATAATTTTATTATTATTTATGTTTTAGGTTTCTTTTAGATAGCGTGTTTTTTATTTTTGCGATTTTTCTGATCGTTAAATGAAAAAATCGCCAAATGCCCTTTACTAAATCTGTTTCACTTTTTTTTTTTTTTTCCAAATATAAACTCCTATGTCTTTCAAAGGGGCCCCAGCAGAGCGGGGCTACACAGCTAGTTATTAATAAAACTATAACTCATTGTCAAAAGCTGTTTTGGGTTCATTTTTAATATAATTGTATTTTAAAAAACCAAATAAGATTCCATACATAACGTCGGAGGTTAAAAACGGGGGAATGCCTCCGTTTTGCTCTCATTTGATATGAAACGATCTAGTGATATTTATCCGAAAAGGAAAAAGGAAGAAGAAAAAAAAAAACGAAGTACAGGCTAGGATTACTTATGTGTATAAGCATTTTTATTACTTAAAGCTAATATTAAATGTTTTGAACCTCAGTCAAAATGATTGGAAAAGATAATGAAAAAGTTTTGGCTTTTTCTCAAAACATTATGTAAAGAATTTTTTTATTAATATTTCGGTAATAGCATTGTACTTTTATGGGGCGAAAGAAAACAAAGACCATTCAAAGTTGCCGAAAATAGTCGTCCATTCGTCGGAGAACTTTTTTTTTTTTTTTTTTTTTTTTTTTTTTTTTCTTTTTAGAAGGAAGAGGAAGAAAAATTTCAAAGAACAAACGATATTGCGAGTTCAAAATTTTATGATGCTATGGTTGAAAATACATATCAAGCTCGTCTAGTGGCTTACTTGTCGCAGTTTAGCCAATCTTGGCTCTTGTGCCATTAAAATCCATACAATCAACCAACTAGTGACTTACATTCTTACATAACTAGGCGACAAATATTTACCACTGAGTGACAAGTGTCGCGTACTATCTATATTTAAAAAATACACTGAAACAGTGTCAATAAAATTTTTAATTTGATCATCGTTTTCATAGAATCGGAAATTTAAGTCATTTGACTATCCCGTGCTGGTGCAACTCGTCCCCAACTCATGCTGTTTTCCCCACCTTGTGTTTTAAACGGCACTTGGTAACGCGAGGTCACTGTTGCTATTTTTCCACGACATCCCGCTCTTCCGTTCCACCCTCTCCCCAGTTAAGTAACCGTTCTTGAGACCTCAGCTGTTCCCGATTACCTGCGGCAATCGGCGACCTCAGAAGCTTTTGGTAGAAAAATACCGCTTTCTTTCTTTCTTTTCTTTTTTTCCAGAAGACAATTATCATCCTTTATACTTCTCAGTGAAGTTTTTTGAGAAGAGAATTGATATTCTTTTTCATTTGTTGACTATATATGATGTCCTAGTTATTATTTTTGTTCATGGTTAGTGACTGCGAGAATCCCTTCTTTCAAACGAATACTCTTTTTATAATTATACAGAATTGCGTAGTTCTGGTTATTTAAGAGTAGATAAAGTATGTTTCTATATTTGAAAAAGACTTGTTTTAAATTGAACGACTTTTTGTAAATAGTTAAGCGTAATGTTGCTGATGGCATGATGCTTACCTGCTATTTGGGTAACGCCTTTCAATTGGTGCTTAATCTTATTTCAAATTACTTATTCAATAGTTTCAGTCACCCACCCAATGGAATTGGGACGAATTCATATTTTTAATAAAGTGATTTCCCATTATAATTTCTGAAAATAGTAATGCTCTTTTTTTTTCTTCTTTTTTTTTTTTAAATAAATGAAAATTTAGTTTCCTTTTATAAAAAATTATTTTAAAATCAAACTCATCCACCGTTTTTCTTTTGTGTCTGGTATCATTACATAATTAAATTTATTAGTGGTTATTTAATTTGATGATTTCTATGAAAAAGAAATAAGGCCATTTGAAAATTTTAAACAATAATTGGAAATCATGGATATAGCGTTTTTCTTTTTTCACAATAACTCAGTTTTTTGGTCAGTTTCGCACATGGAATACATTAACGATACTAAATCTTCTATAAAACAAACAAGTACTTGCCCTCATTTTTCTGTCATTCTGCTCATGAGCGAACTCCGATTTATTTTCAGTGATAAAATATAAGGTGACATTCGCGTTTTCTATCGTTCTTCAAAACATCTTTATCTGCAAGTATGGCATTCGTAGGAATTTAGTGGGTCTGCGTGTCTGGGAGTTATCTTTCGCTGAGATCCATTGCCCCATTGACAGCAGGGAGTTCCCTCTGTGTCGAGCTTTCCCCTCCCGTATCCGTCGACGGATCAATCCCCTTATAATGAGGACTGGAAACCCTAAACCACCACATTTCCAGGAATCAGATCATGAATAAACATCACTTGAAGTCTAGCTGTCTGTGTCAGAAGTCTCATAAAGATATATTTAGTGGTGTCGTTACCAGCTTGATTTCATTTCGAAAATAAAATAATAAAAAAAAAGTAAACACCAGAATGGTTAAGCCTGTGATGCGTATCCCATTAATGCTGATTTTTTCGATTGATAGGGAGTTAGCACACAAGCTTCGGAACTTATGTGACAGATATATTTGATCCTTCCAAGTTCTTCTCGTGTTCTTTTCTCTTGTGATTGAATTGGATTTGAACTTTTTTATGGTGCTAACTCCAGTGCGATTTGTGCAGTATAGTTGCTCATTCTTATTCTTTACTGTTACATTTATAAAATGTGTTCAATAGTGTGGGGGTGGCAAGGGGGCATTTCGACACTTACATGACCACCGTACATGTTTAAGATTTAAAAAAAAAGTCAATAAATTATAATGCTTCAATTCTGAGAAGCACTTGTTTGAAAATCAATATTTCTTTGTTGTTTTAACAAAACAGTATGTAATCGATCTTCTACTAAACAGAATAAGCATTGCAGAATTTCAACTAAATAACTACTTTTTAAATTTGTCTCTGTGAAGTTGAAAATTAAGCTAAGACAAAGAATATCAGTAGACATAACTGCAAAAAAATTTCTCTTAATTTGATGAAACAACCTACACTTATTTTTTATGACAATCTATGAGTTATCCAAATACCAATCCATCGAAACCGTTCTAGTTACAAAATTAAATTAAAAAATGTTGACTTTTCCTAAACTTCATACCTTTTTTCACAAAATGTTGCGTAAGGTTATTTGTAAAACGTCTAATGAAAGCTGTTTGTATGCAGTTTTGTGCTTAATATCACTGTTTCTTCCATATTGCCCCTATGACACTGGTAAAAAAAATTCCGTAAATGATCAATTATCCGAACGGCCCCACTCCCCAATTATTTTAAATAATCGATGCTCTACTCCTTTCATTCGCCATCACATGCTTCATTACATCATGAATGGAAATCAAGTTGATGAAATACACTTCATCTATTTAAAGAACTATAGCTGAGAATTAAGTTTCTGTCAGATTCCATCTAAAATTTCCTTGTACAATTCTGCAAAGCGTATTCGATTTCTGCCCTCTTTCATTTTCCCTTGTGTATTTCTCTGGGGAATGCATTGTGAGGAACATTTGCTGACAGATCAATCAAAACAGAAATTCGGTCGGAAAAAGTTGACATGCAAGAGAAGTTGCAGACGTGTTTAGTTAAGAACTGTGAAATTCGAGATGCAAAGTATCCAATCCTGAGGTGACGTATGGAAGGCGGTATAGCATTCCTTTTTTTTCTTTTCTTTTTTTCTCTTAGCACGTTTGCATTTTAACTTCGATAATTTTTGGTTGGTAAACTTTACTCTATTTTAGTAAACTTTCTTAATTTTTTATTTTTGAATCATTTGAAATTGGTCTAGTATTTAACAATTGTTTAAAGAGTGAATGAATGGTTTAGAGTAGTAGTTTAGTTTAATATTTCAGTCTTTATAACTGGAACATTGGTCCTCAAGTGGAAACATATTTATATGATATAATTATGACTGTTTATTAACTTATACAATTACAGGATAAAAATATGTACTCTATTTATAAGAAATAAACAAATGAAGTAATTTTTATAACTTATTTTTAGTTAACCGAGTTGTTTTATTTGTTTTGAGAAATGCTTTTATTTCATAGGTTTTTAATTCCATTAAATGAATATATCATTAATTGATTATAAAAATTTAACTTTTCTTTCCAACTTTTATTTTTATTTTTTGTTATTTTTTGCTAATAAATTCCTGATTTATTCCATTAATTGGAATTTCGTTATGGTAATAATTGCATTATAATGGAAACCACTTTTAATGTAATGAATAATTATTTATGCATATACAAGAATGGCCAGGGTTCCCACGGTCATTAGAAGTGCTTAATATTTTTGAACTCGTTTTCAAGGCCTTGAAGGTACTTGATAAGGCTTAGAGGTGCTTAAAAGTCCTTAAAAATACTCAGAAGTCCTTAATTTTTGCTGATGGTGTGTATCTAGCTGCAAAATTTGATAAAATACAACTCGGACTTGCTATCCCCGCGTGTCTGCCACTTATCTTCACCTTATCTAAATTCTCTCACATATTTGTATTACTCATACACCAACTTGTAACTTTTTTGGTAGAATATACTTCAATAAAAATTTATACATAGACATGATGCCTGAAAGCAAATTTTCAAATGTCCTTAAAAATGTTATTTAGGTCCTTAAAAGTCAATGATTTTCATTCTGTGATTTGAGTGGGAACCCTGATGGTTGTTTTCCTCTTTTTAACCTGCTTTGACATTAACATAAAAATTCCACAATCTGCCACAGATTGACATTGAATTGTGGAATGTCCCCCATATTCCCACACGGTATTGGACAAGGAGATTTTGACCGGAAATAGCATATGATTGTGTGAGGGTAAAGTGAGATAGGGGGTGGGGAAAGAAAATTTATGGACTTCCTGGACAAGGTCATTCTGAGGGGGACATTTGACTGAAAGGCTGGGGAAGTGCTTTTGCAGCTGCTAATTCAGTTACTGTCTTGTGGAGACTTTTTAGTCTGGAAAGTGCGCTATTTGTAGACACTGCATGTGGTATTTTCTTGTTAATCCTTTCTTCATTTAGATTTTTTGCTAAATTTTTACCAAAAAAGGGAAGCTAGTGTGTATGTATTCTTAATTTGTTGGACTTTTTATCACCTTGATCGTTACTTCCTTGCTTAATTTAGACATCTAGCTAAGTTGTTTCTCTTTGTCCTCTGGGACGTACTTGGGCATAAAATCGACCCGATGGTTTTAGATTTGATGCCGGCTCAAATTTTCACTATAATCGTCAATTAAACTTTTGTCAATTAACTAATTGTTTATAATAAAATAACTGAATTAATTAATTAAATAATTACTTTTAATTTTTAAATAGTTTTAATAATAGCTTTTATTGCTTAAATATTTATATTTAATGATTATTTATATTCAATAATTAAAAAGTTTTATTAATTAATTTTAATATTTTAATAATTGGTTTAATTAAATCCAATTTCCTCTGTCTACTATTTATACCTCAAATGAGTGAATTTGAATTCCATAAACCATTGAGAATTTGTAGCAAAACCTATAACAAGGCAATCTAAATTTCAAAATTAAGAATGTTCATGTATATAACTAGCATGTTTATAAAAAAAAAAAATAACATCCGAAATTATTATATTTAATCTTAAAAGTTATTAAATGAGTAAAAAGTCTTCATACGATGATATATAAATGTTATTATGTTGTATTTGGAAAATACATGCACTATATGAAATTAAAGTAAAAGTGTAAAATATTCAAAATAAAGTGATTGGGATTTAAATACATTGGGCTTTCCAAAAAAACGTTAAGACTACTATTTACATTGAAAAAAAAAATTGAAAAATTGAAAAACTCAGCAAATTGTAAACAAACTTGAAAAAAAAAACCTCAAGGAAAAAGTTTTTTTTAAAAAAAAAGCAATCAACCGGCCTATTTTTTACAGACACTGACCGGCCCGGGGATTGCACCCAACAACCGTATACCCAGTATGCCCCTGTTTGTGCTTAACTGATTAACTAAATTTCTTTAAGTGTTATTATTATTTAGTTTAACTGTCTCTTACATTGTCTAGCTCTAGACAAAATTACAAACAAGAAATTTACTTATTAATGTTTTTTTTTCCCTGTAATAAATTTAACTGTCTTTCATTAGAAATATTTTGCAACAATCTTTTGCTGTACAGTAAATTCAATTCTGTTGCTTAATATTTACAAAACATTTCAGCTACATTGTAAGGGATTACAAATTTGTTGCTCTTTATTTTTCTGCAATTTTTTTTTAAATCAGCATTTAAATGGAAAGCACTGATGTTATTATTTAAAATTACATCAGAATTTTTAATTAACACAGACAATTGACATGATAGAAATAGTTTATTGATATAGGCATAAAGATTATGCTTGCAAAACTTCCTTTAAAGATTCATATTGATGTGAAGTGGATTTTCATGTGAAGTATTTGAAAATATGAAAAATACCCCAACAATCTTCATTACAAATAACTAACTTTCTTATCATTTGCAAAATGCCATGTGTACTATGATAGTAACTATATTTTTCTTTGAAAAAGGTGAATTTTTTTTAAAAGTTGGAATATCCTTTTAATTTTCTTCAAATGCTGTGAAGCACATTGAAACTAAAATTGATTTTTGTTATTATAGGATAACTTCTTTTCCCTGGGAGAAGACTACTACAATGGCATTTCGATGCTTCTTTCTGAGTCACCTACGTTGTGTACATAGAAAAGAGGATGCCAAGAAATTGTGATTTCCCTTAATCTAGTTATGGAGCTAAAGGTATGGGTTGATGGCATACAAAGGGTAGTATGTGGGGTGACAGATGCCTCCACATGCCAAGATGTTGTGTATGCTTTGGCCCATGCCACAGGCCAGACTGGGCGTTTTACCCTGGTTGAAAAGTGGAGGAACAGTGAACGTCTTCTCGCTCCCCATGAGCAGCCACTAAAAGTCCTCACAAAATGGGGTGAGTATGCAAATGATGTGCACTTCCTGATGAGAAAGTCATCCACAAGTGATTCTAAGGTGTCGTCTAGCAACAACCAAACTCAGAACAATAAAAGACAGCATGATTTTCTTCGTAGTTTTTCTCCTTCTAGTGGTGGCAGCAATAGACAAAAAATACCAGTGAACAACAAAGAGATAAAGAAATCCTTGACTTTCAGTTGTGGTCATGGAAGCAGTGGAAGCGTCAGCAGCGAAAATTCCACGCCACCCATCATCGGCGAATGCGCTCAGCCCAGTTGCGAGACCTCGGCCAACCGGAACATTAAAAATCGGGAAAGTCGATCAAAGCAGGATCTTCCTAAAGGTGTAGTGAGGGGTATCCCTCAAAAGCCCAGAGACAGCGAAAGTCCAAATTCAACCAGTTCGAAACTCGAAAGGCCGAAGTACCCGCCGTCTTATGACGAGGCGGTTTCGCGGTCCAGTGGTCGCTTTCCTGCTAGTCATCTGTCCCTTGCCACTTCCGCATCTTCTCACTTACAAGATGAAGAATCCCCCTCCAGCAAAAGGCCTCATCTGTCCAATCGTACTGATCAATACTCGCCTGTGGACAGAGGCCCATCATCATCAAGTCAACTGCAACAGCATCCACGTCATTCGAATAGTCATAAAAGTCATCATATTATTGACCAGTCAAGAGACTTTAACTCGAGAACCCCTGATCAGATTCCCATATCCAGCAGGACAAAATCTCCTAGCAAATCTCCCGAAAAGCTTGTACCATTGTCTCATAATACGATATCTGATGAACCTTTGAAATTAAAGAAGTCTTTAACTGCCAAATTAGAAAACGAGAAACATTTAACGAGTGAAAGCAAAGCTACTTCCCCAAAAAATAATTTGCAACCTGATGATCTTGCTCATGATCCTCAGTACCAAGACTTACTGCGCCTGGTGTCCTTGCAACGAGAAAAATTGGATAATCAACAGTCTGAAATTTCACAATTTGATGCTGGTAAGTATTTACATTTTGTTATTGAATTAACGCAATTGCATGATTATTTCAAGTATGTGTGGTGGTCCATCAATTACCAACGTATCTTAATGTGTCATATTTTTTTTTTTTTATGTTTTAATTTTACTTGTAAGTCATGTAACAATATTTTTCAAGACCTTTCTTTCAGCTATTTACAGAAACTTTTTAAAAAAAACTTTTAAAAACTTTTTTTTTTTTTTAAACCAGGTTTTTTTTTTATTTAAACCTGTTTTTTTTTTAAATCCTTTTCTAATTACATGTATACATATTTATAAATAAAATTTGATATTAACTAGAATAATTAATGTTCAAATAACAAATAATATTCCTCCTGAAAATAATTTAAACTAAGTAAATAAACAATTGCTATTTATGTGGACAATCAAATCATACTAAATTTTAATATTATATTTAGAGATATGTTGTTTTTTAAATTCGATGGATACAATATAATACAATAGTAATTGTTTACTGCATCTACATGAAATATTGCTCTTAGATTCATCAGGAATGATGACAAGCTGTACAAAATGATATTTTTAAGGTTTAGAAATAAGTTATTAAAGCACAAAACCTCTATTTCTGAAACAAATTTAAAATGCAGCCTATTATTTCATTTTAATTGATAATTTTAAATAATTAAAAAGCATTAATAAATCCCTTAGATTAGTATAAAAAGTATTTTTGATACTTATAAAAACTTCAATTAGTCTTTCATTATAAGATTGATTTTAAAAAAGTTATTTACAATAACAAATAATTAAAAAATCTAATTATAAATAAAGAAATAAAAATACAATTTTAAATTGATCTTTTAAAAAACTAATTATTATTTTATTTTTATTTTTTTTACAAAAAAAAAAAATTTTTAAACCATGCCAACCCTGGAAACCAAATGGTTTTTTTCTCAAAAAAAAAAAACAATTGGTTTTTTTAAAGAATAATTAAAATTGTATTTTTATTTATTTATAATTAGATTTTTTAAATTATTTGATATTGTAAATAAATAACTTCTACTTTTAACCAAAAGTTTTCCATTCCAAAGATATCTTTTTCAAAGGAATTTTACTGCAAATGCAATTACAGCAAATGTTGAGTGATTTTTTTTTTTCCTTTTGGAGCTGTACAGTAAAAATTGTGTAACAGCCTGAGTTTAAAAGAAGCTGCAAAACTTTTTTTTTTTTTTTTTTTTTTTTTTTTTTTTTTTTTTGAATGTTAAATCCTAAACTTGTTTTTAAATGGAATAAAAAAAAATAAAAGCACCTAGTTTTTCTTTCTGTTAATTTTCTAGAAAATAATTAACTAAATGAAAGATCTACATTCTTAGCATTACATGACTGATGTTTTTGTAAATGAAAAATTTTATGAATATTATCATAGAAACGTATATTAAAACCAATCTTATAATTAAAGAATATTGAAGTATTTATAAGTATCAACAATAAGTTTTTATATTAATCTAATGGATTTAATAATGTTTTATAATTATTAATTAAAATTAAATTATAGGCTGAATTTTAAATTTGTTCCTAAAATAGAGGTTTTGTGCTTTAACAACTTAACCTTAAAAATATCATTTGACTTATCATCATTACTGATGAATCTAAGAGCAATATCCATGTATTATGCAGTAGTAAACAATTACTATTGTATTATATTGTATACATTGAATTTAAAAAATTGTATCTCTAAATATAATATTAAAATTTTATATGATTTGAATGTCCACATAAGTAACAATTTTACTTAGTTTAAATTATTTTTGGAAGGAATATTATTTGTTATTTGAACATTATTCTAGTTAATGTCAAATTTTATTTCTAATTATGTATACATGTAATTAGAAAAGGATTTATTTTTAAAAATTCTCGTTTTAAACCAAAAAAACCTGGGTTTTTTTTTCCAACCCTGATTTTAATGTCAGAAAAGGAAAAGTTACTTCAATTCTATAAAGTTATACAGATAAAATATATCAACTAAACTACAGGAGGGGTTTTTTGGGACATTAAAATGCTCATGGCTCAAACTTTAAAGGTGGGATACTTTCTTATTAACTTTGGTGTGATGAAACAAATTACCTTAAGTTTGTATTTAGTTTTAGAAAAAAAATATTTCTTGCACAATTTTATAAGGATTTAGTTTGATTATTATTCAAATTTTGCAATATTTATATAAAGTAACATCTAATTAAATTTTTGAACATAATAGTTCTTGTTTTCCTACCAACGATGTATAGTTATCGATATTATGTCCTAACAAATACCATACCATTTTTTAGAAATTGTTTATTGGGAAAGTAGACTGCAGGAACAGGAGGAAAAATTAAGCATTTTGCAAGAAGAAGTGTGCCATCTTGAACGTACCCATCATGAACAAGAAGGTGAACTTATTCAACTTGATCGCCGATCTTTCAGTGAGGAAGTTGATCTTGGTCGCCAAGAAGAACGCACATTAAGGTACTAGTTATTTGTAGGGCTCCTAAGGCACCCATTGAAATATGATGAATATAACAAACTCTTTAATTTAATATCCATGAAATGTTTATCAAAAATTTTCTTTTTTCTTTTAATATTGTGCAAATGACAATTATTTCTGAAATATATGTGAAATGATAAAAAAATGTGTGATGGAAAAAAAAAATTAATGCAGAACATCTTAAAAACTACCTTGTGCATGATTTGCCTCTGGTCATTCAATAACCTTCCTTGCTGTGAATTCGATTCAATATACACCTTCTCTTGACTTGCAACTCTTGATAGTGACAAAGCACATACAGCTGGCCATTTGAAAATACTGTAATCACTGAATTAATGCCACATGACTGGCCTTGAGACTAGTTTATAGTAATTGCGCACACAGAAACTGTCGGTAATGTGCAGCGTTTTAATATAAAAAATTATGTTTTGTTTGTTGGAGCGAGATCAATCCTGGGAAATGCCATCTTAAAACATTAGAGTCAGTAATGAGCGTAACTATATAGTTTGGTAACCAATTACATTGTCAATTAATTGTTTATAGTGAAAAAGTTTTTATACTGATTAATTAAAAACCTTTCAATATTTTGGGGGGTTATGAGCATGGTCATGCAAAATTCTAGTTTGACTTAGGTGACACATATCAAAAGTTAGTATAAGTATGCTATGCATTTTCATTTGACAAGAAGCAATGCAGAATGAGGAAAACGACAGACATTTCATTTTTTAAAAGAACTTATTCTGTTGGTCCTTTTAGATGGAGTCATGATTTCCGATACAAAATAACTCGGTGGTTTTCGAAAGTTGCTATTTCAAATCTCTGAAAGTTAAAATAAACAAAATTTCAATAATTATTCATGAAAGACAAAAGTTACCACGATACAATGTATGAATAACTTTATTTTTGCCATAAGTGGGCGACTTCAAAGTACAGTGGAGATTCTATGTCAGAACTATTAATACCAATAACTGGCATTAGCCGCCATTTTTTACTTAGCTAATGAAATACTTTTACTTGGAGCTGATTTTATGTAAACAGTAGCTAACAACTTCTCAGGAATCGAGAGATCTCATTCACCACTGAGCTTTTGGGCCTAGTTCAGTTGGACTCTAAGAGATTACATTGCAATTTAAGGGACAAATGCACATAAATGGAAAAAGGATTTGATGTGTATATAATAGATGATACAGATGCATTATGGGAAACTTGTATTTTTGTAACTTTTTAGTTATGAGTTGTTTAAAAACAAATAAAAACAATCTCTATTATACTAAAGAACATGATAAAATAGTGATTAAATAAAAGCGAAGGAAAGCATTGCTCATGCACGTTGTAAACATTGAAATTGAACTGCAGCCTGCACAGTAAACATTCACGTGCTACGTCGAAGTTTTTTTTTTTTTTTGTTTTTTTTGTCGCATGACTTTTGTTTTGATTTTTGCTAATTTAAAACTCAATTTTTAATTAATAGAAAGCATAACGATTAAAAATAATTACACTGCTCAAATATATTCATTCACTAATACGAGAAAATACAAAAACTATTCATTTTCCTATCATGTGCTAGTTCCTCATTCTACAAGATTTTGGATAAATGCTTTTTTAAAGATGCCAATTTAAGCTCAAAGGTAGGATGCTTGTTTTGCAGGCAAGTGTTCTCAAGTTCTGTTCTGTATGGATGCTTTGCATTCTCTGATTTAAAAAAATTAGCATGCCTAGTAGCTGTTGTAAAATGTTGTCTTGTATTGATTGTTGGTTTGCATAATAGGAGTTTTCTGTTTTTCTTCTGTTCATGACAGCAGTGAAAATCTTGTTTTATTGCTCACAATAATACAATTAAAGGGAGACTGAATTTTTGGGTAATGCTTGTGGTATGTTAAATATTTTAAACTAATTTGTCTTGTAACTTTAAATAAAAAAAGACCTTTTACAGCTGTATGTAATTTAATTTGTAATCTGAAAAGTGTGTTCAAATGCAATACAGATTCTGCAAATATTATATTATAATGAATTTATTTGTTACAGATCTGAGCTCACGCTGGCCCGCTCCCAGCTGGCCAATTGTGAGACAGAGCTACTGCAGTGCAGGCAGCGGATCCGGCTCCTTCTGGAAGACATTGCAGAGGAGAGGAGGCTCCGATCCCTCCAGGAAAGGAAGGAGCAGGAGGAACAAGAACGCATCCTGCAGGAGCACATTGAAAGCATACAGGAGCAGATCAAAGAGAAAGAAGAAGAGGCAGATTCACAGGTGGGTATCTTATCACCTAGAGATGACTTTGAATAGCAACAGTGATATTTAAGAATGATTGTTAATCTGAACTACCCATCAATTATAAAACAAATCCATTGTATAAAAGTTTATTCAGATTTTAATTGTTGTTTGGCAGCATCAAAGCCGATTTCAAACTAACATAACAATAAAGAATCGCCAATTGTATACTAATAGAAAATTTAGAGAAAAAGCATTGTTTTCATCATTCATGATTATGAAATATGATATACTGCCTATGTTACTGGGAGAAAATTGCCATCATTTAATTAGATGTTAAGTTGTCAGATCTGTTTTCGACTACTTCTAATTGAACTCTTTTGTGATTGAAGTTACTTAAATTAGTGATAAATTCAAGGGGGAACTGTTTTACTTAATCAAGTTTATGAAAACAAGTCAGAAAATAAAAAATTTTAAATAATCATTCACCATTTCATAAAGTTTATTTAAGTTGTATGCATTCAATTGATATTTAATTTGTATAAATTAATGTAATTTATTGTATATTTTATGCATTTTCAGTTTTTATTTTTTACTCAAAAAGTCATGATTGTATAAAAAAAAATTCAACACTAATGTGGTTAGGTTAAAGCTTGTTGTCATTGGATATCATCTCTTATGTAATAACTCAATCACTTTAGTAATAAAATTCCTTGTGTTGAGTTATTAACATAGCCACTTTTAATTGAAGAGGAACATGCAAAGTTTTAGAGTTATCGAGTTATTTGCCAACTAAAGAAAAATTGGGTTGTGCAGTTTGATTTCACATCTCCAAGTAGTTTTTCACAATTGTTCTTTTTTGTTAATATTATGAGTAAGGCGTAAATGAAAAATACAGATCTAGGATGTTCGAACTGGAATCATTTGCTTACTTATGATCTCAATGATTCTCAAATTATTTTTAGATTGCACTCCGTAATGTTGACTAAGTACAGGGTTCATATGCCTCCTGAAAACTTCTGAAATTTACTATTTTTTTTTAATAAGGGCCCTTATAAGTCCTGAAAATTGTGTTTCTACTCCTGATATTTCTTTTTATCTCCTTAAAAATAATCGTTGAAGGGTAAAAAGATTCATAAAACCTTAAAAAGTGGCCTTTTTTTTTTTACTTGATAAAATGTTTATGAAATCCAAAATTCTTACCATACTTCAGAGTCTACTGCTCATGCGCTTCATCACTACAGTGGGGCCGCAAAGAAAAACCATTGGACAGTCCCAGAATGCACCTCGATTCTCATCAACCAGATGCGTAGAGGGAAAACTATATTATTAGACATGTAATTTTGTTTCCCATAACTCCTGAATTTACTGTACATACTTACTAAAAAACTCCTTAGTAACTCCTGAATTTTACCATCATAAATTGAGTGTGAACCCTGTAAGTAACCCTTCATCCAGAACAAAGTCTTTTCATAAGATCTTGTTTATATTGAAAGAGTTATTAGTTTCTTAAAAATCCTCCACTAATTACTTATACTAACATATATTATACGATGGCTAAGTTTTTCTTTATTTTTTTACAGGGGGGGGGGGGGTATTTTTTACGCTTGATGCTTCTTAAATAAATAGTATAGAACTACCATCTTTCTTTTTTATAATGTTTAATTTGTACTTAGAAGGACTTAACAGAACATGCAAAGCAAGAATTAGAAGATCTCGAGATTAAATTGGAAGGTAAACAAAAAGAAATGGAGAAGCTGATGTCAGATATTAGAGATGCTAACCTTCGATCATTATCCTTAGTACCATCTGAAGAGGGAAAGTTAGTTTTAGAAGGTAATAAAGTATTATCAGTATTTCTTAAATTTAGATTACTTAAATGGTGATAATTTTATCTTCTCTTTAAATTAGCAGAAACATGTTTATAATAACACAGTACTGAAAATATATATGTTTTTATGAAGAAAGTTTTAAAATGTATATCTTTGCAAACTTGAAGTTTCATAAAAGTAGTTTCATTATGAGATGACTACCAAATTTCTGAGGCAATCTCTAAAATGGCTCTTGTGAGGAGTTTAGATTTATTCTACTAAATTAATTTACTATAGCATTTCATAGGTTTTTACTAATATTTATCTGTATGCAAGCAATCTGAGTTCTGTGCTTATTCATTTGTTGTATTTTCAGTCCATTGCTCTGTATTGCTGGTTCGGAAGTTTATACTTATTTACTTTAATATGTTGAAATATAAATAATCCTTGAAATTATGCCAAGGTTTCTGCTTGATTTCTTCTATCAGTGAAAGCTTTTTCTAAACATTCAAAACCTATATTCAAAAAGTTATGTGTCAAGCTTATGGCTTAGTCAGTTATTTTCCAGTGTGTCATTACTTTAAAACTCAGCTTTCAAGTAGCCCTAGAGGTGAACATAATGTATTACAGTACAGCAAATGCCGGGCCTCTTTGTGGGTTTATTCCTGATTATCAAATGCATTTCAATTTATTTTAAGAAACCTTCTGGAAGACAGTTCTTTACTCTTAGTAGAATATCAGTTTTTGCAATCTTTTAACGCAGTAAGGCCCTCATTTAGTTCTTGTGCCTTTAAAACTCTAATACAACCAACATACCCTAAGTTTATATTGAAGATGATAGAGTGCAAGTACCCACCCAGTTATAAAAACTCTGGATATGTGATTGCTTACTTGAGTCAGATTTATTATTCTTTAAAAAAAAAATTTCTAATTATTTGTCAATTATCTCTTTCAGGGAATTTTTACAATAGGCCTGGAAGCACACGAAAAATTATTGGTTCTCCAAGACAATTGGAAAATGCTGTGCCTACAAATAAAAATCCCCATGGTGTGTGGGTTTAAACCAAAAGTTACAACCAGATAAAATCCACTATCATGCTGTACTATTTTTGCTTTTAGGAGTAATTGATTTTTAGCTTAACATTTTATCAACATGTTCAATGTTAAAAATATATATATATACTTACACATAAGACTCTAAAGTTGAACTTAATGAATTGTTTAGATTTGTTTATTTTCTTTTAATTCTTAGCTTACTGTATTAAGCTCAATAAATTTGAGATTCCTTTTAAAACTTTTTTAAAATTGTGTGTAAATGAATTTTAATTGTATGAAGTTGCAAAAAGTATTTATATTATAGCTATTAGTTTCACATACTCATTTCTGTTGTGTGGAACCTATAAATTATGTACCATAAATAGCAAATTATGTTTCTGTTTTACTGCATGCATTTTAGAATACTTGTTAGTGTAAATATACTTGAGTGTTTAGTGAAGAGGCAATATGTGCCATTGCTTAAATGATTATTGTGTGTATTATAAACTGCCAGTTTTTAATGTTTTTTAGCTTTCTATACTTGCATGTAATGTTAATGCTTGGATAATTTTGTTTTGGCACATTACAACTCAATTTGGTGCATTACTGGAATATAACTGCTTAAATTTTCAAATTTATGTACTCCTATGTTTACTTCGTATCAGTGTGATGTTTTGCTATTTTTCCCTTTTCTTCTCAGTATGCATAATTGAGCTTGTACAGAAGTCCAAAATATTCAATTCTTCTTTTAAGTTTAATTAATTGTTGGAAAACTTTCTAAATATTATACTAGTGATTTCTATTTTGTTTCATTTTGAAAAGAATAGGTGTCTGTAAAAGCAATTGTTAATGACAAAATTGAGTGATTAAGCAAAATAATTTTAGTTTTGAATCTTTTTAAACTAAATGTGTCCAGAAACATATCCATGTATTTGCTAAATAAAATTTGTTTCAAGAAGTGTTTAGTATTTATTTTTGCACTTTGTTTTAGGAGAAGTTGTTGGTCACGCTAACTGATCTTAAACTGAGACTCTTTAGTTAAACTCACTGAAACAACTGCTTTTTGTAAACAATATCATTAGTTTATGTAAAAAAATATTTTTTTAAGGCAATTGTGCTTCCTAAATATTATGCTATAGTGTCTTGAACAATCGACAAGACTTTCCAGATTTAACTTTTATTGCACGTTTCATTCATTTTTCAAGACTTTGAAAAGTGCTTTAAAAAGACTTTCATTTTCAAGTGCTTGAATATCTTGAATTTTTTTTTAATACTTTGAAAGTGCTTGAATTTTACTCTATTTTCTAGAAATACAGCCTCTTAAAAAAAATTGTCAACAAAATGTGCAAAATCCTTCGAATTTATATAAGCCAATCAGCAATCAAGAAAACAACATGGTTGAACATACGAAATTGTGTTATTTCACTTGCCATTTCGCTTCACCCCTGTGATGAGTACTGTGCAGTGCTGACGCCAGTGCGCGCTGCCAATGAGCCACGCAACACTAGCCACAACATATCTGGAAACTGATTTACTCCAATCAAACCAAGAATCTGAATCATGTGATCTCCTGTTATCGTGTTTGGTTTCTCCTAATTTTTTGCACACAGTTTCAAATGGAAGAGAAATACATTTTCAATTCAAACAAGTTAGAAAAGCCAGAATATAATTCATAGTTACAAGACTTGTTTGGTATTTTGTGTGCCATAAATTTCAGCATAGCATTGATAGGAGAAAGTGCTTTAAAAAGCCATGCAAAGAGCAAAAGCATGTGGATTTAGTTTCTATAAGAAACTTGGTAAGCATTGTTAGAACTATTTCTAATGATTAAAAACACCCAGAAAACAAATTTTTACCGCAACAATCAACGTCGTAATCAATATCGTCTCAAGCTAGTACGATGGAGTCATATGTAGTTTAAAATTAAGTTTTGGATTTGGTGCGATTTTAAAAGGTTGGTGTTAAGACCGAAACATTGCCAATGTAACATAATGACCTATTTGAAATCTACAAGATGGCGATTATGTTTTTGTAATTACTCAATTTGAGCAAACACTGTTTGCCAATAAAAAAATTATTGGCTTTTTTAATGTATTTGTGTTCATAACGTATCCTTGAAATGTGCTTGAAAAGTCCTTGGAATTTTGTCTCCTTCAAGTGTATGAACCATGCATTGCAAAACTAATTTCCATAGATATACTCACAACTTATTTTTAGGTAATTATGTATTATTATTATAAACTTCTTTGCAATTGTTTGCTTTATCTAAAAAATTGAATTTACACAAAAAAAAAATGATGAATAAAAATACTATTCAAATGAAACTTTTACAGTGATTATTAAAGCAATCCCACTAAATAAATATAATTGTTAGAAATGTTTGAATATCAACTGTTGTTTCCATGTTAGTTTTTGTAGCTCTATGGGTTATAAGGTTATAATAAATCAATTTCCTTTAAATGGAAAAATAATTTTTAAGAAACAAAAAAATTATCAAGTAAAAGAAACCAAACTTCTACATAGATTAATTTTTCTTCAACTTTTTTACATATGTTGTTGGCTAAACAAGATTCCGACCTCAACTTGTTTTTCAAAAAAGTATTTATACAAAAACATTTTGAAGTTTAGTATAAGACTTTAAAAAAAATAAGGCTCATCTGATTTACTTTCAATTTGATTTAGTTTATACCACATGTATCTAAAACAAAGTTTCACCACTGGTTTTTTTTTTTTAAATAGTGGGAGAGAATGTAAATTCATGAGGGAAAAAGCATATTTGCTGCTTCATTTTTTTTTTTTTTTTTCAGTGTTATAATGTGCAATTATTTGTATTTTTTAAATAACTCTTGTCTATTTCCTTTTTGTTTTTATAGCTAATTCCTGTACCTGCATAGTGGTTTTCAGCCACGTTTTGTCCATGACTATTAAGGACTGAATAGAAAAAGAAATATTTATTCCTTTTAATAGGCATTCATTTCTTGTATTATGTTCTCAATTCCTAGAAAATATTCACTTTGTAATTATTTAATTTATTAGGCATCAAATATAAGACATCTGTTTTAAGAATTCATTTGAGCATTTCGTATACTGCCTTTATGTTTCTTTTTAGAAAGATTATAATAAGTTTCTGCAACTTGGAAAAAATAAATTTTATTCTTTTGGTTCTTGTGTTTAAAAGACTTGCACCCTCCTGCAAATAATCCTGTCAGTGCTCATGGAAATTAGTTAATATATTTGTTTAAGATATGCCCTTTATTTGTAACTTATTTACTTGATATAAATCTGAAAGTAGGTCATAGGTTTTCGGCTGGAAAAATTGTAGATTAGAAGAAAATGCAACAAATAAACCTACAGTATTAAAATTACTCTAAATAATTATTGCTTTCATGTTCTTTTGAGAGAATGAAAAATTTGAACTTTTGATGTGTCAAATATATACCATATTCTCAATTCTATCATTATGGCTTCAATATTAAACTCCCTTCTCCGATGATACATCAATGGAAGAAACACTAGTTATTCATACTTGCACTTCGGTAAATACTCTGAAGTAAATATATATTTTAAAATTACGCCTTCATTTCTATAAAAAGCAAATTAAAATAATATTTCCTAAGGTCATGTTTGGTAAGGTTTTCTTTTTTCCATCGACCCAGTTGCGTATATAGATAGAGGTTATTGCTCATTAGTCTTCATCCCTTTTCAAACTTCCAACGTAGAAATTTTAAGATACTTAACTAAAGGAAAAAATGTGCGTCTGAAAAAACAAAGAACTTTCTCGCATTGGAATTTATTGATGGGATAGAAAGAACAACAAAAACCTCTTCCATTTTGTGTTTATTGATGATACTTGGTCAATAATTAACTTCATTGCGTTTTGCTGAGTTAGTAACCTTGGCGTCAAAAGTAGGTATCAAGTTCTAATTTTGGCTAAGAATTTTGACTTCGAACAAGAAAAAACAACAGTAATTGTGAAGGTTTGCAGTCACTACATTAGTGTAGAAGCCAAAAGTTAAAATAATTATTTTAAGAGTAAAGTTAGAAATTTAAATATCCCCTTTTAGCGTATGCACCTTTCGAGTTTTACAAGTTCGAGCGTGCCTGACTCCATCAAGATTTTGGAATTTTTAAAACATTTGAATTCATGATAGGCCTATACACACACAAATTGAGGTACAATTACGATACTTTCTACAAAATTTATGAGTTTATTTAAACATTGACTCTTAGAAAATAGTGCCTCATAGGAATCGGATAGGTCTATTGTAAAAGAAAAAAAATTTAGAAAGCCAGATTGAGTGTGAAGAACCTGATTTGAATGGCAGAGAAGAAAAGACAATAGTTTGTGTAGTAATACAATAGAGGTGTATAATTTGTAGTGTATAGAACAATTTCTTTATATTGTATTACAGTAAAATATGAAGGATTCTCTATGATTTGTAATAGAAATAACATGTTCGTTAAAAATCATTGTTATAACATTTCATAAGCTATAAAATCACTGAATTGTGTCCTTAAAGAAAAATACGATTACTTTTTTGATACAGAGGGTTACTTATGGTTGTATCATTAGACGTATCAGGGTGGTTTATCTGGATTATTCTACAAGAAAATCTCTTAATATCAAAAAACTGCTATATACTTTATTTTTAATCTATTTAGGTATAGTGAGACTGTGATTTAATATGGATGTTTTCAGTTTCCAAATGTTGTAATAGGGATTTAGTGCTACATGGTCTTGTATTTCAAACGCCACAAATATCTCATAAAATCAGCCTCATAGCCCTCATATGATATTGGTGAGTGTACATTCACCTAAAAACGTTACCCCTTTTTCTAATAAATTTTTAACAAACAACAAAAATGTCTGTTTAGTCTATAATCTAGATAATATGAATACGGGATCTAGATAAATTATATGTAGTCACATGTTGGAGTGTTTTGCATACCTATAATACTGGACAAAAATATTTTGAAATATTTAGGGGACATGTTTAGAAACTGCAAAAATATTGATAGTATACAAGTGAGACGAGAACGTCTGTAAAGACGTTTTTTATAGAGAAATACAAAACAAACTTGGTGATTGATTAATAAAACCCTCCCACGGATATTTTCCGGTTGCGTCCCTGGTTTTAAATTTCAATATTAAATATTTTAATTATTACTCAAATTTTACTACCAAACAGGGAAATGTCACATCAGTTACAATTTTGACTTTTTCCAGGGTAATGTTTTTTAAATTGAACACATAATAACTCTTCAGACTGTATTTTTATGTTACGAAATTGTTCTTAACACATTACGAACATTTATACACGACGCTAAGTTAAGCGTAAGTTTTATGTTAATTTCATAAGTTTTTATGCCTATAACTATAATAGGGCAATAGGTCGCTTCCGTGGAAACTCAGTGTCATTAAATCTTGGCAATTGGTAGTAATGTACTGTTTTGGTAATGAAATCAGTTCTTAGACAGATGTTTTATTCAGATGAAAAGGACAAAACTACTGACTTAGCTATCAATGAAAAAAATTATCAGTTATTGGACTTGGCAGAGAAAAGATTGAGGTGAGCCGATCCAGCCGGGGGGCGCGCGCCCCTTCCTCAGGTTGAATCTATATTTTATTTTTACAATTTACAAAAAAAAAATCGACCTTTTTTTTCAATAAGTTTACACAACAAACATATTTCGACCTTCATCTAATTTCCGAAAAAAGCAACAAAAAAAAAGCTTAATTTTGAACCAAGGTTCTTTTTTATAGCCTTCTCCCTTCCCATTCAAACGGACGTTGGAAAACTGTACAAATATTCAAACCTTCACCCCCTTAACCTTGAAGACATCTTTATGACACTTTAAAACACGTCCCTTTCTGTCAAAAGTATCCTCTAGGATCTAATTATTAATATTCTTCCCGTCCTCTAGAACCCCTGATACTCGATTCCATTTTCTGTCGGGTGGGAGGAAGAGATTTTGACTCTCTTGCGTAATTTCTCACACCAACTTGGGAGGGGGAAGAATAATGAGAGGTTGACTATTTGGGTTACCCGCGGAAATTGCCACCCCCATTCAGCTGGACATCGTAATTGGCTAAGCTTAAAAGTTTTGAAAGAAAGGAAGAGGAAGTTTGTTTATAAACTGCATAAGAACTCGTTCAGCTGTAGCTCGTGCTTGTGTTTCGGCTTATAAATAAGCGTCACATTTGAATTCAGATTAATAATCCTCCTTTGCAAGTGACTGATAAAAATTTAAAAAATATACTCTTTACACGTGGGTGGGTCAGGATTTTTTGCAGAAGATCGATGCAAAATGGCCCAAAAACTTTGATTCAGCTTTTGTCCATGTTTGATTTTTTAAAAATGGTAAATGAATTTTTAAATATACAGAAATAACAATTAATAGTAGTATATTAATATTTTATCCATTTCTCTACTTTTTTTTTTTTTTTTTTTTTTTTTTTCATCAGAGAGCAAACAGGTTATTCTACGGAAAATCAGGAATTTGAGTAAAAATGCATTACAATAAGATATAACAATTTTAGTGCATATTTTTGAAAACAATATTTTGAGTATGTTTATTTCTGGAAAATAAACCTAAATAAAAGAAAATATAACAGTTTGGGGTGTCACCTAATTCAAAACAAATTGTACTATTTTTTTGCTGTTTTATGTTTTTCCAGTTTTCACATATAATTAATTTTAAATTTCAACTGCTCAAAAGATCGATGCAACAAAAGATATTTTGAAGAAGAAATAGTCTTGCTTCATCTCTTAATTGACTTCAATGAAAACCAAGAAAGTTGATGGTTGAAATACCAGTGATTAAAAAAAAAAAAAAAATGGGACAAAAATCCAGATTTGAAACATACACACACAGAACCATATTTATTTAAAAATTACATTTCCCTAAATTGCAACTTCAAGGCATTTACAAAATACATATATAAAAAATAAAACAAAATGGTGCCTATATCATTTATATTTATTGTTTCGAAAGCTTTTGCAATATATATTAGGCTGTTTTACATATCATCAGCCAAAATAATGTACCATTCTCTTCACTCGTTTTTTTGCATCCGTGGACATCAATTAATTGTTTCACACGGATGTGGCAAAATGACAATTTTTTGCAAGCGAATTCTCCTTTAGATTTTCTTTTTATATTTTTATTTCTTAATACATTTCTTTCTTTTTTATACTAGGACCCATGGGTATGAATGTGACATACTCACATCAGTGGCGTATCTAGGATTTTCCCGAGGGAGGGGCGCAACACTGTGCCTTAGCCAGAACGAAATTGAATATTTAAAAAAGTAAAAAAAATCTATGCAGTGTTCAAAAAATATACTTCAAGATAATCCATATTCATTAATTGACCCCCTCCACCCCCTTCTTTCGTTGAATTTCTGACTTGCTATCTTAGCGTAAGGTGAATATGGTTAACATCACTGTACTTTTGTTTTTTTAATACCTATTCTATTTAAAAAATAAGTTGTATTCAAAATGCACCGTGCATTTTAAACATTTTAGCACGTTACATCTCCGGAGGTATCGATTAAACTGAAGAAATTCCAATGAAAATGGGAACTTGCTACTTTTATTTGTGACTAACTGACTAATTATAAATCCTATACTTGCATCAAACAGGAAAATCAGTAATTGTACATCAAAATTTAACATATTCATAGCATATTTATGCAGTGAATTTATGTAAAAATACTTTGTTTTACTGGATAATCCATTGCTACTCGAGTAATCTAAAATATGTAGGGAAAAATAGTTTTTCAAAGAGAATGTTTTACTAGTAATTATAAGTAATATTTTTAATAAGACAATAGAAACAAATATAATTTAAATACTGGACAGTTACAAAACAAATTCCAGTTTCATGTCTCTATTGGCAGGCCGACCAAACGGTATAGATAGTAGTGGTTAGCGTTCTAGCTTCTAGACCGCGAGGTTGCGGGTTCGAGTCCCGTGTAAGGCATGGGTGTTTGTAAATGTATGTTGGCTTGTTAAATGACTAATGTTGCGGCGCATTATAGCCCTCGTGTTGCTGACGGCGTCAGATAATGTGAAAACAACCAACCAATCTCTATTGGCAATAGTTATACTTAAACATGAAAAAGTCTAATGATAAAATTAAAAAATGAAGTAAAAAAAATCCAGTGATAAAATTTGACAAATTTTGCAACTGTACTGTTGAATTACACAGATAATACTTTTTACGAAATCATTTATAAGTCTATTTCATGTAAAAAATTTGCATACCTTTCCACTGTGATATTGTTGTTATCTTTGCATGATATTTATCAAACTTGCTGAAATATATTTAGTTTGTTGAGAGTGGGAAGTAATTTTATTTTCCTTTAATGGGGAGTAAATGCATCCTATTTACCACAATTTAAACGTACTTATTACAAGCATTTGTATTTTGCAAAGTTTTTGTTTCGTAGTTTTATATCTCTTTACATTTCTACTCGCGCATTTAGTTCCCGCTATTTCAAATTCCAGAAAAATGACGTTGTGTGAATGAACTTATCTATATATTTTCAACAACCGGTCTGAACTGAAACAATCGTAACCGAAACTTTCGGCTTGCTGGTTTGTTAACAGGACTAGCGGCTCTTTCCCGCACTGACATCCTATGAGAAGTGGATTTTGGATCAGTCCATTTCTCCCTTACAGGTAAATACGAAGTTCCTTGCGCGCTTCCTAGTTCCTAATCCTACCGTAAACAAAACTGAACGCAATGGAAATAAACAATAGGATACAGTTTGTACTAGTATTGATATTCTGTTTTAGAAAAGTTTTACTACATAATATTAATGGTAAATTCCTAGGAATATACATTATTGCCAAATGTTTTTGATTTATTATATATTTCATATAAACTTATACTACTAAATAAATTTGTTTGTTCTTGTGTTTTTAAATATTTCATCACCATAGTATTTTCCGCATTGGCAGTTGAGGGTTTTCAAATTAAAAGTGCCAAAGAAAGTTACCAAAACTTGCTAGTTCCCAATTTTGCAGCTGTACCGAAATAAGATTAGGAATTCCGATTATAACATTTAGAATAGTCAGACCAGCACAAAGCATGCCATATATGTTGATAGTGTTCCAGTGTTATACCCTTTCTCTTAATACTTTTCATCAAATTTATATTATTCCTCAAATTGCCATTTGTAATAATACAAAAGCTAGGAAATTCTAGAAGGTGTCTGTATGAAAGTTTGAACCTCTGCCTTTTGCCATACTTCTGCTGCCAGTAATATTTGTGACCATCTAAGTTCTCTGGATGGATATTCACAAATCTTGATATAAAGACTGGACATTACTTGTTTTAACAAGAGTTTCACTCTGAATGTGTATACTTATCTTGAGAGTTACAAGTGACCTTGATAAGGTTTTCTTAATTTTATTATTAAACCAAAATCCCAAAGTATGCACTTAATTGTACTGAAACGTTTGTTAGTTGTAAAAATTGGGGGAGGGGGTCTTCTAAAAACATATCCCTGCACCATTTGTCCTAGTTTTCTATATTAAGTGAAACTTGAAAGTGATGACATACTCTAACGTAAGTGGTAATTGACTGAAAACAAAATTTATTTGCCCGAGACTGTTCCGATTTCTTTCCCTATATATATATATATTTAATATCATTTGGAAGAAGTGATCCTTGGAATCTTATATAAATCTTAAAAACTTAGATGTTTAATAATGGTTTGCCTGTATACTTAAAGCCGGCCGAACGGTATAGTGGTTAGCGAGCTAGCTTTTATACAGCGAGGTTGCGGGTTCGAGTCTCGTATCAGGCATGGGTGTTTGTAAATGTACGTTGGCTTGTCAAGTGGCAAATGTTTCAGCGCATTATAGCCCTTGTGTTGCTGACGGCGCCAGATAATCTGAAAACAACCAACCAACCTGTATACTTAAAGTAAATAATAAAGCATGGCTTGTAAGAAATGTGTTTGTATAAATAAATGCACAACATATATTCCCTATTTAAAAATTTGTTACCTTATGTTTACTCCATATATGTAATTACCATTCACAACTTTGTAGATATATAATAAATAGTTTGTAGGGGGGGGGGGGGATTTATAATTTGTTATATATTAAAGATAGTATTATGCCATGTTTCCATTAACCTATTAATGACGACTTTGAAATGGATAAAGTCATTGTTTTTAACTTTGACCTTGTTTATTTAGATCATTTAAGGTATATTTTGAATTTTTCAGATTTTTTGAAAAATTATTTTCCTGATTTTTAAAAAAAAGTAAGTGGAGCTACAATCGCAATTTATTAGCAAAAAAAAAAAATTAAAATGTTGATTGGCAAGATTTCTTGCCAACCGTAGTTAAAGGGTTAATATCTAAATGTTCTGCAAGAATTTTGAATGCAACTATTAAACTATGAAGTGAGAAGGTTCATAAAATTTTGTCCGAAGGTTTCCATGATTTTTTTTCATACTAAATTTAAATAATTTAATAAATTAAATGCCTTATATTAAATTTGAATAACTTTCAAAATCTATATTTTTAGTACACATTTGAGGTTAGAATTTTGAAAATTGTTTGAGCAATTAATCCATAAACACCAGTTTACAAAAAATTCTTACAAGAAATGCATTAAAATAGTCTTTGAATTAATATTTCATTGTTCATCAGGAATAGAGAGTTGGATATATTGTTTTCCAGATGGCATTTGAAGAGGCGACTTTTTTGCAGTGTTTGTAGACTGTATTGGCATCAAGCAGGAAAAAGTCTAAACAGTTGCATGCTTGTATTTACCTATTATTGTGAAATGCAATATGTAGAGATCTGTTAGGAATTGAAATAAATTTAATGGAGTTTTTTTAAATTTGTGCTTTTGAAAACTTGCTTGATCTGAAAGTCAAAATGCTGTGATTCAGCAGAAATGCAAATTTCATTCATTACTAAAAAAAAAATTTAGAATTCTCATTAAGCTAAGTTCAGCTGTTTTTGCTAGGGAACTATAACATGTCTAAAATATCCTTTACGACTACCAAAAAAAACTAAAAATGTTTTGTTGCGAAAGGCAATGGTTTTCAAGTTATTTACAAATTACTTCTTTATTAAAAGAATGTATAAATGTTGGAGTTAAGTATTATGTATTAAAGTCTTTTATCGACATTCTATATTTTTTATAACATTTGAAAAATCATCTAAAAATTGCCTTTATTGATACATTTCTCATCCATTAGGCAGCTAATTATCAAATTGTAAATATTTAGTTTTCAGAAAAAGCAAGAACGTTAGCCAAACATTTATTAGCATGTGCTAATTTTATTATCGGCAATTTAGAGAAAGGTGGCAGAGTGCCTTTTACTTAAACTGATTTTCATCCTAGACTTTTTTCCCCAAATGATTTCATTAAGAAACTAAATTGATATAGGACCAAAATAATTCATTGTTTGATTACTTCCAACCTACATTGATTCAGTCAGATATCCTTATAGCAACTGTAAATAGTAATCAATAGAAAAGTATGCAAATTCAATTACGCCATATATTTTTACTAACTTGCTGTAAAATTTCTAGTTAGGTAGATTTAATGAATCAATTAAAAAATATGTTAACCCTCATGTGACGTTCAATTAATTTTCATCTGAATTCTAAATTGAGACATTGTAAGAAGAAAAATGTCTTGTATCGTTACCTGGGCAGTATAAAAAAAAACCCTGGATACTTGTAAGTATTATTGTATTAAGTAAATGTAATGCTAACCACAAACATATTAAAATTTTAGGTATCATTAAAAAAAAATTCAATAAACCAAATAGTGTCTTATCAATTAACATCAATGTACATTTTAAAAGATTTATTTCTAAAAAAGAAATACAAAAATAAGGAAACACAACCAAACGTCGATTGGTGTTTTTGTATTTGGCTCATACAAGACTAATTTAGTATTTTTAAACAGGTACATATTACCCCATCGACCATTTTCAGCAATACAAAACTGTTGCCAAAATTCAGCTTAAAAGGGAGTTTACTAAAGTAAATGAAGAGACTGCAGTTATTAAGGTGTGCGTTTGTGATTGTATAACTTAGTGTTAAAGTTGCCTTTTGATGACAGTTTTGATTACGTCAAAATTGGTTGATGCAATAATATGTACCATTTCACCTGTAATCCTCCCACTAAAAATTTATAACTATTAACAATGTTTGGCTTTATTGTCTGTAGCTCTAAAGATAGAAATTTTTTCTAGATGCACGAGTACAATAATCATCAGATTTTAAAATACAAACTTAAACCATTTGGCCTTGTTGTAGGAAATTTTTGCAAAGAGTAACCTTTAATATGACAACAGTTTCATTGCAAACTTCCATTGTCAATACATATCCCAATATAAAGACAGATTGCACAACATAAACAGATTAACAAATTCTATACAAAGAATCTTTCCTAAGTATTGGTTAAGAAAAATATACCTGGTGGCATTTGGAAGCAAAATTACTTGAATAAGATGAAAAGCATGGTTTGTTTGGCATGGAATGTTTTTTTTAAGTGTAAACAAACAAGAGTTTTGCCATTCGAAGAATACAAATACCAACAATTAAAAATTAATTGATAATATATATATATTGTTATGAATTTTTCCGCTGAGGCAATGATGGCACAGTTTTTACAGTATAAAAATATTTATTCTCTCTTCAGAAAATTCAAAAAATTTATCCACAGGCAACAATGTAATCGCTCACAAGCTTCAGCAAAAAAAAAAGAACTTCGAATACAGCGATTATACAAGCTCACTCCAATAGGTAAACAAAGCGATAAGCTTTCATCGAAGTTCAAAGTCAATCTGAAAACTTTCCCGTTCTCCAGTCTTTTATATACAAGCGCGTGAGACATTCTCGAAATTTCCAGCCAATTCATCGGAAAAGAAATATCTCGAAACTTCTCGATTGCTTTAGGTGTTGCCACCTTTTTCTAACTTGTATAATCGCTATTAATTAATAAATAAAATAAGATAAAAATACATTACAATAGAATTTTGAAATAATACGTCAGTATTTACAATATATACAGACAATTTGTGCAACAATATATATATATATATTGTAATACATTTTAATAAAATAATGATTAATTTTATGAATTTCTTTTTTATCCATTATTTAAGTTTTTTTCCAATTTTGACCTTTTTTTACAGCTTTAAAAATTTTCTTGAAACAAATTCCATGAAAATGTAGTGGTTTTAGTTTGCAATGACAGATAGGCTTCTCCCCTTATTTTATTTACAATTTACTTTGCATGTGATAAAAATCATTTTGTATGAAGAACATTTAGAAATTTCGTGAAGAGTTCTAATACCAGCAATCGTAAGAAACAATTCTTACAGCTTATGGACTTAAGGATCCACCTCATACTATTATAGAAGTAATATACAAGAGTAGTTCTTGGATAATAAAATATTTTTTTGAGAGTAGAGAGTCTGTCTTGTAAAGATTGTTTACCCAAAATGCTTTTTTGTCACAGGTAAGTTAGCTTAATCGTTTTATAATGAGTTTGCATCTTCTGATGATTATTTAAAAGGTAGTAATGCAACTAGCATCATGCTTTTGAGGCGATTGTTAAAATGATGCATCAATGTTTCTGGAAAACGAGTTCTATTTTGTCCTGTTACATGGTCTGTTGCAATGTTTGCTTGAAACAGAAGTGAATACAAATTTTCTGTTTCAAATGCATTCTTGCCAGCTATTTAATTTAATTCCAGAACTTTTTAAACTTGTATATTATAATATTCTTCCATTAGAATAAATACTCTTCCATTACAATGTAGTATCGTATACTTTTTAGTATTTATCGGTTATAGGAATCATAAAGCCAAACATAAACACAGAGACAAGGTCAAATTCTATCTTGCACTAATTGCTGGTATTGCATATGGGTGGTACAGGATATGGGAATAGTTGCTGAAAATTTTATAAATGTAGTGAGATTGTAACGACAACAGCCGAGTTTTTGTCGCCACAAATTTCAATGCAACACAATATTTTTTGTTCAGTAAAGTTGCTTCTTGATATTATCAACAAAGCTTGTATTGACAACAACTTGGAAAAGCAGTCGCCAACCTTCAATCCTTAAAACGGATAAATATCCACTTTTATTTAAGTGCAATAAACATAGTTTCAAATGTTTAGAAGTAAATACTACCAACTGTGTAGGTATTTAAATACAAAGAGTTATATCACATTTCATTTGCATTTATAATATCCGTTTCTATTTATTTCCCCCATTTGAGATGCAAAAGCAGATATTTCGATTAAAAGAGCTTCTGCAAGTTGGCACAATTACATTTTAGTGCAGTATAGCCCTTGTTCAGGTAAGTGCAACTAATTGTATTCTTATGAATACCTTCTATAAATTAAAATGTCACTTTATTTTGCATCAATAAAATCATATACAATATAGTAGGCTTTAAGATTTGTTTTTAATTCTGATATCAAAATTAAAGTATTGATGTGTACCTCTTAATTTTATACATTGGGTACATTAGTCACATTCATACTTCAATTTATAGTAAATTTATGATACATCTCGTGTTCAAATATGGTTTGATAAAGATTAGTGAAAAAGTGGTTAGAAGCAGTAAACCTCGTAGGAGAAGAACTAAAATGCCATGTAAATATAGATAAATTATTAATTTAAAAAGAAAATATGGATGTAAATTTAAAAGTATTAAAAATTTTCTCAGAGGAAACCACAACACAGCTTTTACAAAATAAAAGCTATAATTTACTCTTCATTTAAACAGTCACAAAACGTCTTTAAACAACAGTAAATTTGCTATCAAGTTGGATGGTTTGTGTGTTCAACGACCTATACTTATGCACAATATCGGCTAATCAGTCCGGGACCTACAGCTCAACGTGGATTCCGAACCACAACGAATATCGATGCCTAATCCAGGATTCGAACCTGGCACCTTTGGTATGTGAAGCCAGAGCACTAACCACACGGCCATCATGCCATAATAATACCATCATTGCACATTATTTCAGGCCAAGCAAAAGTAAATAAGTGCTGAGCTCCTTCCAAAACAACGCTTAATATCTAATTAACTCATTCCATCCTGCCAATATTTAAATACTCGCTGGCAAATTTCCCCGAATCAGGACACAAAGAGTAATTAACAAATTTCTTGATTAACTTGTGTGTCACCAACTTTTTCTTTTCTAGCCTATTACTGGCAAATAAATTTTAGAAAATAGAACTTTAAAAACTTGACAAAAACGCAACAAAACTTGAAATTTGCAGTCACCTGTATTGATAAGTGAAAGCAAAAGTCAAAGAAATATATATTCCCAGAAAATAATAAACGCTTTTGTTTTTCGAAGCCAGCATTCCCTAAATTTTGTAAAAGGCTCACAATATAGTTCTCGAGTTCAAAGGCAAACAAAAGCTGCCTTTTCAGCAGGCTAATGTAGCAATTCAAAATACTAAATTTTCGTAAAAAAGCTAAATACTTCTTCAGCAACAATTAATGGTGAACTCCATGGGTTTTACATGGTCTAATGATGCTTGAGCAAGAATTCAAAATCCACCACTTTAACAGCATCATGTAATTTGGAGAGAAGAAATCTTGGCTTTGCTGTGTTTGGAAGGCCACGATTCTATATATGATGTCTTGAATTATTTATCTTTCTGAAATTCTTGGGATTTTGTGATAGTCGGAGAAACACATTGATCTGGAAGTATGCAATCAGGTTTAAAAGTAAATACGTCTTCAGGTATTTTAATAGATTAAATACCACAGAAAGTCAGCACCATGTATTGGAATTGATTAATCAATGGCAGCAAAATTTTCAGAATGGCCTACATCAAATTGTTTGTTTACATCTGTTTAACACGCTTATTGGAGTTATGTGTAGCATACAGGTTAGAGCTGGTTTGTAGCAGCTTCTTATTGATGGGTAAAGTGGAATTCTGCTGTCCGAGTGAATAAGAAACCTTACAACAAACTCCTTGATTGTTGGATAACTTTTCCGGGCTTTTTTTATAACTTTTTTAAAAAATACCAGCACAAACACAAATCTCATTCTTCCTCATGATCATCCGTCATTCCCCCGAATCAGTTACGTCACGTGATCGTGACGTATGGACTATCAACATTCTTCCTCACCCCCCGCAAGAAAAATTGTACTCAACCAAAATCGTCTTCCCATAGGATGTCAGTGCGGGAAAGAGACGCTAGTGTTAACAGGTTGCGCTGGATACGTAACGTAAACAAATAATCGAGTGATAAATACGTGTATTGAGAAAACTTATGAGTGTAACAGGTGTTTTGTTCGACTTTCTCGATCTCTGAAAGATGTTACTAAAAGGATTATTCTGTTTCTGCACCATTTTTTTAAGCGTTTTTGCGGCTGAAACCGCTGAATCGATAAAAGAAATAAATGATTTTGATAGAGTTTTAAGAGAAGAAAATGGGCTCGCCGTGTTGTTTACTCAAGCATGCTGTGCCTGTACAGACTGCGTGGAAGCTGAAGTGCTGCTTGGAGGGATGAGCAAAGAATTGGAAGATAATTTGGGAGTACTTGTTGTAAGATTAAAAGAACCTGCACTCAGGTCAAGGTATGGCGTTAAAAAGATACCAGCTTTGGCGTATGTCCGTGAAAATAAAACTGCCATTTATGATGGAAATTTTGAATTTGAAGAGCTTTACGCCTGGCTTCAAGACAACAGATTCCCTGCGACAGTTGATTTGGATGATTCGTCATTCGAACATTTAACCCAAGCAGCGACAGGGGCCACGACAGGAGATTGGTTGGTATTATTTCATGATGGCACCTGTTGCAAAAATAGGGAACTTATACACCTTGAAACTGCTGGTGCCAAGCTTAGGAACAAAGTGAATGTTGCTAGTGTTAACACGCTCAAAGCTCGGGAAACAGTTGAAAGGTTCAAAATAACCACTTGCCCCCACGTTATATTCTTCCGACACCAGAAACTTTATCGTCTTAGTTTGCCAGACATCACCAGTACAACATTAAGACGATTTTCTGAAGGATTTTACAAGAACTCTAAAGCCGAGAGAGTCCCACTGCCACCATCGTTGTTTGATAAAATAATTGACAAGACCATCCAATTTTATAAGGATAATTCATTTAGTGTATTAGTTGGATTGGCTACTTCTACTTTAGGCATAGTTGCTTTGCTTGTTTTATCTGCTGTAAAACCAACTCCTTCTAAAAAGTCACACAAAAAGACTAAATAAAAACAATGGATTTAATTGGTTAAAGTTAGGCTAATGGAGAAATGTTAATTCAGTCCAGTATTACCTAACTTTTGAGCTCAAGCTTATGGTGATTTAAGTATAAAAGTGATAAAATCATCTCCCATAAAAAAAAAAATTACATATCATCCGTGTTTAAAAGAAAACGAGTGCTAATTCAAAATGTAATCACTCAAAATCATACATTGACTGTTTCATGATTTAAGTCCAGTAAAATTAACATAAATCTCCTGAGTGTTAAAAGAAAAATATCCCCAAAATGGGACTAAAATGTTGCTGAGCATTTGACGAAAACCGCAAAATAGCGGAGAATATGCCAATTTTTTTTTAAATGATTGTATAACTAAATAAATGACTAATCAGGTAAATAAGCAACTTGGTATTCTATTCTTATTGTGATTGCATCTTGGCTCTCAACATCCATATGACTCCTTTTGATGGACACTTCAAGAGCTCAAGTTGATAATCTAGAAAAACGCTTTTCTCTAGATTTATTTGTTAATGTTTTGTTTGTCTGTATTTTTATCAATTGCTTATAATTTTTCTGTTCATTGATTTTTGTGAAGGGAAATTTTGTAATAAGACATTTCAGAAATTAGCACGGGCTGTCCTAAATAGCAAACTCAATGTTGATATGATTTTTTTATAAATCTATTTATTCTAAGTTTTTGTATGTGTTCAATATTTGAAATTCAAATCCCAATATTATATTTTAAAATTATTTGGGACACATTTTTCCTGATAAAGTTAAGTAAACATGAGAACTTCTTAGTATTTTAAATTTAGAAGAATTTATAGAATTAGAGACATTGTAATTTACCACAGTACTTTCAGACCCTTTTATAAATATATATGTTTTATTTGAGTTTCATTGTTATACTATGGAACTATCTGTCCACAAAAGGGTTTTATATATATTACTAGATAGTAGGAGAGGCATTAAGGGTTGAGGACCACTTGTTTTGTACTTACTTGGTGTGATCGTAAACTGTGTTAATTGTGTGTTATTAAGACTGAAGTAATATGGCAACAGTATAAATTTCTTGAAATTATATATATATGCCTAATTAATTAATAATTTATTTAATACTGCCTTTGCAATTTATCTCAATCTAAGAGAACTATATATGTAAAAGGTGTCTCATGATATTTCAGTTTTATCCAAGAATAATTATAAAATAAATTGTGTGAAAGGGCATGCTTGTTTTCGATTCTGGCATAACAAAATGATAAATTAAAAAGCTTGATAATATGTTTCCTTCAATACTGCAAATTTATAAATGTGTGTAAGCATATGCAATTAAATATTTAAACTTGCACTGATTGACTATTTTATATTTACCTATTATTATTGACTAGTTGATGTTTAAATTATCCTAATTTTTTCAATTATATTTTTTATTCTATGAACATTGCAAATCTTTTAAATATATTTTTCTATAATAAAATTCTACAAACTATTTGTATTTATTTTTTTAAAACGTATTTTGTAAGGAGTCAAAGATGTATTAAAAAAAGCACTGACTAGTGAAGTAACAATCGGCAGATGTGTATAATTGTATTTATCTCCTGAAACATTGACTATTCTTGGTTGGGAAGAAGAATGTGTAACTATCATGAAAGATGTCTCTAGATTGCACTTTGTATTCTCTTCTCAGAGTAGACACAGCTGCAATTATTACAGATAGTATTGGTCAGTTATTGGAAGGCCTGGTGGATATTTTTTCCCATTCAAGATGCAAATGCTGGCTAGTTTCCCCTTCAATGATCTCATGGAAAGCATTCTTCCCTTCATAACCATAATGAAGTTCCATTACAGCAGAACCCACATGTAGCTCTTGTGCAAATATATCAATGAAGAATTTTCACGTTTTTTGGTTTTATTTTTAAATAAAAGTAGAGAAAAAATCATGAAAAACAATACCATTCTTTCAAAAATTTGAGCAGGGATAGTTAAAAAAAAATTTAGTTTTTCACTTTGCGATTTGGCTGGAAAAAGCTACTTTTGCTTGTGACGCATAAATGGTGAACTAGTCTAATAACCTGCAAGACGATGTTGGGGTGAGGTTCTGTTTACGATATTCAACGGTATCTATACGTAACTACATGATCGTTTTTTTATGCGTTTTTGGTCACATAACTTTTGCTTTGATTTCAGCTAATTCAAAATTCGATTTTTAATTAATTGAAAGCATAAAGATAAAAAATAATTGTACTGCTCAAATATATTCGTTAGATAGCACTAGAAAATGCAAAAATTATTCATTTTCCTCACTTGTACAAGTTCCTCATTCATCTGACACAGTCTTATTAAAAAATTAAATTTTTAAAGTGAAATATATCTGAAAATACAAGCACTATTTTCTATTTATCCTTAATGGGGACGGCATTGGGAATCCTTCAGAAAGTTTCTGTAAAGGTAATGAAATTAATTTGCAATGATATGTCATGATTTTTTGGATATTAAATAATTTCAAATTTTGATAAACTCAATATTTTATCGCTTAGATTATTGATGCAAATGCAAAACTTGAATCAGAAACCACTGTTATACCAAAATGATGGATTTTTTCAATGCATATGAAATAGAAGGCAGAAGTAGTAAAGTTAGGAGATTATTCTAAATTATATAAAAATTTAAAAATAAATGATAAAAAATAATATAAAAGAAATGGTGAAAACAGAAGGTACAAATGGGAAGTCCTGGAAATCAACAGAAATCAAATAAACTGCTTTCAGCGAATTATTCACCTTTGTTTTCATTAACATGTTTCTAATTTGTGAGTAGAATTTTCATTTTTTTTAATAAACTCATGGCTTATAGATTAAACATTAATCAAACAAATATAACTGGAGTAGGGTTTGTGAATTTCATTGCAAGGTACTTTAAAAATTTTGCTATAAAAAATGACTAATATGATAGAAATAGTGCCTGAGTTTTTTTTTTTTTTTTTTTTTTGATTGTAGGGAACTACTGAGGAAAGTTTTCCCTCAGTCAAGATGAATATATGGCAGTTCCCTATAAAATAGTTTCATTTCATGTGATGCTAAGATCAGAGTTCATCCTAGAAATGAAAAAGGGCAGGGTGCTATTTTCCAAAAAAAGGGCACTTCCTGCTTACGAGGGCACTTTTATGGCAAATTGCAGAATAAGCGTTTTCTGCCACAATTTCAACATTGTTATACTTTTCTACCACGATAAATAATTTTCAATATTCTGAAGAAGAAAAAATTATAATGCAAAAATCCATGAATCAAAAACTCACTCAGAAACTTAAAAGATATCAAAATACTGATAAAATGCTTCAGTCCTAATTCTGCTGGAATGAGACTGAGAAAATTATTAAAATTAAAGTGCAATATACACAGTAAAATTTTCATCAAATAGTAATTTTTATAAAATTATCAATTTATAATACAGTAAAATTAAGATAAGAATGTTTTAGTAAATGAAAATGTGTTAAGATAAGAACTTTTCACTCTTTCAAAATTTTCTAAAGTTTGAATGAATCAACCTTAAACTTCAACTCTTAGTTTTGCTATTTATTGTCAGATAGAGAATAGAGTTTCTTCAAATTTAACATTATTCATTGTGGGATATCACAAGGAGTATTCCGACTAAAGAACTTGGACTATGTCCTGAAATTTTTGCATTTTTTTATTTTCAAAATCGGATCAAATTTAGCGTCAAAACGGCGATTTTTTTGCCGTGCATGCCTTTATTATGTAAGCTGTAATAGAAGTTTTATTTTTTTAAAAATCGGAAATAATCTGGGATTTTGGTTGCATTCCTGTTATGTTTAATTTTAAATATAAAACGGATGTTTAGAAATTAATTGGTAACAGGCAAATTACCAAAAAAAAACCCCTAAATTTAACAGGAGGACATCGCGATTACGCGTGTCCAAACAGAAATATTCTTTTTAAATTCTTAGTGTAAACATTTGATAGTTATAAACCTTTAACTAAGTTATTCAAGTCTTTCAAATTCCTTTCTTCACTATTTTGAAGGAGGCATGGTAAAAATCCAGCGAAATACACTTAATCAAAACACGTACGAAATGGCCATCGGAGTTTACTAATGTGCACTTGGGAAATTGTAAGACGGCGCCCTACAATCCACCTACTAATGAAGCACGTTATATAGACATCTACTCAATGGTTTCAGTCCCTGATATATACGTTGCGCGTTTGAACATGAATGCGCATGCGCGACTGCCGATTCAAGTAGGGGTGATCCACATATTGCGTACTGTTGGGAAGGGAAAAAACGAGTTTTTCGAATTCTTTCAGGATGAAATTTTTTCTGAAAAAAGGCAGGAAGGGCGCTATTTTTATAAAAAAAGGGCAAGAAGGGCGCTATTTTATTAGAAAAGGGGCAGGCAGGGCGCGCCGCCCCTCGAAAAATGCCTAGGATGAACTCTGCTAAGATGCTTTGCAGCTTTTGTGCATAAAAAATTAAGTTCAACAAAAGAAATACACAATTTATACACTCTTTATTTGAATGTCCGAAAATTAAATGAACTAGATATTCACATGAAAAAGGAATGTCAAACGTATTTTTTTAAAAATATATAAAATTATAAAACAGGAATTGTGTATTAGGGAAATCACAAAGTTTGGTCAAACAAAATTTTTTAATAGTAATACAATTTCATCAAGAAAATATGAGATTCAATTAAGTACAATTCCATTATAAATAAACAAACTGCTGCTTTGTTGTAGACAATAACATATAATGGGAAAAAAAGTAATATTAAACTCTTTCCAAAATTTATATAGGATCATTGTTTAAAAAATAAAACAATATGCGTAAAATCTGTTTAGTTTAAAATATTTACTGTATTAATATATTAAACAAAATATAATTCATATCAAGAACTGAAGCTTTCAGTAAGTGTTGAAGTACTTTCTTGCCATTTTATGTAATTTATATTATAAATTTTAGTATGAAAAACAAGCAAATATAATCCAATTCAAATTATAGAAACATGTATAATACATAATGTTTTCAAAATATAACGATTAATGGCATAGCACTTTTCAATTTCAGTCATTTTTTAAACCAGTTATTATTCCATACATTAAACAATCATTAAAGTGTAAATGTATTATGTGTAAATTTCATTATAAGGGTAAAATGAGCAAAAATGTTCATATCACAAGATTATTATACGACTTCCATTAGATAAAATAAACACATTTCAAATATCAGAACAATTAATTATATCCATCATCGCGCCTGGTATCAATAAAAGTTTATCTTTCAGCACTATACCCAGAGATTAGTATAAACTAAAAAGGTAATGGACATTTATAACGAATGAATGTCAAAATTCAATCAGCAATTTTGACAAGAAAAGAGTAATTATAACATTTAATAAAAAAAAATATATTAGGGTCCTCCTTCACTACTCTGACTATATACCTTTGATAACCTATTTTTATTATTTTAAAAAATCAGTAGCTGCCTCTTCAATAGCAATAAATGACTACATAGTGATAGTTCTAATGAATAAAATTGCTATCACTAACTTCGATTTTGTAAAAAAAAAAATTACGTCATTTTGCAATTCTATCATAACTTGATACATTTCTAACAAATGTTTATAATAAATATGATAAAGAATTAGCTACTTTATCTGCGTCCAGTATTAAGACAAAGAAAAATAAGTTTGAGATTCATCTTGAAGATTTAAAAAAAAAAAAAAAAAAAAAAAAAACTTAATTACTTAGGAAAGGAAGGCACTTAATAAAAAAAAAATTCAATCCAAATAAAAGCTTAAGGCAACTATTTAGCATATTTGCTTTTAAACATGAAACTGGATTTATCCAGATTGATGATTCAACCGGATTACTTGTGCATTATTTGAGTGTATTTGGCAGTGTAAAGCGCAAACTGAAATTGTTTACATGATAAAAATATTCAGAGTTAAAATCTTAAGAACACCTATACTTATATATGTGGTCTGCTATCTATTTGTGCTTAGTAGAATTCTCTCAATTGTACTAATCAATCGAATCTACATTATCACCTACCTTTCATTTACATGGATGAAATATCTATGCTTAATATCAATTATTTACATTAACACTAAGGTTTATCCTTTTTAGGACAAACTCGATATACTTGCCCAACTCAAACGATAAAAACATCATAGTGCACTCTTTCAATAGAAAGAGATATACAATTTTTGTTTGTGAAAGTAAAACAAATATCATGGCACAGTAGAAGATTGTGTTCGAAACATTAAAAAAAAGCATATTTTTAAACTATTTTCTCAAGATAAATTATAAATTTCTACCTCATCTTATATCTACTATACACAGATTCTTCACAATTTTCTAAAACATGAGGGATGAATTCATGAGGCTTTGTAATGAACAACTTATGATTACTAATTTAATTATGATAACTTTTGTTCAACATTTGACTATAGAGGGGAATTCGAAACCACATTTTGTAGCTTGTAAATTAGTGTCCTAGAAGAACAGCAGTGTTTTCCAACCAATAGTTTTTTTTGGGGGGCAGGAGATGGGAACAGGAATTTATAGGAGAAAGATGTAGATCTTAAGTTTTATTTTTTGCAGATGAATGCAATGTACAGAATTCAGTTTAGAAGATATTAAAAAATATCAAATTTTAATATTGAAGAAACAATTCAAAATCACAGCTATTTGGAATCACATTTCTTATTTTATAGAAGCTGATCACAATTTTTTTGGTTAAAAGAAAGCTAACAAATTGTTTGTCAATGCTGCAGATTTTACAGGACTTACTTTCTAAAACCATATTGATAATTGAAATATGAAAGTACAGTAATGTTTTAACTTCTTTTCAACAGATAATTCTGAATCAGGGAGTGGAAAGTAAAAACAATATGAAATTCCCTGTCAACTGCACTTTTGATTATAATAGTATATGTAAAGAATCAAGTAAAGAAATCCAGAAAAATAATAATCTCAGAAAATATTCAAATTCATGATCAATTTAAAATGCAGAATATCTAAGAACTTGAGAAATTAAATATACAATATAAGAAACATTAGAATAATCTGCTTGAAGTAATTTTATTTCTCAATTTTTTGAAAGTATGCCAAAGTTTTTTTCTTCTTATGAAACTAAGTAATGATTAAATTCCCTAATTTATTGCACCCCCCCCCCCTCCCACTATAAATTCCTAACATTTTTAGAATTGACAATTTTCCAGATAATTCACTTTTTTACATACTTTGCCTGGTGCTGAACCCTAGCTGAACTGTGAATGGACACAGTATAACCCAAATTCAAAATAAGGTAAAACACTATAAATAATAAATTAGTATACTTTAATTTATCTTAAATTTTTATAAAAGCATTTTCTATTACTATAGTGGTTTTTATTAGAAAAAATCATGCATTAAAACTATATTTTTGAAATCATATGTGGCCTATGTAATATAACTGCTAAACTCCTAGAAAACATTCATTTTCAGGTCAGATATGAACGCCATTCTCAGGATTCTATTTTTGCAATTCTGAATACGATTTTTTTTCCATACAAAGAGTTTGACAGTTGCAAACTCATTTCCAGAGTATGCATGAAACATAGCAAGTTGATAACTATTATAATATGTGCTTCAGATTAGTACAAAAGTTCCTGCTGTAGCGTGTACATGCGGCATGTGAATGAATAGTAAATTAACAAGTAAATAATATAAACTAGTATAGCACACAAAAATCCTGTACATTTAGATTAATCCAGGCATATTTATATTTTCAGATCAAGTCAATAAACAATGCCATGGTAAAAACAAAGGTAGTATGAGAATTGTATACATTTTCTAATTTAATAAATACTATATAATGTTTTTAAAATGTCTTTTTTCTGTCAAGCTGCCTTTTAGTGCAAAACAAAAATATAAAAAAAAAGAATATAAAATCGACATACTTCAGACATTTTATATATACATTATTTTGGCACATAGACATTTTGACCCTTCTTCCATTAAAGTAATTGGCTACATTTTTCATTAATGCCCATTATGTAATTATACAAATATAGGTAATTAACAACCTTTTATTAAAAAAGCAAAAAACAATATGTCACACATCAAACATATAAATAAGATATTTCCAAAAAAAAAAAATTATGTACGAAATTTAAATCACAACCATTATTTACCATAAAAATATAATTATTGACCATGCAACAAAAAATAAACTATAATAATCATACAACATCATAGTAACTGTGCGATCATTCAAAGGCATTTTTATGCTCGCCGTTCCTGTAAAATCTGTAAAGTTTCCTGGCATCCCTTTTCAGCTAAACTGCGGTACTGTTCGATTTCATTTAGTATCTAAAATACACATACAATTATGTCATTATATACTTTATAGAACTAACAACTTTTCATACTTGGATTTTAATTTTAGTAACATAAGATAAATAACATTAAAACATATAATTTCTTTAACAACATATCATAACTTTGAGTCATTAAAAGGTTATAAATACAAGCGAATTTATTCCAAGCAAATTTTATTCTAATTAATTAAAACTTAAATACAAATATTTTGTGGTTTGAAATTAAAAAAGTGGAAAGTGATAGACATGTTTAGGTATACTATAATTCTGAAATTGTCTTTTAAGATAGAGAATAATTTAATATTTATATAAAATAAAGTACAAAAGAAATAATAATAATAAAATTAGTAACCTATATTTGTAATATTTACAAATGGAAGAGGCAGCAATTATAAAGAGTTCAGTAACTTTTTTGTTTGTTACTTAGTTCTATAATTTTTTAGAACTTAAGACTCTGTTATTTTTTTATATTTCATTGACTTGTATTTTTTGTAGCTATATCTGTTTTTCTGATGTAGATACTGCCACAACAAGCACAGAAATAAGACACATAATGTTATCTTTTGCCATCACAATTGAATTCGAAAATCCAATTACTTACCCCATTTTTGTACTTTTCATCTCTGATTCCCTCAGCGTTTATTATAACATTATAATAGGCTCCAAATACCCCTGTTTCTAAACACCTAACACCAACCTACAAAATGAAGCAAATATCACAATTTAAAGATTTTTTTGCAAATAGTAAAAGAGGAACATGAAACAAATTTTAAATTTATCATTGTGCATGCTTCTATCAACTTATTGATAAGAGTCATCTTTGGACAAAAATAAATTAAGTGCACACATAAAATAAATGGAATACTGGACAGATCAGCATTTAAATTTTGACTCACCTGTAGGTCAGATTTAGTGCCAAAATTTCCTAAAGTGGCTAGTTCTTTCAAATATTCCCAGAGCTTGCTAACAGTTTTTGCCAAAGACATAGGCACAGAAATAGCTTTCTTCAATCCAGCTTCCATAGCTGTTTCTCGCCTGAAAAATTATAACTATTTTAATTGAAGGTCTAGCAGCTAAACTAAATTTATATACCATTACTGAATTAATAAAAATAACAATTATTTTTATTTTTAGTTAAAACTAATAAATATCAACAATATAGCATTTTTAAATTGTTATTAAGTTATTATCATTAATATAGATATTGTTTGTTGATTATTGTCAATGGGTTTGTTCATTTTTCATTTGTGATTCACACATTTTTAAATTTGTACTTATTTGTTGTGCATGATAAATTAAATTAAGAATGTGTTTTAAAAAAGCAATAAAGATTTGAGCTGTTACACTTACATAATTATATCTTCAGGGGTTTCTTTTGGAAGTTTAAGAGCTGCCTAAAAATATTAGAACATTGAACCATAAATTATAATATGGATAGAGGCCGTATCTTAAGTAAGAAATTATGTATACAATGAAAGTATACTAATAGGTCATAATACAAAAAATCAACCAAGACTATATTAACTACAAAATTTTAATGTGATGCAAGAAGATTTTTTTTTTTCAACTACACGTTTTAATTAAATAGTCAAAATTTAAGCAGAAGTTTAAGAGAATTAATCCATAGTAAAAATTATTACAATACTTTATTATAGAAAAGCTTTTTTTTTTTATAAAGATTTTATACTTAAATAATATAGTATTAAGAAGGTATGTCCTACATATAATTAATACAACTAAATTTGAACAGTCACAAAACTTTCACTTTTATTAAAATATGGTTTCATCAGACAGACAGAAAACATTAGTTCAATAAATGAATATGCTTACCATGTAATCATTAAATGCTGATGTATCAGCATCAATTATAGAAACTAACTCATTCATGGCTTCATGCATGATGGGAATAATTTTTCTCATTTGTGCATCATATCTTTCCCACTGACGTTTACCATAGGTCATTTGCCCGACCATGCAAGACAATGCAGCGCCCTGAAATACAAAATGGATATTCACATCAATAAAAGTCCAGATTTACATGTTTTACAATGGACATATCTATAAATGATTCAATAATGATTTAAAAGTGATTTGTCAGTAATGATGATGTTTTAACACATACAATATTTTATTTTCTACCAAATTTCAAAACAGTGATATAAGCTCAAATCATAAAATGTGAAAGGGGAAATGTTTTTTTTTTTAAATGGTTATTTTCTAAGAGTTATTTATTAGCTAATTTGAATAAAAACTGCATCAATAAACTCCATGTCTTAAAAAGGATTAAAAATATTATTTTTAATCCTTTTTAAGAAAAATATTATTTTTAATCACAAAAATTTAAACTGTCATCGAAAGATTTAATGCCTTATTTTAGAATTTTTTTTTTTAAATGAGATTTTTAAGCAACATTTCGGCAAAGATTGCAGTGAGAAAAATATAGTTGACAATATCTTACTATTTTATTTATTTTCAAAACAATAGTACTATAAATACATGCATATTAGTGAAGAGCAATTCATAACCTCTTGTTTGAGGTTCAGTAGACTAAATCACTTTATTCAAGCAGTAAATGCTGGGAGAAAATTGTAAACATTGAAAGGGCAATTTTTTGCCAACAATAGAATTTTCCACAAAAATAAATGGTTAACTAACATTCGAAATTTGTTATCAAATAAACAGTGGTGGCTCGTGGGCAGGAAAAGTGGGGGGGCCCGATGAAAAAAAAATAATTGGAGTTTGCGAAGTAATATATATATATATATATATATATATATATATATATATATATATATATATATATATATATATATATATATATATATATATATTACTTCGCAAACTCCAATTTTTTTTTTATATATATATATATTACTTCGCAAACTCCAATTTTTTATTTATATATATATATATATATATATATATTGAACCATAGTACGTAATTTAAAGTGTAAAAACGTATCTTTATAAGTAAAAAAAAAAAGGTTACGAAGACTCTGTAATTTGAATATTGAGCTTCTAAGAAAGTATATTAAGAAAGTGGGAAAAAGTATTTTTTTTGGTCTCTAAAAATATTAATACAAAACATTTGCACATTTTTTTTTTTTTTTTTTTTGGCAATAAATGCAAAATGTTTTTATTTCTACTAGAAAATTTAGCAAGCACGATAAAAAAAAATTTCCAAGTAAAAAGAAACCTCTGTAAGGAATATTAGTCCTTAACTGTGAAAATCTTTTCAAAGTCATTTGCTTAAAAAAAAAACCTGCTTATGCTCCAGAAAGATAAGAAGTTTCCTTTCAATCTCTTCTTTTATATATAAAAATGTGCTTATAGTATTTGACAAAAGTTCACTCTACTTTCAATTGACTGCCTGTAGACTTTTTATTTGTTTTGCCTACAAATCCCATTTAAAAAAAAAAAAAAAAAAAAAAAAAAAAATGAGGCAAGAAATGTTTCAAGGAATTCTAAAATTAGAACTAAACCTTTTTCCAGAAATGAGAAAACAATCCTGGGAATAATTGCTCAGCAAAATTAAGAAATATTTCATTCGCATCCAATGTTCATACTATGACCAATCGAGCGATGCAACTTATAACATGCAACTATGTAGCAATATAACTTAAAATAAGGATTTTGTTTTTTACGAAAATTGCAAGAAGGTCGAAAAATACGGGGGAGGGGGGGGGGCGGAGTTTTTTAGGTCAAACAATAGCAGTGCGATTATGTGAGATTGCTTACAGAGGCGGACATTGTTTGCAACTTTACTAGGAGAAAAGGGGGTGGGGCTTAATTATATTCCGGGATTCAAAGATAAAAGAACAGACAGATAAAAGAACAGACGTATGGAGCATAACTTTTTGTCTCCATATAACCTAATCGCATTAAAAATGCAATAAAAATTTTTTATAAATATTTAATATTTTTATTAGATTAAGAATACTTAAGAACATTTTAAAATGAGATAAAATGTTGATCGGGCGAAATGTTTAAGTTCAACAACTTTGAAGCTGAAATTATTTTAATGTAAGATAAATTATCAATATTTTCAACATACCACATCATTTTAAGCACAGTAAAGCTGATAGGATCAGATTTTTTTAGTACTTTTAGCTAGCACTGTAGGAATTTGAAACTACCTAATTATAAGGTTCTTAATGAGTTAAGCAATGCTTTAAAATTCTGTTTGACATTATAATAGTAAATTAAAATACCAAATTTCGTTAAGCTGTAGGTCCCGGCCTGATTAGCTGTCATTGGACATAAAAATAGGTCTTTGAGCGTACAAACCAACTAACCAAAATACCAATTACATAACATATGTGAAACTATAAAAACCGATATTGCTCAATCACTATTCTGTACAAAAGAAAAAGAAAATAAAGATTTACGAGTTACAAACAATACAAATCTAATAACTCGATTAAAAATTCTGCAGCATATGCACAGAAAAAAAATTTCGTTAAATATTACATGAATTTAAGAATTAAAATACAAATCACATATACATGAAAGACAAAAAACTATTAAAAAAATGCTTGCTTACAACAGCAAATAAGTTTTAAAAGTAATTGAAATATATATATATATATATATATATATATATATATATATATATATATATATATATATATATATATATATATATATATTAAAGTCATCAGTAATGCTACTAATATTTCAGTCACTGATATTTTAATTATTAATTCATGCAAAATAAATTTGGTTTATATAACAGTTAATAAAATGTGACAAAACCTTTGAAAGTACAATATTTACAATTTTGCAAACAAAATTGAAGGTATTGTTATATTGACCAGTTCAACAGTTTTAAATTGAATTACTTGATATTCTTTGAATAGTAAAATATATCTCGTTGTGTATTTTTTTGGCGCAAGAGCTAAGGGAGAGTTATACTGCAACGGAATATCCTTCAATCAAAATTTTTTTCAGTACTGTACATTTACTTATTTATTACAGAATTTTTTCTAAAATTATATCCTCTCTCTTTTATTTTTACTACCCAATAAAAGGATAAATGTCGTTTCAATCCAATTCTAGTAAAACCATTTATTTTTATAAGGAATGTTTTATTGTCTTTATAGAAACTCTTCTATTAATCGTATCGGAGAGTTACGTTAATGATTCCATACGATATCATATATCAGTGGGAGAGGTAGGACAAATCAACACTTCTGATTATTTGGACGAAATTTAAATACTCAGTTATTTTTTGAGACAAAGAGTAGATATCAAAACAAAAACCTATTATTAACTCATACATTTTACTAAATAAAGAGTAAAATTTAAAACAAAAAACTTACCGTTGTTATTTATTGGTGTAAATTCTTTCGCAGTCGTACAAGTTAAAGACACTAAAGCTAAACGTCCGATCCCTGACTTTAAAGTAAGAATTGACCATTTCCTTGCAAATCCCAGGACCAGGAGGTGTCTTGGTAATTTGAAACTCATGTTATGACAAAAAACCAGGATGTCACGTGAAAGGGAAGGAATGGCCCTCGTCACATTATAGAATTTTCTGTCTTATCTCTTTAGGTTTCAAATTCAAGGTCGTCCAAATTAGGGGGACATTTTGTTCCCCCAAGCACAGTCTAGGGAAACTAACATCCTTTGAAGAGGGCAAGTTAGAGTTTTAATCGGAATTGTGGGTTCTTATAATATTCTGTGGAATTTCAATAATACTACAGTACGATTATTCAAGTTTTTTTTTTTTTTTTTAATTATGAATTAGGCTTTTATTTTTGTAATTTATTTACGTGCGTTATTTTTTATATCAAATAAATTTTAAGGGGTATCCTAACGCTATTACAGTAAAACAAATTGGCATCTCATCAAGAGGAAGATTGCACAATGCTATCTGATGTAAAAATTTTACTCACTCTTTTCGACCAGATTTGTAGAAAAATTTGAATAGTCAGTTACAGCTACATTGGAAATTACTTTCAAAATAACACTTTCAGTTTTCAGAAACAAAAGGATTCTTCTTTAGAGTGAGGTCTTCTCTCTTTCCACAAGACCATCCTATTTTTTGTGTGAAATAAATTATTTACTTCCATTCAACTTATTTTTTCAAACACAGATGTGCATAAAGATATCGTAGTTGGGGATTTCAAATCCATTCTTTCAGCAATAAATTCTAGTGTGACTTACAGCATTAAACTTTATGAGCCTAGTAACAAAATAAAAAATATCGATGCGTAACATTAATATTGGGTCTTTGATCTAATGAGATTAACTTTTATTTCGGTTGGGGATCTCCTTATCCTAACCCTTGGCTACGAGCCTGCCTCCTACTCATAGATCAGAAAACCGTGTCAAAACACGAAACTCGGGAATTTTGTAATTTGAGAACCACACAAGGGGTACAGACTCGCAGGATATTGCAGGTGGCGAAAATCAGTCCCCCCCCCCCCGTCTTTTTTCCATTCCGTTTCTTCTACGGGCAAAGAAAAAGAAGCTCGATCAGGCGACTTAAATATCCATCCATAAGGACATTTATTAGTTGAGTGAAAGTGAACAGTTTCAAGATTAAAAAACCAGTTAAATCAGTATATTGACTAATAACTACAAAATTTATTTAAAAAAAAAAAAAAAAAAAAAGATAGATAGAGAGGGAAACGACCAAAAAAAGTGAGGGGGCCCCCTGCACCAGCCGCCACTGCAAATAAATTAAAGAGTTAGTAACATGTTTGAAGAGAGATCCACTGAAATTCAAACACATTTGATTTATGTTGAAATTTTTTTTTTTATTGGATCAGAAAATTTGCAAACTTAGTAAGTAAACAAAAAGTAAATAAAAAGTACTTAAAAGTAAACCAGACTAATGATGAACTTTAACTACACTTGTTAATTTTAAATTTAGATTTCTGTCTTCTTCAGTTTTCATGTATACAATCTCAGCAGTACATTTTAGTAACATTTAATTTTAATACATCAAACATCCTGAAAAAAAAAGGAAAAGAAGAAAAAAAAAGAAAAAAAAAAAAAAAAAGAAACATTACCATAGCAGCAACAGCTGCCGCCACAGAGCCCCCACCAGGTGCAGGCGTTCTTGCAGAAACTGTCTTGATAAAGTCTTGGACACTTTTATTGGCCAATGACCCATTTTCATCTTCTGGAAGCATATACTCAATGATTCGCTCTTTTGGATTGAAAGATCCCAATGAGTTCAGACCCAATCTATTGATAGCCTGTAACATACAAACTGTTAAAAGCATTCTTAAAAACATATATCAATGATTAAATATGAATAAAACAGCTAATTATTAGTTATTAGCTTTTCTACATACATATCTTTTTAAAGGTAATGTTGACTACTAAAAGTAGTTCAAATGTATTCCTTAAAAATTGAAATTCGATAAGAGATGAGCCAACCACATGTTGTAGTAAAGTTATGGCAAAGCATCTTTTAAGAACCTGAGTTGTCATACATGTATGAACTACTACTTTTTTTTTTTTTTTTGCTTTAACTTAAATTTTTTTTTTTTTTTTTATAGCACTCTTAATAAAGAAAATAGTTATTTTGAATATAAATGAAGTTGTAATAACTATATTAGAACTATTATTTTGTGGTTCATGTTGTCAGTAAAAGTGGCCTCTGTCTAAAGGTTCAAAAGAGTTTGAAGAAAAATTACCAGATGCAGTTTCTGATCCTCTTCCAGTACAAAAAGATTTTCTTTATTTATATAAAATTCTGCAGCTTGCATCATAGCCCTCAGTGGAACAATACCAACGATTTGAGATCCTGTGACAGCTAATTTCAGATCCTTTGCTCCTTTACAAACCTACAGAATCAAAATACTTTTGAATACACATTTTTGAGGTTTACAGTTCAATTTTCTTATTTATTATAAATAAACATATGTTTTATATATATATATATATATATATATATATATATATATATATATATATATATATATATATATATATATATATATATATATATATATATATATATATATATATATATATTTATAGATTATATTTTACTCCTGATTTATATAATCTGACCAATCTATGGATTATTTATCAAAAGGAAAAGCCTGCCCAGGTGTGCATATACCATTAATGTAAATTCCTAAAATTGTTTCAATATTACAAGTAGTATGTACAGAAAACATGCAAAGTTTCAAGTCTTTGTTTAGACAGGGTTAAAGTATAATTACTGGTTAATTACATGGGTGCCGCCAGAAATATTTGCAGGGGGGGGGGGTGCAAGACTAGATTTTTATCAAAATCCTTAACTTTTTAGAAATGTTATTTAATAATTATGCATTATAAATTATACTTAATGAGAATAGTTATAAAAAATTCATGGTATATATTTTTGAAAGTGCAACCCTGGTAACCTTCCTTCACGGGCGTATATATCCGTCATTTGATCCTCAGTTTTTCCAGCATTACACAACCTTTTTAAATTTATAAATAAAATGTAAAATAAAATATTTTTCAAATCTTTTTATTAGGATGATATTTTAAAACCTACTTAAAACAAAATAAATAAAAAATAATTTAAAAATATTATATATTTGGATCAGAAATAAAATGATGCAAAAAATACAGAAGAGAAATTTTTTATTTCTTCCAAGTTTTGGAATAATTAAAAAAAAAAAAATCAAAATGAAATGCAAAGGCAGTATTGGATATGTTTAATTGAATTCTAAAAATAGATTTTAAACTAGTATATATGATGACTTAAAATGCAATACATTTTCCTACAATTTTTAAAACTACTCAGAAAATGATTATACAATAAAAGGAATAACTTCAACTAATCTTAAACAACAGGCGCCAGAAAATCATCACGCAAATAGCGATAAAAAATGACATAGAAAAGAAACAAAAGACTAAAATAATTTTAAAAAAAAAAATGCTTATCGTAACATAAAAATAAACATGCTTTTTTTCAACCTTGGAATTTACACCTTTTCTGCTTTTTTCCCCCTCCCCTGGCACCGTCCTGGCAGCACCCATGGTAAAATATTATAGCAATAACATTGTTTTAAAAAATTATGTACTATATTTTGGAGATAGATGTCAAAATAATTGGGAAAATATTTAAAATAGTTAATTTGGTAAAAATAATCAGAAATGTTACTCTTTTTAAACACATTTTGCTAATTTTTAGAGTTATATAGAGGAAAAAAGGTAGTTATTTCTTAATGAAAAAAGGTAGTTATTTCTTAATAAATAACGTAGATCACCTCTTCATAAGCAGTATGTATAGGTGTGACATCATGATCAGTAAGATTGATTGAAACTTGTGCTATATTTGCTTCATCTAACCACCATCCGATTGCTTGGCATTTCTTAAGTTTTCCTGGCTGAAACCACAAAGAGTAAAAAGTTTTTAAAATCACATAAAGTACATATATAGTACGGTGCCAACTGCCAATTTCTGCCGCAATAAAGTGCTTACCACTTCCAAATATGCCTCATAAGTTATAACTCCAATGAGGTAACAAGATCAATACCTCATCATGCACCTCTTTCTCCAACCCCACCAAACCAATGAGAGAACAATGAGGCTCTAACAGATTTTATGTGCACTAGTACCCATAATCGTACAAGTAGGTGTTTGATATGGCAAGATTGAATGCACCACCCTCAGCTTGCCCCCCCCCCCCCCCTACTCGTCAGGCCGCTGGGGTCTCTCAGAGTAATTTAGTTTAGCTATAATTATATTTTAGTGATAAATCTAGTGAGCTAATTAGATATATTTCATACAGGATGTATATTAATGAATAAATAATTAATTTTGGACCTTAACCTTCCTTCAAAAGCAAAACACAGCAATGAGAAACAGTAAAAATGAATATTACATATATCTAAAAGAAGTTTCACAAAACATTACCATTACTCTTAAAAAATAAGCTTTTCAATTTTAACTTGTCTAAAACCATTTTGTTTTTACAAATTGTTTGTTTTATTGAATGTTTTGCTCAAATTATCCAAACCAAACATAACAACAAAAAAAATTCCCTATCTACTATAATTTGTTATCAAACAATTATACATTTCATATGCATCACAATTTTAGATTTAGAACAGTTGAAAAGTAAAGCATCTTTGAATTCAAAGTTGAGACTAAAGAAATTCATGGATATACTTTCTGGTATGCTCACAAGCTGTCTTGTAAACAATAACAGCTAAACAAGCACAGCTTAATGCATAATCTGAACTATAAATAAAATTCCTGCACAATATTTAAATTACGGCAGTAATCATGAAATAAATGTGTCCAAATAAAAAGTACTTAATATTAATATTAAAAAATACCTCTTCTTTGCTTCGCCCCTGTTCTCTTATGTCTAATGCTATCCGATGAGCTTGCTCTTTTGTACCCAGCACATTTACGTTATATGCAATTAAAAATTTTCTAGCGCCAGCCATTGTTGCACCCCAACTAGACACAAATTCAGTAGGTCCGAAATCTGGTTTCCATTCTGTCTTTGTAATCTGTAAAAAAATAGTTTGATTTTTATTTATTTGGGAATACTAAAACTTTACATGTATGCAAAATCCAATGTCTGTCTGTATCTATTACTACAATTGAAGAACTACAGAACCAATTTGGAATTTTTTTTTAATCCATTGGTAGTTTATTTACTGCAGATGGTTTGAAATACACTTTAACAAACAAAAAGTTTTTTAATTCAAGTTTTAACATGTTTATAATATTTCTCAAAATAAAATCCTTATTGGGGTGGAATATAGTTTATTTTAAAAAGCTTAATGAAATTAGAAGTAACTAGTCTTAATGGAAATATAAACAAAAATGGGGTACAATGAGTCATCTTCAGACATCCAACTGCTAATAATTAAATACATGTACTTGGCTTCAGCAAATCCGAGTTTATGAGCGATCACCAGCTGTAACACTTGGTTGTTCATTTTGAAAATGGAACATAGTTGTATAACTTTTACTTTCTAGATGCTGATTGAATAAAAAAGCATGGCATAGAGTTTACGCCAGAGTTGGAAGCTTTATCAAAGGTGCACTGAATCAAAACCCTTTTATGATAAGAACATTATTTTCAATAGTGCTGATCAGATGATGTTGTACTTTGGAATGTTTACAAGGAAACAATGTTAGAAGACATTTTGTATCGCAGCAATCTTGATAAAACTGGAAAAAGTGTAGTCCATGACAAGCAAAATTATAAGTCTAACATATTCGAGAAACTTCTTTTGATTGACATAAGAACCAAACCCTTTTAAGAATGATTAGTTGTTGGTTCATACTGAATTCATTTACAGAAGGTCATGAGCATTGTCTTATGTTTTAAGGTGTTAATTTTTAATAAATTATAACTATAATTTTTGTCAAATTCAAAGATATAAAATAACAGGTAGTATCTAAATATAAGAAAAGTTGACAAGTACTGTATTCTAGACAAATTTAGTGAGTATGAAAACTTAAATATAAAACTTATTAGTTTGTTATCTTACAATGAGTAGTAAGTGCTGTATGATAATCAGTAAAAAAAAAAAAAAATATGCAGAGAAAGCTATAATTCAACAGATCTTCTTAGTAAAGGACATAAAGCAAATGAAATATTAAAACATTATTATTCAGACATTATATAATGAGGAAATTACTGGCATTTGAATATTTAAACAGACAAAAAGAAAGATAACATCAGATTCATACAGTTAAATAATTACTTAAATAAAAGGAGAAGAAAGAGGGTTTATTTATATTTCAAAGGGTGACTAAAATAATGTAGAAAATACTCAGAGCCTCTTGTAAAAATTACAATACTCACTGAAATACCTTTTCAATAATGCCCTCATATTCACCAGCTCGTATTTGAGGAACAGTCTTTCTATATTCTTGTTCAGATGCATATCCATACAGGTACACTGAAAACAGGTTTGAAAGAAAAACCACAATAAGAATGCAAAGTAATGTGTTTTAATTTTATTTTATTTAAAACTAAATTCTAATAACTAATTCTAATAATTGTGAAAAAAAAATGTTTAAACACACAAACCCAGAAAAATTAATGTTTAACGAACAATTGTGTTTGGGAAAAAATCCAAAAGATTTAGCCAAGTTAAACTAACACAAACTAAGAAAAACTCTATTTTTACAAACCTGGAACTTTCAATTCGGCAGCTAATTTTTCTGCAAATTTTCGAGCACAGAAAATGCATTCTTCCATCTCAACCCCTTGAACTGGAATGAATGGACATACATCTAAGGCTCCAAGTCGAGGATGCTCTCCTAAAATTGAAAACAAAACATAATTGCAGTCTGAAAAAAGCCAAATAAGGTCAATGTTTCCAAACCAAGTCCAAAATAAAGACAGTATTATAATGTTAGAATAATTTATAAAGCCAAATAAGAATAAAGTCAGGGTATTTTCATAAAAGCACACATTTTTTTTTATTTACAATAACTATAAAATGATAAGATTGGGGTTTCAGTGTCAGTCTCCAGAACAAAAATATTCTTAATTTTTCTGATAATACTCAGTCACATTTTTATAGCATTGAATATGTATAAAAACCAAATTTAAAGAAATGTATTGCAAAAAAATTAATTTGATTGTTGATATTTTAAAAATATTAGTTATTGATTAAGCATCCAATAAAAAAAACCCTCAAAAATTATTGGACAAAAATAAGAGAGGAATAAATTGATTGGGAAAATGCTAACTTATACACTTGAGGCATTATTGTATAACTTTTAGATAAAAAAAATATGTTCTTATATTAATATGTTCCCTGGTGTAGTCAGAATTGCCAATATCAATGTTTTTATATATTTCTTAGTGCTGGGTACAATGCGTGCAGATTAAATTAATGTTAGGTTAGTGTTTTTGTTTTACAAACTGCAGCAAACAGAATGTAACTCAACTCTCAGGCATCAGTCAATGAATATACACTTAAAGGCTAATAAAAAAATTGCTGTGTGAAATACATATGCAAATAGTACATAGAAGCCCCTAATTGGTTCAGTAGTACAGCGATTTACATGCTGACAGTGCTAATTTAACCTTTAAATAGTGCTGAAGTACTGTGCAATTGTTCATTTCTGTAACAAGTATGTGTGAATGTGTTTTATGCAGTTAAGGAAAAGATATTTTCACATTTAAACAAGGTCAAATTAAAGGCCTGCATCAATTGTAGAAAATGACTAAAGAGATTGCTGAAATTACTGAAATTGGATTAAGAATTAAACAGCATTACTAAAACATGTAAGTATGAAGTTGAATTTTCAATATCTCAGAATAAGTGTGGTTGAAAAGGACTTCAATTCTCGGGACTGAAGATCTTTCAGCAAATGGTGATGAAGAATCAACAAAAATCAATTCTTGAGAGATGAGAGTGATCAGAGAGCAAAAAGGAGGAAATTCAAAAATTCGTTGAGAAAGCTCGTGGATGGAATACACAAAAATTCAACAAAAGAGATTGCAGGAAGGATGATTCAATAATTTTAAAGATACAATGAAATTTCTCATACTATATAATAATTACATTTCAAATATTAGGAGTTAGTGAAGTAATTTGGGAGGAAAGGAGAGCCAAGAGGGAAAATCTTTTGTTTAGATATGAGGAAAAGTATACATTTTGCAGGAAAAACTGGTTCAGATCAGAAAAATGTGGATCCTCAAGACAGGGACAAAGAGGAGGAAAATGTTACATAAAAAACCAAAAAGGAAGAAATCCTCCAAAAGGAGGAAAACTGGCATCCCTGACACACAGCAATGTTTAACATGGAACATAGGGTCAATTCAACGAGAGCTTAAAGAAATGGAATTTAACAATGTTAGAGCCCCAAGAACATCACTTGTTTTTACGATTAACTGAAAAAAATCTGGGATTGCTTCACAGGGTCTGGCTTAGGATCAGTAACATTGTTCTTCAATAAAATGAAGTCGCTGGGTTACTTAAACATGCTCAATGACCAGTTCATATCTTTAATGGATAATATTTCCTTACCTGACAGAATTGGCCTTATAACAAAGCCACAATAAAAATTGACAGAGAAAGAATTATTGGGAATGGTTCTGGGAATATGAGGACTCATTTCCCTACATGAATTACCTAATACGAAGTCCGAATCTTAACTTGATTGAAAATATTTGGGATATACAGTAACAGGCATTACAGGATAATTCCTCTACACCCTCATTAGTTCAGTACCTCGGTAAAAATTGCTGCAAATCTGGATGACAATAAGTGCTAGGGCCAAATAGAATCTTGTTAAAACAATGCCACATTGAATGTGTGCTACAATGTGAGCCAGAAGTGGTCCAACCAAATATTAACACAGCAAACTTTCTTTTTTGCCCACATTCTGTACAACAACAGGTAGGGCTTATAATTAATCTATGGAGATGTGGCAGAAAGAGCAGTTTAAAATATACTAAAACTTTTGTTTCATGTATTTTTAACATTCATGTTCAACCGAATTCACAAACCATAGCATTTTGTGAGCTAAACATTTTTGAAGAATCAAATATGCAGACAGTATGAAATATCAGTTATATGTGACTAGATATTAGGGCAGGACAATCCTACAAATATTAGAAAAATTAATAGCCAAAGCCAGATATTAATAAGCCAAAAACAGATATGAAATCGTAAATATGAAATCCTGACTGAGTTTCTTCATCAGGGGGCTTGAACCTAGTCGGGATTTTAATGGATGCGTTTCTGAAGTACGTTCAATTGCACTCACGCATCCAGCAACATAAGACAGAAAGTCAAAAATATTAAAAAATAATGTAATAAAACATACCTTGAAAACAAAACTTAACAGAAACGCTGTCGCCAAAAGTTCAATAGTCAAGTTGATTCGAAAAAATCCTAGCCCAGCACCAAGAGTTTAAATATTGTAAAAATGATATTTCCAAAAATAATGCCGCAATATTTAAATGTTTTACGAGGGGCTATTTTGGAAATATCATTTTTACAATATTTAAACTCTTGGTGCTGAGCTAGGATCTTTTTGAATCAACGTGGCTATTGAACTTTTAGCAACAGCGTTTCTGTTAAGTTTCGTTTTCAAGGTATGTTTTATTATATTATATTTAAATAATTTTGACTTCCTGTCTATCTTGCTGGCTTGAGTACAATTGATTTAATTTATCAATCACACTTCAGAAACGCATCCATTGAAATCCCAACTGGGTTCAAGCTCCTTAATGAAGAAACTCAGTCAAGATTTCATATTTGTTTTTGGCTGTTAATTTTTCTAATATTTGTAGGATTGTATTGCACATTCTGCTTTCAAGTAGCTTTGCAATGAAGGTGTGTATGCAATTGCTTTCTAACTTCTCTTATTTATCCATTCTGTACAATAGTTGCGATTTTACTGCAATAGATTTTTATAACTTTCTTGTTTTTGATATTAGGGCAGGACAACATAGTTAACTCTAGACCATTATTTATAATAGATATCTATTTATTATAGAATACTATCTATAATAGACCACTATAAGGTAAAATAAACCATTGGATTCTGAAAAATTGTTACAAAAATACATGTTCTGTTTTAAATAAACTTGGCCATGGCAGAATAGTTTTCAAATGTAAAGCATCATTACGTGAACTTTACGAAATACAAGTCAAAGAGTTAAGAGGTTAATGTTGAATGTTCCTCTATTAGCTATATGAGAACAATGGAACATTTTCTTCTATTCTTTTCTTATTTAATTAAAGACAGGAACCTATCCATTGTATGCAAGTCCTATTTTAACAACTCTTTATTTTAACATATATAAAGTCCAGGTAAAAGCAAGCTTATAAAACACTCCAGGTTACACTAAAAGCAAATTTATTCCCAAATAAAATGAATTAATTCATTAAAGAGTTAAACAAGGTTATTTACCAAGCAAAAAAGATTGATTTACCTTTGTGCTTGGTCATGTCTATCAATTTGTAGGCAATTCGTGCAGCATTCAATGCCCCTTCAATCACTGCATCAGGTGAACCGACAAATGTGTAAACTGTCCGATTAGTGGAGGGACCAGGATCCACATCAAGTAAAGAGACACCTTCCGTAGAGCGAATTGCTTTAGAAATAGCATCAATGACCTAAAAAAAAAAATACAATGAAAAACTTAAATGAAAAGGAAGTAGATGGAAAATGTTTGCATTAACGCGAAAACGCGGATTTTCAACAAAAAATTTATTAGTAGTAAAAGTTGGAGGATTTAAAAGCTGAATGCATATACGTAACCATCTAGAATATTTACAGTTTTTAAAAACTTTTTCAAACAAAAAGAAAAATTCCAGAAACCTGTTCTAATTCCTTTGATCATAAAATTAAAAAAAATTCTACTTGAAACATGTAGGTATAGAGAAGCAGTTTTTATAAATGAAAATTTAAACATGTTTTATAGGTTTTTATAAAGATTGGCTTGAAGGTGATTTTTATGTACGTTTTACAACAATTACCTATAGATTTACAAGCAAAATTTTTACAGAATAAAAAATATTTAATTTGGAAATTTAACGCAAATTTGATACTTAAACAAATTTGTAATTCTCTAAATAATAAACTTTCAAATAAAATATTCAGAAGAACTATAAAAATGTAACAATATTTTAACTTATATTATGAAGTATCAATAGAGGCATTTAAAAACAACTTTAGGAAAACCTACTTCTTGATTTTGCCCTTCTGAGAAATTGGGCACGCATTCAACAATTTTCGATTTCATGATTGCCTTAAAACTTTAAAATCTTATAATTTTAACTTTTGGAAGAATAGTTTTAACTGAATAACTCTTTGTTGAAGATTGTGCGTCTTATTGCTGGCGAAGTACACTGAATGTTAAAAGAGATAAACAATTTTTGTAGATCAGATAGAGTTTTATTTGATAAGAATGTAAGGCTAATCAAAGTTCATCAAGATAGAGACTTAAATTTTATCAGGATTAAATTTTGAAAGTGGGAAGAACTTTGAACTGATTACTAAGCTTGATTAAGAAGTATTAACAAATAACAAAACCGGCCGGTTTTGTGTTTTGTTGACATCCATGTTGACAGCTTTGGATGGAGTGGAGTAGGGTAGTTGAAAAAGTCAGAAGAAGTCAATAATTTTATCGTATCTGTAACCATGACTGTGTAAAATTATCAAAAGATTACAAAAGGTCTTTGTTGTCTTCGATTGTCTTAATTTTGATAATATATTATAGTTTTTATAAATACAGTGATTTTCGCCAAAAAAAAATAATCACCTATTATGATGTCACTTTAACGAAAACACTACCAGATTTCTCTTGAGTAGTTAACGGTAACCGCAATATAGTCCTAAGAAACCGAAACAAGAAAAAATATTATCTGAAAACTATGCAATTGTATGTTATAGTATGCTTGTTTTCGGCTAGTTTTGTGTGGCTAATAAGACGGCTATAATAATAAACGTTTACTGTTTTTTTTTCTTTTGTTTTTTTCTTCTTTTTTTTTTCTTTTTTTTTCTTTTTTTTTCCCTTTAAATATTGCAAGAAAACTTAATAATACAGATAAACATTTTTTAGCTTCTTGGTTTATTTGCCCAAATCACACCTAAATGTTGAATTTTCAGTATTTTTAGTGAGGCCATTCCGATCATACAATGATTTTCTAAATAAAAAGTTATGAGTTTATTTGAAGGTGTAATATCTAAAACAAGTTATTTATTAAGTTCCCGATATTTTCTAATTATAGGACTCTTAATTATGAAGACAAATATTTTTTCTTCTCAACCAGTTTTGTTTTATTATCTTTATTATAAAACTGGTGATGTATATATTTTGAACAACTATAATTCATTTCGGGACTTTAGAACTTAAAAAAAAAAAAAAATAGTGGAAGTCCTGGTATTTAAGAATAGTCACAGCGAGGCTTTTTTTTTTTTTTTTTTTTTTTTTTTTGCTTGAAAGTAATAATTTTCTGGTTAATAATGTATTTTTCTCTCTAAGTGCAGAAGGAGTATCTTAACGCTAACTAAATTTTACTATGTAAAGGTCTCTGATGTATTTTTTTTATTTTTTATTTGAGAATCTCACCTTTATTAGAAATTTTTGATGAGTTTTACTTTTAAAAATGGCCATGGTAGCGGATCGATTAAAAAAAATTAGTTTCTTGGCCAACAGCTGCGATCTGTTTCCAAAAAAGCCATAGTTTTTATGGTGATGTGGTAATCAAACTGCAAAATTTAGAAAAGATAACAATTGCAGTTCGGAAGCCCTACAGTTAAATTATTTTTATTAAAAAAAACTCGACTGTTAAAAATCAAGAAATTTGAAAATAAAACTAATTGCAACTGTAAGGATTTTATAGCCCTCAAAGTGATTGAATGTTTACTTTCAGTCACATTTCAACATTACAATGGACAATTCCCGCATTTTTTAAAAACGAGTGAAATTAGTTTATATTTATGAAGAATTTCTTTCTGAATCCAATTATTTAAACAAAAGTTCTTTAATAAAAAAAATTAGTTATTTAAATATTAAGAAAAGAAAACGCCTCAAAACCGAGCCAAAACTAGTCCGATCAAAACACTCAGCAAAATCAGTGGCGTCAAGGGCTCTTACAGTTTCTTTGGTTATCGTGATGTTTCTGCCAACTAGTTGGCGTTGGTAGACCATTGCCACATTCCTTACAGGTAGGCGTTATTTGCGAGAAACTTGAAAATCTGGTTTCCTCTGCAGCATTTCAAGCCAAGATGTTTGCAAAGCCGTGACGTCACATTCAATGCCAGCGGAATGAATCGTTTTCTCGTCAACGTCTAGCAAGCTAACTTTGATCGCAAATTAAAAAAAGAAAAAGCGCATTGAGAAGAAATTGTTGTGCTTATGGCCTTTTCGAAACATTTAGAATTGAATAAAAAAATGTAAAAAAAAAAAAAAAAATGCGGGAATTGTCCAATGGACAATGTCTTTTTGGTATTAAAATAATAATAATAAAAAAAAAAAAAAATCGTCTTTAGTCGTCTGGTACCATACGTACATAATTCATTTTAAATTTTCATCTGATTATCAACTTTTATATTACGAAAAGCCATTGGGATATCTCACACCGATATTTGGACTAATTTTAATTTTGTCTCTTTTTATAGTTCTTTGCAAGTTGGTGCTGAAAGTATTTCAGTTTCAAGGTTTAAAATAATCTTGCACCCAGTAACACGAGGACGATTTAAGCAAATTTATTGACTTCTCCATCACTAACTTTTGGACAATATACAATATATTTTTAAAATATATTTTAATTGAAAATTAACCACTTTCATTAACGAATTTAATTTTTATTTTGTTCTTTAGTTAAAATTGTTTTATTTAAATTATTAGTTATAAAATAAATGAGAGAAAATTAAATTCGAGAAAGAAGTTAGATAGATTGTGACAGTAACTATCACTAAACCACCGCTTCTACACACGTTTCTGTTCTGGTACGACAGAAACAAATGCTAAGCACTTACTAATTGAAAACATTTAACGACTGTTGACAAAATCCTTGCCAATTTTAAGTTTTTTATTTGAAGAAATCACTAAATATGTAAGTTTAGATACTTCGGCGGTTATATACAAGCGGAATGAGAAACTTGTTATCGAGCATCCAAGTTCTAATCCGATATCTCTAGATTCCAGCTTTGTGAGCCTTCCTAAGAGAGAAACACTCTTCCGGTCGATTTTTAAAGTACTTCCGGTTGAATTTTTTGTCTTTTCATTCATCTTGCCGAGGCCTTCAAATTGATATATGTCACATATGTATGTAATATTTATAGTTTACTAGCTGCGTGACCCCGATTTGCATAGATTTGTAATGCGTATAGATCTGGGATCGGCAGACTTCGGCTTCGGAGCCCCATATGCGTCTCTTCTCATGAACATTTGCGGTTCTTCAAGTTTTAAGTGACTATCAACCTAAGAATAAACTGATCAAGCAATAAATGGTAATAAATGTGTGCTTTGTTTAGGGAAATCCCATTATGCATTTACTGCATAATCTCAAGCCCAAGAAATGAGGAAAACGAGTCGAAACACAGACATGAGAAGGTTGTCACTGTTCTCAAATGCTAACTTAAAATCAGAGTTCACAGTATTATCTGGCATCTTCTCAGTCGAAATAGGGAACAATCAGAACACGCAAAAGGCGTGCCCTCACCATGAATCACAGTTTCAGTTGCATCGAGCTTTTGTTGGTGTTCGTTGTTCTTTCGACTCCACTAGAGGTAGACAGCACACATCGTTATTAATTTTTCGTCGTTACAAGTAATGTGAAAAAGGTCTTTTGCCTTTGATTTTTGCATTACTATACTTGGAAAAAATTCGCCCTGACTTCTTCTAAAAGGAAAAGAAAATTGATAAGGAAAATCATGAATTCATTGTAGAATGGACTGAATTGTTTGCGTTCATTATAAAGAAAAATGGACTATTGATCTGTTTTATCTGAAATTTTTTTATTGTAAAAAGTGCATGCAAAGAGTATAAAATTGTTTACAGTTAAAAACTCATGTTGGGACTTCATATACTCATTTTGCTGTTTTTTAAAAAATTTTGTGATTATGATTATTGAATGTTTGGCTCTTAAAGCAGAAAAGTCTGCTGGTCTCTGGAATAGATCATTCGATTTTGACGATTTATGTACTAGGCGCTCGTCTGTTGCAGAGAGGTTCATTTTGTTACGCAAAGCCAGACTTCGCTTGCTAAAAGTTTCAGTGATATGTAAACATAGACTCGCTTCGCAAAAAGTTTCATTGCTATTTGTGTATAGACAAGGGCGTACTGGCCATAGGGTTGTTCGGTGCAATCACCGGGCCGGTCAGTGTTTGTGAAAAATGGGCCGGTCAGGGAGTTTTTTTTTTTTTTTTTTTTTTTTTTTAATTTTCAATATAAGTAATTACCTTCCTGAACGTTTTTTTTTTTTTTTTTTTTTAAATCCAATGAATTGAAATCCCAAACATTCTCACCAGACAATTATATAATCGTACTAGTTGCAAAACCCCATTGTGTAAAAGTCCCAATTGTTGACGCTTCGCGAACCAGGCTGGCTGTTTAGAAAAAAAATTGCATTTATTGCTGTTTGTGAATAGCAAAATTAGAAGGATAAGACTACTTATGTTTGAAATTTAGAGTTATATGCTTAATGGAAGTCACTTTGCAAAGAAAATTAAAAAAAATTAAAAAACCTAGGTGTGTGGAACATCGCATAACTTTTAATTACACTTAATGTTGGCTACAGCAATCAAATTTGACATTAATTGGTGTAGTTTAAAGTTTAAGGGTTTTTTTTTTTTTTTTTTTTTTTTTTTTTTTTTTTTTTTTTTTTTTTTTTTTAAAGAGCTAGTTAGGCAATATTTTTGGATATAATTAATGCATTGGCAAGAGAAAAAAATACTGGCAAACGACGAATATGGGGACAAGTTTTTCGATAAATATTACATTATTCTTTCTTGTAAATGAAACAGAGCAAAAACAGTTGTTGATGGGTGATGCTCAAGGAAGAGAACTCTGGATTAAAGACATTCGTATTTAAAATTTTTACACCTTTTTCGCATTTCTACAAAAATTTCGAAGGTGGATATATTTAGTGAAACCTAAAAGACATTACCAAATTGATTTTGGTCAAAAACATTACAGCCGTTTTTTGGCAAATGCTGAAAAACATATTTTTCAATGCAACTACTTTATGCGCATGCGCAATTTTGATACAAACTTTGATGACCGGTTCTTCCATGCTCCATGTCCACCACAAAATCGTATAAAAAAAAAGTTGAATATCGTAAGTCAATTTTTTCATGAGTTATGCTGATCACAGACATTTCTTCTAGATCACTTTTTTGGACTCAGCACGTTCCAAAACTTATAGCAAAAAATTCGAATTTTTATTTACCGTTTGCAATAATTAAAAAAAAAAAAAAAACTAATGAAAATTTTAACATTATGTTTGTCAAAATCACAATTAGAAGGCAATAACTACTTATATTGAAAATTTCAGAATTCTATGCCTGTTGAAAGTCACATTGTAAAAACACTATTTATAATTTTTTTAAAAATTAATGAAAAAAAAACAAAACAAAAAACGCGTAAAATTTTTAACACTCTGTTTGTCAAAAGCACAATTAAAAGGTCAAAACTACTTATGTTTATAAATTAAAAGTTTTATGCAGATTGGGAGTCATTTTCTTTAAAGGCAAAAGGATATAGCCACCGACAGACTATTTTATAGAGAGAGAGAGAACGCCTTTCTACTTGTTGTATAACTTTTAAATTTAAATATTTATTGTCATTTCGTATGTCATTTTCTAATACACTTATAGTTACATATCTGGACATTCTTTATTTTACAATTTGCATTTATTTGTTTTAGTTTTTGCAAGAAACAATCGATGGTTTTTATGGAAACCAATTTCACTCAAGGGAACTATAAACACTAATAGAAACGGAAAACATTTTATATGATTAAACTAATTGAAACCATTCAATTATTAAAATTAATTGATAAATAAAAAAATATTAATTATTAAAATTACTTATTAATCAGTAGAGTTCTTTTATTTTGTTAACAATAATTATTAAAACTTTATTAGTGATTACATATTGAAAACTTGGGCCGGCATAAATCTAAAATCACCAGGCCGATTTTATGTCCCAGTACGCCCCTGTGTATAGACCCAGGGTCGGCAGACTTTTCTGTGCCAAGAGCCAAACAATCAAAATTATCAAAGTCGCAAAATTTCTAATGAGCTTCAAAATAAATTTATGTAATCCCGATATAACCATTTAACTAAAAGGCATTTTTATGGTCTAAAATCATTGAGCATATGAGACAAGTCGGTAGTCCATTTTTGTTTGGAATGAACGCTTACAATTCCATACATTCTTTCTAAAATTAACGACTTCCAGCATCATTAATATCTTCTTCTTGGACGAAGTCGAGGCCATGTTTTTCCAATATAGTATACGAAAATCAAAAGCAAAAAGCTTTTTAACACAAAAGGTGCTATCTACCTCAGTCGGAAACGAAAGAGCAACGAACGGCAGCAACTACTCGATGCAGGCGAGACTGCGAGGTATGGTGGACAAATTCATATTGTTCATCTTAATGATTGTTTCGTGTTTGGATTGAAAAGATGCATGCGAGTTCTGTGTACGCTGGTTTTAAGTTGGTAATTGAAGTCATTATTACCAGCTCACCATACTAATCTCTCTGTGTTTCGTCACGTTTTCCTATTTTCTCGGGTTTGATAATACCATTAATACAAAGCTCCCTTGGTCTAGAAACTAAAAAATATCCATATTAATACAATAAATACAACCACCTCCTAGACGCACCCACTCCAAGAAACTTTTTTTTTTTTTTTTTTTTAATTTCCCCCGTTAATGCAACAAAAACATAACTTTGGCAAAGCATTAGCTTATATTGCAATGCTACCATTCGGCAAGCATTTTGGGAACTGATGGCAAAAATGGCTGTTTTCCCTGTTTAAAACTTTAAAAAAGTAATTAAAAAACTGTTAGAAAAAAATCTGATTGACAGAAGCAAAATTAGATGTTAAATACAACTGATATTTAACATTTCAAAGTTCTCCGAATACTGGAAGTTAGTTTCTATAGAGCCAGTGACATATACACGAATTATTTGCTTCATTAGTATAGATGATTAACGAATTGCAAATTGATATATTTCACATGTTTGTAATATTTATCATTTATTTTTTAATGAGTTGCAAAATTGATTTTCGCGTCTTCAATTTCGATAATAGAGTTCGAAACTTCCGGTTGAATTTTCGAATGGGACCTCATTTCGATGAGACCTCTTATTTAATATTTGACACTGTTCATATTCGGCGTGTTCTTTTCTTGTTGTGTAGAAGTAATATAAATTCGAAATTCCTTCATATATTTTTAATTAAGGAAATTAAATCAATTTAATTAGAAAAATAATTATTTGCCGAAGTTCACTTCTCGCTTATTATTACTTTGAAAAATATTTTTTAAAATCTCGTTTTATTTGGCACTGTTTATATTCGTGTTCTTTTTTTCATGTTGTGTAGATGTAATAAAAATTCAACTGTTTCAAAAATTTAAATTCCTTCATATTTTTTTAATTAAGGAAACAAAATCAACTTAATTAGAAAATTAATTATTTCTGCATTCCACTTCCCACTTATTACTTTGAAAAATATTTTTGAATTTTCTTATTGCTATTCTTTAGAATATTTAAGGATATTGATTGTAATTTGATTTTAGAATTTGATTACTCTCAGAAATGAATCCATTTCATTCCACATCGATCTACAATCGGCACAAGAGCATGAAATTCTCCGATGAAGGTAAAAATATAAATTTAATCCCTTTTCTTCCTGTCAACTCGACCTCCTTTCTCCCTCCCACTCCCTACCTTTAGCAACAGTCGATCGTCTGCTCGAAGAAGCATCTGAATAGACATTTCAGCACGACCCTCCCCGCCTCATCTCCCCCCCCTTCCCTCCGAGTAGCCGTGTCCGTGTGGCGTCCGAAAAGCCGTGCGTGCAAGTGTTGTTGTCTGCAGATCGGATGTCTTGTTTTTATTTTATTTATTTTCAGTGAAGCTCAGTTAACTAACCACCTCAGCTGTTTTATTAAAAGCTTCGATCGAAAGTGAGTATGCATTAATTAGTTTTCCTCTCTTCCGATTGTGATGTAATTTTAAGCTTGTTGGTATGGTACGAGAGCTGTAACAATGGTGTTTTGCGGAACCTGCTATAAAATATAGTGCAGGTCAATAGCGTACGCTGTCAAGATACATGTTCATTAATGCGCAAAATTGCATTGGCGTACAGTTTCTTTTAGATCAACTGATTATTTCTGAAAATCCTAGATCCTCGCAGCTGGGTTTCTTGGGAAACTATTTCTGGATGTGTTTTGATCGTCATGTAAATATGAGTATTGATTTTTGGTGAATCCAGGGAGAGGGACTTGAAGGATTTAATTTCTCAATAGTGTTGATGTTTTTTTGAAAAATAATGTAAGTGGCCCCATTGAAAACTTATTGTGAATTTTAAATAATAAGTCAAAAATCAATAAGCTTAAATGAGACTTTGCTAGATTTAACTTTTTCGATTTTATTTTATAGTTTTGATACATTTTGGGTGTAAGAAATTTTCAGATTATTTAATATTATTATATGTTAAATTTGAAATTCATTGATTCAAGTTATTCTTTATTGTTTCTGAACAATTTAAGATTCTGAGGATTTTTCTCATGGAATGTATTTTTCAATTTTAAAAAGGTGTTTTTATTATTGAAATTTTTATAATTTGAGAACTAAAGGTATGGGGAAAAAAAATGTGTGTACCATATATACCAAAAGTTACCCAAGAATCGTGTTAAAACATATTTGCAATTTGCATTAGTGATTTGATGAACAAATGCCAACTTCTTCATGTTTCTTGAAAAGTTCAAATTGCTTTGCAAGTTTTCCCCAGCTTCATGAAGTACTAATTTAAAATAATAAAAGTAAGAACAGTTAAACAACTACTTGTGAATTTGCTAGAGTTGTACAATAATTTAATCTAAAATATCCTCCTAAAATATGTTGTAGTTGTTCAAAATATGTATGCTAATGTAAATGCAGTTTCTAGGAAAGCTTTAATTGTTTTGCAATGAGTGCAGGTTTTATTAATTGTGAAGGATGGGTAATAAGTTGCACAACTCCATGTTGTAATAGTTTTGACACCTGCTTCCTTCCAGCAGTTTTTAAAAGTGTGATGATCTTTAAGTCTTTTATATAATTAGAATTCCAGGGCAATTCAAATTTGTTTAGGAAATCAATATATTTAATTTAAAATCGTAAAGCTTAATTAAAATACGAACAAGTACATACTTAGCTTTGATTTGAAATTTGCACTTAAGATTAAAATTTAATCTTTATGATGTGATTCTCAACTTTGTCAATTATATTTGTAATTTTTCTTTGAAACTACTACCTCATTTTCATCTTGCAATTTTATACTGAAGTCGTTAAAAAGTCATTATAAAGTAAAGTTGTCAAGTATTGTATACATTTGTCTGAATCTTGTCAAAACTAATAAAAGTTGTGCGTGAATTAAATATGCTAAAAAATCATTCATTTGTAGCATAAAATGGTAGTGGAATCTGTTAATTTAAGCATCCTAAAATTTTAAAATCTTTTTTAAGTGTGTCATTTAAAATAAACTGTTGATGGTTTAAATACAAATTTATTTGTAAGGTGGAATGAATAAAAGCCAAGTCTCGGAACCTTCAGGCTAAAGTTGATCTCTGGTTTCCTAATCTGAGTTAGGTGCTTAATAAGTCTGTGCTAGTTGAGGATGTCGGCAGGAATTTTTTGATCGCATACAAGGCGTCTGTTGTTTTTGCTCAAACCTTGGTTTTTCTAGAATAAGAATTGGATTTCTGTCTGAAGTGTTAACAGTTACCTACACAAAACCCATATTAAACCTTATTTTCCAGTGAATTTTACTTCTTTATTTCAAACTTTCCAAAACAAAGTTGTTACTTTCTATTGCTGCTGCATCAGTCGTGCCTGTAATTCAATTCTCTCAATGATAGAACATTATTTCTTGTTCAATTTTACATAATAAAATTACATTTAGATGTACATAAGCCATTTCAGCTTGTTCATTCATTGAGACAAAAATACATATAATTAAACTCTAATTCACAGATAAACACTAATCTACGTCTGTCTCTCCTCTACTTCAAAGTATGTAATTTTCTGATGTATTTTCCTTTCTCTCTCTTTAAAAACAACAAACAACCTATAAAGGTTCAACTGTTGCTTTACACTGGGATGGCTTCCAAGGTCACACAGAATCTTAATTAAGGAAAGGGCAAAAGCTAATTTATCTAATAAAAACAAAAATTATAAATAAAAGTAAACGTTAAAATATTTATCTTTGTATGAAAGGATAGTATCAGTAAACAAAATTTGTTTTTCAAGTAGTGAATAGAATTTTACTTTTGCCTCATAGATATTTTAATAATAAATGTTATAACATGTGTTTAAAATTATGAGATCATGTTAAAAATAAAATAAAAATATGTAAATAAATAAATATTCATTGTATAATAAGTAAATTAGCATGTTTTCTTAGAACATAAGTTATTGTTCAAGAAATTCATACAAAAAGAATCGTAAACCAAGCAAATAATTGTTTGGTTTTTATGCAAGTCAAATTTTAAAAATATTTATGGCACTCTCGTTTTTGCTCTTTTCATCAAAGTTTGTGTATTGCAAGTTTTCTCAACAATATTTATTTGTTACATTTTCATTCAATTTAAAATAAATAATGCAAAGATCCCTTATAAAATAAAATTCTAAGTTATTAAATTTTCTTTCCTCTTGCCATGTTTCAACATTTTAATTCCTAACACTGACAATGTACCTATCATACACTTATGATTTAAGTGATTCAACAACGTACATCACATAACTGTTTTTGGTGAAACACTGAAAATAACATAATTAATAAGAATTTATTTATTAATTTTATTGAACTTATGCAAATCTTAAAATTATGAAATATTGGGTTGTTTGGAAAGTAATTTCGTTTTTTCCCGTCAGAGGACTTATTTACATTTTTTCGAAACCAACTTCACACTTAAGCCGCATAACCATTATTTGTCTTGAGAGCTGATATTGCAAGGCTTGTGTGTGAAAAAGTTCTATTAATTCTACACAGTAGTTTTTGGTTGGTGCCCTTTTAAATATGGAGAGCAATAAGCAGCATTTTCGTCATATTTTACTTTTTTACTATAGAAAAGGTAAAAATGCTGTCCAAGCGAGAAAAAAATTGACGGATGTGTATTGAGAAGGCGTGTTAACAGTACGCCAGTGCCAGAACTGGTTTGCAAAGTTTTGATCCGGCAATTTTGATGTCGAAGATGCACCACGTTCGGGAAGGCCAGTTGAAGCTGATAAAGACAAGATAAAGGCATTAGTTGATGCAAATCGGCGAATAACCACACAAGAGATCGGTGAGAGGTTAAATTTGTCGAATTCGACTGCTTGTGGCCACTTGAAAGGCCTGGGCTTAACCTTGAAGCTCGATGTGTGGGTGCCCCCATGTTCTTACGGAGCGAAATTTGTGTCGTCGCGTTGACGTGTGTGATTCGCTCTTCAAATGTTAGGAAAATGATCCATTTTTGAAGCGGATTATTACTGGGGACAAAAAATGGGTGGTATACAACAATGTGAAACGCAAGAGGTCATGGAGCAGAAGAGATGAACCGGCTCAAAGCGTTTCAAAAGCCAACATTCACCAAAAAAAGGTGATGCTGTCCGTTTGGTGGGATTTCAAAGGAATCGTTTTTTTAGCTTTTACCGGACAATACAACTATTAATTCGGAAGTCTATTGTCATCAGCTGGACAAATTGAATGATGCGCTTAAACAGAAGAAGCCAGAATTAACCAACAGGAAGGGTGTAGTGTTCCACCAAGACAACGCAAGGCCTCATACAAGTTTGGTCACTCGCCAAAAGCTTTTACAGCTTGGATGGGACATACTGCAACACCCACCATATTCTCCAGATCTGGCACCTTCCTATTATTATTTGTTCCGGTCCCTGCAAAATTTTTTGGATGGTAAAACCTTTACCTCAAATGAAGATGTCAAAAACCACCTGAATCAGTTTTTTGCCAGCAAGGACCAAAACTTTTATGAGCGGGGAATCATGTTACTGCCAGAAAGATGGCAAAAGGGGTTGGACCAGAATGGCCAATATATAATTTAATAAAATATTTATTCATTATACGAAAATTGTCTTTCATGTTCCCCAAAAAAAACGAAATTACTTTCCGAACTTCCCAATATATACTGAAATTGTTTTACAGACCTTGAAACCCAAAGAGAATTACCCCTTTTTCACCCCTGCTTATTTAAGATATACAGGGTTCCCACGGTCATTAAAAGTGCTTAATAATTTTGAACTTGTTTTCAAGACCTTGAAGTACTGGAAAATGCCTAGAGGTGCTTAAAAGTCTTTGAAAATGCTTAGAGGTCCTTAAAAGTCCTTAATTTTTGCTGATGTTGTATGCTCAACTGCAAAATTTATAAAAATACAATTAGGACTTGCTATCCCCGCTTGACTTCCACTTATCCGCACCGTATCGGAATTCTTTGACATATTTGTATTTTGCATGCGTCCACTTGTAACTTTTTGGTAGAATATACTTTATTAAAACTTTATGTATAGACATATGCCTGGAAACAAATTTTCAAATAGTAATTAAAAACATTATGTCTTTAAAAGTCATTGAAAAGTAATTGATTTTCATTCTGTGATTTGAGTGGGAACCCTAATATATGTTTAGCCAAGAAAAACCTCTTACTAGTCAATAAGTTATGCTTATGACTCTTACTTTTGTATAGAAAATTAAACTTCTGTTTTGATTGATGTTTTTGGGGATGTTTAATATTGCTTCTATCGAACCATATATGCTTTATTTTTACATCAACTTGAGGGGCCGTCTTAGTTGTTAACCTTTTCCGTCTGAGAGGCAACTGAAATTTTAGGTACTACATCGAATATCTTTATGAATTTGTTATGAAATGTTGAGAAAGGTTCGTAGATTATTAATTTACTGGTTTGCCAAGACAGAAATGGACGAAACTGCTCAAATGTTGATTTTGAATTAGTTGAACTAAATCTGATTGCCAAACATGTCATAACTTACCAAATAATGAGCATTCTTTATTATTTGGTAACCCAACCGTCTTTGATTTTCCATGAGGAAGGGTGCAGGCAATTCCACTCCTCTTTAATTTTCCATGAGGAAGGGTGCAGACAATTCCACTCCTCTTTAATTTTCAATGAGGAAGGGTGCAGACAATTACCTTCTCTGGCTCCAAATACTTGCATATTTTAAAAATGAGCCTAGTTGTTGTCATCCGTTACAAAGCATTTAATGCTAACTTGTCTCACTTTTAAAAGATGCGAATCTTCTGCACCAGACAAGTCAAATCGTCTGTCTTCTGCATTGAAAATTAAAAAGTGATGGGTTATCAAATATTTTATGTATTTTATAGTTTAACATTTTGTCATTTGGTAGAATGATGGATTTCATACATTGTCAGTAACGTATACATAATTATATTGTAACAATGTCGTAGATTTTCTGCTTCTGTATTGTAGAGCTGTCCTTTTTGCATGAGATCGTTTATTTTCTGCAATTCTGTTGCAATTTGCCGAGGTTTCTGTAATTTAATAAATTATACAATTTTATTAAAAAATTTAAGAATCATGCAAGTTTTCTGCAGAACGAATTTGTATCTAAAAGTTAATCTCTGGTAGAAAAGAAATTTCATCGGAGGATCTACATCTCACACAATAATTTCTTCACTAGATCACTCAAACTCAAGATGAGTGGAACAACCCGCAGAACCGCAAGCACAGAGACCATCCACCACCTTTGGGATGCCATTGTGTACGCCAGACAGCAAAAGCAGATCCCAAACATGGAGCGCATTACCAACTACATGCGCAGGAAGCATCAGATAACTCCTGAGGAGTTGGAGAAACAGCTGGAATGCGCTGTGCAAGATAATCTCATCGAGATGAAGAAGGTTGTAGGCTGTAAGGGCTCCAAGGTTGGGATTGAGCAGGACTCGTACAGGATTCCGGAGAAAGATGTGGTGAGTTTGATTTTCGTTTTGTGGAATTCGGTTGGTGTGTGAGTTTCTGTGCTTGAGTTGAGAGCTCTTTTTGTTCTAAGAAAATAAGCTTGTGTTGCTTAAAATAATCATTTAAAAACACTTTCAAATTGAAGTTTACCATGAATAAAACGTGATGGTTAGTTTTTGGCGTAGCTTAAAATGGTATTTATGTATTATTTTGTCAACTGTTGTGAACTTTTTTTTGGTGACAACAGGGATGAGAATCTTCCACGATTTTCCGCGTTTTGTGTTCTTTTCAAGTTTTACTCCATTTTTTAGTAATTCAGTAATTCCGCGTTTTTCTAGCGTAATTTTGGTCATTTTGAAAAATATGACATGTTGCGTGTATTTAGTTTTTTAAATTTTGGATTTCCTCTTTTTTAAAATTTTGCATTCTCATCCCTGTGACAAAAAGTTTGAACTACAAAGACTCCTCAGAGGTCTTTTTCTGTTCAGAGCATCATCAAGGCCTTCCCCATGGAAAGTCTTAGTTTTGTCATTTTTTATGTTATGAATAGTCCACAATTTCAACCACGAATATCTTTGCCAATTTCACATATAACTTCATGAAACCTTTTATTGTGGTTTTGCCATATTTATTACGAACATTTTTCTAATTCGACTTTTTTCCCAATTTTTTAGTTATTTTTTGTAATTTCCCTGATTATATGAGATATTGTTTCAAATTTAAAGGGTTAATCTAATTTTGATAAATTGGAAAAATATTAATCAAAATATTCCAATATTTTTCACACAATATTATGTCACTGAGTATCTTATCCTTTTTGTAAATTATTTGGATGATTTTCTAAATTAAAACAAAAAGTCTGGCATATTTTTTTATTTTAAATACAGCTTCATGTTTTAAATAATTCAGAAAGTGACAAGAAGTTTAGTTTAAATTTGTTTTTTAAAATTTACCTTGTGATTGGAGTTTGTAACTATTTTCTTTTAATACTTTTTTGCTAGGAAAAAGATGGTCATGATTGGTATTGTTTTCTCTGCCATAAAGAAGGCAAAGTTGTGTTTTGTTCTACTTGCCACAGGGTTTATCATGATGCTTGTTTAGATCCACCACCTGCAAAAAATGAAAAATTGATCTGTGACACTTGCAAAGTAAGTTTATATTTTGTAAAAAATATGACTTTAAAACGGTCCACCATTTTAATTTTTTGGGTATGGAATAATCTATATTTATATTGGAAGAGAGAGTACAAGACAATAAAATAAATTGTTTTAAAATCTAATTTTTTTTTAGCAAAGTGCAATAATTTTTAAACTCATTATTTTATTTATTTAGCATTAAGCTATTTTTATTATTTTCTCAAAGGTATATTTAATATGTTCTTATTTACTGTAAATCATAATTAATCATAGTTTTACTATGCTATTTGTTTTGATTTGGGTATTTCGTGTGTTGATGGAAAGCTTTCAAGGACAGCGTTAATTTATTTATTCTTCATTTATATTGCTTCTATAGTAGCTTTTTGAAAATATGTAAGGAATTTTAACTTATGCATAAATATGTAACTTTTTTTTTTATTTAAGGTGTGTCAGATTTGTAAGCTGGATTACTCATAATAATTTTTTGCATGTTAATTGTGAATAAATTTTTTTTTTTAATTTATGGCATTTAGTAGTATATCTTTATTGTTTTCTGCTTCCAGTTGGTTAAATCAAAAGATGCTCTAAAAGTAGATAAAGATGACTTGAACCTGCTTTTGGGCTATGCTAGTCTTAGATTGAAAGAAAAAGTTATTAGCGTAAGTATACACAATGCAATTTGTATCAAGTTTGAAAATAAATTAGGAATGGAAATTTTTTTAACTATTACATAACTTTATCTGGTCATTTTATAGCATAATGCTCAATGTCCATATATGAGGTGTATTATTTATAATGAGGTTCATTATTTATAATGTGTAAAATGTAATTTGATGTTTGTAAAAAGGGGACATGAATCTCAATAGCACATGTCCCCCTTTTACAAAGTTCTATTCATATGGAAATTAGAACTTTGCAAGTAAATGTTCGTTACTCTTATTTTTCCGATTAGTTATATTTTAATGATAGAAATGTATCTGATTTTACTGGTTGATACTAAAGCTCTTATACCTGTTTAATTTGCATATTAAAATATTCTACGAAGTTGTTATTTTGAGCATTATTTGAGCTGATTTTGAAATACTTGCTATTAAACTACTACTTGCTTTGAACTCAAACGTCTTATATTTTGCAGAATCGCGAGTTGTTGAAAATTGCACCCACTGAGGAGGAGAAATGGCGTCACAACCTCTTAATTTATGAAACGATGGATTTGACCATAATGGAAGATAAAACAGATAATAATGAGTACAAGCGTGTTGAAGAGTTTCAAGCTGATGCTCAAACTCTTGTACATAATATTGTTATTTACTATGGAGGTTAGTTGCTACTTTTCTCTTTATTAATTTCTACAGAAAATACAAATTACATTTTCCTGAATTATCCTGAATTATATTATATTTAACAAAATCAAGTGTGTTTACAGAAAATCTTGCAAAAAAAAAAAAAAAAATAAAAAAAAAAAAAAAAAAAAATAATAATAATAATAAAAAAAATAAACATTTGTCTGACAGTAGTATGCTATTTGAATTAGAAACATCTGTAAAATAATTAAAGCTGGATTACTAAAGTAAAAAAAAAAAAAAAAAAAAAAAAAAAAAACATGAATTAGCTCCTCTTATCTTCCTTTTCTACTAATGATCTAAACTTTGTGTTCTTATATGCTGTTCTTACATTGCAAGTATAGCTATTTTACTGTACAGAAAAGCAATGTTATTCAACATAACTTATAGATTAAGATTGTACTAAGTAGGATTTTGTGTTTAATAACACTTATGTATGTTTCTCAAACAAAACCATGGGATGAAAGGAATTTGTGAACTATTATTTTAAAATGTTATTTTTTTTTCATAGAGTGCCAGTGGCTAGAATAAGCAAAGTAATATTGTTCAATATTGTTTTTTGTAACCAGATGCACATTACAATAGATCGTTATTAATATTAAGAACTCAATTTTATTTCTAGACTTTTTAACATGAGGATATTATAGAGGGATGGGAAGAAGACACTGTGGAGCACACAGTGGAAGCGTGCTGGGCCCATAACCTGTTAATTTTTAAGATTAAAGTATATTAAATATATAAGCTTGCTAAATTGTGAAGTAGGTTTTCCATGAACTTTATTTCAAGTAAAACAAATCCGCTCAACTGAACTTCTCTAAATTTTGAATTAAAAGATATTTAGAAGTGTTGCCACATAGCAAAAAACAATTACACTATTATATTTTCTTTGAAATACAACTTCAACAATTACTAGTATTGGACTAGTTTATTGAACTTGATAAATATTTGTTTAAGTAATGTCTAAACTTTTCTTTTCTTTCTAATGTTTTGCTTCAGTTCATAGTACCATTGCTGACATGGCACGCCAAATGCTACGAGATTGCTGTTATGATTTGGGAGAAATACAGCAATGCAGAGATTGCTACAGGATGTCCAATGAAAAGCGAGACAAATTTTGGTTTTGCCAGCCCTGTGTAGGTTAAACTTATTATGTTTTCTAACTTATTGTAGGTTATAAATCAAGCATTTCTTATAATTTTAACTAATATTTATTATGACTTCATTTAAGGTTAATTTTTTTTATTTTCAATTTTGTTTTCGCAGGACCCGCCACATGAATTAGTTTATGCTAAACAGAAAGGATTTCCTTTCTGGCCTGCAAAAGTAATAGGTGTGAATGAAGGGGTTTATGATGTGCGTTTTTTCGGAGGATATCATCAAAGGTAAAGAGTTCGATTTGAATTAAAAATAAAAAAAATTAAAAAAAATGTGTTTTTATTTAAAAACTGTTAATTTTGTAAAACCAGTTGTATAAGTGGACTTAAGTTTAGTGGTTTAAGTGTTAAATATGAAATGTGTACATATGTATCTAATAATAGGTTGGTTGGTTGGTTGGTATAATTTATTCCTGGCACCAGTACTCAGTAAAATTTTGATAATATGGAATTTATAATTATAAACTGGTAAAAATTTAGTAAAGAAAAAATTTAGCTTTGCAAAATTGAACTGGGCCATATTTGGTCCACTCAGCTCTTGTTTATTCATTTCTAGAAAGTAACTAAAATATTTTTTTGTGCTTCATTACTTTTGCATTTTAATTTTGCTTTGTGATGCCAATGTACATTTAATGCTCCTATCAACTATGTCAAAACAATTATTTTCGTCTTTTTTATATTTTTTTTTTATTACTATCTAAAATCACTATATAATTAAACTTTCTTTAATTGAATAATTAAAACCCTAAAATTGTTATTTCATTATGAAATAATTAGTAATCACATTAAAAAGTTAAAATGCAGATTATTACTTAGAAATATTTTAAAGGCATGCAGAAAGTTTGGCCTGAATTAAGAAAATTATTGTGTGAAAACTATTTTTAAGTAATTGATATTCATAAAATACTTAATAGCTGCACCTATTGTTCCCCCAAATCCATATATCAATCATAATAATAATTTTTGCATGATAATTGTTTTTTTTTTAATAATTTTGCTGAAGACTTTCTGTCCACCTTCTATTTTTAGTGTTGAGAATCTGACTAGAATGGAGTTGAATGAATATAATCACAAATGATTAAGTATAAAGGAAAAAGCTGTTAAGAGTCCAAATTAAAGAAAGATTATTTTACATTACTATTGTGGTAACACACACTTCCTCCTTGGAAATTATAAAAGATATTACCCAAATAAGTTACTAGATGTTCAATGTAAAGAAACTTTGAAAGGGGACTGAGAAAAAAATTCTGTTTTCATTCCACTATAAAATTTGTTTTGCAGTCATTTGGCATTTTCCTCGCTCCTTTCAGTTTTAACATTACTACACTTTTGGTGCTTATAAACTCTCCCTTATATAGAGCAAAAGTTGAGAAAGAGAATATCAAACCAATTGCCACTTCTATGCAACATCTTCAAGTAAAGCGAACCGTTGCCCTCAACAAAGCCATGGAGGAGCTAAAGCGTCACCAGCAAATCTTAGGGCAGATCCCAAAAGAAAAGAAGTCCCCCAAGAAGCGACCTCGTTCTCCCTCGGCCAACTCTTCCCGATCCAATTCTGCCTCAAGGCCAAGGTCGAGGAAGAATTCAGTTTCTAGTGATGAGGAGGGATCTGAAAATGAAATGGAAGAGGAAAATTCGTCCCAAGACGAATGCCCAACATCTTCTTCACCCAAAATACCTCGTTTTAAGGTTGGTGCTTTACTTCTATCAAACTGGAAAAGAAAGGAAATAAATAGCTATATGAATACATTTTTAATTGGTTTTTGGCATCTTGTGCTCTAAAAGTAAAGATATACTTTGATCATTTACATGTTAATATACCTAAAAACAGGTTGCGTAATTTGGATGAGTTTGGTAAGCTGCTCCCAAAGACAGATGGAACAAAAAAAAATTATCAGGAACTTTTTGAATTACGAGTTAAATTTCAGCCTTCAGAATTTACTTTCTTCACTTAATAAAGGAAAGAAGCCTTCATTGAAATCTGTGTTAAACCTACCTGTTATATAACTTTTTTTAATTATCTACTTGTAGCTCTGATTTTCAGTATGTTACGGTTAATATTTATTTTACATACTTTGACATATACTTTTAAGGAAATTAGGATCGGATCAAAAGGATTTGGATTATCAATATCTTAAAATGATTTTTGTAAAAAGCTTCAGTGGCGTTTTATGTATTCTTTTAAATTGAAAAGTTTTGAATACGTGTATCTGCCAATGTAATAATATGGTTTGATTATGTGTGAAAAGTTTCAAAGTGAAATTTTCAATATGTGTTAAAAAAAAAAAAGGATTTTTGTTTGAAAAGAGGACTTGGAAAAAACCAAGCTTTTGAAGTATACTGACTCATGCATTTTCCACGTAACTGTGTATTTGAAACAATAATCAGCAATTTAATCAGTTTAGTTATTCAAATTAGAAAAGTAATCTTTCAAAGCTTTCAATATTTTAAACCACTTAAAATGTATTCGGAGGTTATTTCTTGCCATTTGGTACTCAAAGGATTTTGTTTAATGCTAAAAAGACAGTTTTTGAGGAGAGCATTTGTAAAATTTTATTGAACTGCATGGTTCTTCATTGTAGAGACACATCATTGTATGCAAGTCCCAGCTTTTGATGCTTTGTGAATCAGGCTTGTTTTGCTTGCTGGAAGGTTTATTGCTACTCTAACACTATAAAATTAGGTGGTCAAAAGTTTACTTATTCTTAAAATTTCATATTAAAAGACACTTTGAAAAAAACTTTAAAATTAAAAAAAAAAAAAAAAAAAAAAAATTAAAAGAATTAATTGTAATTTTTACATTCTGTTTGTCATAAGTCCAATTAAAAGACCAAAACTATTTATGTTGTAAATTTCATGAAGCTACGCCTGTTGGAAGTCACTTTCTATAGATTCGCAGATACAAACAGGTTCTTTGTTTGTGTTGTTATAGATTAAGGAATTACAAATAATATTAAATATTTATTTATTATGAATTCAACTTGTTGAAATAAACTCTTTAAAAAAAAAATTGCTTAAGGTAGTTTTTTTAGCAGTAAAATTTAAATACTTCATGTTTCTAATGCTTCTTCTTAATTTAAATTTGCTATAACTTATCATTTAACTGGCAATAGAATGGTATAGGTAACTGCAATTAGTTTTCTGGGAAATCAAGTTCGTTGACCTAAGGTGAAAAGTAATTAGTGTGAATTTTTTTAATATTTTGCAAGTTATCAGCATCTGTAATTTTTTATCTCCCCGCATAACCGTAAAAAATATGTATTTCAATAGGATGCTCCGACTCCAGAAGATCACAATGTTGTTTCCTCTTCCTGCCAAGAATCTTCCCCATGTGCAAAAATAACTGTTTCAACACAAACCCACAAAAAGGTATGTATAACTCTTCTTTGAATTGTAAAATTATAGTTTAACTTAATTTTGAAAATATTCTGTTGTAATAATAAATAGAAGATCTTTTTCTATTGTTACTTAACTTTTCATCAAGGGAGTAAGTTTATCACTTACATTATTAGCAAAATTGTGAAATATAAATTTGTAGTATAAGCTAAAACTGTTACTCAAGCTAACTTGTTGGAGTGGTTAACCTTTGCGGTGATAAGAAAGTTTTTGTATTTGGTATGTCACTTCTATTTTTAATTATAGTAATCTTTTTTATTTTTATTTATGATAGTACTATCTTGGGGTACAAGGCTTATAGGGTGGTTTGAGTGGTCTATGAGAGTATCTCAGCGGGTCAGCAGGGGTGAAAAATTATATATTAAAACCTAAAAATAGTTAACTAATTAAACATTTAAAAAAATTGTTAAACATTTAATTTTTTGTAGCATGAGTACTATACTGGAAAAAGCCCCTTCAAGATGAAAACCATTAGTTCACAAATATAATGCCGACCTGAGAAACTTTTGAACTTAAAGGCAAACATAACAGCCCCTGTAGAATATTGTGATTTCATACACTGTATTATTTCATGTACTAAGCCGCAGATGGCATTATCAGCATTTGATCGAAGTTGCAGCATAAAACAGCTCATTATCGCAGATTTTTTTTCAGCCCCTATTAAATTAAAAAAATTCTCTCATGGAAATAATGTGTTTACTTAAAAGGTTTGCGGTTTTATTTTTCCTTTATATTAGAGGCATTCTTGTAAGAGAATCAGATATAAGATTTGTTTAGCCTGTTAGATATTTTCAAGATTATATATTTTTTTACATAATGTGTTTGATATATGCTAAAGTGTATTGTTATTAATTTATATGTGTAATGTAGATGTGAGTTCCTTTGAATTTCAATAAAGTTCTGGTGCCTTGGTAAGCAGTAGGAAATGGTACCGTTAGAGCAGTCTACAAACAAAATATTAGAACTAATAGTAGTTGAAACTTATGAAACAGTCGTATAAGACTTATCTACCATAACTGAATTTTTTTATACACACCATTATTATTTGGGTTTAAATGTTATAAACATTTTAGTGTAAGATTTTAAATAACACTTTATCTTTTAGCTGCTGGCCTCTTTAATCCCGCCTAAACCTCCAAAACCTGAAGAAAAAGAACCAATCCCTTGTGATTGTGAACAAAAGTACAGTAAAATGTTCAAAGAGTTTAAGGAACGTCTTGAGGCCGAGCAGAAAGAAGAAAAAGATAGATCACTCAGAGAACTAGCTGAGCGTGTAAGTTTATCGGTTCACTTTAAAAGAAATTTTTTCCACTGTCCTAATGCTATTCACTGTGATTGGAGTCAAGGATTGGCATTAGATGAATTTTTATGAACCCCAAACAAGATTACCTTTTTGAGATAAGCACATATGTATGTATAGTCTTATATCCAATATTTTCCTTAAAATGTGGATTTGGTATAGAGGAAAGTATTTGCATATAATCTGGCACTCACTTGTAAATGTTTTTTAATTGGAATTTTGGAATTTTTTTTATTGAAACTTAATTAGCCAATAAATCTTAACAGGTTTATAGTCCAAACTTACATTTTCTGACAATTTGATAAAGTTTAAAAAGTTCACAATTAAAATGTTTTCTCAAATTGTTTCTAATTTAAATTTGTTTTGAGAATTTTACTAATAGATTTCAAGCAAGTCAGATTGTGGCTGAAACTGTCACTAGAAAACCGTTTCTACACACATTACATCAAAGCCAGTTTAAATTGGTATTTAAAATTGTTGAATCAGTTCATTTTTTTCAAAATTGTCTTTATTCAGCAAACTATTAATAAACTGAATTTAAATATAACATTATTTTATTTATTCTTTTATGGATAATATGTATTAATTTGGGATTTATTATTTTTTTATTTAAATGTATTGTATTTATTTTTGTTTGTTACTGGGGGTTTTATCAATTATTAAAGCTATCAACTAATTGTTCCATCAATTATTAATGACAGTAAAATAAAAATATGTGTAATTTTTATAGCTTCGTCAAGATTTTGAAGAGGAGAAACAGAGAGTTGTGACAGCTGCCATGGAAAAAGTGGAGGCCGAGTTAGGTGAGGCTAGACGAAACTCTGAAGACCAATTGAGAAGTGCCCATCAATTAGAAATGGCAGATGTGTTGGAGCGACAAAGAATGGAGATGTCAGAAGTTAAAAAGAAGCAGTGGGTGAGTTGAAATTTCTTTGAAAGTATCTAATTTTTTTTTGTATTTGATTTTTCAAGATCTTTGTGTGTGTACAGAAAGATAATTTTTTTAGCTGTCAAATTTAAATACTTCTTGTTTCTAATGCTTCTTCTTAATTCAAATTTGCTACAACTTCTCACTTAACTGCAATAGAATGGTAAATGCAATCTAGTTAAAATGTATATATGTAAAGCTGCTGGCTAAAAACTAAGTAAATATATAACGGCATTAAAATCTGTGTTTGAAACTCAAATTCAAAAGGTAAAAATCTGATGTCAGGGATCAGCTTAGAAGGAGTTTGGGTCCTTACACTCTCTCTTCACAAAGTTTCAATTTTGAAAAAATTACTCTTTTGAAAATGTCCTTGTCTTAAAATAAGACCGTCACAAAAACCTATCTTTTTAAATAAAGGGTCTTTTGAAACTGACATTTGATTTATATATATTTGCATATTTTAAAGAATCGCACTATTTCATGTAAAAAAAATAAAAATTAAATCCATTGCTGACCTACTCCAAATTTTTTCTTTTAGGAGAATATTTGAGATTTTTCACTAAAGTATTTGATAATGGAATTATTTGACACAAAATGATTAAAAATTACTTAAGCAAAACCCTATAATTTTTTTTAGGCAGACACCTGCCAATTGAAACTTATCTTGTGCACATAACTACTAAAAGCTGTTTTGAGTGTTCAAAATCATTTTATGTTTTTTTCCCCATTTGTAACTTAAGCACAACAACCACATACATTACCCTATCTTTTTTTGTCTGTTTCTATCCCTGAATTGATAGCATTTTAAATTAGTTAATTAATAAGATCAATTTTGTTTATTTTACTGCTGTATGTTAAGAGAGAATGCCAGTCTATCCCTGCTCTATAAAACTAATACTTTATTTTTTTGCTCACAATTTCTGCCTAAGTATTGATTTGAGCCGTATGAAATTTCACAACAAGCAAAACATTAGTAATAAAACTTTATTAAAAAAAAATTTGAAGGCAAAATAACTAGATATTTTTTATTAATTTTTGAAGCAATTATTAGCTGGCTTATAAAACTTTTTAAGTGTAATATTAATAATAATAATAAAAAAAAAAAAACTAGTTATTTTGTCTTTACATTTTTTAATGAATTTTTATTACCGAGGTTTTGCTTGTTGTGAAATTTCATATGCTTCAAAGTAATACTCTGGCCAAAAAAATAAAACTTTAGTCTGTCCCTGTTACATAATACCTGACGTTCCATCTTAAATTACATGAACACATATTTTGTTTTAAAGTGTAAAAAAAAAAGTTACCATGTTTAAATAACTCAAATGATTTCCTTTTCAGTGTTACAATTGCGAAGCTGAGGCCATCTACCACTGTTGCTGGAATACCTCCTACTGCAGTGTAGATTGCCAACAAGTTCATTGGCACAAAGAACACAAGCGTACTTGCAGACGAAAGCGGTAATAACTTATTCTCCCGCCATTATTTTTAAGGCTCTCTTGCATGATTCAAGAGAAACTTCCCAACAACGGTTCTGAATTCATTTCTATGATTTGGGGACTTTTTTGTATACCACCTGTGCTTGAAAGGCATTTAAAACTCAAGGACTTACTGAAGTTAGGTATTTTTAAAGTAGTAAGAAATTGGGTACTGGTGTATTATAGTCTATTCTGAAACTTTTACCATTATTTTCTAACATACAAACATATGGAAAAGGAGACGACATGTATATGTAGTTAGCGACCACTGCTCCTTACATGTTTTGTACTTTTTATAGATAATCATCAAGAGTACAATTGTACTCTACATCATTCAATTTGGGGTTGGTACTCTATCATTGAAATGCAAGTGGAATCAGGTACAACTCATATTTATGATCAGATAACCAAATGTAATATATATATGCTCTTTAAAGTCAGCTATTAGTTATTTCCATGTTTGTGATTGGAGGATTCAGTGAACTACATAACATGAGATTTCCATGTTGTTGGTTCAATTTAAATCTGAACTCTCCAAATGTAGTTTGCTTTGATAAATGTCATGTAGTTGCACTATTACTTTACACAATTGGTATTTTTATTTTCATTTTTACAATGACTGTTTACTGTAAAGTAATATGTAATTGTAATAGGTTTAGGATTATGATAACATGCCTCTCATTTTAAAATAGTAATATATGTTATAATTGTAAATATTTTTGTACCTACGTTGAAGATATATGAATATATCCCACTAAAATGAGGGAATTAATAGGAATGCAAGTTCTTTTTAAATGATGTTTTAACTTAAAATTTCATTTTATGTTAACTTAAAATGGGATGGAAATAATATTTGCTTTAAAAATAATTAAATATATATATATATATATATATATATATATATATATATATATATATATATATATATATATATATATATATATATATATATATATATATATATATATATCCTTCTCTTATTTAAGTTTTCTTCTTTCTATTGTATTTATTACCTGGTTTCCAAAGTTTTCTGCAATGAAAACATGTAACTAAGCAATTTTTGTGTTGTACTTTATATGGTGCAATTTCACTCTATTTTTACTTGCATTGTTTTTTTACTAATTTTTATTCAAATACATGTTTTTGTTAATACTCATTTAAAGTCTATGTTTGACAAAGAATATTTGGCTAACTTTAAAGATTAAATTTCTCCTACTATGTTACCACATGTTATTTATTGTATGCTTCAATTTTTATTTTAGTGTAGTGCTTGTATGTGCATTGAAAACTGAGCACAAGCTTTTCTTTTGTTAATTGTCCCTTTTGAAGTACTTTATTTTAAAATTAAAACTTAACCCACCAAAAATGTATTACTACTCATTAATTTACTATATTGTGTAAATAAATGTGTTATTCATATCTAGTCTTGCAGACTATTATAACGTGTTCCTCTTTGTCAACATGAGAATTGATAGAGCCATGGTACTGTTACTATTTTAGACATAGCTTTATTTCACCCTAGTAGTCATGTTTAGAACTATTTAAGTAGGTTTATTCTTGGAATCAATATCGGGCCGTTTGCAGTAAAAAAATATAGGACAGGTTCTTCAATTTTACTTAACACAATATTTTTTTTAAAAACTTATTTTGCATTGTGTGTCATTTTTAATTCTATTTTAAAAACTTGGAAGGACCAAAGAGGCTGATAGTCTGACCACTTTTATCTGTTGATAGTTTTAGTATGCCTGTGATTTTGCTTCTTGTGTTAATGACTTGTGTAACTGTTACTGTTTTACGGTGCCTGGTTTTATTCCATTTTCATATTGGTTGTAGAATCTTCTGCTTTTGTATTAGTGTTTTCTACATTATTTAATGCACATATGTTTTAAACAGAGTATTAATTTAAGTTAGTACTTTTAGATAGTTTTAGTATAATGCTAATGAGTAGAGGTAAAAGTTGATATGGTAGTGGTGTAGTTATTTGTATTTCAAGCTTTATCTAAATAAAATACGAGATTGATTGCAATCATATAATATAACCTTTTGTATGTAACTTTTTTATTTAAAAAAATTCTTGACTTTTCCCAATTCATTTTTTTCTTTCTTCAAAAATTGCAAGTTTTACATTTTTGATTATGTTGCATTTTAAATTAATCTGCCCAAGATCTTTTTGGTATAATAAAAGCTTTCTAAACTACATTCAAAATTAATCTGTTAATTTTGAAACAATTTAATTAAATACATTAAAAATGTATCTGTTAATTTTGAATGTATTTAATTAGTAAATATTTTAATTGCACTTGAAAGTATTAATGTCATATTTTAAGGGAATAATTCTCTACACAAATGATGTGTTTTTGCTTTATATTTTATTGCCATTTATCTAAAATTCTTTCCTCTCTTAAGTCTAAATTAGGTCTAAATGAATGATTATAATAAGGAAAGATTTTTTTGTTTGTATATAAGATTTCTTTTTATTTAATTGATGTTATATTTGAATGATAATGTAGGAACTTAGTATGTGTATGGATATGGTAATTTTTTTTATATTTTTTTTTTATGATTAACACTATTTTAGAGTTATTCAGAAAAATTATCAAACTAGAGTTAATTATTATTATCCATACAATTTGAATATCATAGCTGTGTGATAAATTGAAATTGTCTCTTCCACACATTATGTTTTATAATTTTTGTGTACATGAGATTATATTTGTGTTATAAATTAAAAAATGTAGAAATTTTAATAGAAAATTTATTGTCATTTGTATTTATGCTATTGTTTGAGGTGTATTGATCATAAAACTTTCGAGGTGATATTTTAAATCACAAATCATTCTGAATGTTTAGTATTTTCATAGTGTAAATAATTCATTGATGTAATATTAAGTGCATATATTTTGCATTGCATTTGTTTTTCATTTCTTTTTACTATAAATGGTTGATAAAACTGCAAACACTTAGGAATGCAGTAACAGTATATATGTATATGACCACAATATAATCCTAGAATTAATCTTTGCACTGTTTTATACGAAAGCTATTCTGAATTATATAATGCATGATCTTGTCGTTGCATTGTAAGATTAATTTCTTTATTTTCATATTGGTTTAACAACCAACTTTTTAATTTATGTATGGCATATATTTTTTTTTTGTCTCAGTGTCTCTAGTACGCACTTGTTATGTAGGCTATAATCAAGCATTTCAGACTTAAAGCAAAATAATCATGAACTTGTGATAAATCTGTGCAAGGCAATCTTTACATACAGAAACCCTATGCATTATAATGCAATTGTTTTATTTTTAAAGTTTGCCGATTTCTGTTTAGCTAAGCAGCTTTCTGTGTTTGTATGAAACTAAATGTTCAAGCTGGTGATTGGTAATAAAGTGTCAAAAGTAGACTTGTTTTCCATCTTTATTTGTCATGTATGTAATTTGACATTTTAACTTTTTCAGCTAATTGTAAATATGCAAATTTTATTGCAATAATTTGCTAATTTATGCAAATTCAAGAGGGCCAATTTATATTTTAAACACATTAGTGTATATTTTTAGAGAGAAATATTATTTATATGGCTTTGTCTGTTCATCATATGTGAGCAGAAATAAATTTTATTTTAGTATTCACAATATATTAGTTTAAAATCTAAAAGAGGTTGAACTTCATTCTTGTTGAGTTCATAACATGAGTAAATATAGTGTTTCAACCAAAAACTTGGTTCCTTGACAAATTTCTGCTTTAACTTTTGAAATAATAAAAATAATTTTAAATTAAACTTCAAGAAATTTAATAAAAAAAAAAAAGGTAAATTTTGTTAGAATTGCTTAAACATTAAAAGAAAACAAAAAAACTTCAATGAATTCTTCTCAATAAGATGAAAAATTGTACAACAAAAAGAATATGCTATTTTTTGCTCCTATAGAATTTGTTTTTGATCTTTGAATGAATAATTTCCTAATTTGTGGCAATTTTTCTAATTCCTGCTGTGCAAATATACCCTAAAAATGTTCATGAACGTTAAATGTTTTAGTTTTAACTATTTCATGTTAAATTGCTGTCATAAGAAGTTTCTAAATTCTTAAAATTATGCTCACACAGCTTTATAGCAGAAAATATCGGCAATCGAATAAAAAGTTAAAGTAAAACTAATGTTAAATTTGTTTGAGTAATAGATCTAAAAATTAATGTTAAACACCAATTTGTTTTTTCAAAGAAACCTGTAAATTATTTTTAAGTTAGAAAAGCAAACAGTAGGAAACTTATAATATTAGACACACATTTAATGGAAATCTGAGGATTTTCAATTAATGAGTCTTCTTTCAAATGATTTAAAAAAAAAAAAATGCTATTTTAATTTTGTAGAATAACTTGGGAAACAAACCTTTTTTGCAAAGTACTAATATACTTTAGTTAAGTTTAATTATTTTGTAATCTAGTTTTATAAATGATCTCAAATTAGAAACATTAAAAAAAGGTTACTCAATTTAGTAAAATCAAGTCAATAATGTTTCTTTAAGACATCAAAGTCTAGTCAATATGTACTATATATCTAGTAAGTAATGTATTGGAATTTAATTAGTAATTGTATAAATTAATTTAATTGTACACATTCAGAGAAGCTAAGCAAGACTAAATAAAAATAAATAATGCATACAAAATATTCATAGAGGAAGATTTCTTAGGAAATTTTTTGTGGAGATTCAGTTTGTTCAAAGGTCGAATTGAACAAATATAATTAATAGTAAATTTTTTACATCTTAATCCTACACAAATTCAATTATTAACCTTTCGTGATGAAAGATCAACTTCTGTGATGGTTTTTCATTCAATAAGGAAGTTTCACTAAGTTAACTTAAGTATTAAGTAATTAAAATGAAAAATACATTTCTGAATAGAATGAGGCGAGAGTAAAATATTTTTACTTTTGCAAGATGTGTATGAAGTTTTTTTTTCTAAAAATGACTAATCTTGTTGTTGGTTGTATTCAGATTATCTGGCGCCGTCAGCAACATGAGGGCTATAATGCGCCGAAACATTCGTCATTAGACAAGCCAACATGCATTTACAATGCATGTACCCATGCCTAACACGGGACTCGAAACTGCAACTTCGCAGCCTAGAAGCTAGCACGCTAACCACTATACCGTTTGATCGGCAACTAATCTTGGCAAAGTAGTTTAAAACAATTGATAGTTCTGCTTTTTCATTTACAATTTGCACCGTTTATTTAGTACTGCAATGTTGAAAGATTTGTTTCAATCATCGTAATTAATTGTCAAAAAAGGTAATAAAAAAAAAAAGCACAGTTTTAAGAATTTTATATTAAGTGATTGACTAAGGAATAATTTGGAATTCTTGTTATTCATAATTAGAAAAGAATAAACATTAGAAATGCTACTAACATAGAATTTCAGAAGAAAAAAATAGCATTTAAAAATGTATTTATCAATTTCAAGATATTGGTAAAAAGAAAATGCCTGATCTATTAAAGATGCTTCGCCTCTTGCTTGGGATTCATTTATTATTCTGAATGAAGTATTACCTATTATCTGAACATCACCCATTCTAACATGTAAAAAACCTGAAATTATAAGAGCGAGGATGTAGGATTTTTAAATTAGTACATATCACTGTTTGGTCATTAATATCTTTAAATGTAATCTTTAAAAAATTAAAAAAAATTCATGTTTTTTATAAAATATGTTCCCCAAATACTTAAGGGCTTTGTCTACTTTGGATGCAAGAAAATAACGCTATTTCTATTAATTTTTAAATACTGTTATGTTTATTGATATAAAATTTGTTAGGCTTAACAAAAACATTCGTAAATTACAAAAAAAATTAAATTAGTGATTTTAACCACTTTTTTAGTGTGAAAATGTCATGTAAACAGGAATCTTCAAAAAGTAGGTAGGTGTACGCCGTTGAAAAAATCTGAACGGCCCATCTGAATAAAAAAAATTTAAATGGTGTTAGGTTTAGTGTGACAGTGGCTATATCCCGTACCTTTAATATTAATTTATAGGCAAAAATAACAAAATGGTGGGAAAAAAAATAATTAAAAAACATGTTTTATTTTTTTCCTAAAAAAATAGTAAAAATTAAAATTTTGCAATAATTCTGGTTTGGGATATAGCGATAAGTGTACAGAATATGTGGTTAAAATTTTATAAGGATCAGTTCAGTTAGTCTCTCAGATTTTTTTAACAGCGCACACCTACCTGTTTTTTGAGGACTCGCACAAAAAAAAAAGTTAAAATCAATTTTATTTTTTTTGTATTTTACGAATGTTTTTGTTAAACCTAAGAAGTTTTACATCAATAAACATAACAGTATTTAAAAAATAAATAAATAAAAATAGCGTTTTTTTTCATGCATCCAAAGTAGACAGAACCCTTAAAAAATATGATATAGAACCGTGAATAAAACAATGCAAACACATCTATGAAACAAGAATAACAGAACAAATTGTTTTATTTGAGTGTGGAAAAAAAAATCATTTAAAAATAACTACAACAGTGATTTCAAATTTATTCAGTACATTTTTAAAGTTCTTAATGAGCTAAGACAAAGACATACACTGTTGAAACTACAAACGTTTTCAATACATAGGAGTTTCATTTAACAGAAGGGTTCAAAAAACAGCCGAATAAATGTAATTCTGTAATGAAGGTATACCTAAAAAAGAAAAAGCAGGACAATAAGTATTTTTTATCATATAAAAATCAATCGACAACAAAAAATACTTTGCTATAAGTTCAAATACTGACACTGAGTGAATCCAGATTTGTAAGTATTTACACTTTTCTCATTAAGCTTTGGCAAGGATGGATAGCATTTCACAAACCAAATATTTTCCATGCTAAATAGCAAAGCAGGGATTTAAACCTGCTTGAATAGTAATTTAACAAAATAACAAGTAAGCCATTTCAAGAACTTAAATACAGTTTAATTTTTCAGGATGCCTAGAGGAAAATAATTTCTATTTCCCCCCCAATTAGTAATTTTAATTTCCATTAAAGTAACAGTAAATTATTAGAAATTACATTTGTTACTCATTTGTAAACATGTGTAGTGAATTTATTAAATAACATTTTAAGAATAATTACTAACTAAACAACAAATAAAATCCCAAATGTTCCTTCAAAGTTTTTTTTTTTTAGAAAAAGATATGAGACAAGTGAAGTGAATTATAAGACAAAAAAGGAGTGAAGTAATATGATATGAGGGAATTGTTACATAATGCACTCGTAGAATAATTCTCAGATAAAGAAAAGCTCCAATGGCCTGTTAGTTAAAGACACCGAGCTCATGAGCAGCAGATTAAGAGTTCTGTCCTTGTCCAGTCAAAAACTGGTGTACAGTAACAGAGTGGCCACAAAATTCAGGAAAAAAATTTCCCGGATAATTCCTTGATGGATTTCTAAAAAATTCTCTGATTTTAAGGCAAACTTTTTTTTTTAAATTTCCCTAACTTTCCAACACCCTGATTAAATAGAACATGTATGCTAAAAGGATAATATACCAAATTTAAAAAAATAGTTTTGGCGGTAATGAAAAGTTTAAATTATTCCGTAATATTACACTTCTAATGATTATCACTACAATTTTCCGGAAAAATGGTGCCAAAATATGGATAAAAGTGCAATGTGCCTTCAAAACAAAGAAAATTTCCCTAATTTTCAGGAAATTAAAAAAAACTCCCAGACATTTCCCCGATTTTTTCCAGAATCAGAAAGCTCCCTGACATTTCCCTGATTTCCAGGTTCTGTGGCCACTCTGGATAATTGGCGGTTGGTGCACATTAAATAGATCGTGATCGCCATGTCCTCTCGTCATATGATTATGTCATTAGTACGGATATCTCTAGTTAAATCTTTGCAAAATAACAGGAGGCACAGAGAGATTTAATGACTAGGGGTGTGGAACATTACACAACTTTCAATTACATTATAACAGGGTTCGTAAGGATTTTTCGAAAACAAATTCAAGGACTTTTCAAGTACCTTCCAAACAAAAAATAAGGACCTTAAAATTAAATTAAAAAGAAAATCTTCAAAATAAAAATAATAATGTTTGACGACAGAAATATAGTATGTAATCTGTGACAAATATTGCATTTTATTTCTTACTCAAGATGTAGTTTAGACTCTAATGAACTTTTTTGTGTAAAGTTTTTAAGAAAATAGGAAAAATGTGGCAGGAGCATTCAGTATCATTTAAATTCAAAGATGTAATTTTCTTTAAAATTTAATCATTTTGTCAGTTACATCAAATATAACAGCTTTAGTTACTGTATATCATGCAACGATAATTTTATTGAATTGTGTTTCACAGGACGGTTTCAGTTTCTGCACTTTTTTAAATACGCAAAACGGGTTACATCCAAGATGCGTAAATCACTTCTAAATAATTTGTTAATCACTGATTAACTTAAATGCATCCAGTAACTACGGAGCTGATCGGGTTAAAAGTACAAATATGGTCACAATAGTCTTTATAACGATAATTCTTTTTAGTTTCTAATCTTGCTTGACAGTAAGGGTTCGAGAGTGATGAAGTTTGAGCTTATGTTCCATAGAGTGATTGAAAATCAATTATCCAATATATATCGCCTTTCTAAATTTCTAAATGCAAAGTTATTTTTGAATTTAGAAATCTAAAATAGTAGGATATACGACCCTAATTACAACAAAAACTTTTCAATAAATACAATTGTTTAGATTGAATGATACCCCTCATCCTGTGATGTACAGCTTACCAATGTAAAAAAAAATATTCCCTAGTGCCAACCTTATCTGATCTAGGCTGTATTAAATTGGAATCTTCACATTTAATTTTCCGTTGGTCATGCGCACCTCACAGGTGCATCAATACACTTTCCCATCCTTTGCCTTTATTTCTATTGAATTACTTCTGATACGATTTTTGAATAAATTTTCCCATTTAAATACATTGTTTATTACTTTATATCTCCAAAGAATCTTAATTCGGTAACAATTAACTATTTAAATTAGAATAAATTTCAATTGGCTTTTAAAAAACCAGAAACACCTCATAGGTGTGATGCGACTAACCATGTTGGAAAGCAGAACGCGACTAATCGAAGTTTAAAATAGTGCAACTATAAGTGCGACGTATCACGTCATTGCTAAATAAGAAAATATCCTGAAATGAAAACACTTTTAGTTATCGTAAAAATTATTGTACTTGGATGCAGTTTCCAGATTTCTTTTAATCATTCTGTACCTTGAAGTAAGAACAACCAATGTTTAAAAAAAAATTACTAAAATGTGTAAATTTATAAGTAGGGATATCTTTCTTTACATTATTAATGGTTAGAAAACTGCAAAGTTAAGTGTATTTTAAAGAGAATAAATAGATGCATCATTTTACAATATTATGTGAATAATTAACCCTTTGCACTCCAGGGGTGACTAACTCACCACATGATTTGATGCTGCAACTCGAGAGGACCACTAGGTTTGATGTGGAAATTCGATGCAAGGGTAATGACTGTGTTTAGTTTCTTTGAAGCGGATCTGTAACCGCAAACCCATAAAATCGAAGTTAACATAAAGGATTTAAAAATAAATTAAAAGTCGCAAATTTGAATGCATTTGGCAGCAAGAGTCCCAATATGGTTAGTAGTGCAAAAAATTATAAATAAAAAATACAAAATCAGTGAGTACTTACAGAAAAAGATCTTAATGCACTTGTTTTAACGCTTCACCTTTTATAATTCGTGTTCTCCGAAGAACCCCATTGGAATGGTGTTACTGTTTCATGTTGCAGAAATATTTTAAGTTATTAGTTTTTTGTTTTAATTTTGGTAGAACTATATTTTTGTACTCTGTACGCGGTTGCAACAAGAAAAAAAAGTTTCAACAAATCGAAATTTGAGTTGACAACAGTGACCTTCACTTACCAGCCATGAAATCCTTTACGAGGGCAGAAGGCTCATACATTTTAATATTCAAAGCAAATAAGCCCAGGAAAATCATTTAATACATGCTTTATTTCATCATGAATAATTTATTACTATGATGATCCTTACAATTCAGAATTACATTATTTATTATAAATACTTTTCCACTATGGAAAGAGAAATAAAATATGAAGTTTTTTTTTTAGGAGATCAGGATTTTTTTTTCTATGGAGATTTCAGAAATACACACACAAAGAAAAAAAAAAGGAATAATAAATGTCTGTTATTTTCAAGAGCCCTCAAAAATTAAAAAACTTCCAAGGAACTTCAGGTTAAAAATAAGGAGTTTTCAAGTACTTTTCAAGGGCCCTTGGAGATAAAGTAAAAATAAGGAGTTCTTACGGACTTTCAAGGACTGTACGAACCCAATGTAATACATTTCAATTTGATGTGGAATAGTGTTGCTATTACCATTTTTATAATTCTTAAATTATCCTTTCTTGTCAGTGAAATAGGGGTGGGGAGAAAAACGGTTGTAGATGAGCAATGCTCAAGAGAAGAGAACTCTGTTAAAGACATTCATTTTTCAAACCTTTATAGCATTTTTAAGGGAATTTTGGATATTTAGAATACCTTGGGATCACCAGAGATTTTGATTAAAATTGTTTTTTTTTAGCAATTGATGAAAAACATGATTTTTTCATGTGCTTGCGCATTTGCAATATTGGCAAAAACCTTAATGACAGGTCGCATAGCCACCACAAACCTGTACATCAAATTTAAACATCGTAGGCCAATTTGTTCAGTAGTTATGCTGACCACGTATACAAAGACTTTTTTCTAGACCACTTTTTTAAAATCAGAATGTTTCAAAATGTGGAGAATTACAAAAAAATAAAAAAAACTTTTGACCAAAAACATTAGGGATAATTCTCAAAATTTGTAAAGTTTTTTAAAACCATGTTTTTTTTAAAAAATAGCAAAGCATCCAAACGCAGATAGTCTTTGCAAAGCATGTTTAAAAAAAAATTTAAAATATGAATTCCCGATTAAACGGTATTCTTCCTCCATAAGATAGATTGATTTTTTTTCTTCTTTTTTTGGCAGGCTTAGGAATGAACATTGTGAATCGTTATATAGAGAGAACCAAAAATTTACCTGCATGGCCCTAGTGTTGCTTTTGCGCCACAAACTAACTAACCAAAAATTTACCCATTATACTACTGAAAAAAATAACATATTACTAATTGAATAGGAGAGGGAATTGTACCATCCATGCTAATTATAAAATATTTAGCACTGCTGCGACATTTCAAGGCTGATTATTTTACATCAGCTGATTTTTTTAAACTAGTAATTGGTCTTGAATCAAGAATTACGAAATGCACTTCAGTTTGTCCAGTTTGGGTGGATGTAAGCGTGGGTCTGTTCTGAACATGTGAAAAAAGTAAAAAAATAAAGTGATTTTACACTGGCTGAAATTTGTTTTTGCACGTTATTTGGACAATTTTATGATGTTTTTAGTCATTCAGCTTGCATTCTGAGGGTGTGTACTTCTTCAGCATCTCATTTGTTTATTTATAAAAAAATAATGTTTTTTAAAATTATTTTACAGCAGCTGAAAATTCTACACCAATAGTTATTTAGGTGTTAATCAAAAAAATAATATTCAGCCAACACAGAAGTGGTAGAAAGACTTTCAGCATGAGCACTCAACCAATTCATAGCTTGCATGACGAATGCAGTCTCCTGAGAAGTGATTGCAAATTTAGGTAGTACTTCAACGAACATTAGTCTGAATTTTTTTATAGAATGCAGAGGAATGTTAGTAGATTATGAATATACTGGTCAACCGGGCCAAAAAATTGCCAAAATTATTAAAATATTGACTTTTGATTAGTTGAATTAAATCTGATAGCTAAATATGCCATAACTTGCCAAATAATGAACATCTTTTTCTTTCACCTACACTCTTTAATTTTCAATGAAAAAGGGCACACACAAATTCTGTGAAGAAAATTGGCATCTTTAAAAGTTAGCCCTGGCCTTGCATGTCAAATGACCCAGGTTAGGCAAGGATGTTCGTAGTAGTTTGGAATCCATGTTAAGCTGTAGGTCTTGGCCAGATTAGCCATTATTATGCATAAAAATATGTCACCTTATAAACATTTTGTCTTTAAAGCTATTTTGCCTGCTATATCTACAACGTAATATATTCGAGTCTTACAATAACATGTATAAGAAATTCAAATATAAATGTGTCCAAACTAAAGCTAGCAAAGTTTTAACGAATGAAGAAGTCATGATGAGGTTAAAAAGTGAATCTGAATACCAAAGCACTAAAAAAGTTAAAATCAATAAGAATAGAAAGTCAAACGACACCTAAAAGTAAAGAACAATGAAAAAGGGCCTACATATCTAGCGTGACTGTATGGGTGAAAGTAGAGTATTTACGGGAAAAAAAGAAGCTAGAATTTACTGGAAAAATTATAGCAATTAAAGAAGACTATATGACATAAATTTTTTTAAAAATCCAAGCCTGAAGAGATTTATGTTTTCCCTGATGTGGAACTCACAGAAGTCCATTGGAAATAGCCAGACAATAGGAGTTTTAAATGAATTAGCATTCAACAATAGGAGGCATTATATTTTTGCTAGCTTTTGAATATTAATAATAATAGCATTTTGCAGTCATTGGAGAAGAATGTGATTTAAATGCAAATGTTACCAACAAATATTTGAGTTGGATGTATTAACGATTTCTAAATTAAAACAAGAGTTTGAAATGATTTTATGGCTTACTATGTTATTTTTCATATTTCTTTAGGGTTGTACTTTCTTTTGGTTTATTATTTACTGTTGGTTTATTATTTATTTTATGGTTTTCATTGTTAAACAATGGTATACCCATTTTACCCCACACTATACCCATTTTCATCTGCGTGGGGTAAAATGGGTATAGTAAACATGTACCTATAAAATGTTTTCTCACAAACATATTTACGTAACATAATAATTAAAAATTATGCATTCTTATTCCCAAGATGTGCAATGTAAAGAAAAACCAAAATAAAAATTGAATTGTTAAACATTTACATGAAAATTTTAGCTGAACGTAAGAAAACAGTTATTTTTTATACCCATTTCACCCCACCCACTAAATCTGATAACGAAATGAATTAATTTGGCAAGTTATTCATTTTGCTATCAGATTTAGTTCAAATAATAAAAAAATCGATTTTTGAATGATTTCGGCAATTGTCTTTTCCCCTGGTTGACCAGACATTTCCTTGCATTCTATAAAAAATTCAGATTGATGTTCAATGAAGTACTACCTAAATTTGCAGTCGCTTCTCAGGAGATTTGTTTTCGCCATAGGTTATGAAGTGGTTGAACGCCGATGCAAAGTTTTTCCACCACTTCCATGTCAACTGAATACTATTTTTTTTACTAATATCTAAATATCTATCTAGTGAAGAATTTTCAGCCAGTGTAAATTAATTAAAAAAAACCAAACACATTTTTAACACAAGCAACCGAGATGCTGAAGTAAAACTCAACCTCAGAATACAAGCTGAATGCCTAAAAATATCATAAAATAGTCTAAATAACACGTATAAAAATTTCAGCCGGTGTAAAATAGCTTTATTTTTTGCATGTTCTGCATGATCTCCCCCCGAATAAATCCACCACAGGCATGCCAGCTAAATTTGATTTTTGATATTAGGCTATAGGTATGTTAAATCAACTATTAATATACGATTTAGTCAGAGTAAAATGACTGACTCAAAAGTATCATTACATCCCGTAAAATTAGTCTAAAGAGTAAAAGTATTTCACTGTATTTTTTTTTTTTTGACGATTTGTAAAGAAAAAAAAAAATTGATGCTGGAAAGTACACTTATTCATGATATCACCCAAGTATGAAAATCACATTATTTTCTTTTATCATTAACAATAAACTACTTCTGATGTATTTAGCTGCTACTAATGAATTACAGTTAAAGATGTAATCAGATATTTCCTTTCAATCATGCAGTTATTTTGTCGATTAAAAATTTCCAATAAAACTAGAGTTTAAAGACAAGGTTCACACTCAAATCCACAGAATGAAAATCAATGACATTTAATGAATGAAATTTATGACTTTTAAGGACCTAATTAATATTTTTAAGGACATTTGAAAATTTGCTTTCAGGCACCATGTCTAAACATAAATTTTTAATAAAGTATATTCTACCAAAAAAGTTACAAGTTGGTGCATGCGTAGGTAGTTCAAATTTGTCAGAGAATTCCAATACGATGCAGATAAGTGACGGCCACGTAGGGATATGTAGGGATGCAGTATTTTTTTATAAATTTTGCAGTTGGGCGCACAAAATACAAAAAATTTAAGGATTTTTAAGTACTTCTAAGCATTTTCAAGCCCTTGAAAACAAGTTCAAAAATATTAAGCACTTTTAAGGACCGTGGGAACCCTGAAAGAATTATAAAATGTTGTGAATTTATTCATGTGTACATTGGAAAATAATGTTAGCTTAAATTGTATTTTCTTTGACTTATTTGTTGATGTTTACATTCCGTGAAGTCAGATTGGTATGCATTAAATAAAGGGGAGTGAAATATCATATTTTAGATTTTAAGCAGAAAACAGCAAAGTCGTTTCCCCTTACAAATATACTCACGATTAAGTGAAACTTTAACACGGATATAAGAGGAAGAGTACTATGATTATATTCACAGATATAAGAGGAGGAGTACTATGATTATATTGATTCATACTGAAGGTGTTAATAAAGAGGATTTTGGAAGGAACTTACTATTTTACTTAAGATGCTTGAATATTTCTTTGGCTGCACAGTGATCCCGACAGTGCAACAAATCAATGAGTTCTTCAGCACAGAACTCAGTGGTTTTCTTTCGGCTGTTTACCCTGTCATTGCATTCGGTGAGCTTCTGAAGAAAATTTCCGCAATGTTTTTTAGTACATTCCTCTCTTATTTCATCCATGGGATCTACCAAATCCTCCTCCTCTTCTGGTTCCGAAGCATGGACTTTCATTTTCTCAGCGGCCATAATTAATTTTGAAAAGATTTTTAAGTTTTCAGGCAATAATAATGAAAGAAGATAAATTTTACAGGTCAAGACGACAGAGGTTTTGTAGAAAATCACGGTTACCGTTAAGTTTATGAAGCTCCTTTGGGAACAATTTTGCAACAGTGTAACGTCACAAACCACAGCTTATATAAATTTGACTACTATTTTGGTTTTTTATTAGTTGGAAATTCAAATTTATTTTCCTCAAGTCTTACGGTTGGTTACATATTTCATTTATTGATGGATATCATGGGCGCCGCCAGGAAGGTGCAAGGGGCTGCACTTACACCCTCTTACATTTTGAAAATTAAAAATAATGTGGAGAAAACTGTATAATATATTCACTGAAAATAGAAGTATGATATAAATTTTAAAATATAAATTGGATTATAAATTAATACTTAACTATTAATTAATAATAAATTAAGATATCCAAATGGAAAATCAAGGTTAAGTTGCCCTCTGCACTCCCTTTAAAATAATTCTGCCGGCCGGCACCCATGATGATTATATATTTCCTTCATTGCGATGACAAAAAGTCTAATTTCTAAATAAAGTCGGGGTTATATATCTCATGACATACGATTAAATAATTCAGTTTCATTTTATCACAGAAAATTTTAGAAGCAATTGGATGTAAAACAGTATAAAAAGTTGCAAAATAATTCATTCAGCATGGACCAGCCCCTCAAATCTTTTTATCACTCGCTTTCATACGCTTCAATGGTAAGCACAAATTTTCCCAGTATTTCGGGTTATTGTCTGTCCCAAAGGCGGCCCTAGGTTCATTTTTCAGGGGGGGCCATTTTAAACTTTAAGTTCGTAAAATGTATGCACTATATGTAACCTAATTGTAATAAACTAATTGCTGATTAAATGCTTGATTGCAATGATAAGTGTAGAATTTTCTAAATTAGTAATTTTCATTTGATGCAGAATTAAAAAAGTTAATTTAAGCTTGAATTGCTCTCCTGAAAAATAAGAAAAAAGTAAAACAAAGAAATTACAAAAAATAAAAATAGTTAATAATTGTTTTACAATCACACTTCTTTATTCTTTGAAAGCCTAAAGAACAAAATCCAATTTTCTCTGCTTTGTTTTGGCAAATCTGTCTATGACACAGCTCACATCAGTGTTTATTTCTCTGTGAGTATGCAACAAGCAAAGTCCTGCTAACCTTTCTTCCCCCATTCTAGCTCTTTGCCACTTTTTTCAAGCGTCGAAGGGTAGAGAAACTTTTTTCAGCAGAGGCAACGCTAACTGGTAGTGTTGCCAAAATTTTAAGTAACGCGTAAATAGTAGGATATACATCTTTGTCACAAGCTCTCATTACATCTATGGCAGAAGTGGGGAGCTTTTCTTCTTTTTTCTATTTCTCTCTCCATAGTGCTAGCTCACTTTCAATCAGAATAACACACATTTGTGTCAGTCTTAAAATTGGTATGAACTTCTTTAATAAGTTTTGAAGCTCATTGCTTTCTGATTCTGTTGGCTTTTCCATATCGGGGGTTGGAATCAGTAATCGAAGGCCAAAACAATCCAAATTTTCTTTTGGAAATCTTCCTATTAGGTCTTCAATTATATTAACCAATAAAGGTATGTAAACCGAGATTCTAAAATACTCTTCTGTTATTTGAGTATTGTAGTTCTCCCGGTGTTTTTAACGTCTGGCTAAGCGTGAAAGATTCACATCAATTTCAAGCTCCGAACATATATCTTCAACCTCATTGAATAGAATAGAAAAAGATTCCACGCAGTCTTGGCGCTTCTTCTGCAAAACCGAAATTGTATCTTCAACAATGGACGCAGCTTTTCGCAAATCGAGATCAGGAGCCTAAAGTTTTCTGCTTAGTGGTAGAGTTTGCTTCAAGACATCAATTAATGGTACTAAAGCTGAAACAAACTGGACACTGCAATCTGAGCATAGAAGAGAAGATGCATTAGAGGAAGTGGTTAGGTCCGACCAGTTTGAAATCGATTCAAGCGCTTCAATTATGTAAGGTAGAGCTTCGCGGAATTGAATAACACCATCATGCCTTTCAACCCAGCACATACTAGTCCAAACATCACGTGGCCGACCAAACGGTATAGTGGTTAGCGTGCTATCTTCTAGACCGCGAGATTGCGGGTTCGAGTCCCGTGTTGGCATGGGTGTTTGTAAATGTATATTGGCTTGTCTAATGACGAATGTTTCAGCGCATTATAGCCCTCGTGTTACTGACAGCGTCAGATAATCTGAATGCAACCAACCAGACATCACGTGTGGAAAAATAATAACCCTCGGTGCCATGGTTGCTTAGAAGAGTATGGCAGGGTTTTTTCTGAGGGGTGCTATAATTCTTTGTACTGTAAAGAAAAAATTTACGTTAATGAAATTGTGCTTAAAAATCTGTATTTTCACAGTTTTTTAAACAGGAGATTCTCAAAGGATTTTGGAATATTCGAAAGGGCTAGGGAGGAAGAGGGAACCCTTCAAGGGGGGGGGGGGCATGGCCCCCCCCCTTGAAGCCGCCAATGGTCTGTCCAAGCAGCTGTCTGGCTTAAGCGCCTAACTCATTCATTTTTCTTATTAGTCATTTGCAAAAAAATGCCCCCTATTTTGTATTTTTTTACAGACCCATGACTTCAGCAGTATATATATATATATATATATATATATATATATATATATATATATATATATATATATATATATATATATATATATATATATATATATATATATATATATATAAAATCTTTATAAATGTCTGGTGGACCGGATGAACTTAAACCTAAACAGAGGAACTTTAATGATCAGCCTGTATAGATATAATGTTCTGATTGGCCCAGTGATGGAAATTATTTTACAGTTTAAATTAAAATTTGAATTTTTCCTTCTGATTTATTGTGATTTATTTCAACGTATGAATTATTTGTGGAGAATTTTGGTTTATGCATAGATATAATTAAAAAAAAATAATTCAGAATTATATATACCACAGTATAAGACAATTAAAAAAAAGGGATCAAAATGTAAAATACTGATAGAAATGTCAAAGCTTGTAACTTTCAAAGATGAGAAAGCTATTTGATAAGATCATTGTGAAGATCATTTGTGCTTCATGCATTCAACTATGAAAATAAATTATTATTATACGTGGTCAATCATCAATCGGAATTCACGTTAAGCTTCAGGTCCTGCCCTGATTAACCATCATTGTGCATAAAAATAGGTCGTTGAGAGTAGAAACAAATCAAACCAAGCATTTCTTCGATAAAAAATGTCGGTACATCTATTATAGTTACTTTATTCTTAAATACAATTTTAATTAAAAATAATGGGGAGTTTTCCCTACATCTTCACAAGAACCCTGTTGTTACATTCTGTTAGTTGACGGTAATTTCAAGTCAAACATAAGGGAAGGTTATTCTATATCTTCAGATCAAGTTGGTTACAAAACATAGTCTGAACGTTGTTTATAGTAATTTTACCGAATGCCAAGTACAACACAGGTTTAATGATATAGTTGTTCAATGGGGTTGATAAAAAATTATATTTTTGAATAAAATTGTAGTCGAGAACTAGGCCTGTTTTGTATGCAATAGATTATTTTCTTTCATTCAACATCTTTTTTCAAAGTATAACGAAGAGAATATGTTGAAAAGGAACACCGTTTTTTTTTTTTTTTTTTTTTAATTCACTCCTTCAGAAATTTGCAATCGTATCACTTGTAGCATTGAACTCCATAATATAGTAGTATAATAAAAAATATTGATGCATAAAATTTATATTGTCTAAAGCAGGGATCGGCAGTCTTTTTTGTGTTAAGTGCCAAACATTCAATAATCAGAATAGCAAAATTTTTAAAGATCCGCAAATAAATATATGCAGCACCAATGTGAGATTTTAACTATATAGATTTTTTTTACTGTTTTTGTGGTATAAACATGATGGCAGATGAAACAAGACAATATAGTCCATTTTAGTTTGGATCGAATGAAAGTATACAATTCAGTTCTTTCTTTCTTTAACTCAAGGCTTTCCTTGTCAATATTTCTTTTTCTTTTGGACAACGTCGAGGCTATGTGTTTTTCTAATATAACATATTAAAAGCAAATTTAAAAGGATCTTTAAGAGCGTGAGCAACCGCGAATAGTTTATGGGGAAAATTGCTAAATACCGCAGTCGGAGACAAAGTGAACAACTAACGTCAACAAAAGCTTGGCACCATTGACAATGTGTCGCATGGGGGGTGCTATCCTCCAGCACATTCTGACTGTTCCATATTTCGGCTTAGAAGATACCAGGAGGTGCTGATTTTAAGTTAATATTTGAAAACAGTGTTATTTGTCCACCCTTCTCATATCTCTGTTTCGTCGCGTTTCCCTTATTTCTTTGGTTTGAAATTTCGCAGTATGGGGTTTAATGGGTTACTATACATTGCCATTTATATCTTTATTCTTAAGTTGGGTTTCTTTGAACGTGATGAGCCGTAAATATCCATGGAAAGAGCTGCATGTGGCTCCAGAGTCGATCCGGAGTCGAGGTATGAGAAGAACTTACTAGACTAAGATCCCTGGTCTTTAGAGGTCGGCGATATATCAATACGACGATATTTTTTTCGATATTTCTAAAAAAATATCGATATTAAAAATATCGATAAAAGTCACCGAAATATTGATATTTTCAAACATTTTTAGTTTTTTGATGATCGTTTTGTAGTTCCATGTGTTTTTTCGATTTTATTTATTCCCTTTTCAAAAACTTCAAAACTATAGTTTGAACTTGGCTGAGAGACAGTTAAAACGGCACCAATATTCAATATTAACACGCTTTTATTAGCTTCAGACGTATGTTAGTATGTAACGGAATCTTTGAACATGATTTTGACCCCCCCTTCAAAACGTCGGATTAACTCGAAATTTGGCATACTTATTAAGGACCGATGACAATTCAATATTTTAAACAGTTTGACCCGTTATCCTTACTAGGATAATCAGGATTAGCGATTTTTTGTTTTCCTGAGACCCGGAGTGTCTGCGTCAAGACCAATAAGGAAAACTACCAGGCGCGCCGATCACTTATTTAAGTATAACTTTAAAGAAGTTTACAACCTCGATCGGAAGTGGGTTTTTAGTTTTAGTTCACCATAAAAAAATTACCGAAATTCAATTTTTAACACGCTTTTATTAGTTTCACCTGTATGTTCAAACTTTGCACACTTGTCAAAGACACGATGACAATACAATAATTCTATAAGTTTGTCGCTTTATCACAAGGATTAGCTCGCAGGATCTTCAGGATTAGTGATTTTTCATATTCAGAGACAAGGTAGTGTTTTGTGCCTAGTAATACGGCGTGTACTAAGGCATACTGTTCTGCAGTTTTCTTTTCCCTTGGCTGAATCTCCACAGCTCTTGGCGCCTTGGCGAACTTTTTTTCTCTGGCAACCCTGCGTGGTTGTTTTTGAAACTGCAGTCTTCTATTCTTAGAAGCACTTTGTATTGACACTAGCCAAACTATGGCTCGTCATTTAGTTATTAAAAAATTAACCTATGAATACAGTCCACAATTATTTTAACCATATACTTGCTCAAACATTTTTCTCCTAGCGAGCCGGAGTCACCCACGAATAATTCTGAATTTATTTATTTTTAACTTTAACAACCGAAACTATTTTTTTTTTTAATATGACGAATTTGGTCATTCTACATCGCCGGCGCGGCAATGTCAAGGGTCAGCTAACTAAGCTGTCCAGGGCTATGGAGGATATCGAGTCTATCGACAATGAAATGTTATTGGCTCATCAAGACCAGCTCAACAAACTTGAGAAGAAATTTGAAGATTTAAAGAAGGATTACTACGTAGCAACACCCGAAGGTGAATTCGATACTACTGAGAAATCTTTGACGGATATAGACGATGAAATCCGGGCTTTGGAGTTAAGAATCTCTACCTCTTTAAATAAATTAAGAAAAACGAATATTGATAAAACTTCTCAAAACAAAACTGACTGTTCGAAAACTTTGGTTGACGACCATTCGCAGTCGGCCAATGTGGTTTCGAAACTGAAACTACCGGAAATTCCTCTTCCTATTTTTAGCGGGAAAATTGAAGAATACACGTCTTTCAAAGCGCAGTTTTTCAAGTTAATTGACCAAAATCCGTCCCTCTCGGATATGGATAAGCTATATTATTTGCGCGGAGCGCTACGTGGCGACTCTAAATGTATCGAGACTATGGATGATTCTTATGGGTCGTTATTAGAAGCACTGGATAAGAGATATGACAACAAACGCATAGTTATTGATACGCATATTCGATGCATATTAAATCTTGAACCGATGAAACATGAGTCAGAAAGGGAGCTCAGAAACTTGGTTGATTGCGTCAAACGAAATCTAAGAGCACTTTCAGTTTTGAAATTTGAGAGGGATAAACTGTCGAATGCATTACTTTTGAATGTGTTGTTAAGCAAATTGGATAGAGACACTGGAAAAAATTACGAAGCTTCATTAACCACTAACGATGTCCCCAATTTTGATGACTTTATTTTGTTTATTGAAAGAAGAATTTCAATACTTGGTAGCATTGCCAGAAATTCCAAACCAAACACGCTTGAAAGGTCTAAAACATTTTTTGTAAAATATAACAAAAATTCTAAAGACTGCCCTTTATGTCATCAGTCTCATCCACTTTATTTATGCACAAAACTCAAGGAAATGAAATTAGAGGATCGTTTTGATTTCTGCAAACAGCATAAAGTGTGCATGAAATGTTTGTCCCACAAATATGACAAAAATATATTTTGCCAGTCAAAAGGCACATGTAAAGCTTGTTCTCGTGCCACTCACCACACTTTGCTACACAAGTTCTCAGCACAAGCTGAAAGCAATAATTTAACAGAAACTTATTCACCCACTACACAAGCTGAATTTCAAACACCAATTTTAGATCAACAAAATATGAATGATCAGTTAGTGTCAGGCACTCAATTATCCTTTTTTTGCAAAGGGTGAGAAAAACGTCCTTATCAATACAGCTATCTGTTACATTAAGAATTCCAAAGGCCAACGTATTGCCGTCCGTGCGATCCTTGACTCAGCTAGTGAATCCAGCTTTCTTTCAGCTGATGCTGCCCAATTTCTGGGTTTGAAAAAAGAAAAAAAACTGTCGTCCCCATTTGTGGTTTAAACGATACACCATTTCGTGTAGTTTCTCAAGTTTCTGCCAATATTTCGAATCAGGATAATAACTGTCACTGGAACTTAAAACTTCTCATTGTACCCAAAATAGCAAACGCCATGCCGTTCAAAAACTTAAATATTTCAAACTTAAATATCCCTAAGAATATTGTTTTGATCCTAAGTTCTTTTTGGCTCAAAAGGTTGATTTATTATTAGGCTCCGAACTTTTCTATGATTTATTAAGGGAAGGCAAAATTAAATTGACTGAAAACCTGTTCCTGCAGCCAAGTTGTTTTGGTTACTTAGTGTCAGGAAGTGTTCAACATGATAGCCCTTTCTCCTTTAATCGCTGTTTTCTTGCTACTACCCTGGAATCTCTCAATAAAACCTTGACTTCTTTTGGGGAAACTGAGAACCCCCTTGATGACAATAACATTTGCGACAGCGATGAACTGAAATACTGTAACGATCATTTCCAAAACACTCATTCCCGTAAACCCGATGGGAGATATGTAGTCGAGTTACCATTTAAACCAGGTATGTAGGAAGACTTGCTAGGCGGCTCAAAACAGATGGCATCTAAAAGATTAGATCGCTTATGGAATAGGCTAGAAACTGACCCCATCATGAAGGCACTCTATTCTGAATTTTTAAATGAATACGAAGCTTTGGGTCATATGGTACAGATACCAGAAGATGCTTACTTCGAAGATGATTATTATTTACCCCATCATGGTATCTTAAAACCAACAAGTCCAACCACAAAATTGAGGGTAGTATTTGACGCAAGTGCCAAAACTACAAGTAAATATTCTTTGAATGATCTACTTTCCAAGGGTGAAGTTATACAAGATGATTTATTTTCTATACTCATACGATTTAGAAAACACACCTACACCTTCACTTCAGATGTGAAACAAATGTTCAGACAAGTTGAAGTAGCTCCCTCCCAAACTAAGTTCCAAAAGATTCTTTGGAAAGAGAGTAAGTCCGCTCATATTAAGACTTACCAGCTTAAAACGGTGACATATGGCACTGCCAGCGCACCTTTTCTTGCCACAAGAGTCTTAAAACAAATTGCATTAGATGAGAAGGATGATTTTCCTCTCGCTTCAAGTGTTGTCCTACAGGACTTTTACATGGATGACTGTCTGTCGGGCTCTTCCGACCCACACGAGTTCGAAATACTTAAAACAGAACTGACACATCTCCTTCAAAGAGGAGGTATGACCCTTCACAAATGGCAATCCAACCAAGGACACACAAGTGACCCTATTTTTCCTTTCGATAGGAACTCGGATGAAATTGCCGTTAAAACTTTAGGTCTATCATGGAACAGTTCAAATGACTTATTTACCTATAAGGTATCCCTTAATTCAAATTCTACCATAACGAAAAGGGAAGTTCTGTCCCAAATTTCCAGAATTTTTGATCCCCTTGACCTCCTCGGCCCAGTTATTACAAGGGCAAAAACTTTTATGCAACAGCTGTGGCTTCACAAGTTGGACTGGGATCAACCACTCCCTTCAGAACTTGCAGTACAGTGGCAGAATTTCGTAGAGACTTTACCACAAATACAACATATTAAGGTGCCCCGCTGCGTCCTGCCCCTTTATTTCACATCAATTTCCTTGGTAGGATTTGCGGACGCGTCTTCAAGAGCGTATGGGTGCTGCGTGTATATACACACCATCACGGATACTGGTAATCGCTCCAGTCGCCTTCTAGGCAGCAAAAGTCGTGTATCTTCCCTTCGGACCCCATTGATAATCCCTCGTGCAGAATTACCTTCTGCTCTCCAGGCTCGTGCAGAAGGTTATACAAACCTTCAAGCACAAATTTGATTGTGTGCAGCTCTTCTCCGACTCCACCATTGCCCTGGCATGGATTAGGACCTCCCCACATCTTCTGAAGACCTTCACGAGCAACAGGGTTGCTCAGATACAGCAGCTAACCTCAGACTTCCAATGGCTACACATCACCTCTTCATCAAATCCTGCGGACTCCATTTCCAGAGGACTGGATGCTCCAGCTCTGTCCTCCAATGAGCTATGGTGGAATGGACCGGAGATGCCCCCCTGTCCGGAACCTGCTGTCCATCACCCTGCAGAGCAGCAATTCCTTGAGGAGCTTAAAGTCCCCCCAAAGATGACCCTCTCATCTTACAGTATAACCTTTTTTGATTCTTTAATTGAAAGATCTAATAACTATTGTAAACTGATTAGAATACTTGCATATGTGTTCAGATTTTTTAATAATTGTCATAAAAATAATATTCAATGCCAGACTGGCCCTCTCACAAGAAAGGAATTGGAAGATGCTGAAATGGTCTTAATTAAGAACCTTCAGTTGGAGCATTTTCTACCAGAGTTTGCTTCTCTAAAGAAGGGAAATTCAGTTCCAGTAAAAAGCAAACTACGTTTCTTACACCCCTATTTAGATAGTCATGAAGTAATCAGAGTGGGTGGACGTTTAGATGATTCAGATGTAAGCTTTGACCATAAACATCCCATAGTTTTGCCCTCGGGTTCTAAATTAGTAAAACTAATTTTCCAATACTATCATAAGCGCGACTTTCATGTAGGACCACAGGCCTTATTAAACACAATTCGTCAGAAATATTGGCCACTTGGTGGTAGAAATACAGCTAGGAAAGTTGTTTATGAATGTATACCATGTTTTAAAATGAAACCAATTGCTGCAAGCCAGCTTATGGGAGATCTTCCCACTGAAAGAGTCGTTGGTAACCCCCGTTTTCTAAAGTTGGAATCGACTTGTGCGGCCCCTTTCAAATTAAATATAAGGGCCAAAGAAAGGGCACATTGCAAAAGATTTATGTTGCAATATTTGTTTGTACGGCCATTAAGGCTGTGCATTTAGAATTTATTTCCGACTTAACATCTCAAGCCTTAATTGCAACCTTAAAAAGGTTCTTCTCTCGTAGGAGTAAAAGCTATAAAATATTTAGTGATAACGGGACCAACATAACAGGAGCTAGTGCAGAATTAAAAAGGTTACAGAAATTGTTTGTTAATAGTGAAGAAGTTGTACATTTTTTGAATTTAGAGAGAATTGATTGGAAGTTTATTCCTCCCAGAGGTCCGAATCAAGGTGGGCTTTGGGAGGCTGGGGTTAAATCATTCAAGTACCACCTTAAAAGAGTAGTCGGTAATTCAAAATTAATTTTGGAGGAGTTTAATACGACAATGGTGCAAATCGAGGGTATCCTGAACTCACACCCATTAACTCCTTTATCCATTGATACCGACGACTTTCAGGTGTTAACTCCTGGACATTTTTTAATAGGTAGACCAATCAATTCTCTTCCGGAGCCAAATTTGATTGATAAAAATCAAAACTTTTTGAATAAATGGGAAAGGCTTCAAAAAATGGTGCAGTCAGTTTGGAAATTTTGGAGAAACAGCTATTTAAGTCACTTGCAACAACGCAGTAAAAATGGTTGTTCAAAAAACAAAATGTTAAAAAGGGAATGATGGTGATTCTTAAGAACTCAAACCTACCTGTTGGAAAATGGCCCTTTGGCCAGAATCATAAATGTCATTTCTGGAGCTGACAACAATGTTAGAGTTGTTGATCTAAAGACGCATACTGGGCAATTTAGAAGAGCTATTACAAAGATTTGCATTTTGCCTATAAGTGATAATACTGATGCACCTGCCATTTAATTGTCTTTTATTAAACTTCATTTTCTATTTTGTTTAAAGAAATTTTTTGTATTTTTGCTTACTAGTTTTATATTGGTTGTATTTACTCTTTGTATCATTGCATATACCGTATGTGTATATTATTTAAAAAAAAAATGTATTTTCCTTGAAATATCTCTATATTTCAACGCCCGCCGGGATGTTCTGCAGTTTTCTTTTCCCTTGACTGAATCTCCACAGCTCTTGGCGCCTTGGCGAACTTTTTTTCTCTGGCAACCCTGCGTGGTTGTTTTTGAAACTGCAGTCTTCTATTTTTAGAAGCGCTTTGTATTGACACTAGCCAAACTATGGCTCGTCATTTAGTTATTAAAAAATGTACCTATGAATACAGTCCACAATTATTTTAACCATATACTTGCTCAAACACATACACATGACTTAAATTTGAGACAAGCATGTGACTATTGGCAAGAACAACTGGAGAGTTTTGTACACTTAACTAAAAAAATTAACTAAAAAAAATTTATAGTTTACAGAAAAAATAATTAATAGTTTAAAAAAATAAAAAACATGCTTTAATAGAAAACCAAACTAAAAAGTAGAAAATAATTAATAGTTTAAAAAATTAAAAAACACGTTTTAATAGAAAAGTGAACTAAAAAGTAGAAAATAATTTAAAATAAGTTTGAAATAAGAATAGAGTGATTAACAAGAAATATTTATTTTATCGTAAAAAAGCGTGGCGTGCTTGATGTCAATTGTTGTATATGTATTGGTAAAAGTAGAGCAATTATGAAAATATCTTAAAAAGCACCCCACGCTTTTTTACGATAAAATAAATATTTCTTGTTAATCACTCTATTCTTATTTCAAACTTATTTAAAATTATTTTCTACTTTTTAGTTTACTTTTCTATTAAAGCGTGTTTTTTAGTTTTTTAAACTATTAATTTTTTCCATATACCTAAAAGCTATTGAAAATTATCTTAATTTTTCTTAGAATCACTGTACCAATTAAGCGAAAATTTAACTTTTTTTTTTTTGTAATAGATCCATTTCAGTTGAAAAAGTATTCACCTTACAAAAAAGCAATCATGAAAAGTAGAAATTTGCCCCGAAAAACTTTGTTTCTGGCAAAATTGAAACTCAAATAAAAAAAAAAATCATTTATCGATTTATCGATATTTTTTTCTATGCGACGATATTTATTTTGATCGATATTTCCGACCTCTACTGGTCTTATGTCTAATGAGATCTACTTATAATTTTGGGAGGAGGATATATCCCCTTATCCCATCAACTCTGATACAGGAATATGGACAGTAACGTCTCAATTGGTGACTTATGGAGAACTTTTCAAACCAAATCGAAAGAAATGCTATGCATCAATTGATTAATTGAAAATAAAAATTATTTACAAATCCATTAATGATATAATTAAATTATTTGATTGGTTTAGCATTATTTGTAAAAGTTTATAAATTGTTGAAGATTAAAAATACTCTTCTGCATTTGTTTCATAATAGTTTTTAAAAAAGTAATTTTCTTCTTAACCATTGAAATTAAAATGCTAGGTAAATTATTGTATGTGAAATTACAGGGTTCATACAGCTAAAGTAAAAATTAGGTAGCCCGAATTTCGACTATCTGTCAGAATAACGGATGTGTATACTTAAAAAAAAAAAAAAAAAAAAAAAAAAATCAGAACTTAAAGCGAATGTGAGCTTTTTAGTATGATGGGACAAATTCTGTTTCTATACTACGAGTTCGTCAAAAATGGTTCATAAAACAATTATGTTGGTTATTTGCATGGCTATCGCTACAACAATTTACTTCCAACTTCCGGGATTGGTAAAAATCTAATTCTAGGTCCCTTTACATAACTTTTTATCAAATTCAAATAACTTCCACTTGAACTCATTTAAAACTATTACCCTTTTTATTCCATAATTCATTGCTTTGAAATAGCCTAGAAAATTATTATTATTATGAAACTGAATCAAATAACCGTTTATTCCTAGCAAATAATTGTGATTTTATTCATGTAACTCAATCAGTAACCTAAGAAGTTTTATTAAAGCGAGAGGATAGAAAATACGTAAATAATTAGTTATTATTTGGTCAACAAATATAATTTGAGGAATTATATTAGTTAACCAAACAATATAAGATTCAAAGTAAATTTAAATTTGTTATACAACTCTTTTGTTAAAATAGGGATCATTAGGCTTATCGTTTAATCTTACTAGATCATACTGTATAGTTAAATCATAAGAATGAATATGATATTATCTTCATTTAACGACAATTTATTTTGTAGAATTGCACTAAATAATTATATACTTACTGGATATTCAGAGTGGGCATCCATACTAGCACACCTTTTTTTTCTTGCAATGTGAGTATAAAGCCTTGTGCTATTGTAGTGTTAGGCTCGCAGGGCGGCCCTGCAGCCATTCTCATGCAAAATTCATTACATCAAAGGCATTATAATTTCTTATGAAATGTAAAAGAATGAAGAAATATACAAAGTAATAAATCATGCATTTAACAAGTAAATTATTCTTTATTGGTTTAGTTACATTTCAAAATCTAGTGCACATTCAAAAGCACTTCATATTGCCACCAATATGCTACTAAATCTGCTGCATCGTATTCTTGGACATTATTAAGTGTCCCAAAGGTGATCTGGCATTATTAAATGCCCTAAAATATATGGCCTTAGATTAGCCAGTGAGTTGCGTCAGCAACCTTATTTAATTCCGTCGTAGTATTCAAAACCATAAACCGTTATTCGAAAATGATCCATAAGCCATGCTTGGTTTAGTTGACATTCAACCAGATCGACAATTAGCAGCTGATTTTCAAGTCTATGACTTTGTTGCGAATGATGCGCTAGAAATAAAGTATATTTGGGATTTATAAAAGAAAAAGTAAAACGTTGTGGGAAGTAAGGATATAGTAGTTCAATATTGTTGATTACATGTTTAAACAACAATAATTTAACCCACGAATTTGGGATCGGATTTTCATTGAATTGTATTAAAATGAATTACCTCCACAGTCTAATGATATATTTAGCTCAAATTGATGAATGAAAATATACATCTTATTTACAATAAAATGCTAATTTCATTTCTTAATTACTTGGAGAATTTTTTTTTAAATAAGAATTATTTGTTTTAAGAATATAAATCTTAAAAAACAAAGCTATGTCCACTGACAGTTGACTTGAAGCATAATTTAAATTATTTCATTACACGTTATAAAGTATTTGTATAAAAATGGAAAGTATATATTTAAAAATATTACTTTTTTATTAGCATAGGACCACAAAGGTAATTATTATAATTATAGAAATAAGTAAATAGGATTTATGTTTTCAAGAAAATCAACAATTTTCTAATTTTTTTTTTTAATTTTAATTTTTTTAATTTTTTAAATACCGATTTAATGTGTAACTGTCTGAGGACATAGCTTGCATAAATTAGCATTTGAAAAGTAACAAAATGTTTTTATCAAATAAGAAAGAGCACAGCATTAGCGTTAAACTATCTATCAAGTAAAGAACATGAATTGCTTAACAAACTTCAAATAAGTAAATAACAATCTAATAATTTTAGTTAGCCAAAACATGAAATAAAAACATTTAAAAATTGTAGGGACATAACAGAATCTGCATTAAAATTTATCTTTGGAAAAAGTACTAATAGTTTACTTAAATTATATTGGCATTCTAAAGAACTGTTTAAGATGGACATTACAAAAAGATTTTTTTTTTCAAATTTACCGGACGTTTTTAATTAGGAAGATAAGCAAGCGTAATAGAATATAAAATTTATATAAAATAAAAAAGACTAGCTAAAAAGTTTTGTAAAATATAAATTAATAAAATATATAATAGCTTAAACACCAGACTGTTAATCAACTTTAAGTATAAAACATATGGTATACATTAACAAAGAATTTAACAATAAAAAACAACAACACGATGTAAAAATATCTCAAAAATTGAGCAATAAAAACCAAAATGACAAAACCTTTTGTATTTGTACTTATTAAAATAAGGCAGTTAAAATTGTTTAGTGTTTTTTTTAAACAAATTATATAATTTTGAAGAACGTATTGTACATTTTATATAGCTCGGGTATTATAAAAATGTATTTTCTTGATGCTGAGGAATTATATTCTACTCTTCATTATAATTTATAATACATAATATTGTGACCATTAAGCGATGGCAACAAAAATTATTATCAATATCTATTTGAAGTTAAATAGCCTGTACGGATGATTAAAATATTATTGCACTAATGAGATTTAAAAACAATCAACTCAGCGTTCACAAAATTAACCAGGCCAATACCACCTGTAATCCAGCTGCAACAGAATAGCGCAAACCGCCATCACATCAATCGCAACATATGAAAGTAATGGAATTGAAAATCAATACTAAAACTCCATCCCAGCAAGTTATCTGGTGTTCTTTCGGATTCTTTGATTGCGGTGGAACACCTCCAGTCGCTCATCCCTCCCTGCAGCCGACTTGACAATGAGAGCCCTGGGCAGAGATCTCATGTTCCCTGGAAGCCGCACCACCACCTTCCTTCGTCCAGTCTCGATCCCTTCGATCTGGACCCTCTTGACTTCACCAACAACTGTACAGCCGATGTCAGACAACTTCTTGATGATCGCTTCGTCATCCACGTAGGCCGGAACAGGATTGATGTTGACCAGTAGGTCCGAGTTGGACAGGCTGACCCCATCGTACTGGCGGTTGTCCACTTTGAAGCCATTGTCTATGCAGTCCTGGGCGGCATCAGGAGTCGAGAACGTAATCTCGTAACCGTCTCGCTTGCGGACCAGGGCCACGATAGCGTTCTGGCCATGCTTCTCGGCGTAGACTGGCTTGAGTATTTTGGCTAATTTCTCGACCGACGTTCGAAGATTCTCCACGAAGACGGTGCGTTCCAGGACGGAGATGTTGGAGCCTCCAGCTGGAACGGCTGGCTGTTTCTGTTCAGCTTCCGCCATTTCTTTTCGGATGTACGAAAATTCAAATCTTATAGCAAGTCTCTCAGAAGTATATATCTGAAGAAAGTCGAAATTGTTTTCGGATTGAGAGTTCTAAGGTAAAATAACACAGCAGTAAAAACGTGTTGTGCCTCGAGGGAAAACTGTTGCCAAATAAACGGGAGGAATCAGAATGCCATCTGTTGCGTCCGTTTTTGCGATAAGGTTTCCGTTTTGCTTGTTAAACATGCCACGTCGGCGTCACTAGCCTTGAGTTGAATGTAAACCAATGAATAAGGACAGCTGTGTCAAGAGTTGCTCTGTGAACCTAGATAGAAAGAGACAGTAGAGAGAGAGAGAGAGAGAGAGAGAGATGGGGAGGGGGGGAAAAGAGAGTTATCTTATGTTTTTCTGAACTTTTTTTACTGCCGATAAAGCAGATCTCAGGTGTTGTACTGAAACTTGTTCTTGTTGTGGATGCTGTTTTAACTCGTTTGTTTGGATATCATTCCTTTTCTTCGCAAATAATAATAATAATAATTTAGTAAAAATTTTTGACCTTTTTTTGCTCGGGCTTATGTATATACTCACATAAAAAACAAAATTACTTTATTCTATATTTTCTACATTTAATTGGGATTTTGAAAATAAATTAATGAGAAATCATGATAATTGCTTTAACAATTTTTGAATTCTAATAGTAAATGTGTAGGTATTTACAAAAGCTTTTTTTTAATCTATCCATTTGAGTTTTAATGATATCAATTGACGTAGTATCATAGTAGCTAAAATTATTTTATGGAAATTCAATGATATGTTTTCTATTTAACTTTTGTAGATAACTAGAAATTAAGATTTTATTTCTCTGTCTATTTCTCAATATGAGCCAGACTGAATTATGCAGGATGAAAATAAGCCATATAAAAAATTTATCTTGACGGTTCTATTTTTGTAAGGTTTTCCTTCCACTTAGGACTCTGTAAAAACAGCGATGAAAAACTAACCTTGACACACCATTTATTTACTAATGTGTTTTGAGCCAGGAATCATCTTCATAAATAAGAAGGAAATTTTCTTCTTTTCAAACGATGAACTAAACATCTTAATATCAAGGTGAAAATTGAGGCCCACAATGCGTTGTGACTTATTGATCGAAATTGGAATTATACGGATCAGTATCAATCGAATTTTTATGTATTTATTTAAAGACCTCAAATTTATTGCCAGATATTCAAAAGGAATTATTTAGTATCGAATTGTTTTTGTTAGGTATTTTTCACCTTTATTACACGATACAATATTAAAATACCTAAGTTTAGTGTAAGTAGTTTTTATATATTTATTTTTTAGAGAAAAGTATATGGATAGAACGAGAATGAATAATCTATAAAACATTTTGAGAAAATAGAATTGTAAAATTGTTTGAAAGCTAAGACAGCGTAATTTGAACAGATTGATTCGGTCATTGCGTTTCGAATCAAATGTTCATTTGGAAATTTGATTTTTGTGATCCTGTTTTGTGGATATATATTTCCTCTAAATATACATTGAAATAAACGTTTCGTTAACGAAAAACAGGTGCATTGACTACTTGGCTGATAATAGGTGAATGACTCTTCCAACCCAACATAACTGCAGCTTTAAATCGTTATCTGAAACGTCTTGGTTACTTACAAAACAAAAATTTTGCAAAAAAAAAAAAAAAAATATTCACATATGTTTTATATTAATTTGGTTTTATCACAGAAAGTTTTTTTTTGCCAGTTTTTGAGGGATTTGTATAGGTCAAAATAGGCCAAAGGTAACTAAAAGAGATTTCTTGTTGGATTTGAATAGATAATTTTAAACTAAAAAAATTTGGGACTTGAATGGTCAAGTTTTCTCTGTACAACGAAACTGGTGGTACAATAAGTTCATTAAATTCAAAATATGGTAAAAAATGAAAAAGAGTTGTACTAGACATGGTTTGTGTTCTACTATTTTTAGTAAGATAAAAAATGTGTTTTAAAATAGATTTTTTTTTGTGCCTGGAATTGGCATTCAATAATGATATCTATAGCGTTTTATAACTTTGTTGAGGAATTTTTAAATTCAATAATCGAGTTCAAGGTAACTAAGTTTCATGGAAGACAGTTACAAAATACTTAAAATTAAGTGCCATTCAATTTCTTTAGTAGCTCAAAATTGATTAAATTTTTTTTCAATTTGATCACAAAATAAGATTATTAAATATAGTTGTAGGACGTTTTGAATTTGTTATACTGGATGAAATTATCTATGGAACTTTAGAAGATTAAAATATATTTTCTTTTTAGTTAAAAATAATTTGCAGGTTATTAAATAAGATTTCAATGTTTTGTGCACAGAATGTAGGTTTAAAATATTTTAACAGAGTTATTTAAAAGCAAAGCTGTTATTCAAGAATAATTGTTTTGATTGTTTAAGAAAAAAAACGGAGGTTCTTAGGATGGGTTTTAGTAACACTGAAATGGACTTGAATTTTATCAAGAACTGTACCAAGTCTATTAATTTTTATAATGAAGGCAAAGCCACCTGGGTAATTATTCAAACTGTAGCATTTGAAGCCAGTGACGTAACGATATTAGTTGAGGCCCAATCACAAAAACCTATTTCGGGCCAAATTTTTTTTTTAAATTGGAGTTTTTTATTTAAATTTAGTGTTAAATTTTCCACTATATAGTTGTGAAAAAAATAACACGGTAGAAATGTGTCAAAATATGACCTTTGATTTTTAACAATATACAACTATCCTTTATGTACGTACACAAACATTTCGTATTGTTAAATTGTTGGGAACTGTTATGTTTTGACAGGCTCTCCCAATGAATATTTGTGTAAAAATATACAGTTCATTATACACTATACACCTATACACTTAAAAAAAAAAAAAATGTCTGAAATCGTTAAAAATAATGTACGCATATCTTCCATCGAATAAAACTTCTGCTGATAAAAAAAACCAGTTTAACTCCGTTAACACGAAATCGATGGGGCTGCCAAATTTTTCGCTTTAACCGAATTTCGTATCAACAGTCTAAATACTTTTTCATCTAACTAATGCAGTTTTAAACTACTAGCTATATGTGTATCTAATACTACACTGTTAAAAAAATTGGATCCACCTAGCACCAAAAATTGGTTCCCATTTAGCAGCAACCAAAATTTGGTGCTTAGTTTCACGATTTATTGGTGCTACCTTGGATCGTAAACACCATTAAATAGTGAAACTAAGCACTAAATGTTGGTTGCAGCTAAATGGGAACCAATGTTTGGTGCAAGGGGGGAACAAAATTTCTAACAGTGTACTGCTTTTAATTCACGACTTCATTTTTGTCAGTCCTCATTTTTCCTTGCAGGTTCAAATTGATTTCCAGAATAAGCAGCTTCAACCTTTTCCATATTTTTTAAAATTGTTGATCGAGTGATGAGGACGATTCCATACTTAGCAGCAATTTTTTTTTAAACTTTTAAAAAGACTTTGTCATAAGTTACATTTAAAATTTTCTGCTTCGTTCCTATAAATGAAACGATTGCTGCTTCTGTTTCATAGTGACAAGATCCCACATACAAATGTGACTGAGTATAGTTTGTAAACTTACTGTTGGAAACCGGAGAGGTACGTGACGTCACAAAATCAGTTCACGGGGAATGCGATCTAAATTAGTGCCGAATTCAGTTAATTTCATAGCGATTTCCTTGAAATTTGACCACTGGCATTTTACCTATTTCATAGGGTTTTAACTTGAGGAATGTTTTCTTGACCCCTTTAAATTTCATCTTAAATTATGAAGACCATCTAAAAAAAAAAAAAAAAAAAAAAAAAAAATGCTAAGCGTGATTTTATGTAATATGATTTTGTTTTTTTGTTTTAAGCGAATAAATTAACGAGAAATATTTTTACGATTTTTACTGGCGTAACAAATTGTGAAGTGTAGTTTGATTTTATTCTTTGAAATATTTTGTAATTGATCCCTGCATCGTAAAATGTATCACTAATAAGAAGACTTTTATGCTTGGCCTTTTCCTTGGTTTATTTGAAAACAGAAGACTTCGCAACACAATTCTAAGAGACAGAAAATTAATTTTAAGCATTTTAACATGCAATTTATGCTGACCCCTATACTTGTTGCAGTCGCGTATCAATTTATATACAAATCTGACATCGAAGTTTAAAAGTTGCATAATAATTTAAGTGTTACAACATTCTTCGAATGTTCTCTGTAGTCGCGGGAACTATCTGTTCCTGCGGGCTCGCCAGTTACGCAACTGCTTGAAGTTCACTTAGTTCTTCAGCCTTACATAGGGATAGGGACGAGTATATAAAATACCAATTTAGCATAAAAACCCTCTACAATATTGGTTGTAGCATTGAAAATCCCATAAAGCAACGTCTGAATCAATAATGATGCATCCATTGCGAATGAACACACTATATCTGTAAGCAAGTAAAAGATGACATTCTCAGACATTCTGGCTTTAAGAGTGAATACTGTTGATTATCCTGTACCTGTTTCATAAATTTACACAGGTGGGCTAACCAAGTATTTCATGTAAAGGGACATTGTTAACCAGCTGTGGCTCATCGATTCGTAGAACTGAGCTTGGTGACCTCTGCTGAAGCAACTTGGAGTGATTACAGTCTTCGAATATTTTTTTATTATTGATACTGATTTTTTTATCGGTTGGATCGGCTTTTGTTAAAATGAAAAGAAATTGTTGCTTTATATTGTGGATATGTTTGCTGATTTGAGATGACAAACTTCAAATTGGACTCAAAAGTATTATCCTCAGTTTCTTTTTTTTTTTTTGTTTTGCAAGTAAGGAAAATGAAATTCAGGTGATAACTTTTAAGAATCAAGAAACAGATTATATCTTTTCTATTTTAACGTGCAAAAAAATTAAACTTTATTTAATCATTTTTAATCAGAAATCGCGGCGAAAGTAGCACTTTACCTCGAAGAGTGCGGGAAAAAGAGTTCGTTGCTGCATGCCTCGTGCTTAAATCTTATATAGTTTTGGTATAGAATAGTTATTTATAAAACTAGTTGGGAAAGTAATACTTTTTTAAAAGAGGAAAAATGCATATTTGACGAGTGCGTTAGCACGAGTCATAATTTACCGAGTTTCCCACGTGTGTAGCATACAATATTTTTTATAATCAGATGCAAAAAATATTTTTAATGCATATATAAACTAATATTGGCAAATCCAGTCAATGAATCTCTTTTTAAAATGTCATTTCTATACCACAATTAATGATTAAAAATGACCAAATAAAGTTTAATTTTTTGTTGTTAAAAAATGACATTTTTAGAAGAGATTAATTGACTGGAGTTGACAACTTTAGTTTGTATATGTGGTAAAGATATTTTTTGCAAGTGATTGTAAAAGATACTGTATTTAACATGTGGCAAATCACTTTTTTAAACTCGGCAAACTCGTGCTATCGCACTCGTCAAATAAGCATTTTGCCTCGTTTGAAAAGTATTACTTTGCATAATACTATTGCATAAATAACTATTCTTCATCATGTAAGAAATTTTTATCTTTTAATTTATACTTTAAGTTATGAGATTTAAAAGAGTTTTTGAATAAATTTTTAAAAATATGTCGTGCAAAACGGCAATTATACAATTAATGAAGACGTTAGATCAATGTCTGTTTTTCAACTTTTTCAGTTAACCGCTTTTGTTTTGAAAGATATATTTTATCTTCTTACAGAAAAACTTATTTTAACTTTAAAAAAAAGAAAGAAAAAAAAAAAAAAAAAAAAAAAAAAGAATCGAAACTGGGTATATTTTTTGCTTGTCATAGTACTCTTCATGGCACGATTTTTAGAAGGCTCTTTGTTATTTCTTCCATCTCCTGTATAGAAACAAACAGCTTGTTATTCAGGTAACGAAGCTCGGGCAAAGAAAGTAAATTTAATGCGCATGCGTCAATTTAAAACGAGTAATTCAAACACAACTTTCGTTTGCAGTGTAAAACGGAGGAATTAAAGTTATTTCCGTAAAAAATTCAAGAAAAGTGAATTCAAGAAACAGATATGAAGTCTAAAATAATTTTTAAAACACTCGTTTGTGGAGGGTTTCAGGAATATAAAATGACAACAGAATATAAATTATTGTAGTTGAAAGGAATCTCAATGAATTTTAAATTTCATGTTATGTTCGATTATTTATTTTTATATTAAGTTAAATAGAAAAGAAAGGTTATATTAGACCCGTAAAGAACGCTTCAGTTGGAAATTGGGCTAAATGCATTACTAACACTTTTAATTTTCGTTTAAAATATATAAACCATTTACTGAATTGAAAAATTCATTCTTCAAATAGAATGCAAAGTGTAACATATTTGTTTCCAAGTTTAGCACTTTTGAAGGCAACGCACACAAGCATTTTAATTGAGGAAAACAATTATAACGACTTTTGCACAGGAAGCTCATTGTTCCTTATTACATTTCATTCAAACACTAAGTAGGGAATAATAGAAAATAAATAAGAAAAATAAATAGGATTTTTAAATAGTAAATAAAATTTTCAAATATCAATCATTTCAAATGTGGCTGTATTAAAGTTATTTCATATTAGTCATTCTTCATAGTCAGCTACACTTATGGTGTTTGTAAAGTCATTGTTGAATAAAACGTAAAATGTAAATGTAGACATTGCAATACAACATACATTGCTCGATATAAATAAGTAATCAATTGAAAACTTTTGAATTAAGATGTATAGTTGTATTATTATTTTGCTGAAGAATTTATTTTCTATAATTTTAAACTCTACACTCATACTTAAAAATACATGTTTTGTTGACATTTATAGATCTTGAAGTTGAGAAACTAATATTTCTTTTTTATGCTTTTTAAATTTCAGAATGATAAGGTAACATTGGGGCGTATGTGTTTCGACGTGATGTAAAAAGTTAAAAATGAGACAGCAATTGTTAGAATGAAATGGCATTTTTTTTTTTTTTTTTACTTTTAATGAAATGCATCTGATAAATTTTAATGAGATGCTTTCACTTTTCAAGAAAACCCAATATGTTTGAAAGGTAATAAAATGTATTTGTACAAAGTGGGTGCGATTTTAAACATATGAGATTTCGTTTGTCCGAGGCAAGATTCGAGTATTTGAAGTGACCGATATACTTTTAATGTGATTTTAATGTTAACGTTTTATTCTTAATGTGAACTAAATGTGGATTTTGTAAAAATAATGACGATTAAACGTTTTTTTAGTTAGTGCAATTTTATACTGAAATACGCATGTATTGGTGACAGTTGAAAACTAAATATAATTGATAATATTTAAAGTTAAACAAAATAAGTTTTATGTAGCTAATACTACTGCTCTTTACACAATACAGTAAAGCCCAAACCCAAAATTAATCTTTAAAGTATAGATCTAGGAAGATATTAGTGCCTTACTCTTTCTCGACTTATGGGTGAACATGCTGCTCAACCTTGTTTATATTATGACACTAAACAAAAATTTGTTGAATAGTGTAAATGTGATATGGAACGCACAGGAACCAATAACCCTACTGTACTTTCATTGTTAATTCGTCTATGAATAGGATTTAGACAATATGGTCAGGGACTAATGTAATTCTATTAGCGTTCTCTAATCTACTGCATTAACAGTTTATTTTGAAAGACTAATGAATATTAAGGTTTAGAGGATTATGATACAATACTGTTTCCAGCATAGCTCTTTTCACTAATCTACTAAATCTTTACTTCTAGTAATCTTTTCAAAAATGATATTATTTAGTATATTTTCAACAAATTAGTGAATTGATTGAACTCATGGATATTTTTAACTAAGTCATATCGCGGAATAATTATTATTACAGAAATATGTCAAAGTAATCCGAATTTTTAAATTATAAATTGAAAGATAAATAATTAAAATTTTTATAAAAAAAAAAAAAAAAAAAAAAAGTTTCTGAAATCCACTAAAAATATTTCCATGTAGATGATATTTTTACAAGAGTATTGAAAAGAAAGCAAAATGGTACATATAATTTTATTACAGTTCATTATCCATAATAATCACATCGAAGCATGCATTATAGTGCAACACCAATCCTTTACATATTACATTCAAATATGGTTAAGTTCACATATTACATTCAAATATGGTTTTAATTCACATATTACATTCAAATATGGTTTTAATTCACATATTACATTCTGGTTAGTGCTCTGAGTAGAATAAACAATTATGAACCTAGAATTTTATGTTTTGAACAAAAAGTTATAATCTTAACATTCAAACAAAATAAAAATTTGCAAAAGTTGTCAATATTACAATAATCAGTGTTGCGTTTTTTAGTACTATTCTTAGGTGTAGCATTACATCGGCTAGTATATTGTAGAAATGTATACTGTTTGTAAACTTATATTTAAAAAATATTAATCAATATGATTATGAGGTGATATAACTCTGATACGAATCTCCAATATTTATGTACAGTATTAAAAGAATTAAAGGAAGGTTTAATTTAACTAAATGTCATGATGTTTACAAATTTGAAGTTTCAAACACTTCACACATGGATATGATTATACATATTTATACATTTATTGTTATACATTAATCATTCCATAAAAATATATTCTTAAGAGAAATGGTCAGTCTTACTATACGCCAAATATAACTCAAAATGGTTAAAACTAAACACTGACTGTGTGGGTTTGATAATTTAGATATTATATATAATCTGAACCACCTCATACGAGTTTTGGTCTGCGTTCAATTTTAACGATTGTGATTTATAATTCTTTAGTTACTTGTACTTGATTAGAGAAAATTAGTTGAATAATTACTTATATGCTGTAACCAATTACATTTGTAATTTTCCAATTTTTGCATGTGAATATGTTTTAAAAATTCAAAACTTTCATTTAACTAAATTTAGTTTCAAAAAGGTAGAAATCTTCTTTTATTTTTTACCTTCTATAGTTTTCAATTTACTTAGGTTTATAAAAGATTAAAAAAAAAAGTTGCTAAGATGTTATCGCATTGCACATTTAATGCATCTGCAAGATCTGCAAGATCTGCAAGATACAACTTTTGTAAGCTATATGGAGTTAATTAAATAAAATATCACAGAGAAAGAAACTTTTATAAATGCTTTTTTAAAAACATTCATTTACACAAGTCTTGTTATTCATTACATTTCTTACATGCCAATGATGTAGTTTAAATATTTCAATGTACATAGCTATGTTTCATTAATATTTGTTTTCTAATATAATTATTTGATATTAAACTATACAAAAATATAAGGAGCATTTTTTTTTAAAATATTGCAGAAAGACTGCTCATTGCTCTTAACGAATTTCGATTCCTAGTGCTACATATAACAGTTATATATGACATTTAGTTCTTGACTTATGAATAACATTAGTATTACAAATTTAAGACAGAAAGATCAAAAGAAGGTAGTTTATAATTTATTTTTAGGAACAATATTTTTCATTTTTCCACCTTTCATAAGCACATTTCATAATAATTATTGAGTTTTAGGTAAGTTTTATGAAAGGAAATTAAAAAAAAAAAAAGGAAGAAAAAAAAAAAAAAAAAAAAAAAAGACAGACATATTTATTTACAAGTAGGGTTTACACAAATATAATCATATTATGTGTGCGTTATCCTTAAAAAAAAAAAAAAAAAAGATTCGAGAGCATGCTTCAATATGCATTTTAAAATTATTCACTATATACATTTAAAAGTACACATTTTTTTTATACATTGGCACATGATTAAGGTTATACATTAATACGTTTTTAAAAAAAATAAATTATTATGTCTTTGTGAACTAAATACGTTAAGTCCCTAATAATTAAATATATATATATATATATATATATATATATATATATATATATATATATATATATATATATATATATATATATATATATATATATATATATATATATATATATATATATATATTCAGCTTTGCCTTTCATCGGGTAATATTACTTAATGCAGTTATTACAATATCAAATTTAATAATTTATATTTTTTAAATTAAAAATGTTATATTGACATTCTTTTAAAATTTTATTTGAAGTTATATATTTTTGCTGTCACTAAAAGGCCGCTTATGCACACACGTTTCTATTACAGCTCATTAAAAAAAAAAAAAAAGAGGCATTAAACTTTGTGGGAAAGTTTGTTACCTGCTATCGAACTTCTAATTCTATATTTTAATTTGGAGCCAAGATAAAAATCTTCCATGAAAATTGACTTACGATCACAAATTCCGGCACTTCCGGTGGATTTTTGGTATTAGAACTAATTTCGGTGACACTTTTCATGTGATATATATCGTACAGGTCTTTAGCTTTTGTAGTTTTGTCTGGGAACATGGATATCAAACAGCGAGAATTTGTATAACCTTCTCACTACTTGAGTGTTGTTCAAAAGCTCAAATAAGATACACTTACAACAATATAATATATAATAATATAAAAGGGGTAGAAATAGTGATTTTTTTCATGCTTCTGTTTGAACAATATTTTTTGGACCACTTAATAAATAATTTTCAAATTAAAATTATGAAAATACCATATATTAATGGTGGACACAGCTCTGTCAGTTGCTGATTTATATTGCCCCATATTTACATAAATAGAATAAAAACTAAGTAAAAAATCAATGTGTTTTGCATTACATGCGTATTTGGTTTTTCTTAGAATCACATGATAATTTGTTCACTGTAAATAGCAACAAAAATATCCATTTATTCGAAACATCTGTCCTGAACACTCTTGTTTAAAGTAGAGTTTCTTCCTTAGATTTGTAATAACACCTACTTGTCTTATGCTGGGAAATGAAAATATTTTATTTTTTTTTCAGAATCTTACGCATGATTCAAACAATTACATTTCGGACACATGTATCCTTGCAGCCTTTTGGTGATCCCCATCCGAAATTTTTTTCGAAGACTTTTTGAACTGACCGAAGGTTGACTCGGCACAGTGCTACCTTATGTAATTAATGCTGTGTCGCTCACGTACATTATAATGAACGTGAAAGAGAATAAATAAATATTTAAGTAAAGATCCTCTCCAAAAAAATAAATTTGAAGAAATATGATCATTGCCTTTTCTTCAACCAAAAGTTTAACATAATTCATATTATACTAAAATTCTGTATTTCCTTTATGGCAAACAAGAGGCTCAGTTCTCAGTTTGTGTTCGGTCAAGACACACAAGATTTAAGCCTTCAATTTTGCTCAGTATACAATTTCCTTTTCAGCGATATTTTTTTATCTCCTTCTCCTTGATGTTTTTTCTATTTGCAGTTCCTTATGCTTCACTGTAACTTCTACTAAAAAACACTAAGTGCTGGTTTGCATGTAGCCAGTGGCTGGGATGCCAACCGATAATTGACAAGTTTGGTACGCTGTGATTGGAATTTTAATTTACTGGCGCTTTCCATTTGATCAGTGCCAACAATTGGATCAACGAGGGTATTGAGTGACCGTTACGTCGAATATTGGTGGTTAAGAAAGAGCACGGAGTGGGGAAGGCGATGCGCCAGAAAATAGAACATATTTTATCTACTGAAATTACCAGTTATTGGCATGACAGTAGCAAACTGACTTCTTTAGGACTTACATTCAGCGTTTTCACGGTACAAATCGTTGACAGTGCTTGTAACTTCAACTGGCACGCTGACTGGTAAAACAGCTTTAAGAATGGTTACCAAAGATCAATCCGAAACGGTGACCATTCATTACGTTGATACATTGTTTAGCTAGAGGATCCATGGCAAGAATTTTACAATTCTATAAGTTCTAATCTTGTCAAAATGTTGGCAGCTCGACGCATCTCAGAATTCAGGTCAACATCCACATGGTTGAACACAATGAAACACATCCAGTATGTTGGAAATGACTCGAATGATCCAGGTTTTATTTTAGAACACGTATGTCCTTTCACCAGCTTCTTTTCCATCCTCGTCTTCTATGTTCTTTCCATTCACTGTTACTTCTCGCAATGGCATGAGGTTGTTCCTGCGCGGTGCCACCTTGTGCCTCGCAGTATCGGCCACGGACACTTCCGTATGGGATAGAAAAGCAGTGGAGGTCCGAGGAAGGCTTCTGGTCCTTGTATACTTATGGTTTGGGTTGTGGCGTATTACAAAGCGCAGATAGCTGTTGCGTAACACGGTTTGAACCTGTCAAAGAGAAGACAATACGTAAGGCATAATTTTCTGATTTAGTTCGGTGTTGCTTCTGTTTTAATGTTCCCATACACATAAAAACAGGGTTCCCACTCAAATCACAGAATGAAAGTTAATGGCTTTTAAGGACCTAATTAATGTTTTTAAGGACCTTTGAAAATTTGTTTTCAGGCACCATGTCTATAAATAAATTTTTAATAACGTATATTCTACCCGATAAGTTACAAGTTGGCACATGCAAAATACAAATATGTCAGAGAATTCTGATGCGGTGCGGATAAGAGGCGGTCAAGCGGGGATAACAAGTCTGAGTTGTATTTTATGAATTTTGCAGTTGGGCACACAACATCCACAAAAATTAAGCGCTTTTAAGGACCTAAAAGCATTTTCAAGGACTTTTAAGCACCTCTAAGCATTTTCAAGTACTTTCAAGGCCTTGAAAACGAAATCAAAAATATTAAGCACTTTTAATGACTTTCAATGACAGTGGGAACCCTGATAAAGGATTTTCTTTGAAAATGAATTAAGTTAAAAAAAGTGTTTAAAAATAATTTTTGGAATTGCAAGTCAAGTAAATAATTTGGCCAGAAGAATCTGGCATACTAACCAGAGTTTAGAATTTGAAAAATTGAACGAAACCTTTTAGGAAAGAAATTCATTGACTGTGATTTCTAACAAGGTTTGAAGGCCTTCAATGAATCAATGACGATTTTCTCTTCACTCATCATGTGACGACCCAGTGCGCTTCAAACTTTAGAATATAGTCGTTTTATATTTCCACATTGGTACTGATTTGATTTGATGAGATTTAAGTTCAAACACATTCTAATACATGGCATGTGCGCCGTACTTAAAAATAATATAATGTTGATTTGACATATTTTGAAATAAATTTATAAACAAATTATAATTAAACTTTAGGAAGAAGGACAAGAGGAAAAATTAGTCTGGAAATTGTAAAAATGAAGACAAAACATTGTTAAATATAAATATAGTATTTGAAAGGTCCAAGGGAAAAACAACTTTAGATTACTTTTTTATGAAATTTAACTGTTAGTTTCATCTTGCTGCTTATGAGGTTAACTTTGCAGGTATACTATAATTTTTGGTGCAAAAGAACGTCACTCCACATAAAATTAGCGAAACGAAAAGCCTTAGCAGGTCTTTTAAACGAATAGTTAAATTTAAAAAGAATAATCAATAAGTTTTCAACTGGGCATGACCCCTTTTTACATTAAGCAATTCAAATGAGAAAATAAATTTTTAGTTGCATTTTTCTTATAATTGATAACCTCTAGGAAAAAGGTGTTTTTGCCTTGTCACAATTTACTATGCATTTTTAGTATTATTGTATATGTAACTATTCTTAATTAAAACCTTAGATATAAAATTAAAAAAAAAAAAAAAAAAAAAAAAAAAAAAAATTTAAAAAATTTAAAAATATCTAATTAAAATTGAAGATAAAGTATTTCCATGTTATTATTAAAATAAGAAATTTCTAATCAACCAAGTTCCTTACCTCAGAATTCATGAAACAATACAAAAGACCAACGAAGAATCCCTAAAAGGCAAAATTTGATAAAAGTTAAAACTGGTGTAAAATGCTTAAATGCTTGACAATTTTATTTGTAATACTAGCTTTTTTTAATTTTAAGAAAGATTAGGGAAACAGAATAATATGAGTGTTAGATTGAAAATCGGTACTTAAAATTAAAAACTGTGTTACAGTAAAAAACCAAGCATTCATTATGAGTGTTTCAATCCAATTTTCCACTCCCTGTTTCTTTTATATGTACAACTAATCAAAACTGAGTTAAATCCCCTTTTGTTTGCGATACCCCATTCAGAAAACCTTGTATTGATAACCAAAGTTTACTTAGCGAGGATCGAGTGTTTCTTTGTTGTCATATAAGACAGGAAGGACAAAAAATGCATTACGTTGCTTTTGAACAGTGATGTTTTTAAGATGATTTGGTACCATTGAAACTATTTTTTTTTTTAAATTTAAGCCTTTAAAATTATAATATTTACATATTTAGAAGTATTATTAAGCAATAACTAAATTTTATATATAAAAAAGTTCACGTAGGGCTTCAAATTATCAATTTTTTTTTTTTTTTGAAAAATTCAAATTCTATCTTTTTTTTCAATATTTTTTCTTGATTTTTATTACAAAATGTTAATAATTACACTAGTTATATACTCTAAACTCTTAGGGATCGGATTTTGAATAAGTAAAATAGTTTTAGAGTACACCTATAGGTCAAAAAATTAGAAAAAATTTGTATTGTTCGAAATTTTGATTTTTTGTTTACATTTTTTTATTTTAATCAAAAATTCATCACTAGTGTTGTCAAATAAATCTTAAGGATTAAGCAAAAAATATTCAAGTCATTTCATTTTTATGGTTGGAGATATAGCATTTTGAGTAAGGTGGGAATTCCTAAAACCACGAATTGAGAAAAACGCTTTAAAAAAATCGAAGGGTCCATTGAAGGTGTGATGAATTCTCCATAAAAACATCATTTTTCTTCAATTCAGCTATCGTATCAGTTAAATGGAAGATCAATTCATGAAATCCATGGCCAAAAATTTATCAGAACAAGGAGAAGGCTTCAAAGTTTATAAAAAGAGCAAAAAATAGAAAATTAATATGTTTAATATTTTTTGTCAACACTTGAATACAGTATTTAATTTTCCTTCATAATAGAACCAAAATCCTTAAACATTCAAAGTATTGTATCAGAAATTCTAAGCAATGTTTTCCTTTTCAGCTTTTTTATCTAATGAAAAAGCAGAAAGTAAAGAATGCAAGCCTTAACAAAATTTACTGAACTATTTCGCTTCATCAACAAAGTATCAAGTGTAGTCATCAACATCTTTTTTTTTATCAATTTATCCTTAACTGAACTCTGCACTGGAAACGATTACGGAGTGATTAAACTGGAGTGTGGTTATCAATAATCGGTATTCTACATTTACAATATTGGAAACATGATATGTTAGAGGATGATAAAAATATATTGTGAGCATTTTTTGAACAATCGTTTCAATGATGCTGGGAACGAACCGATTGTTTATATTATTTTCTTACACCTGCAACTTGATAGTAAAATTGATAGCATCCTAAATGCTTGATTAAAAATGACCGTCATAATATTGATGTCAATGTACCCTTTTTCTGTTAACTCGGAATATATCTTCTGTAAACAAAAAATTCACATTTTCGCAAATGATGCATCAGTGACAATTGTATTGCAAATGTTTTAAAACTTTATTGGAAATTCTTTAAAAATGTATTCATTGTAAAATGTTAACCAAAATCATAAAAATGTAATAATTTAAAAATGTATTTCTCAGTTGAAGTAGTGCTTGAAAGAATTGCAAGATTTCTAATTATGTAATTTGTTTACACAATAAAAATTTCAGAGATATTTTAATATCCAATTTAAATTATCTTAGTGTAGTATAAAATATCTAGACTATACTTAAGATTTCTTTTGTGATGTTTTTTTTTTTTTTTTTTTTTTTTTAAATTTTTTTTATATATTGTGCTAACATTTGCTTAATTTTTTCAGCAGTCAAAGAAATTACCATTTTTTTTTAATCCTTTAATTATTTTCGAAATGTTTACAATTTTTAGAGAAAATAAATACTTATTCAAATGTATGCAGTTTAATAGCCAAACTACAATAAATATTTGATAAACGGGATATAAATAACCAGTAAATTATTAATATTTGCAATATACTATTAATATTCGTAATGTACTATTAATATTCGCAATTGAAATAACCAATAAACTATTAATTACCAAACTTGTTTACAAGCTAAAATATTTTGTATTATAACGAAAACTATAAATTATCAATTAATAGTTTCAGCATATTTTTGTTATTTTATGGTTAGTCTAATAAAAGAAGCATTTATGTATTATTATATTTTTTTGAGATAATTATGCATTAAACAAACTTATATAGAGTATTCAAGAATCTTGCTCTTATAAATTGAATAATGTTATTTTTGAATGTAAGCTTCAGGTTTCAAATGTAAAGGAGTATTGTGCATGAAGCATGTTATATATATATATAGAAGCATGTTATTTTGGAATGAAAAACATGCTTCTATATTTATCCTAGTTTGCGAGTGCCTATTTCTTAACAGTGAAAGAACGGATGTTGTCGTAACTGCTTCGTTTTTTCTTCCGTGATAACTGTATCCATTTAGATCAAAATAATCAAATGCCGTTTCCTTAGAAAATTTCTAAAATTAGAAAAAGTGGTTCATGGAATTGAATCTCAGTTAAGATATTATTTCTTTGTAACCTTAAAGGTGTAGATTTGAAGATTAAAATTGAATTATTTTGAATCCAAAACACGTTAATTTTAAATTAGGTGAATTACTGAACCACTTTTGTTCTTTCTTTGACTTATGAAATTCCATTTTAGTTTAATTAATAATCAAGTATTTATTGACATTAATTTGCAAATTAAAAGAGTGAATTGGAAAGTATAAGGTCAATATCTTCGAAGGAGCAATGTCAGTAATGTTGAGAAGAATTCTAGCAAAACGTTATATTTGCGAAAGTCAATGGAACCTGAGAGTGAATATGGGGGTAGGTGACAAGTGTATAATGGCAATTATTATAATTTAAAGCGATATACGTTTTTTTTTTGGGTATCCGAATTCAATTTCCCAACAAACATCAATTTAAGGAACTGTGGAACTTTGAATTATTAGATTACTGTGTCAGTTTTTCTGGCATTTATGTGTGCATGAGTTTTGTTCTGTCAGAATGGTAGCTTTATTCGTAAGTTAGATTTGCTGAGTTGTTTTGGCTCTACATTATGTGACAAATTATGCTGCACATCAATTTCTACATTTTATGTAGAAAATTATGACAATGAAAACTTGCAATAACTTTTCTCGAACGAAACAAAATTTGGATTCCAAATTTTGTTGTTTGTTTTTCTTTTACAATGTGTGAAAACAAATGAAATGTATAAACATTGTAAACTTAACATAAAAAGAAATCTTAATTACTCTCAATTCTTAAGTGTAATTGTAAAGCATTTCTAATTTGAATATAATACATGAATTACGATCATGAATATTATATTATAGTACCTGCGAGGATTGAAGTATGGCGTTTGTGATCATGTAGGCCTCTTCGAAGAGGGCGTCATCTTTCGGATTGATACAGAACATCAGATGTGTGATACCAAGCAGAGGAAAGAGGAGAGCGGTAGCTTTGATGGCTTTCCTACAACAGATCACAATATCTCTTGAGAATTCAGTATTGATATCAGTTACTTTTGAAGAAGGATTTTTAATGAAAATATCGGGCATAGTATTGCATCAAAACTACAATGCATCTTAAGAGTACATTATAGGGTACATTTATAGGATATAGGTACTTTATAGGTATTGTTAAAGGCAGTGGTAGAAGCGGGGTGATGCCTAAAAGATAGTGATAAGTGCACCCCCCCCCCCCTCCAACGATAAATTTTATAATTTTGTATTTTATTATAAAAATATATTTTTTGTTATAAACTAGTTATGAAATAATTTATAATTATTACATTATCATTGAACAAGAGTCCAAAAACGTATTGTTATTTTAATGGTTATTCTGCGATTTAGTTTTTTTTTTTTACTTGAAAGTAAGAGAAAAAGTGAAGTAATAATTCAACATTATATACATAAGTGGTTATAAGTAAATTTAAAAAATTCATCCACACTTTTATGAAATTAAATTAATAGAGAACTCTAAAATGGTGTTTTTTTGTTTATATATATATATATATATATATATATATATATATATATATATATATATATATATATATATATATATATATATATATATATATATATATATATATATATATATATATATATATATATATTGTCCTTATATGAAACAAGAATAGAAATTTAACTTAAAAGAAAGTTCCCCCAAAGTTAAAATTAACAAAGTGTAACAGTATTTGTTAATAAAAACGCTTATATTTTTGCACAAAGTAGTATGATACATTTTTATGATAGTATGATGTTATATATCATAAGTACTTTTTTTTTTTTTGACATTTGAAAAGTTCATATTAGTTTTCTCAGTGCCACTACATTTAAAAGTTAATGTTATTTTTCTTAAGTAGTTTTTAGACGGATTGAATATATTTTAAAGTGGGGGGATGGATTTCAGTGATTTTGGAAGTAGGGGGACGCTTGTGTATATTCTTGAAAAGTGGGGTGATGCGTCACCCCGCATCTACCCACACTTCTAGCTCTGGTTATAGGTATTTTGTAGGATTATTACGAAATGTGTCTTGTTGAGTGTTCCGTTGGAAATCTGATGCATGATATCAGTTGGATAGAGTTATGTAAAAACCACACAAATGCCAAATTTTTAGGCAATAAGTTATGGGTTATCATTAGATTAATCGCATAGAGCCTTTCAGGAATTTAAGGCTTTTAGCTTTCTTTAATTAAAAATGAGGACATTTTCTGTTAAAAAAAGCAAAATAAATACGCAGTGTTACCTTGATATGGCTCTAAGTTTTAATTCAATGATGAAGAACCAAAGATTTTGTTCCTTACCAGTTAATCCGCATTGGATCTCTTGGGGCTGGCGAGACAGCTGAGATACGGTTACTGGATCTCTCAATTTGTGAGCTAGAAAGGTTAATTTTAGGTTTTTTACTCCTTTGCAAATTGACATGAGAGCATGCATAATTACAATATCACGACACAATAGTTAGGAATAATAAAAAGTAGCAAGCGGATTTCATTCATATGGCTCTAGTACTAGGCACTGAAACGTAAATATCGAAAAATAACATTTTGTACAGCGAAACACGGTCCTTTGTTTGTAATTTCAATTTACAATTCTTTCACTCTGACTTCAAATACTTATTTTTCAAAGTTTAAATTTCGAAATATTATTTTTTTTAATTTTGATTTTACATTTGAAAATTATGTTACTTAATATTTCCCACTGCATGCTTTTTCCATGTATTTGATACTGGGTAATTATGACCTGTTGAGAGAAATCTATCGCTTGGCTTTAATGCGTTCCTGAGAATATAATATTTTACAAAGGCAGCTGGTTGAGTAGAAAGAAAATGGAAGGTTGGATTTTTTTATGTTTTAAATTTTGTTTTCTTACACATATGAAGGCTACCATATATAGTTGTGGAACGACATTTCACTACCTTATTTTAATATAAATTAGTAACGTAGATACTTTTTTGCACTACTTTTTTAAATGAAATATCTAAGATTCTATCAAGTAAGCAGATATAGCATTATGCCACTTTTTTTTTTATCAAACAGTTAAAATTCAGTTACTTTCTGTCGGAATTTTCTACTGCATTTTGATATTTATATTTAGCGTTCAAGTACCATTACTCTCTTTTTTCTTTCGATAAAAACTTACATTTCAGTTATTTCCTGTGGGAATTTAGAGCTGAATTTTGAAATTGATCGATATCATTCCACAATCTTTTATGTTTTACAAAAGTAAAGAGTTGAATGGAAGCGGAAGTAAGTGGTTGGAGTTTATTTGTATTGTTTAATTGAACTATAAAACTTTGAAAAAACCTTAGAGGGCTATATGAATATTATATTTAAATAAATATCAATTTGATGACTTATTAAAGTTATAGAAGCGGCAATAGCGGAGATTGAGGACCAAAAATAAGGGGAAACTACAAAAAAAAGTGTCAAACTAACTACATTTTTCCTTCTCTAATCATCGTCTAATTATTTTACCGAAAACAGTTTGTTAGGAAACTTTATAAGCGTTTAATCGTTTATGAATGAAACTGTAGAGTGTACCTGGTGCTGCCATCTTCAGATCACACTTTCTACTATTTAAATCATTTAAAGATTTATATATTTTGATAAAGGAATTTATATAAGAATTGGTTGAAACGTATTTCTAGCTATAAACAGCATAAAAATAAATATGTTTAAAAAAATAACAAGTAATGGTAATTGTATTCAAAAGAAAGACAAAGATATAGGGTGCAACTGCAAGAACACAAGATAGATGTCGCCAGGCAAGGTGGTGCACTCAACCCCCAGCCCCACATTTTGAAAATTAAAAATAAAATGGAAGTGTTATAAAATATTCAAATAATAAGAAATTTAATACATATCTATTAAATAAAACTTTATCCAGATACGCAAGTAAAACATCAAGTTAAAAACACCCGCATTTCACCCTTTTATGAGCCACCTGCCTGAAAATAATTCTGCTGCCCGCATTTATAAGATATCAACCTCATCTAAGTTGGACAGCTCATCCAGGTTGTTCCTGTTCAACTTTTCTGAACAATCCCACAGTATAGATCCGGCTGTCCTTCAAAACTGTCTACTCCTGAACAATTTACTATGTTATTCTCAGCATTCTAGAAAAATTGTCAAACTTCGGCACAGTGGCGGAAATTATTAGATGACTATGTATTTTATACTTTGTAACTGCTATCTACCTTTTTTTAGCGATTTTGTATTTTGTGATCAACTATAGCCTAAAGTATTAACTTCTTTTCTTGTATTGCCACACGATTAACTTCGTCTAATCAAATAGTAATCATTAGGCATTGTTTACGCTCAGTATCATAGAATCAATGAGATAAGGCTGGTTGGTTTGTACCATCAACGACCTATTTTTTGCACAATGACGGCTAATCAGGTCGGGATTTTCAGATTAACGGGGATTCCGAACCACAACCGGCATCCATGACTGACCCAGGATTCGAACCAGGCATCTAAGGCTAGAGCTCTAACCACACAGCCATCACGTAGGCCAATGAGTTAAGAATATTTCAACTTCGATATTAAAAGTTTACAAACTTAACAACTATTGTTTTTAATTAGTATTAAAAATCACTATTGTATATAGTATTGAACAAAAGGAATTATTAAAAAAAAAAAAAAAAAAAAAAAAAAAAAATAATAATAATAATAATAATAATAATAATTATAATAAGAAACTACAATGGACAATTCCAGCGTTTTTAATTTTTTTTTCATTCAATTCTAAATGTTTCGAAAAGGCCATAAACATAAAAATTTCTGCTCAGTGAGCATTTTTTTTTTTTTTTTTAATTTGCGATCAAAATTACCTTGTTAGAGGTTGGCGAGAAAACGAGTAATTTCTTTACCATTGAATGTGACATCACGGCTTCACAAACATTTTGGTTTGAAATGAAGCAGCGGAAACTAGATTTGTAAGTTTCTCGCAAATCACACCAACCTGTAGGGAATGTGGCAATGATCTACCAACGCCAACTATTTGGCAGAAACCTCACGATAACCATAGAAACGATAGGGCTTTTTACGTCACGAATTTTTTTGACTGTTTTGATCGGACTGATTTTGGGGCATTTTCTTTACTTATAACTAATTAAAAAAAAAAAAAAAAAAAAAAAAAAAAAAAAAACTTTTGTTTAAATATTTGGAATCAGAAAGAAATTCTTCATAAATATGTACTAATTTCACTCGTTTATAAAAAATGAGGGAATTGTCCATTGAATCGACTAATGTGAAAAAGTCTCAATTCTGAAAGGCAAGGTACATGATAAAAGAAAATATTTTGTTGATCACTGTAGAGCAAATCCTGATTCCAGTTAAATAAAGTACTTTGCTTCAGAAATATATATCCCCCCAAAAAAACTTTTGAAAAGTAGAAAAACCGCCAACCTCAAAAACACAAAAAACTTTCTAGCAAGAAAAAAAAAATCATACACATAATCAAAATTTGCAACTACAAACACAGTGATATAAAAAAAGGCCAACCTCTGATTACAGCTCTTGGTTGTGACTCACTTAACAATGTACGTTTACTTAGTTTATTTTTAAAATTTAAGTTCCGCTCCCATAAAAATTTACGCTGCTTGAGGTTGGTGCCCGTCGTAGGAATTTTGACAATGTTTGTATCTAAACTAATTCATGGACGAATATTGGAGGAGGTATGATTTTATTTGGATGAGTAGGAAATTTCAATGTAGTGGTAAATTTTCCAGTTCACGTAAATGTAATTTTCGAAATGGTATAGAGAAATTGTGCTGAAAAGCTCGTATTGGAATCTCTATGAAGGATTTTTAAATTGTAGAAAACAGATGTGTTTGTGGTAAGCTTTTGTTTGATTCATACATACATTTCGGAAAGTTTTTACTGTGTGGTGAATTGCAAAGTTTAGTGATTAAGACGGGCGCTAACCTCAAGCAGCGTAAATTTTTATGGGAGCGGAACTTAAATTTTAAAAATAAACTAAGTAAACGTACATTGTTAAGTGAGTCACAACCAAGAGCTGTAATCAGAGGTTGGCCTTTTTTTATATCACTGTGTTTGTAGTTGAAAATTTTGATTATGTGTATGATTTTTTTTCCTTGCTAGAAAGTTTTTTGTGTTTTTGAGGTTGGCGGTTTTTCTACTTTTCAAAAGTTTTTTTGGGGGGATATCAGAGCTTTTTTTAAGACAGTGGTAACACCTTTTTTTTTTCTTCCTCCCTTCCCCCCCCCCCTCCCCCTTTTATTCCATTTCATCATTTTTTCTTTCTGTCCTTGATTTATGATGTACTTTTCAAGTTCTTCACTGCATCGTAGCATTTGGCGAAATGATGCAGCCAAACTTAATTTTGCGATAAACTTAAGTGATTTGATTGATATAGGGTTTTCGAGGATATATTGTGCATGATACTGGATAATTTCAATAACAAAGTATCATATTTATTAATGTTGCATAGTTGTGGATTAAATTTCCACTTCTTGTTAGGTATACCACCCTCAACAGCAGATTCAAATAAGTTCTAGCATTTTCCGTCTACGCTTACTTGTATCGAGAATATGCAATCAGCGAAATCCCTGTAGGTCGACTCAGCGAAAAACGGTTCAGTGCTAGAAGTGTGCAAAGATACGCCACTCAAAGACTTATACTTATTTTCCGCATTAGTGCACATTGCAGATTTTGTGAGCAGTATCTTAAATTTAGACCTAATCAAATGCGAGTTGGATCGCAATGTTTTACGTGCTCTTTACGAGACGCTATCGCCCATTTAATTAGCTTATCTACAGTCAATTGTGCATTTTGTAAGTCAAGTTTATCCGTTATCTATTAATTTTGTGACGAAAGGCGCCTTAAACTTTTCAGTCTCTATAATGTATGACTAGTTTTTTTGGTCGACTATCTTACAAGAAGCTGAACAAGAAACTTCTGTAGGAACATAAGTATCATTTAAGTTCAAAGAACTTTCAAAATTAGAAACAGCGGAATCCTGTGTAATGTCGATTCCCTTTCGTTTTGTAATTGAAGCAATACCTTCAAACAGACGTCTTTTGATAGTTACTTTTTCTTCTATGCAATTGGCGATTGATTCGGAAGCTTTCCTTTTTGCGTAAATCTGACGGTTTTTTTTTTAGCTTACTTTGCTGCGCTTTTGAAGGCATATTAATCTAATTTGATGAAACAAAATCAAGTTGTAATGAACTCTTATCAAGCATAATAGTTTTAAAACACTTTTTAAGAAGCAGTTCGTTCAGTTACAGTGAAAACCAGAGTTACACCCAATTAGTAAATCTTATACTCTAGTAAAATCAAAAATACATTGTGAAAACCCATATATCATCAATTAGAAACTGAATGAATATTATTGTCACGTACTTTGATAATTATTAAGTTTAAAGAAAATCTTTTTCCAATTCCAACCAAGAACCAATCGCAATGTGAATAACAACATATTTTTCCAATTCCAACCAAAAACCAATCGCAATGAGTGTTTCACTTAATCCGGTTCTAATGTATTGACTGTGACGTCATCTTTTATTCTACTATGAATTTATTCCAGTTATCTGGCAACTAAATATGATTATTTATATTCTTCATTTTTTAACGGAGATTTCCCGAAAATCGAATGTGTTTGATAGTTATACACTCTAAATTGTCATACAGTTCAAATAACACATCCAATTTATAGAAAACATATTCCTCTTTACGGTCATTCTCAATTAGCCCTAACGTGGCGGCCAAACTAACGTCGAATTAATGACAAACCTGTTTGGCCACTTGGCATTTAATCTGAACCACAATTACAGGCTGATCGCCCGTATCTATTGCCAAATTTTGAAATGAAAAAAAGTGGTTTTAAATTAATTAAAAATAGAAAGAATTATTTAACGAAGTTCAAACCAAGGTAGGATTTTAAGTCGAAACATTCTGAATCATATAATTTAATCCGATTGAAGATCTGTAGCTTAGTTAGGTCTGGACGTTTGTCTAAATTTTTACACCAAAAACGGGCTAGAACTCATTTTTTTATTTCATTTTGGAAATTTCAATATTTTTTTCTTAGTTCCTTTTTATCCTAGGTCCTCGATTTTTTTTTCTTTAAAAGTTATTACCAAGATGAATCAATGGTATTTTTTGTATAATTATGCGAAGTTTTGGAAGCACGCTAGAAAATAGTCAATTTCGGCTTTTTCGTTGGAAGTTGTGCAGAGAATTGATACTTACTGTCGTTTTCGCCTTTTTAAGGTTGGCGGCGAAACTACCGTTTCGTCTGATATTATCCCCATTGATGTAGAGGGCGCTGCTAATGTAATCCCCTAGCGGCGACTTCGTCGCCAGAGAGAGAGTATGATTGAGGGAGTGAAGGTGAACGGACGTGGAAGTAGCCTCTCCTAGTTTAGGTTTAAGAACCTATTTCTATCTTATGCACGAATAAACCTGCTGTCCATTTAATTGGCCTCTTCACTTTTACCCCTTCATCATACAACATGGGGGCTCACCGTGCTTTTTACCCGCGAGAATACGATGAAAAAAATATTTAAAAAACTGCACTTCCACGCATTCAGAGGTCAAACCAAAATCCTCTTCACGAAACAAAAACTATACTTTCACGCATACAGAGGTCAAACCAAAATCCTCTTCACGAAATAAAAACTTTACTTCTACGCATCCAGAGTTCAAACCAAAATCCTCTTCACGAATTACCGCAGCAGTCAGCGACCACCAGTGGAATCTACAAATAAAAGGAAAACTCACCAACCAGCGTCGTCATTATACAACTGCATAACACTCGCTTCGCCGAACAAGTCCCACTTCAGCCGTCAAGCAGAAGTTCAACGAAGCTAGCATCGTTATTCCACATAGCCAGCAAGAATCCAGAATCCTGAGCCAAATCAAACCTACAACTACAACACTGTCGCTTCGCCGAACAAGTCCCACTTCAGCCGTCAAGCAGAAGTTCAACGAAGTCAGCAAAGTTATTCCACATCGACCAACTACCACGAACAAGAAACCAGAAGCAACGAGTACTCTTCGAAAGAGCAACAACATAAAACGGATACAACTCCAAAAGCGAAGTAAAATCAAGAAACGCCGGTAGGATCCATCTTATTATTAATTACGTTTAAAAATATCAGAAAACAAGATCTCGCATTTGTCGCCGCTGAGTTAGATATTGTTGTACCGGATGGTGCCACAATTCTAAAATTAAAATACTTCATTGAAAAAAGTGAAATTTTCGTTAAAGATCCAGTTTTCGTTAAAGATTTGATAACAACAGTCGTAGAGGATAGAAAAACCCAAGAGGCTAATGAAAAACTAAAGCAAATCGAAGATAAGTATGAAAAGCAAAGAGAAATCGAAAAAATTAAGTTTGAAAATCAACACGAAATCGAAAAAGTTAAACTTGCACAGTTAGAAGCTAAAATAAATCTAGCTCATCTAAAGAACAAAATCCAAACTGCAGAACCCTCTGATATTATTTGTGCTAACTCAATAACTACCAATGTAAACGAAAGTATAAAAACACGAGACCCACTTTCGATTGAAAACCAATTCGAAATCCGCACGGAAAAAAAATGCTATGTTGCTTTGAAAAAGGAGGAATATATCACTTTTCCTGCTGAAAGAAATAACAACATTTTAAATGCTCCTCAAATCCTTCCGATTCCGGAAACGAAAGATGACACGTGTCAAGGTCATACAAAAACTAACTCAACGAAAAATATCGGTTCTTCATTGATGGAGGCAGGGCTTAATGTCCCCATGAGAAAAGACGAACGATCATTGGAAGATCCCGATGAAGTTTGTGTTGTAACAGAAGACTTAGAAAAAGGCCAACCAGCAGAAGCACATGGTCCAGAATGTAAACAAATTGAAACACGTGGAGCATGTAAACAAACAGAAGAGAATATTTTTCTGTTTACGATTGGGGATAGCGTGAGTTTAAACGAAGCGGATTTCTTGCACATTAACGACGATAATTTACGGAATACTGTTATGAATATGGTTAAGATATACAAACCAAAGAAAATGGAAAGTACAAATTTTCAAATGAAGCTTTTCCTACCAGTTGAAACTCCAATCTTCAAGCGAAAATACATCGACGGAATAATTTCCGAAACTACTTATGACTTATGCAACTCACCGTCTGCTATTCAAAGATTTATGCAGATTGACTTTTAGTAGCTAAAATATTAATCTTTATGATGAAGTGCTGGGAAGATACTTAAGTTTCTTCAATTTTCTTCAACAAGAACTTTTTACAGAAGAGACCTTTTTTTTTTTTTTTTTTTTCTTTTTATGAACTTTTGAATGAAGAGACTTTTTTTTCTTTTTATGAACTTTTGAAAGAAGAGACTTTTTTTTCCATCATACAAACTTTTTAAAGAATATACTTTTTTTTTCTTCTTTTTATGAACTTTTGAAAGAAGAAACTTTTTTTTCTATTTTCTTTCACACAAACTTTTTGAAGAAGAGACTTTTTTCCCTTTCTACAAACTTTTCGACTTTTTATGGTGCAAGAACTTTTTGCACAGGCTTTAAATTTTTAAGAACTACACGTTGTGATCTTCAAGACATTAATGTTGTTTAAATTTTATTATTGTAGTGTATTTTTCAATATCTTTATTTACAGGTTTAGTATATATCAATGAGTCGGTGGTCCTCCTCAATCAGGATGGCAGAGTATATTATCCCCATTGATGTAGAGGGCGCTGCTAATGCAATCCTCTAGCGGCGACTTCGTTGCTAGAGAGAGAGTATGATTGAGGGAGTGAAGGTGAACGGACGTGGAAGTAGCCTCTCCTAGTTTAGGTTTAAGAACCTATTTCTATCTTATGCACGAATAAACCTGCTGTCCATTTAATTTTCCTCTTCACTTTTACCCCTTCATCATACAACATATAATAAGTAGTATTTAAGAAAAGTTCAACTGTTTTGAACCCTTTTCGCAAAAGTAGGTTTCATAGTATTTCAAGCGGTTCTTTTACTTTTAAAAGCCTAAAAAGAATTCAAGATTCAACTATTCAAACTATTTCTAATTTGCCTCACTTGATAAAGAAAGTTCTGCTTTTATCATTATCGGAAGGACGATGCTATTCGAGAGAAGTTATAAGGAAAGCAACCTCATAATGGACAATTCACACAGTTTTAATTTTTTATTCAATTCTAAATGTTTCGAAAAGGCCATAAACACAAAAATTTCTGCTCACTGCACTGTATTCTAAAACTGCACTGTATTTAAAAAAAAAAATTAAAAAAAAAAAAAATTAAAAAAAAAAAAATTGCAACCTAAGTTCCCTTGTTTATTTTGGCGGAAAAAACGACACATTCGGCTCAAAGCGAATGTGACGTCACTTCATCTGAAACAATTTGGTTTGAAACGCAGTAGCGGAAACCAGTTTTGCAAGTTTCTCGAAAAACGTGCCAACCAGTATGGGATTTGGCAATTGTCTATCAAACATACACCAAGTATTTGGCAGAAACCTCACGATAACCATAGAAACGGAAGGATCTAGTGACGTTCAGGGCAATTTCTTTTCTTAATATTAAATAACAATTTTTTTTTAAAAAGAAATTTTGTTTGAATATTTGGAATCAAAAAGAAATTCTGCATAAATAAAATTTAATTTCACTCGTTTTAAAATATGTAGGTATTGTCCATTGGATACAGCAAAATACTTCTAAAATGTCCTTCATGAATTCCAGTTGACAATACTATTCAATACTATTCAAGCACAATCTTGATAACTAGAAGTTGTAAGGTGCCTAAGGCACTTGTTGAAAATTATGAATATAACAAACACTTTAATTTAATATACACGAAATATTTATTACAAATTGCGTGTGAATCGATTCAATAATCTTCCTTGCTGTGGATTCGATTCAATATAAACTTTCACTTGACTTTCAACTCTTCATCGTGAAAAAAATCTAATCTTTCTTGCTGTGAATTCGATTCAATATATATCTACATTTGTAGAGAACACTTCCAAACAGGAACTCTCTATCTCGAATATGGATCACCTTATTCACTACTTGCTGAACTGAAGGAAAGGCGGAGACGTACAAAACTTTATAACGTAGATCTATGCTCTCAGTGGATTGGTTAATTAAGGCGTCGATTTTATGATATGAGATTGTGAGATCGATCCAGCACATTGCTATAGCATTGTCGTATAAAATTAATGGTGGCAACAGTACGTTAAGTCTATCGATGTCACAGTGTGCTATTGTTAGTGTGACAGAGTTGGAGAAAAAAAATTCTAGATCAGGTGTTGAATCGTCATCTGAAACAGTTGAAATGTACTAGGCGTATCCTTCATGAGAACAAATATTGCGCTTTTAATCCATTTTGGATTCATCAAAATGTAAATTCCTAAAAAAAGGATTTCTACATAAAAATATCCTAACCATATTTCTAAATCCACTTTATTTCAATTTTGTAACAGGATTATTTGTTTAATCTGTCTTAAAAACGAATGCGGGAATTTGATTGAGCTTTACATTAACTTCAAATAAAAAGCAGTTTCAGCTGAATCGTCACGCGTGCTCGAGATAAATATTCGATAACCACTTAAAAACCCAACAACGAACACTTTCTCCAAGAAAATACTTCTTTCCGCTTTGGAGTTCTACCGCAACACTTAAATAAAAAATGTGCTTCAGTGAAAGACTTGTGTAGTAGTAATTTATCTTTGAGTAAATTATTTCTTTCAGTTATATCGAAGACATTTTCAGCAGTTAAGGTAGGATATCTTGAATAGTATATTTTAAAAGCACCATCAGCGGTTCAAAATGTTATACAAATAACTGTGGCATATAATTTTCGTTTTATTACTATGTTATTTAAATGTTATATTCCATTTGTTTTATTTTATATTCTTATATCTTCTTACATTTATATATATTCCATCATTCTCTAAATTGCAGAGTGGAGTTGAAAATCATAAAAAAGTATAATGTGCCATGTATTACTAAAGAATTCATTTGAATTCATATTTTGTGTAATTTTATTGAATTTTCATACACTTTCTGTGTTATTTTACCTTTCTATGAGTTCACGTATTTTAAAAATGTCCATACCATAGGAAATAGGATCATATAAATAGTCACTTTCTTTACTAAAAGGACTTACGAAATTGCAAAAACGTTTTAACGTTAAAATCCTAAAGGTATACATATTCTCGTAATGTAAAAATATAGACCAATTCATTCATATAGCATACGTTAGAAAAAAGAACTATACCCAGAAAAAAAACATGCATTCGAGCATATTATCTGTTTATCATGCCAAGTTTTACAGATTAATAAAATATTTTTCTGGCCAAAACCACTTTTAAATACCATATATTTGTCAAACACCGCTATTTTATATTTTTTTATTATGACGCCTTTAATGAAAATTTATTCAAAAGTTCTCTCTTACAATTCGTTTCATTGCTCCTTTCCTCCTTTTATTCTCGATATCCCATTTTAAAATAGTTTGTCTCTTCCATCTTTTGTATCACTAAAATTTTTTTCACTCCGCCATTTTCAGAGAGAAAAAAACAACAACAAAAAAAAACTTTCGAATTTTCAGACATACTCAAAACTTTCTTGCGTTGGCAATGATCCTTTTCTTTCCAAGAAACATATGTATTTTTTAGTGTATGAGACATCTTTCTTTTTTCGTATTTCTTTTATGGAACCTTATTTATATCGAACGTAAGACGAGGGAAAAGAACACCTGATCAAGAGACTGGACACGCAAGGAATGGAAAATAGAAATAGTCATATAACCTATTCGTACACACCCAAGGGAAATTTTTTTTTTAGCAAAAGTAGGACGAAGAAGCGTTTCCAACTTAGTGAATGTTGCTGATTTCAAATAATCATTAATTTATTTAATAATTTAACATACCCTTTTAGTTTATGAAATGATCATTTCTCAGGAAATAGTGTTTACAAAATAATTAAATTAAGAACATGAGTTAATAAGGATTATTGAAAATTATCCTGTTAAATAAAATTGCATGTTTTGAAACGAATTAAGGTATTAACTATTTTAACCATAAAGGGATGTAACATAATAATTTACCTATCATATTAAACAATATGTCCTTTTCCTCTTTTTTAAACCACTACATTTTATCAAATTGAACTTTTAACTAAATACAAAATAATTTAATGAAAAAAGAGCATATATTGACTTAACTAAATCATTTGGAGAGGGTTTTTTCGAATGCATAGTCAAATTCTTTTCTGTAGAATGGAATAAAGAAGACGTAATTAAAAAGTACGAAATTTAAATTGCGTTCTTAGCATTGTTAATTTAAGACTTTTTTGATAACCATGGCTCAATAAACTCAACATTTATCTAATAGGAAAGAACATCTCATCAGATGCATCAATACTATTATACTTTAACTTACCAACTGTGAAATCGAACCAGGATATAAGTATAACTAAAACAATTCCGTCAACAGAAATATTTATTGCATGCAAAGACTTCATTACCTTACCTTTAGAACATATTGTACATAGAAACACTTATTAGCTATCATCATATATGGAAATTAACATGAACCTATCTTAGCAATCATGATTCAAGAAACGTGTCCATGAAATACTGAACGGGTGCTTCTGTTAGAGTAATCATGATTACTGTAAACTTATACAAGATAAACTTATACAAGAACCATTTCGGTTGTCCTTGTACGAGTATTATAGTAATATATAACTATGAATGCTCTGCAAACCAGAATTAACATTGGATAATACGAGGTCCATTTCTGGATACCTTATTAGTGTTCAATGACTCAAACAGTAATGGTGTTGTGGAACGATGTAGTAGAAGATCCAGTTCCAGAAATCAATTCTCACTCGCATAGGCAATTGCAATCGCAACGTTTCAAATGTTCAATGAACTGTTAAGGTTATATTTACCCTTGATTACCACGGTAAACTTTATTTACATTTAATTACATTTTCTGTGATTGATGCAAAGTGTCCGATCGCTTGGATCGTTTCGTTTCTCAATAGCGTGTTGTGACCACATTAGTATATCGATTCTCAATAATAGCCATGCTAATGAAGTAAATTCTGTGTTTCCTTGAAATTAAGGAACTTCAAACTACGAATTTGTAATTCTTTCAATCTGGCTGTTATTGGTTGAATCTTTACTTCTAATGTTTAGTTAGTGTAACCTCCAATCTTTCATCTTTTTAGAGAGCTCGTTGTATTATTAATTTGCACAGCATGTTTTTTAAAACAAATACTTGTATAGTTTTGATTAGTTGGAAAATAATATCAAACCTTTAAATTTTTTCGAAGTGAAAATTTCGTTTTTTCTTGTAAATCTTGCACACGTATCTTACATATTCTTCTTCTTTAGCACTACAGCTAATTTCCGGCCAAGGCTGTTTCAGTCAGCTTGAACCATCTTACCCTATCCGATGCCACCTTCCTCCATTTATTAACACCTATACTCTTCAAATTTTTTCCCACGTTGTCCATCCACATTGTACGTAGCCTGTCTTTTTTTCTTTTTCCTTTTGGGTTTTGAAATGTTATCTTTTTTGCTGGATTTTCATCAAGATACCTATATACATGGCCAAGCTATCTTATTTGCGATACTTTAATGACTTTTACTATGTTTGGCTCTCGAATTTAACTTGAAGTTCATTATTATACATTATTCTCCAAACTCCGTTTTCTTTTACCGTTCCAAAAATTCTTCTCAGGATTTTTCGTTCAAAAACTACTAATTTTTTCCCCATCTGATTTATTCATTGTCCAGTATTCGCTTCCATATAAGACTATTGTTCTAACTAATATCTTATATATCTGTATATTTGTTTCTCTGCTTAGAAATTTGGATTTAAACTGGTTGCGTAAACCATAGTAGCATCTGTTAGCCATGTTAATTCGATTCTTAATTTCAGAGGTAATATCGTTATTGTTATTTACAATTGTATCCAAATATTTGAACTGGTCAATCTTCTCAAAAACATAGTCATTTATTTTCAGTGGCAAAAGATCTAGGCCTCTGTAGTTACATATTATTAGAACTTTAAAATAGAAACTATAATGCATTTGGCAAAATATTTATCTTTAATTTTGTACAATAAATTCTTTATCTGAATAATAAGTGGACAAATGTTTAGGACTTCTAAATTTGTCACATCTAAACCTAATACGTATTGAAATAGGAAAATATGGTTGATGAATGAGTTACGAACACATAAAATGCAGTAAAATATATTCAAAAGCATTAACTTTTTAAACATAATGATATCAATCATAAAACATGCATAATTTGAATTTGTATTATATAAACTATATTTATGGATAGCTGTCGAACAAAGTTTTAGATTTAGTTAAGAAACTTTCACAATTCTTAACTACTTTTATAATAGAATAATCAAGTTAGTATAATATTGAGTATGTTTAATTATTTAAAAGTTGTTTTCTATAAATTTCGTTTTTTTTTATGATTGTCTTAGAGTGTAATTAAATCCTACCCCAACAGTATTGTCCCATTTAACCAAAGGCTTATTTTAGGACAACATTTTTATTAATTGTCACCCCTGCTGAATAAAAAGTCGATACTAAAATTAATTTCAACTACATTCTAAGTTTATTTATTCCATTCATATATATTTATTGCTATATATCATAGAGTAAGAACATGGAAAAATTACATTTTGTGTAATTGAAACACTTATCTTTTTTAAGTTAATAAATTAAGTCGTTATTTATATGTATTGCATTTTTGTATTTCGAGCATTAGAATTTATACCTTATAGTTGTGTAAAAATGAACTGAAACCTGCAGACGTTCACTTACCCTATCTGTAAAATTGCCGCAGTTGACAAAATTCGGATAATTTACTTTAAATTGCCTGGTAATCAATCTATTCATATTTCAACGAAATTTACATATTTTCTAAAAAAATATCTCATTAAATTAGAGGTTACGTCAAACAAAAAAAGTTAAAAAATAATGCATTTTCATAAAAAATAATGTTGGAAGACTAAAGATAAATTAACCGCACACATAAAAAATATTAGTTATCATCTGTTATCTAAGGAAGCAAGCCACTTGGGATCTTGAAAAAGATGTGAAGCGCATTCCCTGAATTTAATTTATTTTTAATTACAAGCTTTTCATTTTCTTAGTTTTTTTAGTTGTCTAATTAATCAAAGAGTTTAGACTTTAATGAGTTTTGTTCATTATATTTGACTTAATAGTGTTATTTCGTGTTAATTTTACTAGAAATCCAGCAAATGAGAAAGATTGGATGGGAAATTTGAATTGGCCTATAAATTCATTAGTATAGGGTTTTATCATTATTTTATTTGGTGATATATGGATGATTTGGTGATAAATTAAACAGGTTATAATTTAGATCATAGAAGAGAAATTATAATGAAGTATTTCATTGAGATGCTAAGCAGGAAGGTCATATTACCAACTAATTTATATAGTTTTTAGCATCAAACGTCACACCTAAAATTTACGTTTATGCATTTTCAGAATGTGTGTCTTATACTCACAAAATACAAATTGTAAAACCTAAATTTATTAATAAATTATACTAAAGTTTACCTAATTGGTCTTCCATCAATTGAGGAACTTCTATTCAATTTTGTAACCAAGATACGTATAATGTTTACCATGAAGACCATGTTGACCTGTTGAGAAATAAACAATTTAGATTCCAAGTATTCTTCTAAAGCATGTTTTTTCAGCATAAAGCATGTAAAGAGATTGATGTGTATAATGTAGATTATTAAAATTAGTTATTAGGTATTATTCAAAAATATAGTGGTACTAAATACAAGCAGAATTGTTCTGATAATATAATGTTTTACATAGCTTTTAAAGAATTTAAATATAGTGTATTAAAATGATAAAATAGAAGAATTGTATAGAAAGACATTACAAAGAAAATGTGGGAAAGAATTCTACGCCAGATTACATTTTTCTTTCCATGATATTGTTTATTGGTAAACTGATTAACCAAATAAGTGGAATGATTTGTTCAGTAAAAACTGCTCCATTTTTTTTTTTTTTGATATTTTCTTTTAATACAAATTAGAAAATGACAAAGTAAAAAGAGTGGAAAAGCATTCTCTGAGCTAGGTTATATTTTCCTTTCTTTTCAATAAAACAGGTATCTGATAAATTTAATAACTTAAAATACTTGAATGATTTGCTTAGATAAAAAATGCTTCTATATATACGTATATTTTATTTTAGTTTGCTCCACTAATACAGCGATTCTTTTAGTGACACTTGATTTGTCAATAAACAAAACTGGTGAATATGGGATACTGAGCTACCGTCTGTGTGCCTCGCAAAACAATTACATTCTGCATAAGTGATCATTTGGGCTGCATTATCCGGTAAAGGGATCATATGCTGAGCCAATCATCTCATCGAATTCTCAAGGGCAGCCGAAGTTAGAAATAATACTTGATCGGCAGCACCGCTATTACATTGTGTAGAGGGAAGGCTTCTATTGCTTTCCATAGATTCAATAATTACCATGGCATCCAATAATTACCATGGCAACATGGCTGCCAGAAGCACTTTTCTGGAAACACGGCTGTAGTGTTCGGAGGAAGATCACTTTGATTGGAAGCGGGTTTTTTCTCGTGAATTATTCAGGCAAGAAGATGGATATTTTTCACTTACCATAGAAATGGATCTTTATTTTAGAAAATTTTAAAATAAATAATTTTAGTTTTAAACTAATAAATTTAGATGCAGCCCGGCTGTACTGGCTGTAGTGCACGAGCCGTCACTGTATCCCATTGGAAAACTTGACACAGCCATCATCAAACCTGACACAGCCGTCATCAATTTACTCTACCAATCCATTTCACAAACCGGTATATTTAAAATTTTATACCTATATATCCGACATACAACTTGTCTTTTTTTCAGTCTTCCACTATTTTGCAGCTAGGTCATTTCAAAGTTAGGGTTTCGTTCTGAAAGAGCCTGTATATAACCATAATTATGTGTGTTCTGCTTAATAAAAGATTTTTGGAAAAATAATGTAAAGTCATTTCCTATAAAAGGCTGGAGCGTATGGAATTCCATCAAAGCCAACCAAACTTCCAGAAATCGAATTAATACAGTAAGTTATTTAAAATGATTTTGACAAGATATGTGGTATAAAGTTCAAGTTTTCACCAGTAATGCGATGACCATAGGGCCAGTGACAATCCAGACGTAATGAGATTCACCGTATCCCTTCCAACAGGGCGTGTGCAACTCTCTGGACATCAGAAATGACCAGCTGGAGACGAAGACGAGAGGTAGACCTGAAAGAATTTCTTGAATTAATGATTGTCTGACTAATAAACAGTGATTCAAATTTAGATCGCATTTATTAAACAGTTAAAATAAAATTTCAGAGCTCAAATAAGTATTTGAAAGCTTTAGAAGGAACGTCAATCTGTGCCTGCCCCCATAGACCTATTGTTATTTTTTTCAGACACAATTTTTGCCGGAGTATTGCTTTGTAGCATATGAAATTTTACATTAGGCATACGATCAGTGATAAGAGTTAATTAAAAAGTTTGAAGGAAAAATAATTAGTGTTTTTTATAATTAATTTTATGAATAAGCTAGCTTATAAAAACTTTGTAAGTGTATCAAAAAAAAAAAAAAAAAAAAAAAAAAAAAAAAAATATCACTAGTTATTTTTTTTTCTAAATTTTTTTAAAATAACTTTTATAACTGAAGTAACACCTGTTGCAAAATTTCATATGCTACAAAGTTATACTCTGGCAGAAATAGTGGCTGAAAAAAATAGCAGTAGGTCTATAGGGCAGCGACAGATGACATTTCCTTTTATCAACACAGTCTTATAAATTCAATTAATACTGATAGTATGATTAGAACTTGTTAAAAGGAAAAACTAAAATTAGGATTAAGGTCTTATTGGTCATATGCCTTGTTTGGAGAAATCTAGGCCGTAAATCTGTTAGACATTTATTTAAAATGTGTTAAAACGATTCAGTTAAGTTTTTTCTAAAAAGTGTTACCTCTCATGATTATCTAAGAGATTAGTAGTAATGTTTCCAGAAATTAATGTCTTTAATAATTATTTCAAGTAATATTTCATACAGTGGAATCTTTACTTAAAAATCAATTTTTATTTGTAACTTTTCGCTCCTTTGATATAATTAATAAGTTTTACCAAATTTATCAAAATCCATCAATAAATGTTATCCTATCATTGCAATTTTTAGAATTTTGTATTCTCTTGGTAATATTAAAATATCGTATAGTTTTTTTATTTGAACCTAGTGTGGAATGCTTGTCTTTTATAAATATATTTTCATATTTAACTATACAAATTATTTTTTATACAATACATGATTTAGAATTCTGTTTGCTTACATTTGATTAATTATGAATTTAAAATAAACCTTGTTTTTATGTTTGGAATTTTTTTATTCTAAAACTTAATTTGATAAATGAAACGCATAAATTAATCATAATAGGAAACTTAAGAAAAGGGGGGAAAATGTTTTTGCATGGCTCTGGATGCTTTCTTCTGCTAGATTTAAGTGCTTAACATAGCCAATTCAAATCCTAATTTTGAAATTGAAAGCATGACGAGTCGACACTTGAGCTAGCACTTTTCAATCTCCAACCCCGCCACACTTACAAAAATACTACGGCTCCAACGAATTTAAATTCGCAGCGATCACTATTGATTCTTCCTTAAGCTGGCTCAATTTCACAACTTTTTGATCATGAGGATGACACCTTAAGATCAGGGGCATAAAAAAGAGTTATTTCATGCTTTATTTTATACATCTACAATGAATATTAAACAATTCGAAATGGTGGAATTTTAAGCATGTTTATGCTCTATAAAAAAGAAGTACTAGAAGATTAAAATTATTAACGTATAAAGTAAACAAGTTAGACTTTTCTGTGCGATATAATAAAAAGATTATTTTCCCGAGCTTATGTTTACTAAGCAGAACTTTTATCGTATATTAATCTTTGGTTGTAAAATATTTTTGTAGAGTATTGAAAGTTAAAAGATTTCTCATAACTAAAGAAAATAATTTAATTCTGTACAAATTAAACTAAGACCCAGTTTAAATAAAGCGTAGAATGTACATGAATTTATTAGTTACCAATATTTGATGTATATTAACACTTTAAATAGAATCTTAATCTATCACACTATGGTAAGTGAATCTATCTCTTATATAAAAATGCGCATTTAATAAATGTGAAGCATGTATTAAAAATGCGTATTTATGGTCAATTGATTAAAAACTACATTACACCTTATAATGAACTATTTTTCGATTGTGCAACGGGATAAAAACTGCTGATAATTTATCTCAATTAGTTAAAAAACAGCAACTAATTAAGAAAAACAAATGAAACAAGTGTAACTAAATAGTTATAGAAAACTTTCAGCAAAGAAATGTTATTAAAGAGTAAACTTTTTTGTTTATTTCTTTAATACATCAGATAAAATCTTTTCAATGCTTTTGTTTTTATTTGAGTCAGTGACGGTAATTACTGTCTTCTAAAAGAGTTTAATTCTCCTCGCGTGTAACTTGAAGATGACATTTTGGTAAAAAAAAAAAAAAAAAATTGGGTATAATCGATTGCTATAGTAACGCAAAATTTTCTGCGAGATTTAAAATAATGATGATGTGCTTCTTTAATTTGAAGGGGAGATTTGAAATACTGCTTACTACTTGTTGAAAAATCACTTAATTTAATTTTGACGCCCATATCATAAACAAAATGAGCCTTTATATAAATATTAAAATAGTTGTAACTGAGTCTCAGCTTAGTAAAATTTTTCTTTATTTTTAAGGACATTTTCCATTAGATCAGTTAAAAATTAAAAAAGTTATGAAATCTCTCTCTTATATATCTTTTTAATTCTTATACAAAGTAGTTTATAAAATTGATATCAATTAATGATTTTAAACTATGTTTCTTCATGGTATTATTTCTATTATTTCAATGATAGTTTAAAAAAGTGTGGGTTTTGTGTTGAATATTTAAAAGTCAGCTAATGGTATTGACTCTTTATATGCGGTAAGTCTTTCTCATTTTCTAATAGGCGAATAATAGGCTTCCTTGTAGATAATCTAGCCAGTGATCCGGTTTCTTCACTTCCATCATAATAAAGACTACTGTATTGCTAAAATATTGGTTCACTGAAACACCATCAACGCGTTTTTGTTTCATGAATTATTTGAAATCTTTAATATTTGAGTGAATAAAAATGATGATGATGAAAGTTTTTTAAAAATAAGGACTTTAACAAGGTGGAGATTCTTCAATTAGGGCGTAATACGCTAATAACGATTGGAGGTTATATAATGAAAAGTTGTAGAAAGAAGTTTTAAGTTTAAAAGGGCTATAGGAGAAATTTTAGAATACTTAACAAATGCAATGTATTTTAATGTTTAGTTTTAAGTTTAAAAAATAGGCTTCCTCCATGTGACGTAAAGAAAAAAGATAAGTAAAAATTGGGGAAATGTGTAGGTTTTGTATTTTTGATCAAAACTGTAGTACTCTAGTCGTCGTACTAAAAGGAATTATAAGTTACTCTTTTCATTGGAGAATAATGTCCTGTTTATAGCGCTTGGAATTATTTGTTCTAAAAAAATACTTATTTACACTGATGTTTTCTATATACATTTAAAAAACTTTAAAGCTTGAATGCAAAATGTTTTTACTTGGACCATTTCTGTACACTTAAAAATTTATCTTTGCATATTGACAAATTCCTGGTATACAAACTATCACAATGTTTTTTTGCTGATGCAAAGAATTTTCTTTAGTCTCAAATTCTTATTTGCTTGTTGATTTACTATTTCTTTTATAACCCAAAGTGGCAGTAAAAGCAGAGTGAGTATTTGTCGACAGCACTCTTGAAATTGTTTCTCGGCCCTTAAAAGGAACATTAAGGAATTTGGTCACGAGTTAGGATCAATGAAATGTGCACTTTATTGGACGAATCATTGACATTGAGACGATTCGTAAAGTTTCCTATTCGGAAGATGGTTCTGATGTCACCACTAAAGTGATTGTCCTCCAGTAGCAATGATCAGTCTGTAAGAAAGATAGCATTAAAAATAAACGTGTTGATATGGTGACAAAGAAATTTACTTTAGGGTAAGTTAAGTTCACGTTGGCATCTTTTGAGTCTCGATTCAATGTTTCTTAGGTTAGTTTAAAGGTTTAGAATGTTGTGTGGGGAACCATTAAGTTCAATCAACTTTCTTTATACGTCAATCACATTTTTACTAAGAGAAAATTTCGTTTGGTAACCGAAACTAAAAGAAGTCAATCAAACTCTTCATTCTAAGGAATCATTTCAATAAATTAACCGAGCCAATCTTTGGGTGAGGCTATTTCATTACTCTAAACCGAATGGGCATCACTCTATGATCTTACTAAAATATAAGAGAACCTATTTTCTTCCAATCTCTATATTTTTCTTTGCATTATATTTAGTGTATGTTTGTGTTATATATTAAATTTTTCTTAACTATTCACATAAATGCCATAATGACTGACTCTAACACAATCAACCGAACTCCACTGTAACAATGTTTTTTTTTTTTTTTTTTTTTTAATTATTTTTAACCACATATTTATATTTTATAAATGACTGTTATGAAGTACAATTATTTTTTTATGTTATTTTTTAGAGTTTTATGTATTCAAAAAGTAATTTTTTTACTTTGATAAAAAAAATTGTACAAAATAAAATCTTAGGAAATATATATTTCTTTTTCGGGACTGAACGAAATTTTATGCAGAGTTTTTAATGTAACTGAACGTCAACAGAATTTATAGGTACATAATTTTACTTTTATGATAAATTTTTCATTGAAGTTTGTTTTCATTAAAGATTTCTCATACTTGATAAATATTTAGTAATTTCAGTTTTAACAAGCTTTTTTAAATTTAAATTATTCGTATGTTTACATAGGGTAATGAAAGAATGGCATTCCATAAAAAAAATCGATTTTTAGTGCATTTCTCCACGTTTTAGAACAATCTGGTTTTTCAAAAAAGTGGTTCAGAAAAAATGTCTTGTTTGTGAGTCTGTATGTCTGTGTGTACGTGGTCAGCATAACTCGCGAACAAATTGCTCCTACGATGTTCAAATTTTGTGCGTAGGTTAGTGGTGTCTATGGGAACTACCATGAAGGTTTTCGTCAAAATCACGCTTGCGCATAGGTTGAAATCATGAAAAATGTTTTCTAATCATGTTTTTCAGAAATTGCTAAAAAACGGCTCAAACTATTTTGATTTTAAAATATTTGTACTGATGCCTCTTAAGGTGTTCGAATCGTCACCACTTTCGAAATTCCCGTAGAAATGCTATAAAAGCGTAACAAATTGAAAAATGAGTGCCTTTAACACAGAGATCTATGCCCTTGAGCATCGCCCATCAACGAATGATTTTTTTCTGTTTGACTCACAGGACAGAAAGGACAAAGTAATGTCTACCGAATAATATCGGTAATTTCACCATCGTGGCATGGTTTTTTTTTTTCTTTTTTTGTCCATGTACACATTATTGCCGAACATATCAAACTGACCTTTTTTATTTAAGTGAGTGAAAATATGAAAACGGTAAATAACACCATAAATTTTAATTATAGTGTTATTGAAAGTTGCGGGATGTTCCACACCCCTAGTTTTAAAACAAAAGTTAACAAGTACGTCACTGTTACACCTGCCTTTAAAACCTTTTAAAATGTGTGTACAAGTGTGTGGTGTTATATTCTAATAGAATAATACAATGTGATAAAATAATGGTGAGACCTTACCCCAACCTATGAGATAATAGAGCTTAAAAGGAGCATCCTGCTTGAAGACAGAGACAGTGATTCGGCTGTGGAGAAGCAGACCTTCGACGAACATCCAGTTGATACTCGCCTGAGCTGAATACATTTTTACGCACATAAGCAGCTTGCATAACCATTCCTAGAGAAAAAGAACACTATGATTTACCTCAATAGTTTATTTGTGAAATTCTTGCAATCTTAATCGAATATTTTGGAGCACAGCCATCAATATTGAATTTTACTCGTCATAAAATATATATTACCACTGCAAAAATATTTGAAATGTTTATATGATGCCATTTGAAGTATATTTTTTTGTGTACTTGTAAAAGTTGAACTAAGGTAAATAAGCGATAGTTTATTTTTACTATATATTTAATTACTAATTTATAACGTATATTTTGCCTAACTATATGAATTTATAGTTAGTTTAATGTTTTCATTTGGAAAATGTGAAACTCATTATTATAACTTGAAATTATTTCAATTTACATTTTTTTTTGTGGTACGGATGTAAAATTGAGAATAAATACTAAGGTAAGTTTGAAGAAGTTAGAAGACACATATCCGTGTTTTAGTTATCATGACTCTTTAAAAATAATATAAAAAATTATATTTATGGTAATTATAAAATGCTGATATTTGATCGGAATTATTAATTTGGTTAAATACTGTTCTATCTAATACTTGAGGTAAAATGTGTTCAATCCTTCAAAAAATATTTGAACGCATTTATACAATAATCTTGCAAAACCAATGAATAATGCCTCTTTTGAGACTATAGATTTAGGAATGTGGCAGAAATTTTTTTGATTAAAAATGCCCGTCGAAGAAGTGAGATTCTTAAAGGCGGCCATTTTTTTTTGACTTTTGTCGATTCGAATTCCACTATACGATTAATTTTACAATAACTGTTCATAAAAATTGACTAGATGGTTTTTAATAGGGATGGAACGGATATCCGGCAAATATCCGATATCCGGCATATCCGGCTGATTTTTCAATATCCGAAACCCCGTCGGATATCCGATTTGAAATACCGGACATCCGATAATTTCATTCGGATATCCGGCTATATATCCGGCCACCAGGTATCCACAAAAAATAATTTTTTGCAAAAAATAATGATCTTTTTCGGACAAAGGGGACACCGCATCCTACACTTTTTTTTTCAATTTTTTTTTTCTTGGACATAAATTGCAACATAATTGCGATTATTGGCGCCGAGTTGATAAGCATAAACGATTCCTCCAATCTTTTTCCATACACATCCTTCATACGTGTTTTGCAATATGTTCTTTTCATTCCAAGTTTATGATCTGATTAATTACAGATGTTATATTGAATGCTTCTCCGTAAAACACGAACCGAAATACTAATAAATAGTACTTTTTTTCCATAACATAAGTCTTCCCACTTCCTCCTTTTTTTCTGACATTTGCTAGCGAGTAAAAAGCAATAAATAGCCAATGCGCACTTCTCAATGTTTTTTTTTTTTTTTTTTTGTTCTATCGACGATAATACCCTACCCCTTTATGCTGTGAATGGTATGGTCTAATTTCTGATTTTTCATTGGCAGAAGTTGAAAGCTGGTATATTTTTTCTGACGTAAAATGAAATATTGTAATTTTTAGGTCTTTAACGACGCAGCGCCACAATGTGGAATTATATTTAGCTCTCTAGAATGTCTTGAATCATAGTTTCCTCCAATTACAATCCAATTTATAATTTTTAATAATGGTTCATTTAAAATCACCTATTTGGAAGTATTTTAAAATTAATGGAAATGACGAAAGCAAAGCCCTCTATGTGTTACTTGCTCCACAGAATCGTTTAAAAAATATATTGTGCGCGGCAAAAGCCCAAAATCCTTTTCCAGCCTTATGGAACTATTTAATGAGTGTGCATAAGGAAATTCACCGAAGCGTAAAAGACTCACTAAATGCATCAAATATTGATGAACAAGAAAAAACAATTCATCAAAACAAGAAATGCACGCAGACAACATTGGAATCGACATTATATGTACCAGAATTGTGGAGTTTAGATGATCCTAAAGCAAAAGCCTTAACCACAAATATATGTAAGTACTAATTTTGTTTGTTATCACCTTGCCGTGTGTTTTTCGGGTAAAAGTAATATGGAATATTTATGCAGACTTGAGGAAGATTATCTTATGTTTACATTACATGATACAAGGTAAGAAGTTGAGTAACAATTTGCAAACGTATTTCTGAAATATTTTCATCACATTTTAGATTGTTTGGTACAATTTTAAGTAACACACAAACAAAATGGTGATGAAGTTTCAAAATTGTTCAGAAAGTGTAGGTATTGGCATCACTAAAACATCGTTTCATCAACTAAAGTTTAAATAAAAAAATTAACTCAGTGGCGTGACAGCCCGTGTGGACCAAGGCCTGCTGGGCCCAGCTCAGCTTTCTTAGACCGAATATCCGGCCGGATATCCGGTGAAATCCGTTTCGGATATCCGTATCCGGTAGACATGGTACCCCGGATATCCGAAATCCGGTATCCGGCAAAACTCACATCCGTTCCATCCCTAGTTTTTAATGCTCTAATGAAAATAAATAAAAACTGTTTCCCACTTTACTGTATTTAATAATGGGGCAATTTTTTATCTTCGAATTAAAACAAATTACCTCTTAAATATATAAATGAATGAATGGAAAAAAAAAATGCTCAGCACGGTGTTGGGTTTATTTGTAATAATCTTATCAACAAAAACTTCTGATCAATCACAAAAGACCATTTAAAAATAAATTCCAAATTTCAATTTTTTTGTGACATTCACGAGATTTTACAATTTCCTGCTATATGTGACATGCATTGCTTACTTATGTTAAGTTCTTTTCGAAAAATGCAATATTTAAAAGGTAAATGAGTGTTTCCAGATTCTTAATATACCTTTGAGCCCTGCTTAATATTCAAAAGAGTCAGTCAGTGCATCTTACATAAACACAGTCTGTAGTCTAATTTACATTTTGCAGAATGGTATTTGTTCTTGTAGAATACTTTAAAAATATAGCGTAAAAAATATGATTCAGCGAACAACGTCCTTTCAATAGAATTCTATAGTATTATCAGCATTAAGTATCAAAACACTAAACACTTTTTTGATGAAAAAATATAAAAATTAGGTCCTTTTTCACAAGTCAAACTCATTAAAATTCAAAGGCTTTCTGAAACAGAGCTCGATCTCATAAGCAAACCGAGTGCGTCACATATCGAAATTTTGCCTTCAAGCTGTTTTGATCGGAACGCTTTTCCCGGCCTTGAAGGATATATCATCTGTAGATCGATGCGAAGAAATTAAAGCCCCGAGAGTATTGGAAAAAGAATTCGAATTGCCTGTTCGAATACTGGAATTTGATACACCCACGTTCCTTTTTCGAAATAGGAATCTTTTTCGTTTTGTTTTAGAACATGGAAACACATATCCCTAGTGTCGCATACAAAAACGGAATGCTAGCATTTTTAATTTGTATAGTTTACTTGTAACGAAGCTTTCAGATCTGGTATTGGACTTCGATACTTTCTTTAAGGTAATTGGGAATTTTAATGAAATGCTACATTGGGTAAAATTCTTTTTTTATATAACTTTCAGGAGGCAAATTGGTATTTTCCAGAGCTTTGGGACTTAGTTTATTTATAAAAGCATTTAGTGTTTCTTTGTACTTCTTTTTTGAAACAGTGAGGTTTGTTTTGGTTAAAGTAAGGTAAAAAGTGTTTGCCACTTAGTGAAGAAAATAACACTTACGTTTTTATGTTTTTACGTTGAGAATTAAATACGCATTTCTTTAAAAATATGTAATGACAGTTCATTTACCTCTTTATTTTTAATACTTTTTTTCTTTTTGTTTTATTACAATTTGTGCTCATAAAAAGACTAAGAAATAATTAAGAAATATAACCCATAAAAACAAAGTTTTTAACATAAATCCTTTATATGCATTGCCAATTTTTATATTATTTAACACAGCGCAGATTCTGTAAACAGTGCGTGATTGGTGTTTGCATCTAATTTTAACTATCAAAAACATTTCTATTAGCAAAATGTCCGAGAAACTACGTCTCAAAATATATTTATTAAAAATGAACGTCACACTCACATCTACATCCTAATATATTGAATTTATTCTGATTAAAATAATTTCATTATTTATTTATCAAAAAAAATTTGGCAACAGGAAAGAGTTTCAGCAATGGTAGGTTCAATGCTATTTTAACGCAACTGGATGACGGCAAGTTGGTTTATTAGTATTCTTCAAAAGCGACCTTTTGCTGACAGTAATAGCCCCAAAATTTGATATAATGATTCTTGTATTTTCGATACGACATCGAATCTATCTGCCAAGTTTCAGTCAGATCGGATGACGACAAGGGGGTTAATTAGGCGTCTACAGATTTGCCCCAATCGACACACACACACACACACACACACACACACACACACACACACACACACACACACACACACACACACACACACACACACACACACACACACACACACACACACACACACACACACACACACAAAATTGAAGTTAATATAAAGGATTTAAAAATACCAGTTTTCATTCCTCCTAAATTTCAGCAGTACCAGAAATAGGTATGAATCATATGAAGTATTTTTTTTATTTTGGTTACAAAAGAAACATTTAAAATTAAAGATTTTTATGAAAAAGATGGCTAAATTATATGGATACGTGAACAGTAAGGACTATTTCTTAAAAAAGATAATCGTAGAAGGAATTGTGTTTATATAGATATTACCCTGATGAGTAAATATGACTTTAAAGATTATCATATCATAAATAAGGATATTCTTGTGCTCATTTTTAAAGAAAAATATCTATAACTAAAGCATTGATCATGTTTTAAGCAAACATAAAATACCTAATGAATTTTAATTAAAATTCACTGAATAATGAAAAGAAATATCAAAGCTTAATATCAAATATTTAGAGAGTAGAATGAATAATCAGCATAATGAAATTATCTTTATAGTAAACAGATGAAAAGAAAAATGGTATAAAATTGAAAAATTGAAAAAAATTCTGTTAAATTTACCGTTAAAATATTTTTCCAATTATTATGAAAAATTTAATAATGATAGTGAGAATTAAAGTTATTGGTTAGGTTGGAGAGCCTAGCAGCAAACTTTTCAATTTTTGTTTTAATTAAGCTATTTCTTAGTATATAACTCTCACTGGATCGGTTAATTTCTTTTATAATTTTTCTTAGCCAAGTGTTCCCTGTGATAGATTACCCAATAATGGATATCAATGTTTGAAATGCCTAATATAAAGTTTTCTATTCATTTCATTGTATTTTTAACTATAAAGTCTTAAAACAAGATACTAAAAACACTTTCTATTCAAATAACAAAACAAAGATTGATACAGTAATTAAAAAAAACTGTAGTGCAAAATTTTCATTCTTAATAATTTCAGTGAGTAAACTTTTCAAATTTTCTACAAGTGCATATTTTTGTATTTTACTCAAAATAATTAAAACACACAACAGATTAATTATATATAAAAACAAAACTACTGGAAAGATTTACAAAACTACTGAAAGATTTATCCTGGCATCTTTTGTGCTTCTTAACTCAAAAATGTTTTTTTTTATTTTTTTATTATTATTATACATTGTTCGTCGATTACTTGAGCATGGAGTTAATTGGATTATTCGATTGAAATTAGTAAATATACTAAATCAAAAAATGTGATCTCTTAAAAATGATAGTACTTTTAAAAATTTCTGAACTAATAATTTTCTTCGATTAAAGTTTGTTCTACGTATGAAATTTGAGAATTTCGTCACATAAAATTTTAACGTAACCTGATCATAAAAGTTAAAATAAGTTGAATAAAAAAAAAACATAATTTTTTCACATTTACATAAAAGTTGTGATTGCTTATACCTTGAATGTTCCGGTAAAGAACACTCGGTCTGTGAGCATAGACCAAATGCTTCAATTCCCAAAGTATTATTTGGTTAATGAAATAGCCTTTATTATGCTTAAAAACTAACCAATAAAAATAATGTTTATTCTGTAAATCCTTTATATGCATTGCCGATATTTATGTGAAATTTATTATATTGATTTTTGGCTCAGACCGACTTTCATAGAGGTTCACCACTACCAAAAACCTCCATTCCGTACCATTGACTAACTCTTATTTGCCCTCAAAATTGATAGAATGCATTGCTACCGACAAAGAAGCTATTTGCCAAGTTTCAGCTCGATTGGATGACGGAAAGTGGATTAATTAACCGCATTTAATTAGAGCCCTAACTAATATGAGGATTTTGTCGCCACAAACAAAATCAAAGTTTATAAAGGATTTAAAAACAAACATCAAATTTACTCGCGAAAATTTTAGTCATTAATATCGACGAAAAATCTTACACGCTGGAATACAACTTGGTATCTGGTTCCAACGTAGGAATTAGAAAAATGTGTACAAGCTTCCTCTTAGTGAAAGCCCCCATAACTTGATGGAATGCATTAACAGCAACAACGTGTCTATATGCCAAGTTTCAGTTCAAGTGGATGATGACAAGTGAATTGATTTACCCTTTAGAGATTTTCCCCACCATAAACAAACAAAATCAAATTAGTATAAAAGATTTAACACTAGATTCTTAGAATTTTGTGACTTTTTGTACAACATATAAATGCATTTATTAATAATTGTAGTCACCTCCCCTCTCCTTCATTTCCGGTATATATATGTGTTATACAAATTTCTTTACACATTAGTTATTCTTTCACAATGCAGTCATTTTGACTGCTTTTTGGCAATATAGGTATATACTAAGTTTCAGTCTCACTTGTGTTAAAAATAAGAGTTAGACACAAAATCTAACGTAGCAATATTACGCAAATATCACGTAAATAACTAAATACCACAAAACATCTGCGAATGTTTGTATGAAACGTATAGCTTCTAACTAAACTATTTCTATTTATAAAGAAGCTTAAAATTGTTATTTAAATTCACAACTTTCTTGTCATTCAATATCAACGTAAGTTAGTTATTTACTCGGCCACTCCATCAATTACCACACTAAGAACTTCCTTTAAAGACACAAAATTAGCACCTACACCATTCTCAAAACTACGCACTTAAGAAATGAAGGCATGCTACCGGCAGCATTTCAAGAATAGCTTTGAATGCAATTAGTCCAGTGTCTTCCTCGAAGCAGTTATACATAACTATTCAGAGAAGTTACGTTTAAATATTCCGGAAACTATTTCATTGAGTATTCAGGAAAGTTATTGAAGGATCAGTAACTGTTGCCATGTTCATTTAGAGCAGGGGAGTAGTGTGATTGGAATATAGAGGCATAGAATGCTTATAATAACCTCCTTAGTAATTCTCAGGAAACTGGTTATCTTGAGGTATTAAGTGTGGATAGTTGGTTGAGTGTTGGTCAGGCTGTTACGATGCCGATCTATGTATTGAATGGAAGTAAAATGTATGAATTGCGATAAAAGAAAGTAACAGTTTTATAATGTATTTAAATACAAAATATATTTAAGAACTCATGCTTGGTAATTACCAAGTAGAACAACAACTTAGGCCGATATCGGCTGACATTGGTCAATTCCGATGTAGGGCGTTGTAAATCGGAATTGGATACCCTAATGCTGGATAAAATGTATTGGGTTCGGAAATGTTGATGCACAGTTTTAAAATTTAAATTTTTTATTTTTTTAGAAAGGACGGAGGGTAAAAATATGTTTTTGACGTGTTTGTTTTCTTTAAATAAATAGTGTATTTTGGAACAATGCTCGAGCTTCTGCCAGAATTGTTAAATCTTTCCAAAATACCTGTTTTTGACATTGGAAAATATTGCTGTCCACTTGGGGAATATTCAAATAATTTGTTATGGTGTTAATTTTAATGAGCTATTGATTTAGAAAATTTACACCTTTAAGCATCAATCACAAATTCCTGTTCGCTTACAATAAAATTTCATTGTGTCTGAAGTCTAATTGTAAGTCCAAAGAGTTTAAATAAATAAATAAATAAATAAATAAATAAATAAATAAATAAATAAATAAATAAATAAATAAATAAATTATTTAGTGGAGATAATTTTGTATTGTTTTATACATTTCTTTTCGTTCTTTTAATGGACTAAGTTTTGACCAGTAACAGAATAAAATCTCAGTAATCACAACACGGTTCTTAAACCTTATCTCTTAACCACAGTCATGTTCTGCAGAAACCTCTTGGCTGAAGCAACAACAAACAGGTCCTATGTTGCCTTGTGTATACACTCTTGTGGTCACTAAATAAATTACTATTGAATAATGCATCAACTTTATCATCAACTTACAATTGGTGACGGACGATACAGTTTCTTAAATGGAGACGTGAGTAGCATAAGTTTTCGTATATAAGGCTGTATGTTTACCCAATATGTTACGAAGACTGTTTTTCTCCCACAGGATGTATATTTCTATCAATTATATGGACAGTATGTGGCGCAGAGTTTTCGAGAACCTCTATCGTGAAATAAATAGCTTCCGTGTAGAATTTATTTGGTATAATACTATAAATCTCTTTTGCATGTGATACTTTTTTCAAGTTTAAACTTTTCCGTTTTTTCAAAAGTATTTCATTCTTTGGAAAGAATAAATACATTTCTTCACTTTCGCATCACCAAAAGGGACTGTTCTTCTGACTCCTCCCACTTTCATTCCTACGTAAAAATAGTTATTGTCTTGTAACCACCGATGGATGATATATTTAACTTTTGTTGGGTATGTATGAGGCCTAATGTAATAAACATACTACTTAAATGTAATAATTCGTTTCTGCAAAAGAAACTTTAAAGAAAATTTTTTATCTGTGAAATCAAAACACACTTTGCTCAATTTATAGCTCAAAGCCTACAGGGGTAAATATGCAAATCGTATTCGAAAATTCAGCAATAATAGATTAGATGCTTTTTTGGAAACACTATAGAAAAAGAATCTGCTAAGTTAAGCGAAAATTCAATCGTCGAGTGTTCCATACCCAAAAGCTGTAAGCATACACATATGAACAGTTTTGATGCATAACATCACTCATACTTTATTTGTTTCTTAATATTTTTCAAAAATATATTTAAGTTTGGGATGCTGTCACAGATCTCATGAGAGTTAAAATAAATTGAAGAGACTCCTCCAACTCAACCCACTCAAAGAGTAGTTCGGTATATTGCCAACTAAGCCAACGTGTTCACTTGAACGAAAGTAATAAATCCTATTTTAAGACCATAGCCATATTCAAAAATAAATTTAAATTTGGAATGCTATCACAGATCTCGTGAGAGTTAAAATAAATTAAAGAGACTCCTCCAACTCAACCCATTCAAAGAGTAGTTCGGTATATTGCCAACTAAGCCAACGTGTTCACTTGAACGAAAGTAATAAATCCTATTTTAAGACCATAGCCATATTCAAAAATAAATTTAAATTTGGAATGCTATCACAGATCTCGTGAGAGTTAAAATAAATTAAAGAGACTCCTCCAACTCAACCCATTCAAAGAGTAGTTCGGTATATTGCCAACTAAGCCAACGTGTTCACTTGAACGAAAGTAATAAATCCTATTTTAAGACCATAGCCATATTCAAAAATAAATTTAAATTTGGAATGCTATCACAGATCTCGTGAGAGTTAAAAAAAATTAAAGAGACTCCTCCAACTCAACCCACTCAAAGAGTAGTTCGGTATATTGCCAACTAAGCCAAAGTGTTCACTTGAACGAAAGTAATAAATATCGTATTTTAAGAAAAATAGCCATATCAAAAATTATCTGAGATATAAAACTTTTAAATTTATTTCTTTGAATGTAAGATATTCTGGTTAGCCAAAATAATTTCTTATCAAGCTGTTTATAAATATAAACTTATTAGTTTTTTCTTCTAATTTTTTATTTGTAAGATTCTGAATAATTAAGGGGAGAAGGGGGGGTGGGGCAACGAATTTAAATCACTTAGATGCTTAGTTAAGAAAACTATAGCAAGTCACTCGTCATATATATTTAAAACTCCCTCCTCTATTGGATTCATTTGGTACCAATCGAACCGTTACTTAAAAACTTTTATAAACTTGAATTTAATAAAAAAAAAAAAAAAAATGGCAGTATTTATAGTTAAAACAATTTAATTTTATTTAAAGTAACTAATTAGTTATCTGGTTGCTCAACTTTTAATGTTTTGGACGGACAAACAGACAGACATTGAAGTTATTTTATAAGTGTTCCTTGTTTGACCTTGGGGGTGCAAAAAACTAAAAACATACATTTTGCTTCATTTCTTATGTACATTATTTACTTTACACTGTGCTTCATTACTTAAGTATATAATTGACTTTATAGTAATTAACTTTACATTGTGCTCCATTACTTATATATACTATTTACTTTACAGTAATTTACTTTATATTTAATTTACATTATTATTTATTCACATTGTGCTTATTATTTGTCATTATTTACTTTACTTTTAAAAGATTTGATAAGCATGTCCATAATATACAGCGCATCTAAGACAGCTTTTTTGCTTCAATAAATTAAATTAATGTGCTCATATTTCTCCTATTAAGAGATTATTGAACTAATTCAATTTTATATAACATTTTATTTTTCATTATAAATTACTTCTGAATAATTGCAGTTTATTTTCTTTTTTCCATCGTACAAATGTTCTACAAAAATGTATCTTTTAGTTTGAAGCTCTCCAAATTCTAAATCATGCTTTTAGTTCTTTGTACAAAATGTGCTTTTTTATTTCGTTTTGAAACTGGAGAAAGGGGAAAAAATGGAAATGAATGCTTTTTCTTGTTTTAAAGTATTTCATTTCAGAAAAAAAAAGGTTGAAAGAACTTTAATATGATGACTTTCTGGGTATGATATTGCATTGCTTATAGGTTACAAAGTTTTGGCTTTTTTTTTTTTTTTTTTTTTTTTTTTGCATAGCAATTCTTTTTCTAGTTTAAAAGAAAATTCTCGTGAATTACTTTTCGAAAATATTTATTTTTAAAAATAAAGATTTTAGGAACTAAAGAAAAAGGTTGAACGGCTATGCAAACGAGCAATAAATTCGGTAAAGAAAAATATATTACTGACACACAAAATTAAATCAAAAGAGAAACCAAAATTCATCAACTATAATTTTATTCCAATCATTTTCACAAACTCATAATGACTCGTCTTTCAGCTTTCAAAATCTTCGCCTTTCAAAGGTTTGAAATTGCATTTCAAGAAAAGTTCAATGAATATTTTGAAACTTTTAAGGAAATCAAACTAAAATGAATTCTTACAAACTGGAAATTACTAATTAAACTTATTAAAGAAAGCTACTTACAACGTCTGTGTAGGTCGGGAAAGTTGAATTAAATATGACAGTTGAAGGAAGGATCATGAGTAAGGTTGAGTGAATAATAAGAGACACGACCAAGTTTCGATGGACTCTTAGCCGGGAACATTGAAGTGACCTGTAAAGAAACCAACATATATTTTACATTATTTCTAAACGGTGCTTTTCATAATGTCATGACAATTTTCACAGAGAAAATAATAGCGCAGTTTTAATCAAATAAAAACTATAGTTTATCCTTCTTTTGGAGATTTGTGGTTGTTTCGTGTACATGACGACTTCAAATAACAGATAAAACTTCTATGCAATGAAGTACTCTTTTGCATAGTGGAAAAGCATCTGGCTGGAAAATCAAAGGTCCCAAATTCGAGCTCCAGTGACCGCAAACAAAGCTGCTTCGCTTCATTGGTGACAACTGGACAACTGAATCCTGCTGCCATCTATCGGCGCCTTCTGAAAATACTACATGACTTCCACACTATCATCTCAGCATCTTTGGAGACTCACTGTCAAATGCAACGCACTCAACTCTCACACTCAACTCACTCAACTCTCTCATACACTCTCTCATGCAATTCTAACGCAAGCAACTCCTTTCGCGACTCACTGGGAAAGGGATATGTGATGGTCTCGTGTACGTGACGACTTCACATAACAGATAAATCTTTTCTGCACTGGAGTACTATTTTGCATAGCTGTAGAGTATCTGTTAACGGATCTAGGAGTCACTGGTTCGACTCCCGTTAGCGCACATCGATTCAGACTTACAAAACTTTTCAGACCAACAATAAGCTTACTATTCAGCTTCAACACAAGCTTCGATGCATATAACTTCGAATACAGTGATAATGCAGGTACAACGAAAGTAAACAAAGACTTTGATCCTTTCACAGCAAAGTCAAAAACTTGACTGATCTGATTCAATCTTTTTCCTCATTTGCGGCAGAAATTTCTAGCAAAATCCAGTCAATTAATCACATGAGGGAAACGCCTCGAAATTTCCCGATTGATTTAGATGCAGCCACCTTTTTTTAACCTGTTAACAAATAAATTAAAAATAAAATATAATTAAAAAAAAAAATACATCACTATTTACAATTATTTTCAGAATAAAATAAGATTAAAAAAAACAACAAAAAAAACAACAACAAAAAAAACACGTCACTGCTTTTATTATTTATTAAACAAAACCTTTTATTCTGAATCCAACGATATAAAAATTGTACTTCAACGTTGAGTAAAACTAATTATTTTAAGCAAATGAAGCTTAGACATAGTGCTAAGGTACTTTAAATCTGCAAATTAAATTAATAAATTTTGGTGAGTGTCCATATTTATCTTTTCAACACAAACCTCACCTGAAATTTAGTGTCTTTTGTCTGAATGCGCTGAATTTCGATTAATTTTAAAGATAGAGGTTAATGTCTTTGAATATGAGTTTATTTCAAAAAACCTTTTCCAATAAATTAACATTTTCTTTTACAAAGGCTGCATAGTTTTTTTTTAAATTAATTAAAACGGATCACCCTAGTTTTTTTATGATTTATCTTGAATAGCAAAGTAAATAAACGTCATTATAACCTATATTTGAAAGAACCCAAATATGAATTTCTTAACATGAATCTTCTATTCAGCCTAATATATCAGCACTAATAACTAGCATAATAAATCGAATAGTGTTATGTTATGTGTCTTTATTTATTTGATATTGTTTCCAGAAATAATTACAGCTAGTTTACATATGAATCGTAAATTATTAGGGTAAATATATAAACTTATCTGGAATATATAGATATGCTAAAAGTGATAATCTTAAAATATTTCGTAATATTAGTTTTTTATTTATACATGAAGTACGGTGAATGGTGGTGATGTATATGTCTTTAAGCAAATGAAGGTAATAGTTGTTGAATATCCGTGATCTTATAATGTTCATTTTAGCAATCAATGCATGGTACTTTAGTGATTATAATAGCTTGATTTACTATGTTTCTTGAAACATACTTAACAATTTTCAGCATCTTACCTCAATTAGGAATAAGACATTAGTATAGTCCATATTTGAATGTATGACTTATTTTCTACTATAAAGGTGGGGGGAGGGGGATGATTCGAAATTGTGAGAGGTTTGCTTTACTATATTAAACTTTTATGAGCAATTAAAATATTCCAAGATTTGAAAGTTTAATAATTTTTCACCACCTTAAAATTGGTAATTCGAGATTGGAATAACTTACTTTTTTTGTGTTTGTCCTTGTTGACATTTATAGCAAATTTCAGGGATAGCTATATTGACACAGTTGGAATGTATAACTCCTTTCCGAACTAATAAAATTAGTTAATCGAGATCATAATAGCTTATTTTTTCTATGTTTGTCTTCTATGATATTTGTACCAGATTTCAGAGTTGTGGCTTTATGGAAAGTGGGAGAATTAGTGACGAGTTAGGCCTTTCGTATATATAGATTTTTTTTCTACATATTTAGTTTGTTCAGATGTTGAAGGTTTTTGGACGTTATATAATTTTTTTTCGAGTTATCTCTGATATTGAAGAATGCTTTAAATCCGAATTTAATTTCTCTTGAACATATGTTATAAGGATAGTGTTAAACTCTTACATAGTAGCTATTACTTATCCTTGATTTAAACAATCATCCCGTTTCTTAAAAGGGTTATTTTTCAACGTTGTACCTTGTACAGAAGTGTCAATTGTGAGACAAACAGAACAGTAAAATTTTCTATTACTTCCTTTTATTTCTTTTATACATAGTAGTTAATCTCCTTATTTAAATGTCTTCTACATTTGAACAAGTTTCACATAATTTGTTCCGAAAAAAGGGTAAATTTTTAGAGATATCCGAATATTGTAATTAAGTTGAATCCTAACATATTTGAAAGTGTATGAATGAAATTATGAACTTACTTAAAGTAACAGAAGATGCCGAGAGTGACAAGAAGGGCGAGGAGAGATATGAAGGAGCATATGAAGAGGATGTAGCTTACAGTCATGTGGCCCATTTCTTCATCCTAGAAATCAAAATTTCTGTATAAAACTATCTTCTTTAATACGTACAACCAGCTGAATACATGCTACGAAATTTCTCTGTGCATGCATTTCAACAACTAATTGCTTCATTTACAGTTACAGCATTTTAAATTATGATGATGATTAATATAAATATCGAGTAAATGATCAATATAGTAGAAAGTATACTTAATTAACTAAATTTATAATTATAGCGGTAGTACTGCCTTAATGATTGGTTGGTTGTTTTCAGATTATCTGGCACCGTCAGCAACACGAGGGCTATAATGCGCCGAAACATTCTTCATTAGACAAGCCAACATACATTTACCAACACCCATGCCTAAACACGGGACTCGAACCCGCAACCTCGCAGTCTAGAAGCTAGTACGCTAACCACTACACCGTTACTGCCTTAATGAAGAAGTCATTATACATATATTTTGGCTGAGTCTGGAAAATCCCACTGATTTTGCAATATCTGAGATTAACATGATCAAGTAGTAGTTCTGAATGAAAATACTACTACTACTACTAATAATAGTAATAAATACAATAACAATAAACAACAACAACAACAACAATAATAATAATAATAATAATAATAATAATAATAATAATAATAATAATAATAATAAAATAATAATAATAATAATAATAATAATAATAATAATAATAATAATAATAATAATAATAATAATGAGACTAATAATACTATTAGGAATAGAAATAATAATAATAATAGTAATAATAATAATAATAACAACAATAATAACAACAACAACAATAACAATAATTAATTTTATTTACCCATAGTCCGAGTCTCAAATATGGTAAACACTACCTACTTAGGTTAATTTTTATTATTCTCAGTGGTAATAAAGACTTATTAGCTTTTTAATAATCAATTTGATGGTTTAAAATAGGTTGTTTTAAAATAAAATGGGATTTCCTAATATCACCTCTTCCTCAATCAAGTATTTTAATTCTTAAGTTGAAATTTAATTGAAAATGAAAGCATAGGGGACCTTAATAGGAGACATTAATTTACACTTTTTAGAGAGTATGTCTGGAGCCTGTTAAAATTAAAACATCTCTATAAAATTTCATACAATGAGACCATGGAAAAAACGATATTTTAAAAGTTTATCTTAACGATATCTTTTCAGTTTAAAACTTCATTTTCAACTTTTTTGATAACATTCAGACTGTAACGTTAACTTTCATACGTATTCTAAAAACTATACAATAGTACCATATCGTGTAGAAAGTTTGAACAAAAGTTTATATTTTCTTCTGATATACCATTTTTTCATTTACTAATTAACATGCATATCAAATTTTCTGAAGTTATGTTCAATAAAACAGATAGTTTTTAACAAGTGCAATTGAATAATGTTCACCTCGCACAACAGCGCAATTATCAAAACACATTTTACTTTAATACAGCAAATCAAAACAAATTAAAAGAACACTTCAGAGTTTGTATTTGATCTACACTGTGAGCTCTTGTAACTCAAATTTTATTGGCAGTTAACGCTTAAGTGCATTGAAGTCTCAAGCAAACAAATCCTTAAACAATTTTTCGATTAGTTTCTGTTGGAGGGATTTGCACTTGGCAACAAAGTTTGAGTTTCTGCTGCAGTAAACGAAAAATTTAACGGGAACTTGATGCCAAGGGAGCATGACTTGATTGTTATGCTTCTATAGACTTTATATTTTGCTTCACTGAGTCCTTCAAATTTTCCATTTGTTAAGAAAATTCTTTAGATGCTACATACTTTGCTTGCAAGTATTTTGTCTTCTATTTACAAATTTCCATAAAGCTTATTTTTACAAATATTACTCAGTTCTTTTTAGTAAAAAGGAATTCCTTTAAAAAATTGCCAACTTCTAATAAAATCTGAATACTAAACTTCTGACTAAAATATTGTCTTTGATTACTCATTTAAGAAAATAAATAAAAAATAAATAAGTAAAGTACATTGATGTTGATTATATTTATCCTGCAGGATTCCGTCAATTAAGTATGATCTGCTATGAATCACAGCGGTTTCTCCGAGAAGTACCAATCGTTACACTCCTGCTTCAGGAGTTATGTTATATCAACAGAATATCCTAGATAAAGAGATACAATCCTTTGAAAGATGCATTTACCTCTACACGAGGAAGTAAGTCCAAACATTGTGTATAGTTCGTCCAGTTGCCCCAAAGCCATTGACCATTTTCCCCACAGATTCGGAATGCTTCAGCTGAAAGAAAACACGAAACATAATTTCATGATCATTCACTAGTTTCTTTATTCTATGATACATTAACGTCGAGTAAAATTTTTAATTAAAAAAAGCAACAATATTGAATTTTATTGCAGAAGTTTTCTCGTCAACAGTCAATTCATAGTTAATCGAAATAAAAATTTATAATTAATGTATACAATAAGATTACATTTTAATTAAACAAAATACATTTCTTGTTCAAATAGTTCTAAATCATAAGAAACAAGTAATTTTTAAAGCAAAATAGGAACTTTGATAACCTTTTTAGTAATATACAGATAGGATATCCAAATGAAAATGAAATTTTGGGAAATTAATTCTCATGGATATTTGACTTCCATTAGATATAATAAAGCATTTGGGTGGTAAATTAGCATTTTTGATATATATATATTTATAAATAAAAAAAAAAAAGAGTTTTTTTTGTGGATTATTGGTGGTGTGTGGTAGTGTTTGAGGATTATTGGTGGTTGTGTAGTGATGGTGGTATAGGTTGGTGTGTTGGTCTAGATAAACTTCATTCTAAAGGAAATTGTTGAATACAAAGAAGCATCTATATTGCTAGAATCTATTGAAGAGTCCAATATATCTTCGAATATCCATAGTTCGCTGTTAAAATTACAAGTACGGTAAGGATTCTGCGTTAAGGTGATTTTCGTCAACAAATGGCAGGCCCGCCATTTTTTTAATGACAAGTGAACTGCCTATGGTCGCCATAATTTGGCGCGGTTTTATGTACACAATTCTTTGCGCAGAATCCGTACCGTACTTGGAAGTTTTACTTAGTTCACTTTAGTCATACTTTTTATTTTGAATTATAGTTCCAAATAGTACAGTAAGAGGACACGCGTGTTATTGGTTTTCTCGAAATTAACAAACTAATTATACTTTTATATGAACCTCTAAAGATTCGACCAATATTTAGGAACCATACGACTTGCATTTCTCCCATATACCACATCAAATTTATGACAACTAGGGGGCTTAGCCCCTTGCTAGATAATGCTCTCCGTACCCCCAATTCTGGGGTATCATGATGTAATTTACTACCTTTTCAATTCTCAATCAATGAAGGTTTTGATAGCAAGTGTAAATATAGTCTATCATAGCTCCAAACAAAATTGCTAAAATGTACTGCTGTATTTAATCAACATTTACAGAGCCAAAAATCGTTTTTTGAACGAGCCTTTTTTTGAAATCTAAATAAAATTTCTGAATAACACGAGGAAAAGGACTGTTGCAGAAACTGTATCATTTCAATGAATTGTTGGAGATAGTATTAGCTGGAGATATAAACTCTATATTCGAATGCAAAACTAAAGAACAATCAATTTCTCATTAAGAATAACGATTATTTTTAAAAGCAAAACTTGAAGCCATTCGATTTTAGATAAATGAGTTAATGTTAAAAAATGCGGTTTACAAAAATACTACAAATGCAAACAACATACTGCCACTTATATTATCGAAAACCCTTACCATAATTAAATAAACTAATTAATAATCTAACTTTTCTAGTTTTGGAACGTTTAGCAATTCTACAGTTCAATCTCTTTCAAATGCCACTTTAATCATAAAAATTGATCTAGTATTTTAGAAAGAGTGACTACCACTAAAAAACGTCTTGTTTATTAATATATATACATGTGCCTTAGTACCAATAATCTGAGATATTCCAATTTTTTATTTACATCACTATAATTTACAATTCCCATTTAATTTGTTGATGCTTTTATATATTCAGACAGCTTTTGAAGATTCTTCAAGTGCAAGTAATGTCATTTCAAATGGCAAAATATTAAATTGATATCGATATTGATTCCTTCTATGTTTAAATAAGAGTGAATTTGGTTATTTACATAGATATTGAATTTTTCTCTTTTCGAAAACAACATTATATAAAAAGCAAAACTTTATTTCAATGACAGCTATCAGAAGATCGATACTGAAACGATGAGACGATATACCATTTGACGGTACACCATTTCTTAAAAGCCACTTTATCGTTTTCTGGTCCGGTTATTCAATATTCTTAAGTCTTGTAAAAAGAAAATTTTATTATAAAATATACTGTATTTTCAGATATTTATGTGAACAAGTCAGTTTCATTTTTAAAAATTTTACTTTATAGAATATGAGTCTGATTTATAATAACATTCAACTTAATTCATGGGATGAATTATTCATATAAGATCTTGGTAAAGTAATAGTAACCTGATATTTTTCAATAACTTTAAAAGTGGCTTTTGAAATCACTTTATATGTTGATCAGAGATCATAAATAAACTTTGAAGTGTTTGCTTGGGGGATTGGATAGTACTACGCTATTGCAATTTTTTTTTCTAGTGTGAAATTAGGAAGTAAAAGAGAATTAGATCCCTGAGTGCTTTCCAGAACAAAAAGCATGTAAGGAAATGAAGGCTAAGTAGATGCTCGTATGAACAGATTGCCTCTAAGGTGGAACACTGACACAGATGACAAAATACACACCTTAACTCAAAATGGAGTTAATGTCTGTATTATGTCAAGGAATATTTAAAGTATCGGGGAGGACAAAGACGGAACTGTAATAATTATTGTACCAATATTACACCAGTTCTAAGTTGATAGGCGTCATTAAGTTTATAGTGCAATGGATTTGGTTTTAAGAGTTTACTGTAATATTCATTGCGTCATTGTTTAACCATAGCGTTGATATGTTGCTATAATATTGTTAACAATTTGATTGAAAACCTTAGAAAATTCTACTGGTTCTTATAACTAATGGAATTCGCTAAGGCTTACGTTCAAGTACAAAAATATCACTTTAATGATGCATTTCCATAAAAGTCCGTAGAATGTAATTTCAAACGATTGCTAGTTTGACATAGGTGGCAAACTCTTAGAACAGCTGGAAATGGTGTGATAGTAATATTAGGCATCACCAAATCCTAAACCATGTAATTATTTTTGCATATGTTCTCGTAATACCATTAAAATATGATTTATTTGGATATTATGATAATAAATGGTTATTGTACATTGTAACCTGGTTATTATTTTTATTTATAATATCATTAATAATGTTAGAGTGAAGTTATTTATGTAAAAATTTGCTCATTAAATTATTACACATATAAGATATTTAATAATTAATTTTTATGTATTGTACATATTATAGCTAACATGGCTACTTTGATTTTTATACGTTATTACTATTTATTACGTTAAAATACAAATTAATCATATTATCTATAACATATACAAACTAGAAAAATTACTCATTAAAGTTAAACTATGTTATAATTAAATAAGTAATTTTTATATGAAGGACTTAACTCTAACATTATTACTTCAAAGAGAAGTCGTATCTGACATTAATTGTCTTTTTTTATTGTCACATGGACAATGATTACCTTTTGTCATTATAAGAATTACTGATTCAACAATTTGCATCCCATTAGGGAATTCTTAAGCTCTTCATTAGTAACTAAGCTTTAATACAACGACAAGAAGTCGACATTTAATGACTTTTGACTGACCATTATCACGGAGATCTGTAAAAATGTGTTATTCAGATCACAAATGGGACTTTTGTGATTTTTCTTCTTTCGAATATTTTAACAGTTACTTGGTTATTTGATTTCTAAGCGCATAGTTGATTGTGCCAATGTAATGGAATTATAACTCCTAATATAACGGTATATTTGATAATTAAGAAAGGAGTGAGAACATTTAAGCCACAAATAATACACAAATGAAAGAGATTTTAATGACTAAATTGCCATGTAGATATCAACTTTTGAGGTACAAGTTTAGAGTCAAATCAAACCCCCAATATATCTGTACTATGATAATATCATTATACTATTACAGTAAAAACTAGGGGTGTGGAACATCGCACAACTTTCAATTGCACTATAATACTGGTCACTACTTTTAAAAAATTTGACATAGAATTGTGTTACTACCATTATAATGTTTTTATTCATTTGAAAGAAATGGCCAGTTTGGTGATATTTCTGGTGATAATTCTTACATCATAAAAAAAAAAAAAAAAAAAAAAAAAAAAAGAAAAAAAAAAAAAAAAAAAAAAACACGCCCATTGGCGAATTTGGTGTTATACTTTTTATATAATTCCTACTTTATTCTTTCTTGTAAGTGAAACAGAAAAGAGGAGAAAAAGCGGTCGTTGATGAACGATGTTCAAGGGAACAGAACTCTTGTTTAAGGCATTCGTTTTTCAACTTTTTACACCTTTATAGCTTTATTACGGGAATTTTGGAGATGGGGATGTTTAGAAGACCTTAATAGGCATTACCATAGCGATTTTGATCAAAATCGTTTAAGCCGTTTTTTAACAGTTTCTGACAAACCTAGTGGTCCCATGACCGCCACTAACTCGCACACCAAATTTCAACATCTTAGTCAATTCATTCGAGAATAATTTTGACCTGTTACAGAGCTACGGACACACAGAGATAAATTTTTCTAGACCACTTTTTTGAAATAAGGATGTTCAAAACTTTTTTCTTTAAAATTTGAAATGTATTAAAATCTATGCAGTGTGTTATATCTGTAAATTATTGATTGTCATATTCCTATAAAAATTAGAAGCACTTATGTAACAGAATTATGTAGAATTCAAAACTACAATCGCTTTAGAAAACCTAAAAATGTTAATCGGACGAGAAATTAATGTTTTTAAGGAAGTAGTGTTCTTTGGATTGTAACTCGAATAAATCCCCGTGATATTTAATAAATCACTGTTGAATGCGACTGTTGGATTTTAAGTTTAGAGGGATGATATTAATTTGATAAATTTGATGTAAGGTAACGCATTAATTAAAGATAGTATACTCTTGATAGATTTATAATAAAAAAAAAAAAAAAAAAAAAAAAAAAAAATTAAAATTTTATTAATAATTTATTTTCTTCCAGATCCTTACGGTGATGTATTAAACAAAATGAAAACTCATTTTCAGATAATTTCTAATATTTTTCATGATTAGATATTAAAAGTTTAAAGCATTTTTGTTAAGAGAATGCAGTAGATTTAAAACTAAGCAATGTTATCAAATAGTATTTAAAGTAGCCACTCAAAGATAAGAGGATTCATTCTACTTTAAGGATATCTTCTTAAAATTAAGAGGGTTAATAAAATAATAGATAATTTCCAATATTCTACATAATAAGATATTCGATATTTAAAGCACTTTCATTTAAAGCATTAGGCAGATTTAAAATGTGGAATATTACTTCTGGGGCACTTACTTCTACTTTTTTTTTTTTTTTGTTGCGATGATGCTCTTTTTCATTTTATACAAAATTAGAAATGACGTACAAATTTAAAGGCTAAGACCTACTCTACTAACTAATAGTTTTTTTTTTTTTTTTTTACAATTGCAGATTAAGTTATTTGTTTAGAAATCAGAAATATACCACATTTTTTGAAAAACTGTGATAGTATACTGTAAATGGTAGCTCTATAGAAAAGAGAAAATTCTAATATAAGCACGTTGAAGAAACCTAAGGAATCTTATATTTCTCAGCACTATAATACAATGTCTAACTGATGAATTTACTTGGAAGTTCTTCAGAGTTAGATATTTTATTATATTGCTGAGGGATATAAGGTTCTTTAGGTTATCTAAGTCTTATATTTATAAGTCGAAGTCATACATTTCTTTATTAATACTAATCTTAGTAAAAAAAGGGAAAAAAAAGAAACTGTTTGGAAAATAGTGCGAAACCTTTTAACTTTTAGAGATTACTTCTAAGTGCTATAATATGAAGCTTAACTAGTGGGCCGGGGGATTCCTCGACGTGCTTAAATTAATATTTTCTTTTTTCAAGAATGCTGAATTATATAGTAAGCTATCACAACTTCCTAAAATTTTTGCTATATTTCTGATTTCTAAATCTGAGGGAGTAAGTTCTTTAGTCACACTATAAATCTGCATTAAAACAAGTACACTTAATGCAGATGCATTAGGTTTTGAGAAACACTAGTGCCATTTTTGCATATGATAATAACATCTCTAAGCAATATTAATTTCTGGGCTGAGATTAAGCTATATCTTATGATAGTATTTAGAAGTAGTTACTGAACGATAAAATACTTACCACACCATTTTTACAAACAGTTTTTTTTTCCCCTTTTTTTAAATCTGTTAATAATAAACCAATATAGGATATATTTTTCTTAAGTTACTTGATGTTTCTTTATGGATATTAATATTATTCGACAAGTATAAAAATCAACTTTTTATTTATAATTTCATAGTAACATTTCAAATATAAGAGAAGTAAAGTTATTTTAAATACTCGTATAATTTTCTTGATGCTAAATGATACCATTTGATTATAAAGACACTTTTATGCTTATATGGAATAAGATAACATCACAAACAATATAATGTCAATATCATGAATGAACACAATTTAGAAAGCTTTCTTTTGTATGCTTAATATCGCAATGATAAAATATCACCCATGGTTCATCTTGACATCCAAAAATATCATGAATAATGGTGTGAACGGAGCAGGCAATTTATTCTCCACACAAAGCATGACATCAGGTATTTCCCAGGGCAAAATATCTTACCAAGTTCAAATATTAATATATTATATGATATAAAGTATACAGGAAATACTGCTTCAAATGTATGATAAGTTTACGAACCAATTATTGCAAAGTACTGTAATAGGACAAAGAAGATGGAAAAATAAGATATTTATATTAAAATATTTTCCTCCTTTGATTATTTCTAAACACGCTTATATTTCATAAGCAACATCATTTAAAAAATAGTAGTGAAGTTTATTAGTTTTTTTTTTTTTTTGGGGGGGGGGGAACTTTAAACTAGAGGATTAACAGTAGTTTATTTAATATAACACTCTTGTTTTTAACTTACGGAGATTATTAAAATAAATTTAGCTTGTTGAAATCCTCTAAGAATTATTTAAAAAAAATGAAGTACACCTTTGTCTTGCTTTTCTAAGTCTATGATTAAAAATATTTGAAAAGCATTTGGCCTGGATTATATGCTTGGAAAGCGCTCATTGTTAAAAGGTGGTTTAACATGAATTAGGTATTTTCATATTTTTTTTTTATCAATATATTTTCATAAAACAATTTCACTTACTTATTGAATACACAATTTTTTCCGTTTAAATTTTTTTGTTTTCACGATTTTTATTTTATTCTTTTCATTAGGTTTTACATATTGAAATTTATCGGCATTATTAATTTTTTTAATAACAGTTATGGCTTGTAATTTAAACTCGTAAAAATAGAAAAAATAGAGAACAGACTGCATATTTATTCATTCAGTACAATTAACCAAAAAAAAAAAAAAAAAAAAAAAAAAAATATATATATATATATATATATATATATATATATATATATATATATATATATATATATATATATATATATATATATATATATATATATATATATATATATATATATATATATATATATATATATATATTATATTTATATATATATATCACTTTAATATTTTATAATGATAGTTAATACGATAAGAATAGAATCACAAGTTCAAATTCAAATGATAACGGAAAGTATTTAGGAACCCTTTGATTAGAAAGTGTAAGAAAATAAGAACTTTATATATTATAAATAAAAATATTATATAAAAATATTGGAAAGCTTTGACAACCACTTGAATTTTTGAACCGCACTCAAAGCTTCATTTCATGTATTAAATTATAATGAACACCTAACATAATTCTTAGTTAATGTTTAATTAATTTTTTGATGTATTTATTGCAATGAAAGATAAATATACAGATCTGTATAAGTTCACTTGGGTTCGTCAAATCATAAATTGACTGGAAAGAAAACAAGGCAAACCACTAAATTGCAACGTAGAGCACTTTAAATAGTAATTATTACTAGAATTTATTTATGCGTTGCTGTATCTGAGTTTCCCAAATGTTTTTCATTCAGTAGGAGAGTATGGAATTTTAAATATAAAAAAGTAACAAATCAGCTTTTAAAACTTTTAATTAGGAAATGAAAATTAGTTCTAGTGAAATGAATAGAATCATATTAAGTAAGTCATTTTCGACAGAAGTTTTGAAACAAAATTTAATCAACTTTAAATATCAGCCATTGTTAGAGACAACTAAATTTTAAATTATTTTCATATAAGCAATGTATGCTATATTTGTTAGAACGACATAAAACGATAAAGTTTTCATTACAATTTCCTAAACCATAAATGTATTACGACACACAGCAATTCTGGTTTCTAAAAATATCTTACCCAGAGTCTTAAAGTATTAACTCAAACCAGTAATTTGTAAGTTTAAAAGAAACCTCATTAAACTTTTACCCGAAGTAGAATCATTCTTCCTTAATGGTCATGGATATGAGAATTGCAGGAAAATACATTTACGAGTTACCTATTACTACAGTTCAGGATGCTTTGTAATTAGTATATGAAAAATAAATACTACATTATATCATGTTTAATTTATTTCAGTAGTCATTATCAACTAAAGGGGTTGTACTATGCTTCTTTGGTCATAAAAGTTTGGGATTAGTACAGGTACTTATAAAAATATCACGGATTTTAAATATTTTAACTGCAATGTTACTTGATGAAGTATACCCAAATGTATTGCTATAATTAGTACAGTCGTTTTTGAACACTCTGTGTGGTGAGTATTGTCAAAGGCGGATCCAGGGTTTCATAACGGAGGGGACGGTTAGTAAGTTATATTGCTATACTATGGGATAACTTAACTTGATTATGCAGAATATGTTACAGAGATGTAAATAGTCTGACTAAGCGAAGCTATGTGTGAATTTACGACTGTAAATTAGAGTTGTCTTTAACAATATGGTTCAGGATAAATTATTGTAACATAGAATGATAGATAGGATAATCTAATAAAGAATACATATACAAGAATCAAAACTGCAATTTGCTTTGTTGTCGTGCTTCGTCCTCGGCTTTTTCATCTCCATTTTTTGGGAAGAGAGTATTTATATCAGCGTTCTCCACTAACTTTTCGAGGCGGGCTGTATGGCTTATTTTGGAGTTTTTCGCGGGACACACCAAAATTTGCATCTTTAATTATTATTCTGAAAACTAGAAAATAATATTATTTTTTTTTTATCTTAATAAAATTACAATTGATGTTTAATAATTTTTTTTAATTATTTAAAAAAAAAAAAAAATAGTTTTTATTATTAATAAATGAAAGTCTAAAATGAAGTGAGTCTTTTGTTTCAACGTGACAATGCTACTTGATCTAATTTTAAGTAAAAATACTATATAAATTGCATGATACTTCTCGATTACTCCACTGTAGTTGATATCAATTGTGAGACGATGGCGGTCGAAATCATCCAGTTAATTTTATGAAGATGTTATTTCGGAGTATTTGTTGCAAAGAATTTTAATTAAATATCCAAATGAAATTCAGTGAAATTATTTCAGTATTTATTCTTGATGAAAACTACCCTGCTGAAAACTTCTTCATGTAGTTACTTCGGGCACCTACTGGAAATCTCTGTTCTACATAGTTAACAGATATTGGGCGATCATGACCACCAGGAAGGCACGATGCTACCGTGCGGCCCTCCTTTATTTTTCTTTATTCGATATGTTAGCGAGTGGCAACGCAAGAACTTTTTTCCCTTTACTATAAATGGGTCGAGCCGACACCACTCTACACACTTGTCTATGATTTTGTATCTATCAATAGTCTGATTAAATTTGTAAATAAATGTATATATGAGAGCCGTTCCTTCAGAAAGTTTATTAAGAAAAGGAATTTCACAAGCACACACACTTCATATGGTCCGTCGAGCCGGAGTTATTAGTAAGAAATCCAGTGGTAAGATTAGTGCTTTTTTGAAATCTTTCCTTACTTACCAAATTAAGTAATCATGAAGGCTTTGCTGAAGGAACAATTTAATATCTTCGACAGAATGACTAAATCTGTTCGTAATTATAAGAAAGACTCTGAGTCACGGAAGACCAAGTCTTATCTTCAAATACGCCTGAAACTACTAGCTGATTTGTAGGATACCTTTAATGCTAATCATGAAAAGCTTTTGGCAGAAGATATACCGGAAGACGAGAGCTACGTTAAAAATGATCTTCCCTCGGAAATAGAGGAGTTTTACGTCACAAATAGGGCAGAAATTCAAGAATACTTAAATACTAATTTTCCCGAAAAGCCTATAGAACAATTCGAAATTCGTCAACCATCTGACAAAAAACCAGAGGAAAAATTACCTACAATCAAACTTCCAATTTTTACTGGCAAATATGAAGATTGGGGCTCGTTTCGTGATCTTTTTTCATGTTTAATCGGTGAAAACGGCTCTTTAAGTAACGTTCAGAAGTTGTACTATCTCAAAACGCATCTTTCTGGGGAAGCAGAACAGTTAATAAAACACTTTCAAGTCACCGAAACTAATTACGGAACAGCTTGGAAAGTTTTGAAAGACCGTTTTGAAAACAAACGAGTGCAGGTCAACTCCGAATTAAGAATTCTCTTATCTCAACCTAAGATAACATCCGATACCGCGCAAAGTATTAAAAGTTTAATTGACACTTCGGAACGATGTATACAATCTCTAGCTAACCTAGAAGTACCGGTTAATCAATGGGATGCTATTTTAGTACATATTTTGACGCAAAAGTTGTCACATGAGTCTCTACAATTATGGGAGCAAAGTTTAGTAGCCAAGACAGAAGTTCCAACATTCGTCGAATTGAAAACCTTTTTGGTCGGTCGATTTCGAACGCGAGAAGCAATTTCACCTAAAGGTTATGCAAGATCCGAACTTTGCAGGCAAACCCATACTAAAGCTCACCATTCCTTTAAATCTGCCAACTGCCAACTACTATGCGATAATGAGCACAAAGTTATTCATTGTCCCAAGTTCATAGAACTATCGATACCGGAAAGGTTAAAATTTGTGTACGATAAAAAGCTATGTTTCAATTGCCTTTCTTCCAGACATCACGTCCGGCAATGCTCTAGCAAGTTCTCGTGCCTGATATGCAAGAAGAAGCATCATACTCAATTACACGACGCTGTAGCCTAAAAGCGCAATGAAGCTGGGAGTCGAGAACCTCAGACGGTAATGCAAGCCGAAACATCTGATGTGGCAGCACACTTTCTGAAGAACCCTCAAGGTAAACAAGTTTTATTGAGTACAGATTTAGTGAAAATATTTAATCCGGAAGGAAACGAGATTGTAGCCCGTGCTTTACTGGACCAGGGCTCCCAATCAACATTCTTGACAGAGAATATATCTCAAATGTTACATTTACAGAAATTCTCAATATCTGCTCGCATATGCGGGATAGGTAAATCCACTTATGATAAATGTAATAAACTCGTCACTTTCGGCATCAAGTCAATGTCCGGTGAATCTTTAGTTTCGAACGCAGAGGCCCTATTCTTAAGAAGTTTAACCCATTACGGACAAAACTTAAGGGTTAAAGGAAGCAATTGGAAACACCTTTACGGTTTAAATTTAGCTGACCCTTATTACGCCAATCCTGGTGAAATAGACATAATAATCGGTGCAGACCTTTTCCCTGCTATTTTATTGGAAGGTATAGTAAAAGGTCCGACATCATCCCCTCTCGCTCAAAACACACGTTTTGGATGGGTTTTGATCGGTCCGGTTAGTTCAATCGAAGAAAATCCAAAAGGTATAGAAATAACCAATTTGCACACCATCACCGATCTGCATAGACAACTACAAACCTTTTGGGAATTGGAAGAAATAACGAATGTTAGACAGCCAACAAACGAAGACCTAAAATGCGAAGAAATATTTCAATCCACTTGCTTAAGATTAAATAAAAGGTATCAAGTTAATCTTCCTTTTAAAGAAAACTCCGAAGCACTTGGCGAGTCCAAACGTATTGCAACTTCTAGATTCTTGCATTTAGAAAACAAATTCGAAACAAATGCTCACCTTGGAACTGATTATTCTAATTGTATGAACGAATACTTGCAACTTAACCACATGGTCGAAATAGAGCCTCACAAAATTGATCTAAAAGTAGATAATCAGGATTTCACGGGTTCTATCTTCCGTATCATTCTGTGTACAAAGATAGTTCAACAACAAAAATACGCGTAGTATTTAATGCCTCTCAAAAATCTACAAGCGGAACATCTCTCAATGACAAGCTACTCACTGGCCCAAACATTCAAGAGAACATGTCCGCAATATTACTGCGGTGGAGAATTTTTAAAATCGTCTTCATTGCAGATATAGAAAAGATGTATCGACAAATCTTGGTTTCAGAAGATCACACTGACTATCAAAGAATAGTTTGGAGATCCTGCAAGTACGATTCCCTCAAAGACTATAAACTTTTGCGGGTAACTTTTGGAATGGATTGCTCAGCTTATCTAGCCATAAGAGTTCTAAAACAGCTAGCAGAAGACGAAAATACGAGTTTCCAGCTCGGATTGAAGATTTTGGCCAACGACTTCTACGTTGATAATTTGATGTCGGGTGCAGATAACTACTATGAAGCTTCTGAGAAAAAGATGGAAATAATCGATATCCTAAAGGAAGGTGGATTTAATTTAAGAAAATGGTTAAGTAATTCAAATCTTCTACTCGAAGACATACCACAACATCGAGAAATAAGTGACAATAAACCTATCAACATCGAAACCTTCCAATATATTCTGCGACAATGCGACGAACTACAAGGGTTGTAAAAATCTCCTTGAAAGCCAACTCGAGATTTACAAGTCTGAGTCGGTACAAAACTACTCTGTCGAAAAGGGTATAAAATGGAATTTTATTCCACCACTAGGACCCCATCGCATTTAAGCATAGTTCACATTATTTCAAACCATTAAAAAGAATAAGGATGCGCCATTGGCTGATCCGTTGTTTTCATGAAAGCCGCCAACACGTGACAGTGTTAATACAGAGAATTAAAGCCATTTAAATTTATACTCGTTTCTATGTATTAAATCTTAATTTTAGGAACTGATTTTAAAACTGAGATCGTTTTATAAATGATAATTTTTTCCCGATTAAAGTTTTATTCCAATTCAATCTAATTAACTGCTTTTAACAACAAAGTACAAATTTTGAATATTTATCAAGGAACATTTTGTAGCTGGAATAAATTTTTGAAACAATAACAACTTCAAGTTTGATATTTTTTTTATTTTTTGTAAGCATTTAGACCTAAAAAAAGAAAAAAATTCGCGTGAATCAGGAACTCGAATACTATTTCTGAAAATATCAATTCTTATTAATTTATTAATAATCATTTGTTTGTTGCCATTATAAAGATGAAACTAAAATATTTCTGAATGAAGAGCCGCATTAATGCTCCTATGTGACAATGGTTACTGTATTGATACGAAGAATATTATTGTTTTCTTTTATTCTATAAGTAAAGAGTTCGGAAGATGTTTTTGAATGATACTCATACCTATATTTTAAATCGTGAATTTAGGAACTGAATTTCTAATATAAAACTAATTTATAGTCCAGATTTTTTGATAAAAGAGCATTTATAGCTATGATTAAAGCCTAGCTATAATTTAAATGTAAGCAACAAAATAAAAAAAATATAAGCATAATATATTTTTTCTTTTTTGTCCATCCACAAATTAAAAAGAAACATAATATATTTTGACTTAAAGCGTTTTACCATGAATATTATTTCTTACGAAACCGAAAGAATTCATAACTTTTATAATTCCGTTTGTGTCCAGCGTAAAGTTTATTTTCATTAAAACAAATCAATTTGAATTCTTTGATATTTCTTTCTTGTTAAGATTATTTGGTACTGTTTCAAAGAAACTATGTTGACACCACAAACTTCTTCCTGAAAATAAATTCATATATAATAAATATCTATAAAATAAATAGTCACAATTAAATGCGCATGTATAAATAAGGTGTGTGTGTGGGGGGGGGGGGGGAGGATGCTTGATTCTCCATTGAATAATGGAAAATTTCATTTTAATGAGCATAAAAAAAGGCTTCCTTAATAAAATAAACATCAATTTTTCAAAAATGGGGCTTTGTTAAATTCTCACAGATGGCGCCACTATTCAAATTTTTAATTCATTATTATTAAAAATTAGGTTCGTATTTATTGATACGCATAATACAGTTTTGAAATCAAAAACTAATTGAGTGTGACTATACAATTATCACACTTCATTAAAAAATTATAATAATCAGGAATAATTTACCAGCAAACACAGTTTTCTCCTATTGACAAAAATTGAATTTCATTCGGTCGGAAGATTAGCAAAATCGTCCACCGAAATTTTCTTCATACAATGATTCGATATTGCTTATAATGAAAACAATAACTTCATTTTTTTTTTTTTTATATTTACATTTAAAAAAAAAAAAAAAAAATCAAGTTTGCTAGTCAGCCCACAATCAGCATATTCTTGATTTTGATCGCAATTTTTTTGTGGGCCATGGCTTCCAATTTTGTCAACACCCTATTCTCCGTCTGACAGGGAAATTGACCAATGGCGCGCCCTTATTCTCTGTAATGGTTTGAAATAAAGTGAACTATGCTTAAATGCGACCCCATCATGGAGGACTTTGGGAATCTAATATTAAGTGCATGAAAACACACCTTGTAAAAATTGCCAAAGCAGCTATCTTGAATTTTGAAGAGCTCTCAACTCTCATAGCGCAAATAGAAGCGTGTTTAAACTCAAGACCTTTGACAGCACTTTCGTCAGATCCTACAGACTTGGAACCTTTGACACCAGGTCACTTCCTGATTGGAGGCCCTCTCCTTTCCATTCCTGATCCCAATACTCACATTTCTATGTCTCTCCTATCTAGGTGGAACTTAGTCCAAGCGATGCAACGCCAATTTTGGACCCGATGGAGCTTGGATTACCTGAATGAACTCCAATCCAAATGGACTAAAGCCAAGCCAAACTTAAAGATCGGTCAGTTGGTATTGCTTAAGGACTCCCACCTGCCGCCTATGAAGAGGAGTCTTTCTCGAATAGAGAAGGTCTTCCCTGGCCCTGATGGTTACTTTAGAGTGGTAGAAGTCCGCACCTCTTCTGGAATCTACAAAAGACCCATCACTCGTATCTGTCTCCTTTCAGAACAGAAATAATGTTGGACGAGCTGTCCAACGAAGGCGGAGTATGGGCGATCATGACCACCAGGAAGGCACGATGCCACCGTGCGGGCCCTCCTTTATTTTTCTTTATTCGATATGTTAGCGAGTGGCAACGCAAGAACTTTTTTCCCTTTACTATAAATGGGTCGAGCCGACACCACTCTACACACTTGTCTATGATTTTGTATCTATCAATAGTCTGATTAAATTTGTAAATAAATGTATATATGAGAGCCGTTCCTTCAGAAAGTTTATTAAGAAAAGGAATTTCACAAACACGCACACTTCAGATATTATTTCGGATAAATAAAAATTATGTAAAAAAAAGTAAAAAAAATAATTGATACTTCGATTTGTGTGTGTGGTGGTGACGGGCTGTAGAAAAATATGTTGTGGGCCAGTTTTTCGCGGGACACACCAAAATTTGCATCTTTAATTATTATTCTGAAAACTAGAAAATAATATTAATTTTTTTTTATCTTAATAAAATTACAATTGATGTTTAATAATTTTTTTTTAATTATTTAAAAAAAAAAGAAGTTTTTATTATTAGTAAATGAAAGTCTAAAATGAAGTGAGTCTTGTTTTAACGTGACAATGCTACTTGATCTAATTTTAAGTAAAAATACTATATAAATTGCATGATACTTCTCGATTACTCCACTGTAGTTGATATCAATTGTGAGACGATGGCGGTCGAAATCATCCAGTTAATTTTATGAAGATGTTATTTCGGAGTATTTGTTGCAAAGAATTTTAATTAAATATCCAAATGAAATTCAGTGAAATTATTTCAGTATTTATTCTTGATGAAAACTACCCTGCTGAAAACTTCTTCATGTAGTTACTTCGGGCAAAACATAGTTCTACATAGTTCTACAAATTGATACTTCGATTTGTGTGTGTGGTGGTGATGGGCTGCAGAAAAATAAGTTTTGGGCCAAATCCGGACCGTGGGCCGCGTAGGAGCTAATGCTGATTTATATACAAGATGTTCAGTACGAATTAATAAAATTTTGATTGACTTCATCTAAAGCCTAAGTGAAGCGCGCGTTAAAATGTGAATGATAAAATAATATAGTACATTTTGGTTTTATTTTTAATTCGAATATTTTAAAGGTTCATAAGCTTGTATAAATTAAATGATAAAATATAAATTGAATATCTGAGTTAGTTTTGGACGCCAGCGTTATACTTTTATTTATTATAGTCATGATAAATAGCGCATAAAATATTCATCATTGTCTTTATTTTTACTTATTTAATTCATCGCCCCCTCCACTCCTCGCTGAATCCGCCAATGAGTACTGTAGTAATTATAAAAGAACATTTTGTACTATAAACATTTAAAGTGTCATGAAAATTTTAAATTTTATTCGATCTCATAAGACGTTTCATTCCATATCGTACCAATCAGTAACATACTGTCTATAGCGGAATATTTTTGGTATTCAATTAAAGTATAAAAGATAAAATATAGAGCACCAACCTTTTGTTAACATTAAAAAAAGAAAACAATGCAGCTGTAACGTTTCACTGCTGTGAGTTGTACCATCAAACATACACATGCCATATAACAAAGACTGACAATATACGCGGTATTACAGATACATAGACATGTATGTTTGAATCATAAGACAAGGCAATAATATAAAGTTATAATTTTATCTCAATATAGTATTATTCAAATATTTCATTGTTTTCTTTTATTTATCAAATTTCGTCTTCGTTGTTTCATTGTTTCACTTGTGGTATTTGAGTAATATGGATAAAAAGTGCAGTCGTTTATGAACACTCTGTATGACGAGTTCCATTGTAATTATAAAATAACATTTTGTAGCATAAAACTTTATAGTGTCATGTCAATTTTTAAATTTTATTCGTTCTCAAAAGTCATTTCACTCGACATATACTACGAATCAGTAGCATAACTGTCTATAGGAGAATATTTTAGGTATTCATTACATTAAAGTGTAAAAGATATAATATCGTGCACCAACTTTTTGTTAACGTTAAAGAAAGATCATGCGCAGTTGTAATGTTTTACTGCTGTCCACCATGCAATGAAAAAATACTATTGACACGTTTTTGGGGATTATTAATGTACGCGCATTATTAATGTAAAAAAGGGTCTGTTCAAATCATAAGACAAGCCAAATATATAAATTTATAATTTTAACCAAAAGCAGTACTATTGGAATATTTTATTGTTTTTTTATTTATAAAATCTCCTCATTGTTGTTTCATTGTAACATTTGAAAACATTTGAGTAATATACATATATATTATTGAGTAATATACCCTTTACAATAAAACTTACATATGTAGTTAGTAATATTAAAATTCCCTAAATGCTGTCTTTTAAAGTCCATCAAACCCCATAAAAATCCATTTTAAGTTATAGTAAGGAGTTACCTTCGCTACGCTTTCAAAGCCTTAGAAATGGTCTAAGACATATTTCCTCGCCCCTGTTCTCAATGATTTTTGCAGGTTTAAGTATATCCGAGTATCTCTTCTCATTCCTATTACTTAACCTGCTCTTCGCAAATGTATCCCGAAGGAAGTGAGAAACGAATTACTCACATCATTCTCTCCGTAACGAATAAAATACAGGAAAAAAGCAATCAAGATATGAAAAATATGGCTTTCTACTTTTACCATTTTCTTTCGATTGTGATCTTGGGAATCCAATGTCATCGAAAGATGCGAAAATCAAGGAACAAGGCCTTGATATAAGTCTTCCACTTTGAGTGGATGGCCAGCAATAGAAGGAGTCCCACACCGCCTTGCAGAAGGGTTCTGAAAATGAAAGCAAGAGATAGATAAGAGATAAGAGAAAATGAAAGCAAGAGATATGTAGGTGATAATAGAAAGTTTTTATGAAAGGGAAGAGATTTTGAAACTTTGATGGTAACCTTTTAAGAACTTCGTAGAGCTTCAAATGAGATTTCTTTGAGAAATAGATGGGAGTATATATTAGTATGTATGCAGGAATTGTTCGTTGTCAAATAATATGCATATTTTTTTTAATAACGGAAACTATCTTATTTATTACTATAATGGGATACTGGATATTAGTATATTAGTAATACTGGGAGATTTGAAAGTAATTGTATTTCATTCAAAAACTTTGAGGGTAGAAAGATTATTTTCACAGAAATGCTAAGATTGATTTTTTTTTTGCTTGTAAAATTGGTTAGTTTTTTTTTTAATCGAAAGATGGCGCAATTTGATTTTTTAAAAGTATTTCTTTGGAAACCGCATATTTCTACCAACAATTATTATTGAATTACCTATTTTTTAAATTCCTATTAAATTTGGATAACTCTGTACATTTACAGATTACACAATTATAAGATACAATTAATTAAGACTAGTACTAATATTTTATTAGTTTGTGTTTGAAAATATATTTTTAGTATTTCACCTAGTTTAATACTTACTAGAATATTTAATATCTCTGAATTTTGTTTACATATTTTTCTTCATTATTATTATTATTATTATTATTATTTTTAAATTTAAATGTCTCTTAGTAAAGTGTAGGAAAAAAATTATCAAAAGCATTGTTTCCCATCACTAAGGACGCTATTTGTTGGATTTCTTGTTGTTTGTTACTGATAGGTTAAGCATGAAAGCTTAAATTGTGAGAAAAGAATTTTAATATTCAATATTCCTACAAAACTCATATAATATAAATAATGATAAAATACGTTTTTAATTTAATTTAAACTGTAAATTAATTTTATGCAAAACAATATACTTTGAAAAAACTTAAATTTCGATTTAATTGATGATAATCGTTGGCTTACATATAATGTGAAAAGAAAGTTCTTTCAATTCAGATGACACTTTTTGATAGCCATTTACTAACGTTTTCATATAAACTAACTCAAAAACATGTAATGTACCCCAAATTAGAATACACGTTGTAATGATACGATTTCATTTAATAGGGTGAAAGATCAAAGAAGAGATATTAATAATGATGTAAAAATAAAATCCTTTAAAATGTGGCGGATAAGATTGGAATGGTTTCCATTAGATGTTTGTGCTTTCTTAGTTGAATATGTTCACATTGCCTTTTGCTTCAATGAAAAAAAAAAAAAGAAAAAAAAAAAGGGGGGGGGGGGGGGAAGATTACGTTCTTTAACGATGAAAGAATCTTAAAAGTTTAAAATTAAAAACTTTGTGTTTGAGTTAAATTGTATGATAATGAGAACCTTTCACTAATATTTTTCTGAAACAATCAAATGTTTTTATCTACAAAATTGAAAAGTGTCGAGTTTACGTATATTATATTACAAAAATCGATAAAAAACTTAATCCAATGTATAATGTCGAAAATCTAATGATGAAGTTCAACACATATATATAAAACCATATTATTTTGGAAATTATAAGGAAACAAAATATAGAGAAAACAATCACATCGCATTTATTACTGATCAACAGAGTAAGAAACTTAAACTTTTTACTATGCAACAAAATTGTAAACACGTAGTTGATATACAGGACATTAAAATCAATTGGTTTGCATTAATTTATTTGTTAAGGGTGAAAATTGCAAACACAGAAACTTTTGACGTATAATTCCTACTGCTTCACGAAAGGTTAAAAACTTTGTACAAGATGAAATTTTGCAATTGAAATTGCCGCCTATTTGCTTGCCAAATTGCCGCTTAATTTTGCAATTTAGAAAAGGAATTTTTTTTTTTAATTCGAAGTAGTTAACAACAATGTAAAAAACTTCTTTTAAATTAGATATAATTTAATAATAATTTTGATGAAATGTAATTAATTAATGTAAATGATTAACTGATGTAAATGATTAATTGATGTAAATGATTAATTGATGTAAATGATTAATTGATGTAAATGATTAATTAATGAAATGTAATTAATTAATAATTTTGATGAAATGAATGTGTTTCTTATTAGGTTCTGTTACAGAGATGAAAGTGGAACATCAAATCACTTTTTACAATCTTTCTTATTTAGTTTTTTAAATAACGTTAAAAAATTTAAATTCTAAATTAATGTATCTGAAAAATGCATAAACTAAAAGTTAAATACACATATTTGTTAACAAGTACGACTTGAGTATTCATGAAAATAATCCAATTTGTAAAGCGCTCAGAGAGTTCTGATTTATTCAGTGGAAACTCGTTACAAAGTATTTGCAATGGAGTATTTATTAGGAAAATGCTATTAAATTTAACATTGTTCAGTAGTTTGGAAATTTCCAAGTATCAGTTCAGTATCTGGAATTACTTAGAATACTTTAAATCGAAAAAGTATTAAAATGGTATAGTTTTAAGCAAAAAAAAAAAAAAAAATGGAAGCGCAGCTATAATACTTATTCATATAATTCTTTACACAAAATTGGTGACAGACATCTTCATTTATATGTTCTCCCTTTAACATTGTGTACGATTAAACTGCAAACACAAATTAAAGTACATACGTTGCCTGATTATTCATTTTTCATGGTCATATTTTGCTACTATTTCTAGGTTAATTAGATTGTGTTATTATTACAAAATATATTCTTATGAATATATACACGTTTGTAATTATAATTACTATGATATACCTAAAACAGTCCTTTATGTTTTATTATAAGACATTTGCAAAACCGTACTAATATCTTATCCCATAAAATTACTTTTTCCTTCAATAATATTATAATGCATATTGCGTCAATGTGTCGAGAAATATCTGCTTGAATGTTTTTTCGATTAGATATAAAGAATTAATGAATAGCATAGCATCTTTGTTTCTTAATCGTCTTCGCTATTTCTTTCGTTTTTCTTAAGAAAGGAATGTTGGCAATGAAAAGTTTTTTCTAAGAGAATCGTGTATCAAAAAAGATTTCTAATGTTTGCATAAGAATAACCATGAAAAGTATGATCAAACAACTTTAATTTGTCTTTCGGAGTTTAGGACAGATTAGCATACATATTATACATTAATACATGAACTTAATTTATGTTCGAAAAACATCTCTGATCAAAAATGGTTTCGTATGTGGGTGTGAAAATTATGTCGTTAATTTACCAAAAAAATATATTCGCGTTTATTTATTTTGAATTATTCTTCATTTTATGTAAATTAATACATAAAATAATTATTATTATAGTAATTATTATTTATTTTATGTAAATTAATATCATGTTATTAAAATGTTATTGATCAACTTTAATTATGGTTACTAACATATTTTACTTTAAAAAACCATTTTTTTTCATAGTTCTTTTGAGGCTCATTTTGAATTGATAAGGGTCCTTTCCAAAGGATGAACCAGAAAACACATTTTGCATTAAATAAGAGTATGTGGTTAGAGATCAGAATCCTCATTTATGGAACTAGGTTCAAAACATAGATACGTGTAGATTTTTGTTGCGGTCGAATTAATACTGTTATATTTATCACGTTTCTTATTTCTTAATTGCAAATGTCATATTGACACTAACCCGAGAAGTTAAAAAGCAGATATACAGATTACAGAGATCCTTAGACAAATGAAATCTGAAAGTAATAATGTTTTTCTTATTAATGTTATTTGGTAATAAATAATTGTATACCAGATTTTCTTAATGGAATAAATATTTCTTAATTTCTTATAAAACAGAATTTATTCACAAGAAAACTTCTGGTTAAAAAGAATTTATTATTTCAATGACTTTACATTATAATTTTAGCTCATATTTTTTCCCAATTAAATTTATTAATTTCTGTAAAGAAAAAAATCATACAATTCTTCAAATCTATCATGATATTGATATTTAGCTTCTTTTTTTATTTATATAATATTATCATAAAAAACCAAAAACTTATAAATTCGTGAATTTTGCATAATCGCTAATTTATTACATACACAATATATCAATTCTCAATTTATCAACATTAGTATCATTGATTGTATAACGAATACTGATATTTCAGATTGAGATTTCTGGTATTTCAGCTGTCAGGATTATGTCCAGATTCCATTTTGTGCAATGGGGGTGCAGAGTATACCAAATAAATCATTCAATAAATCAACCAACTATTCAGAAATCATTCAGACAAACAGTTCAATTGGAATGTCCCATAGTCATCAAGTATTACATGCATATCGAATCTATTAATTAATCTTCAAAATTTTCAATTTTGAAATCATTGGTATCGTTAATCTAATATCAATGTATTTTTATTTCCTGATATTAAATAGGAAGAGTAAAATTTGTATTTAGATCTATTGTGAGTTTTTTGTGTGAAAGAAAGTGTGGGAGAGAGGCATAGGGAAGGTGAAGAGCTTGGGAGATAAAGGGGGAATGATTGAAGGATAGAGAGAGAGAGATAATTGATGAAGGAAGAGTGATGGAAAAAGGCATGTATAAGAGAAAATACGGTTATTTAATTTTCCTAAGCAATTGTTACCAAATGAATGGTTGCTAAAATTGGTTTGTATTTGTCATTTGTTTTTAAGAGATAAACCCAGAATTTTTTTTTCTAATCGAAGGGAATTCAATCAGTGAGGAAGATGATAAATATATTTATGTGCATGATTCTATGTCATTATTAGAAAGTGACGAAATGGGAAAATATGAATTACCTTAAACAAAACTTTAAAGTCAGGGGATTTGCTGAATGGGAAACTATAAGGTTCATTGTTGTGTTCGTGATGTTGTGTTGTTTGACACGAATTTTGATCATTTTCATGATGGTGAGAATTTGATTTCATACTACAGAATAAAAAAACAACATAAGTTTCTAAAAACTCTTGTCTTTCAAAACACGATAGGAAAAGAAAATTTAGTAAAATAGTTGCTTTAACTTTTTCCATTTTTTCAGGCAATTTTTTATTATATATATATATTATATATTATTTTATAATAATTATTTTATAATATATATATTGCGTATTATTTTGATCGAACCGAAAATAATTTATGTATTTAGATTTACGAAAATTATTACGAATATTTTTATTTGAAAATTATTTAAAAAGTATCATATGCTTGCATAATGCTCACCCCTAACTTATAGTAGTAGCCACATTGCTCAAAACTGTGTTTCTGGTGGGTTAGATTGGAAAGCAGCAGGTGGGGAATATAAATAAGTCATGTAACTTATCCCAGCAGATTGTTTAAATTGGCAAGCAAAAAATATACAATTTTACCATAAATGAAATTAAAAAAATTTCTCTCCCGAACACATGCTTTTTTTTTGGCACCCATTTACAAATATATCATTTTTCAAATTGAAAAAACAAGAAAAACGGAGAAAGTTATCCCCTAACTTTAAAGCAATAATCCCTTCTAAGTATTAACAATATTAAACTTATGTTTAATGAAATTTTTAAAAGCGAAATTCTCACACAAATACTAATTAAAAATTTTTAAATTATAATTTGCAAATAGAAACAATGTTACTTAGTTTAGGCAGTGCACAAAGAATTTATTCTCACACCTGGGTAGGTTCCCCTGTTTTCCACGTCCATTTATCATCGTCACGTCTCCCCTCTTTTCATTAGCGCCAAACATTATTACTTACTATGTGGGGAAGTGTGCACAATCAGCCAAAATTACAGAATGGGTGTACTCATTTAGTTGGCATTTCATGGACACTCGTTGGCGTGGGTGAAATTTCTTCCGGTCTAAACTGGTAAGGGATGTAGTCTAATAAGGCTGTTAAATACAACGAAAGGTGGTATCGAAGTACTTCTCGTTTCGTCATGGCCTTTTAAGGACGTCACGACTCCTGTGGTGAGTTCTGACAATTCTTGACGAAATTATCTGTGATTTTGTACTGATATGAAAGAGAATATGTCTTGTTTTTTCACTGATTATTTGTCTTGAAAATAAGGTGTGTAAGTCTGAAAAAACGATGGGTCGGCCCTTACCGAAACCATGGCTGAAGTAGCAGATGGAAAAGAATCCGACCGAGTTCAAGTCACGATGTTTAATTTTCTTTTTCGCAAAATAAAATCAGGTTTCTCATCGGAAATTATATTCACTCAGAAAGGAGATGGTAAAATTGAAGATTTTGTGTTGAGAAATAAAACAGAAATTTTATTGCTTCTAAGTTGCTAGGGTGATTTCCATATATTTACCGATTTGTTCCTGATAGAGCATACTTTACAGTTGGTTGGCTCAACGACCTATTTTTATGCATAATGACGGCTGATCAGGCCGCAACCTACAGTTAACGTAGATTCCGAATCACTACAATGAATATCCATGTCTAGTCCAGAATTCAAACCTGGCGCCTATGGCCCTGGGACTTAAATTCAATGAAGCCAGATCCCTAACTACGCAGCTATCAGGTGGGCCATATTTTACAGTATTTCATAAGAAATTATATTATTTTAAAATGTTTTAACTTCATCCTTTTCTCATGTTAATAGTTTACGAAGTTTATGTTCATCGTCAACAACAAAAAAAGTTACTTTAGTGATGTGACTTCCAAAAAAAAAAAAAAAAAAAAAAAAAAAAAAAAATATATATATATATATATATTCTATACAAAGTCACTATTCCGACCAAAAACAGTAGTTTCATCCAAACTCATATAATACAGAAGTCCCCAAAATTTGAAACATTGCGATCCACTTAGTAGAAACCGAATCCATAGCGATGCACTTCAACCCCACGATTCCTCACTTTTTCAGACATGAATAGAACACGTTCTCACAGGAAAAGATTTTTTGAGTCGAAAATAAACTTTTTTGACTATAAAACATTTATTAAATACTAATGTACCAGTGAGAAGCCTGTGCATCTAAGTTTGTCTAGAAGATTTTTTTTTTTTTAGATGTTCATCAGAGTAGATGCATTCTACTACCAAGACATATATGATTCCTTAGGTCTCCTCAACATTTTAAAACTACGATATTCTCTTTTATATAGAGCTGCCATTTAATGCATATACAGTTAATTTTTTTTTTTTTTGGACTGCTTCAGACAGTATGTAGTATTACTACATCGCAACTGGAATGTAACATAATATTTAGGAAAGTCTTAGAAAATTTAATTTCAATCCATTTGGTCATTTAAAGTGGATTGGCAAAAAACGAAACAATTTATCCTTTTTTGAGTTACCTAACCTAGTTCCTAACTTCCTTGAAATTCTTTCATTCGTAAAGACAAGTAATAAACTTTCATAATTTTTTATATTAGAGAATATTGACTGGATATTTTCTGGTTATATGATGAGCCAACGCAGAACCTTCAAATATCCGGCGCAATTGTAAAAGGGACTGTATTATTGAGAGAACGGAATCGAGCCAATAAGTGCGCTCAACCTCCCATTTTAAACACTGGAACAAAGAAGATGGAAACGTTCTGTTGTTAAATATGCATTGATGTTTAAATCAACATCGGTTTTAATAAAAAGTGGTATTTAAGAAATGTGCTACATTGGAAAATTTTAAATTTTACAAAAAATTCTATTTTTAAACAAATAACAGAATATACAAATAAATTATAGTCTATAAATTGATATATCCTTGTTAATTTTAGTTTTGTATAAAAGAAGAAAGAGGAATCGTTACAAAAAAAATCTGTTCAAAAATAATATTTGTGAGAGGTAAGAAGGCAAGAGTTTTCCTCAAAATCTATTTTGAGGTTAAATGTTTTGTAATAGCTAAAATGTACTTACAAAATAGTATAATTTGGTGGGCAATACATATATATATATAAGTAACGTAAAAATCAAACTCCGTTTCCTCAAAATTTTACTTTTTTCATATAAATGTACTCTCAGAATCAACTCAATATTTAGTTTTGAATTTTTGATTTTATTTTTAGATATTGTACTTTTACACGAACAGGCATATTCTTTTACTGAACTATAAATTGGATTATGATTTAAATTTCTTAAGTGTGTTTTTTTTTTCTGAAAATTTTATAAATATAAAAAATATAAATAATGTACAAAAAAAGTTTCAAAACAGCATAAATTAAAAACTTTTTTTTTTACATAGGCATATATCAATGTATGTTAAAGAGTTCTAATATTATTATTTTCTTTTTTTCATACCAATGCTATCAGTAGTCCCTGAGACGCATAAATAAGTCTCTTTCAACATGGATTTGACAGAGCTTCCCATCAGACTTCTCTTAAGATAATTACAAAAAAATATTTCTAATAAAGCATATTATTTTCCTAATAAGGTCAGCATTTACCTAAGTGTGTATCACAGCTCACACTTAGGGAAATGCTGGTCCAAACCTATTTCCAGAGACATAATTTCTACGCAGTGGCGGTATTAGGCAAACCTTTTACATCAAATAGCCTTGGTAGTTGAGATTGATACAGATGGCAAGCGGCTGGAACTTCCTACTCGTTTATTCCACCAAATTAACAGCATGTTAAAGGGAGGGGGTCAGACCGAAGGTAAATAAGTGTTTGATGGAGAATACCCTACTGAGACAGAGTGTAACTGGATGAACCCTTCTGTGTAGTTTTGCCATAGAGGAATGATGTGGGACGTGGTATTTCGATTTAAAGTACAAGTTTCGTTTTTAGATATTAAGAGACGCATGTGATTTTTACATGGTTGGTGTGGTATTAGGTTGTAAACAATTTATTTTTTTGGAAGCGTTATAGTTTTGTTTACTTTATATAAGGGAGGAAAATGATATCCAGAGATCTTTGGTTGAGTATGTGATATAAAGTAATGCTTATGCAGCCTTAAAAATTTACCATGCTGAAAGTAGTACGTTTGATTTTATAATACCAATACTTTTTAAAATTTAGAAAAAGCACGCCGGAAAAAAATATGAAACTAATAATTATATATTTTATATATATTTATGGAAAATATTTTTTTAAGTAAATTGATAGTCTTTTTTTATACTTACCCTTTGCATATGAAGTATTTACTAACTTACTTTTTATAAGCGCATAAAAAATAATTATGGCTTGACAGTCAAATAGAAAAATAGCGTTAGAAATCAATTGTGCTGCTAATGTATTATTTTGAAATATAAACAAAGATATGTATTATTGTATATACTTATAAATGATTTGAAACTGGATGTCTTTTCATAAGATATAGATTACTTATAGTCATACAAAGCATTTATATAATTGAAAGTGTTTAATTCTTTATTAAAAATATACTTTAATTAATTAAACAAGACGGAGGAATTAACAAGACGGATGATTAGAAACTAAAAATACTCTACATTGAATTGACAATTGAACATATTAAAAGTTGCATTATACATTAGTAATAAATGTGTTTCAATATTGGGTTATAAACATTAAAAAAAAAAAAATATTTTAAATCAATTACTCTACTTTGATTTTGATGTTTGAGATATTAATTGATTTTGAAGTTAAATTCACGTTTTTAAATTATTCCAAAATATTTTTGTCTGATAAGTTAAGCAAATGCAATGTAGTTAGGTGCAGTGTTTGCTTTAATATCAATGAGCATAACTTTATTAATTTACATATGAGCAACAAACCTATATTTTATATCAACCAATGGTATTTAAGTACTTTTATATACATGGTAATACAAACCACACATGACTTTTGGAAAAATTGATAATTTTAAAAATTAAAAAAAATTAAATTTTCACAGATTTTTTTTAAAAAGAAAGTAATTTTTATCTACTCAAAGTCCATTGTTTTATCAACAAAAGGCTCTTTGTGTTATAATTTTATGCTGAACACAAGCCCAAAAAATCACTGGAACAAATAGCTGTTAATCAATTGTAACAGCAGCATCTATTGATAAAAAAAATTATAACTTTCGATTTCTTTCTAGAAAAATCCAATTTATTTTTAATATTTCTGTAAAAACTGCCCTTTTCCGACTATTAAATGCTCCTAAATTACAGTTTTTCAAAATTCTTGTTACTTTCAGAATTTCCCGTATTTTATTAGAAAAAGAAGCTATCACTTTTTAAATTAAATGTTATCTTTGAGTTGAATCACGAGTTTGATGAGAAAACTTTCTCTAATGCGATTAAATTCTTGGTCTATATAAAGGATCAGTTGCAACGAGGTTAAAAAAAGTTTTTACCTGACGTGGGAAGAATTAGAAACTCGAATATAGTTATCGCAAGTTACCACTAAATAAACATGAATAGTTGAGTTTGAAATACTACTTTGAGAAGTTCGTGAAGTTTATCCTCTAATTTTGATTAGATGGAACTTTTGTAAAAGGAAGAAAAATCCTACTTCTAGAAAATTAGGTATTTCAGTATTAATTCACAAATTTTGGAACTGCTAGTGAATTTATTTCTTTTTTATTTCATGCAGAGAACTATTTCTTAAGAGAATTGGATTTTAAACTTTATAACAACTCTGCCTATAGAACATGTTCGTATGAATAATAATAATGTTTTTATAAATTGGAATTTTTGGAAAACAGTTTTTAGAAAAAACCATGCTAATTTTTTTTTTTAAATAGGTAGTTTTTTAGTTGAGTGGGGTATAAGTTAAAGTAAAGTAAAGTTTTAAATAAAACATCGTTGGGGAAAAATATTTGAACTAAAGACATTATTTAATACAACTATATAAAAGAACTGCCAAATTATTTTACTTTCTGTAATAATATATAGTTTTCCTTTAAATGAATACACTATAAAAAACTGTCTTACCTGATTTTACTCTGCTATAATGAAAAAAGCGTAAATCTATACAAAGTTATTTTTACATAACTCATCCAAAGTCGCACTCGCACTGAAGTGAAAGTATGTTAAATTCCAATTTTTTTTTTTTACCTATTTATCAGCTCAAAATATACAGTTAAAGTGAAGTATTTAAAGTAAATGAAATCATAATTTACCAAGAAATTAAAGAAACAATAGCATTAGTTGAAGTTAAGTAAAAAATGTAAAGTCCTACGCAATGTGAGACTCTGAGATAAGTCATTTCAAGTGCAAAGAGTAAGAGCAAATGTAAGCAGAAAATATATATGACTTACATTCTCCAAGAAAATCCACTATATCAAAACTCAATGCAGTCAGGTTTCAAGTTACATTTGCTTTTAGATATCACAATTGTTTTATTTTTAGGAAAACTTCATTGGTCTATGCAGTTTATTTAGATGATTTACAAAGTTTCACTGGTGTAACAATATGTTTAAATTTATACTGTTACCCAATAGTATATATAATTGTTTTATAATTGATTAATTAAATATAATTTCTATCAATAACTAATAGATCAAATGTATCAAAACAGTATTCTAACTCAGCTGTCATTAGACAAAATACTAAAGAAAATTAAGAAATATATGTAGATATTTAAATGCTAAATCAATTCATTATATTCGTTATTTAAATTTTTCCTTATTTATTTTAAAAGTGAACATATGTGTAATATTTTAAGATCTAGATTATAACTTGAAATAAAACTTTTATGAACTGTAATAAAAAATACTGAGATAGTTGAAGTAGAAATGTCACTGATGAGAAATCTATTAGAGAAAAAGAAAAGAACATTGGGAACCTCTAAACGATGTTGGAGGTTGATCAATATTGATTTAGAGACTGGGACCTGGAAGCAATAAGACATTTTGATCTTAGCAGAAAAAAATATCCCCGTATTTATAATGGAATTCCATTGCTCTTTCGTATAAAAAATATGATAACTGAGTTTAAGCTAAATTGTAACTTCTTTGTTTATTGGGAATTAAAAAAGAATTGGTTTGTTTTTTTCAGAGGTCACCCAAACCAGTGTTACGGAATTTTATTTCACCACGGTTTGAACATGGATGATGGTGATGATATTTTTACAAAACAGAAATATTTATTTAACGCAATGAAAAATAAAAAAAAGGAAAGAAAAAAAAAAAAAAAAAAAATATATATATATATATATATATATATATATATATATATATATATATATATATATATATATATATATATATATATATATATATATATATATATATATATATATATATATATATATATATATATATATATATATATATATATATATATATATATATATATATATAACATTTCTAAGTCAAAACTCGAGCGGAAAAATTACGGATTATTATTTTAAATCCTACATCTGATTTTGCCTTTCCCAGATTCAAATAATAATTTCATACGTTAAGTAAAAAGTTGGCGTATAAGAAAAAAATTTAATATTTGTTACAGTTCAATTTATAGTTTTTCTAGATTATCACTCTCATTAAATTAAATATTGCTATAAAGTGTTTTCCCTTAGCTGATACTTGACTATACTTTCAGGGTATACCACAAACACGAAGAAAAAACAAACTAATTTTAGTTTTTAACCATGGTTAACTTTTAAAAATAGCTGGAATATGCTTGGTAGAATATTACATGTGTCTATGAGTTTCTTGTAGAAAATTATATATATAATGATTTCATGGTGAAGTATTACAAGTTTAATGAGTTTCTAGTGGGTTTTAATGAGTTTTTAGTGGATATATGTTTAATGTTACTAGAGTAATATTTAAAAATAATAATAATAATAATAATAATAATAATAATAATAATAATAATATGAAAATAGAAAATGATTTAAAATTCCTTTAAAATAATTTAAAACTACCGGTTTTCGCAACCTAATTATGCCTGAAATATAGAAACTAAAGACTCTAAAAATGTTTTTAATGTTTGAGGAAAACAATTAAAAAGTATTTATATTTTTTATAGTAATATCCTTTGAAAAAAAAAAGGTATTACCCTACAGACTCAATTGATAACGTAACCATGCGTCTAAATGCTAATATTGGAACAAAATCTTTACTAACCACTCCGCCAGTAATACGATACTAATTCGATAAGAGACCAATGAAAAAAAAAAGGTCCTGTCAGCCACTCGGGATAAATGAAGATTTATGGTCCAGCCATTACTAAAAGCGCTCAAAATCTAATGGCAAAAAACGCTTGCATTTGTATTTCGATTATATGCTCATAAGATGGAATAAGTAAAAATTGGTGCATTCAGTATATTGAGCTGTCTGGAGAAATCTACTTTCATTTTAGTAAAGATTTTTTTTTTGAAAAAAGGAACCACTTCATTATCTCTATAGTAAATAATTTTTTAGAATGAGATAATTATTATTTCTATAAATGGTTTAGAAATATATTTTCTTTTAAGAAGGGGAAATATTTGTAAAAAGGAATTTATGAACAGATACCATATTATACGAGAATAAAAATGAACTTTTGGTGGTTGTAGTAAGTCACTATTACAACAATTTTAATCAACTTTAACTAGTTATATTTCTAAATAGATTTTCGAATATTTACGTTATGTTGGTTTAGTCTCATTCTTAGATGAATAACATTAACATATTTAAATACAAATATGGTTCTGAGTTAAAAATAAGTTTTGCTTTTTTCTCCAGAGATTGGGGTTGATGGACTAAAATTATTGGTGTCTGTATTACATCTATGATGCTTAACCAGCAAATCCACAATTATGTTACTCAGATCTTTGTTGCAAATGTACTCCGATTGGGAGAGACATTTGGATATCTTAGTTGTCAGAGGAGAATGTAAGTTTTTTAAAGATGCGTTGCTTAACTTCTAACTTTAAATGCAGATCATTACATTTTAAACGCCAAGGATTTAGAGTTTTGATTTTTACCGATCAAATGACTAATGATATCAATTTAAATATTTCGAATATGAGGATTTGAGTTAGGTTCACGCATTGTAATTTTTGTTTTTGCATTCGTATACGAACCAAATGTAATTTTGTGTAATAACTGTGTATTTTAGAGTTAAAATATATCCTAATTGTGAATTATGGACCAAATTATTATTGATATTTTTAAAAATAGATTAGAGTTGGATTTATGTATGAGCTATGTGAATTTTTAAATGTGTAATTGATTTTATTTTACATTTATTAATGGATAATTCTATAAAGTAGTGTAAAAATTCATTTCAAGAAAATAACTTAACAATTAATTTCAAATAGAATATTTTGGTTTCGCAGAAATTAAGATAAATTTTTTATGTTACTTAATAGAAATTATTCGTTGAAATAAAGATACGTAATTTGCAAAATATCTTATTAAAAAAAAAAAAAAAAGCAATGCACTTATCTGTCTAAAAACCAATTTGTTTCGTTATTCAATTCGTAGCTATTCATAAAATCCTATTATAGTGAAAGTTTGATTAAGTTTAAAGTCATTCATCATTCATTAAACGAGTTGGAAAACAATTAAGGCAAAGATCTGTTCATAGCTTTCAAAAAGTCTTGAGGTCATAAAAAAAAAAATGAATGCGAACATAATTGAAATTCCAAGATAATTATGAGATTCAAAAGAAGCAAGCTATTATTTTTCCAAAGAATATTTATATCGTTAATTCACGATATTAAATAATCCTTTAATAACAAAGAATATTACAAAGACTTTTTTTTAAGTATTTTTCATGAGTTTTAATTATACTTATATACCTTTAGAGTTAGTATTTTATTCTAAGTAGTGTATTAAATTCGATATTTGATTATAATGATACATTTATCAGAATTTCATCTTATAAATGTTAATAATGAATGTTAATGAAATAAAATGAATGTAAAAGCAGTTATAAAGTATCTAATTAAAACATCCACTTTTTTTCTCGTGTGTTTTATTGCATATAAACTTACTTTATTAATTACTACGTAAATTTTTTACTCTTGTGAATACTATATGTTCAGGTTTTAAATTACTTCAAAATAACAAATAAAAAGATGATGAATTAAAGCCAAGAAATTTTTGCACTGATAATCACCTCACTTAATTGAGGAAAAAAAAATTTGGAAATGATAAACTGTTATTTAAGATTTTTTTTTTTTTTTATTTTTTTTTTATCCAAGCCAATTTTTAATTTTAGGAAAATTAGATTTTTCAAAATATATCTTTTTCTTTATTTTCAAAGAATGTTTTTAGTCTATTTATCTAAAATTTATAGTTATTGTCAAAATTAAATAGAAGAACTAAAAATATTACTATTTCTATACAGCATTTTCATTAATTTTTCTAAGACGACAATTTTTGAATAATTTCGCATAAATGATTTCACATAAAATTACATTAATATATAAGTTATTATTTGTAAGCAATTCATAAAATTTCAATCCAAATACCAACATTGAAAGAATTTTAAAATTTGAAAATATTTACTTTATGATACATTATTAGGTGAAATGATATTGAAACTTTTTTGAAGTCTTAATGAGAAACTCTTAAAGTATAGCATACAGAGAATTAAAATTAATTAATAAAATTAGTTCTCAGCTTTAAATGTTTTCTATAAGTATTAGTTTTAAATTTTGTGTAAATGATTATTTAACTTTGCCAGTTGATGGTTGGATACATTTTTTAAATGATATTCTAGCTAAAAGTTCTAAAAGCTGAACATTTAAATTAAAGAAAATGTTGCACAATGTTGTTGAGTATAAGTATAACAACAGACGGACATATTTATCCATAAAGTAGATTTAAGAGATAAAGTGCTAGTAACGATCATTCCCTATACTCGCTATGTTACAATCTTCCAGTTTGTTTAGAAACTACTTTGTGTAAAACCTTGAAATTTGGTGAGTAGGCGTGAAAATTATCACTTTATGAAATTACATAAATTAAAAACTCAAAAATTGCGTCAAATATATTTGATTTTATATTTGAAATCCTCAAGTCAATGCGTATGCAGTGGCTCTACCTGGTTTTGTCTATTGCTATTTCAATTTATAATCGATAGACAAAAATGAAAACAATTTATATAATTTCATTAAGTTATCATTTTTCGTACCTACTCACCAAATGTCAAGGTTTTATACAAAGTAGTTTCTAAACGAACTGGGCTAGAAGATTGTAACATAGCGAGCATTGGGAATGATCCTTACCAGTAGATCCTATTAAAGTATACATATACATTAGGAATCGCGAAATTTGACTCAAATCTGTGTTTTTGTTTTTTGGTTTTAAAATATTCCCGAATTCATTACCATTAACATGATGCTATTTTATTTCTGAGACTCAAATTACTTTTTAAATTACAGTAGGTTTTGTGAACCTGTTTTGTATCACGTTCATTAGTGTAGTAAACTTTAAACGCGTTTTCTGAAGAATGACATTTTGGTGTTATATGACTTTACGCCAACGGTCATAACTTCATAATAAATGGTCTGATTTACAAAATTCTAATTTTGTTTTGTAGACAATAGTTGTGAATGCGTTTTATATGGAGAATGTAATATATATTGTTATAAACAAATTTGTTATCCATATTTTAATCTTAATTTTTTGTTAAAAACTATTTATTTTTTAAAACTTTTTATTTAAAAACTTATAATTAAATAAATATTGAAGCCGATTTCAAAATTCTCCATAGGAACATGCGTCAATATAATATATCTTATTTGCAATAAAAATAATACCTCTAAGATAGTTACAAGTAAATTTATGTATGTTCTAATAATGTCCTAATTAGACACTTTAATTGCAATTAGCTGATTAAAAAATTAACAGAAAAAAAAGTTTATATATTAAAATGCATCATTTTTAATTCTGATATACTGCCAAAAAGGTTGAAGTTATAACCTAAAAATTAAAGAAAATCATCTGAATTGTATATGTATACCTTAAGAAAGGAATCAGGGCATGGCATTATTTGGAGTGGAATATTTTTGTTAACACCATCATTAAACAAAAGTTGTGACCAATTGTAATGATCCTTTAAAAGTAAATGTGAGTTTTCAACAATTCACGCTTCGTTATTGTCGTAAGACGTCATAAATTTTGAGGTAGAGGGCCGTGGTCAATGACGCCGACATTCACAAAATTCTTTATGACAGTGTTAAGACATTTATAATAATTATAATTTAAACTTTAAGATAGTTGGGCAAAGCTGTTAAAAAGCCGAATGTAATGTTAGTAACTTTTTTTTGTTTGCATTAGTTTGGAAGGGTAGCAAACTCACTGGTTATAAAAAGAACTATTACTATACAACATATACATATATTATATAGATTTTTATTACTATTTTGTAAAAATTTTTATATAAGTGCTTATGGTTTAAAACAGCATTTTGTTATTCTGTGTAAAGGCAAATAGCACAAAAGCTTAATGCACTTTATATTATACTATATTATTAGTATTAACAAGTTTGATAGAAGAATATGAAGTTTTATCAAACATTTTAGTGAAAATATTCTTAAAAATAAGAAAAATCTTTAAGCACTAAGTCACTTTTATTTTTTTTATTTAAAACTGATTGTAGACTTTTAATGCTTACCATAGATTTAAATACTTCAAAAATTAATTAAGTAAGAAAATAAATATTAATAAATAAGATATTGAGAGTATTTGTGGTTCCTTATAACAGTATAACTACAAGTCATCTATTTACTCTGTGTTTATTGTAGAATTATAATTGATGTCGCGGACGGAATTCAAAATCGATAGGGAAGTTTTAAGGATAAGTGATGATGTGTTTAGAATGATTAAAAAAATTAAGATCATATTTCGATGAAGTATTTTGAAAATAAAAAATCTTTATTAAAAAAATTGGAACAAAGAAAAAAAAACCTAAGCATTAACTTGATATAACTGACAACATTACCCAAGAAGTAGTTTAGTTATATCAAATTGATGATGCTTAAGTTTTCATTGAACATGTACATAGCAATACAATTGAAAATTAAGATATCTTAGTACGAATTTATTGCTATATGTGTCTATTAAACTTGATTATTCGACAAAACACAGGCGTTTTTTTGTTAAAAGAATTAGTGAGAGATTTCTTTTAAAGCTTGAGTTTTTTTTTTTTTTTTTTTTTTTTTTTTTTTTTTTTTACTATCTTACCTTATACGGTAAATTTTGAATTTATGTACGTATTTTAATTTTTTTTTTGTTCAATACTAAAACCAAATAACAGTAATATATTACAAATGAAATTGCTTGATACTTTAATTTATTATACTTGAAATTTTCAAGTTTTAATTAATATTCCCTGACTGATTATTTTTAAAAAAGTTTTTGAAGCTTTCTTGTTGTTTGGCAATTATTATTATTTTTTTTAATATTTTTCTAGTAATGGTTATTTAAAGAATACATGAAAAGACATTTACAGAATTAGAAACATTTTGCTGACTCGGAATCTTTTCTCAGCTTCACATAAAATATTAAGATTGATTTTATTACCCAATTACAGAATACTTTCATTATTCTTCAGGATATCCTTGAACCGACAAAATGCGAGGGTTAAATTAAATTTTAAGAGAAAAACAACTTTTGTACAGGAGACTACGGTCTCATTCTATTTATTCAAGCAGAAAATAAAACAGAAAACACACAGAGGAAAGAAACAAACTCAACAGTTGGCAATTCATTTCCAGGTTTCAAAGTAGTACCTAAAAATGTCAACCTGGGACGTTATTGGACAGTAGATAATGAAAAATGAGAGATTTCAGCATTTTTTTTTAAGATACCTGACATACAGTTTATCGCAACAACAATTCTAGCACTGTAATCTTCTAAGAAGTCAGCATGCGTAAATATTTTGAATGGGCTTCCAGCGAATAATACCACTGAACTAAGGTTAGAAGTAAGTAAAAGCAAAGTTGTATGACTCGCATGAAATAAATCGATGGGAATACGTTATGTTTTATGTGTTGCTCCTTCTTGAGCAGCTTCGTTGTCTCTAATTTTCAGACTAAATTCATGGTCCTTGTTTTTTATCTAAAATTATTCCCTATGACGTTTTATATCACTCATTTCATTTTACAGCTCGAGTCCAGAGGCTTCATGTATTTTATGTATAGAAAATAACAAGAATATGAGTTATTTATAAAACAAAAATAAATAAATGATAGACCATCAAAATAACAAAGAAGAGCAACAATAATGGAAGCAGAATCACAAAAATTAATCTTTTCTGAATTTTTTTTAAATAAAAACTTATATCTGTATAAAAGATTTGAAAACATTGTTAAAATAAAATTTATAATGTTTCTTCAATACACTTTCAATAACTTTATTAAAATCGGAGATTTTAATTAATATTATACATTTTTAAGTTTTTTTATTTTTTTTTTATTTTTCAACTTTCAAAGTATTCAGCTACACCAAAAAGTAATTCAGCTTATCATTAGAATAAAAAAAATACTATAAAATTAAATAGCAAATATTTGTAGAAATTTCTTTTCAAGAAAAAAAAAAAAAAAAAAAAAAAAAAAAAAATGTAAAAAAAAACTTTCTATCCTCCCTCAAAATTTTATGTCCCAGACATTTATAACCATTATCTCATCTGTCCAAACAGTGTTCATCTCTAAACCTCTAAATACCACCAATAAATCTAAAAATCCTTCGCAAGATTCCAATCTATATCAAAAGTACTAAACGGTACAGATTACCTCTAAGGAGGATTTAAAGTCCCACCCCCCAAAAAAATTATCTTACATGAAATCAACCTCAGTTAGATAAAACCTTCTATTATTTACCTATAAATTCTAATCAATCTTCAAAGTTTGGTATATGGAAGTTTCTCCAATGCAAGCTCTTAACGTAAATGAATACTAAATCGTTTGGAAACAGAAGCTTCCTGTCCATGTTGTTTTCAGTACTTAAGGGCATAAAAAGTTTCAGCCTAAAGTCTCAATGATCAATACATGTAATTAGACCATTCTGAACGTAAGCCTCTTTTAAGTGGTTTTGTTAGAGCCTTTACTTCAAACTCTGGATAAACGGAGTTTTAAAAATCATGATATTCCTTTTTATTAGGAGCAGGCATTGGTATTCTTATGAAATGATAATTTTACCAAAAAAAGTATATATTTTTTAGTTTTTTATGAGAAACGTGCTTATTCATTTTTTAAACTTTAAGTTAAATTTCAAACTGTAATCCATAAACAGATTTTGTATTGCAACAAAATTAGTTTTGTCTTATGCAAATAAAAGTTTTGAAGCTTTCTCATCTTGTAAGAATAAATTAATGTTTAATTTTCCAATTATTTCGATGGTGAATGCTCAATCATTTGATACCACAGCTACATCAATCGAATATATGCAAGAATGATTTAAAGAATATTTGAAAAAAATTTAATTTTTTTTTTTTTTTGCTTTAATAAGCTCCATTTCTAAATATTAATTATTGATTACATCTTGGATTAGAAATTGAAAAATATAGCTTTTAAAATAATATTTATTATGCGACTATTAAAACGCACATTGATAGATGATCTAAACAATCTGCATATAGTTAATTTGGCAGACCCTTTTTGTAACTCAAAATAAATTAAATGGTTAATAAGTATAGCTGTTAAAAGAAATAAAAGGATGAAAGTCATATAATTAAAATTTAAATATTTGAACACAAGATTATTAAGAAAATATTCGCTCTTTTTTTCTCTCATTTCTTTAATGTTGGTCATATCGTTTTGGGTTTTGTTAAGTTACATGAATAAATTTTTAAAACATGTATGTATAATAATTTAATTAGACTTTCAAGTCATAAAATTATTTACTTTGCCGAGGAAAGAAATATATTTTTATTAATATATCTTCTTTTAAAATAAACTTTTTTTTAAATAAAATTTGAAGGTATAATACAACTAACATAGGCACACCAGTCTTATTTTAATGCTAATGTAGATAATATAAATAGCAATTGATATATTTAAAATAATTTAAACAAACTTATGTAAATAATAGTGAAAACAAATAACTTCCTTTCCTAATTGACCCTCAATGAAATCTTATATGATAAACGTTAAATTTATAAGAAGCACTATTTGGGTATCATTAAAATAACAAGAACACAAGAAATGTAATGCTTAAATATTATAGTTTTCAAATTTAATATCTCAAGAATAAAATAGTTTATAAAAGTTTTTGGCAGGAAATCATGTTTTTACCGAAAATAGTAAAAATTATCTTTTTAAATACCAAATACAAAAAATATATTTTTCAACAAAAATTTTAAGAATACGCATAAACCACGGGAGAGCAAGACAAGTTTCACTTAAAGTCTTAAAATTACAAATCCTTGACATGGCACCTTTTTTACACAAATTCCAAAAAATCTGGAGCATCAAAGAAGTTGAATAATGAATGTATGGATCCCTATTAAGAGATTTTTTTTTGAGTTTTCAGAAAGAAATACTCTTCAACATTTAGCGCGGAAATCTCTTGGAAATTGACGCTTATGTTTTTTTTTTTTTTTTTTTGGTCTTTAGGCGTTACATGACCAACATTAGGAAAAAAGCTCGATCCTTTCAAACCCTTTGCGCTTTTACAAAGTTTTTTGAAAACTTTATCTTTAAAAAATATAGTTCTTTCATTTGTACTAAAAGAGAGCAATATTTTATGTGTAGGGCTTGGATGGGGCTTTTAAAGAAGCTGTTTTCTCAACCCTTGAGTTAAAAATACTAAAAGGATATAGATTAGGCTGATTTGTTTTGTTTTTGATCCTTTGTTGCGTTACACTACGTCGTTCTATAATGTGAATAATTTTTTTCGTGGGGTTTCAAATGCGTGCCGTTGACTAATGGAATAAATTGCTTCTTTATCTTTCGAAGCTAAATTTGATAATTTAAACTTTGTTGAAATATATGGTATGAACTTCGTTAGTATAAATAAATAAATAAATAAATAAATAAATAAATAAATAAATAAATAAATAAATAAATAAATAAATAAATAAATAAATAAATAAATAAATAAATAAATAAATAAATAAATAAATAAATAAATAAATAAATAAATAAATAAATAAATAAATAAACAAACAAACACACAAATAAATAAATAAATAAATAAATAAATAAATAAATAAATAAATAAATAAATAAATAAATAAATAAATAAATAAATAAATAAATAAATAAATAAATAAATAAATAAATAAATAAATAAATAAATAAATAAATAAATAAATAAATAAATAAATAAATAAATAAATAAATAAATAAATAAATAAATAAATAAATCCAATTGCATATCAATAACTTGTTGTAAGTCACGCCATCATTCCAAGAAGTTTAAAACCATAATTTTTTTTATGAAACATATAAAATCTGTAATCCCCATAAGTAATTGCATGTTATGTCTCCAATTTTAAAAATATGAATTTATTCAATCACGTTCATTAGACTTGAGAAGGAGTTTTAGAAATAATTAATTTCTAGGGTTCCATAATTCTCATAATTCCATTTTTCTAAGCAATTTATCTGACGCAATTTATTTGGTGAGAAATTTTAATGGAAATCTGTTTTAAATCTTATTTTTAAACTGATATTGTTAAATTTGTAGCCGAATAAAGTTGGAAAACTAGTAGAATTAGCATTTTTGCAAAGCAGTATGATGTTTATGGTATAAGAAAAAAACGCAATCTAAGATATGAAAGAGGAAAAGTTTAAATAACATGAGCAATATTAAAGGACTGAAACATGATCGTTTTACAATAATTTTTTTTTAGCTTTGTGGATTTACAAACGTGCAAGGGAGAAATGGGAAACCATGTCAAATTGAATATTGATTAATTTTTTGAAAAACCGTTAGATTATATCTGAATCCTTTAGTAAGTGAAAAAGTATTACTAAATTAGATTTGAAAATCTACTTAGACTAGAAAATTTCAAAACCATTTAAAAATCTTATTAAAATTGCAAATTTATAAGAAATCGTTGTAAAACGTGGCCATGCTGACCAAGCTTCAAACTTAACTTACTAAGCTGAGTGGATAACAAAAGACGTGGATTTCTTATAAATGAGTTAAAGACAGACTTTGGAAAAGTAAGGATTTTGACGAGTTATTTGAGAAGCATTTCAATTTCAGCACTTAAATTGATTAAAGGTAATTCCATATAGAAATTGAACACAAATTTTAATTCAAATGCGCAAATGTTAAAGTTGGGTAAGTGCTCAAATATTAACAATATTTTTGGTTGGGACTTTGCCGTTCACTTTAAAATTATTTAAATGCTCATTATTGCAGTATATTATTATAAAAAGAATTTGTGAAATTTTATTACTTATACTAATTCTGAATTTGTTTTAAAGGCATTAAATGCTATAGTAATTAATGAACATGAGATTGATATTAGATCATAACACGTCTATCAGCTTTTAGGTAAGAATAATGCCGTGTTTCATCCTGTAACTAAATATTAAATTTTCCACAACGTTTAGCATGCAATGAATATTAATGTATGTAATTGAATGTTTTTAAATAGTGTTTATTTAACGTTTAAGAAAAAAAGAAATTTCATCGGTTTAAATTTCTACGGTTAAGCTCATTTCATAGTGTTATACAAAAATTAAAAAAATTTCTTTAGATGATCGCTAAAAATTTCTCACTTTTGGTTTAAACACCTGAATGAAAACAAGTCCACAAATCTGTAAACCAAAAACTGCATTAATTTTATTGTTCAATGTTACAGCTATACAATTTTCTACAACTTTTTCAAAAAATGTGATAAATATTATTAAACACCAAGTTTTCATATATAACCGTACATACTCAATGTATATACTTTGTACAAACATATACCGTTTAGGCAATGAAGCTAAACACTTTAAACCTTCCGTTTCAATTGGTTAAAAGAACGTTTTTTGTCTTCCGGGGAAGACAATTAGTTTCTTTGAAATAAGGATAGTCACACATGAGTTGTTTGAAGTTATATTAAAATATATATTTTCTCTTTAAAATTTTTTTATTAAATAACCTAAATTATAAAAATGTGAAATTTCATGTACTAAGTATTGTAAGAATCTTCACAAATTGTTATATTTTGAAACATTTTCAAAATTAAAAATTTTATTTGAATTTATATGGAATTTTGATACACAAATAATCTTTTTTCCCAGCTTCCTAAGTAAAGGTTATAAAATAATAGAAAAAGTAGAATTCTTAACTTAGTATGATAAATGTGATGCTTTGAATATTGAATATGGTTTACGACTTTACTTTATGTTTACCATTAAAAATATGGCGCAATATAGCCCTTGTGTAGCTCTTGCATATAAAACCCCAAACAACCGTTTAAAATAATGAAAATCAAAAAAAAAAAAGAAGAAAAAAAAAAATGCCTAAACATTAATGCAATTCCTTTTCTAATATTATGTAATTAAATGTTTAGAAACTTTGATTTAAAATTTAGACTGGCGTAATTTAGTTTACTACAAAAGAAATTTAAATAGTGCTTTATACTAAAACGTATTCAAAGACATAAAACAGTATTAAAACAAAGCATACAACAACACAACAAAAAGAGTAAACATTTAAAAACTTTCCAGATTTCGTTGCATACTTAAATACAGCATAGGGAGTACTTCCATATGCTAGTCCATCTTCTACGTGCATGATTTGCTGAAATCTTTTCCGATGAGCTTTCGAAGGAAAATATCATCTATTCTTTTTATTTATATTTTGAAATAAACTTTATATCTTCCTTCACTCAATCTACTCTCGAATGATTCGAATTCCGAAGACTTTTTTTTAATGTTATTTTTTGTAGTAAAAGCAGTATCGTTTGACAGAGTTTGGAATAGATTGAAGAGTTCCCTTCCATTGACTGTTGAAGACTTCATATGGTAAAGAAGTACGGTTTTGAACGACATTTCTTATTCGTCTCTGTTTTACGCTTCTTTTATACTACGTAACAAAACCTGTTATACAAAAATATTCTGTAATATTTCCAGAAGTTTAGGAAAAGAAATGAGGGACTGTAAAGAAAAGGGATCGTAGTGATTTTTCTTAACTTTCGAGAAAATACACTTTACAACTTCTTATTTATATTTTATTCTTATTTATATTAGTGATATCTTCATTCCAGAGGTTAGTATTTGAACAACAAATAATTTCCATACAAATTTAATATAAATAAAAAACTTTAAAGTGTATTCTCTTAAAAGTTAAAAAAGTTACTTGTACCCCTTTACTTCACAGGCTCTCAAATAATGTAAAGTATTTTGTAAGTTTAGTTCAAATTTACTTTTTGTATTTCACAACTTAGTTGTATGTTTACTATCTAGAAAGCGTAAGATTGAAATAATTTTAATCACCGATGTAAGAATATCTAGGACAACATAAAAAGTTTCACAACGTTTTTTCTTGCAATAATTTTTAACTTTTTTGTCAGCTTCGTTGAAAAGTTTTTTTTTTCTCCGTCTTTCTTAACTTTATTCTAGAGCATTAAGTCTTACGTAACTTTACTTTTTTATGCAACGATTTAATGTCGTTATTAAACGTTTCGAATAAAACGTTTCTGCTAAAAAAAAAAAAATGTGTTGAAAAAGGCAATTTTAAAAGATTTTTGGTTTCATTATCTCGTCTAAACACAGAATTATCACTAACTTCGCTAATGAAAAGCACGAGTGCACGTTTTCTTAATGAGCAAGGAATTGATCACAGTTCGTCCAACAACTTTTTAAAATGTTAAACTATTTTATAGAATCATTTATTTATAACATACTCATCTTGTTAAAAATATGTTTCCTCTTTTAAAAAAAACCACCATTCGTGAGTGAATAATTTTCTTTTAATTTTTTAAATCAAATTACATTAATTTTAACTCTAATATGTATATTATGTTTTCTCACTGACACCTATTTTTATGTTGGAATTTAGGGATATCTATAGAATTTAACATTTCTGTCCATAAATGTTTCACTAATACATTTTTAGTTATGCTTTTTAATTTGGTGTTTAAAATATGAGTGTTATCCAAACAGAAATGTTTCATTTTAAATTTTTGTTTAAAAGTAAAAACTTATATTGCTTGTAAGAGAATAGTAGAATAATAGACTTGAATAAGAATAGACTTGCACAAACTTATAGAATAACTTTCCGTCTTCGTTACTTCAAATGATTTTGCTGGAAATACGGGAATAGTTTCTATTCACTTGGATTTCATAAAATTCCGCACAACTTGGTTATAAATTTAGTACTATATGCAAAGTTCTTGGTAGTTTTAATAAGGTTGTGAGAGCGAAAATTTAAAAAAATGTGGTCTTAGCATTCCTTGTTACCGTAATAAATGGCTCCTTGTTCCAAAAGCGAAGTTCATTTGATTGCCATTCCAATTCAACATAAGAACTATGCTGAAAAAATATAACTACTTTAGTTTTTGAGCGCAATTTGTATATTTACAGTAAATGCTTCTTTGTCCTTTTGTTATTATTTTAGAAATTAGTAATTAGTTTCTAGAATGCCTCACAATTATGTATAAAAGTGAGAAATGTATGAATTTATAATTCATGCGATTTGTAAATGTCCTTATTTTCCTTTTTCCATTTGTTTTTTTCTTTGGAAAAATTGGTGTTAATATAAACATAAACACTTTTTTAAAATAAATGTTGGTTATTATAAGTCAATTATTCTAAAAGTATAATTAATTTGAATCATAGACTTAAATACATTTACGAGTTCAACACTGCATAACTTTTGACTTCATGCATTGTGGAATACATAGCATAAAATGAATTGTAAAATAGAGGAAAGATATGTAGTAGTTAACTTTTAATTAGTTCTAAATGTAGGGTTACAATTATATATTATAATTAATGTATGGTTTATTAAATTAGGAAATGGATTAACAGCTTATATATTTGAAAATCACTATACTAATTACTTTCATTTAATGACTTATAGATCGTGAGTAAATATATAATTGAAAAATATACTATATTTGGTCATTAAATAGTGATCGAAACTTTAATTTTTTGGATAATCTATGAAAAGAAACAATATCGGTCCAAAAATATCGTTAAAAAAAAATGCCCGTGTAAAAATGTATTTCTTCAAAGCTTTCTTAAAGCTTTTACCAAATTTTTTTTACCGATGTTATAAAACATTTTTATATTTGCATTTTATATTTGGAACGGTATCATTCCCTTGACGGCGTAACAACGACGGACAAGGAGGAGATGAGGAGTTTTTATTCAAAGGTTCTTCTCAATATAAAAATGTAGTAAAGTTTTGCAGAAGATTTTATGGTTTAAGAGTAATGCTGTAAGAAAATAAATTCAAGTATCCAATGTTAAACAAAACAAAAAAATTCTATAACATATTTGCAATGAAAATATTTCAAAAACAATTTTTAAGTATTCAGTGAATACATTTAACTTGCTTTTAAATCTCAGCAGTATTTGATTAATTCCTTTTTTTTTATCAAACTAAACCTATGTTATCAGAGTTATGTGAAACGTTTAGTTTTGTTTTGAGATATACAAAAAAATAAAATATAAGTAATTGGCAGTCATATTGATGTGGTTGTCAGTTTTCTTTAAGTAAAAGTGTAAAGCAGAAAAATATTTCAAGCCATTTACAATCTGCAGCACTCTCACATTGACTCACGGTGTCAGTGTTGAATGGGAGAAACTACACCCATTTGCTGAGTGATTATCTGAGAGAAGCACAGTGAATGAGCCAAAAAGAATGTAAGTATATCATATCACTCAACAGTTTCTTTTTGATATATTTGTTATGGTTGAGTTGTATAAAGTTATTTATTGAAATATTTAAAATAATATTTGTATAAGGACAATTCCAAGTACTGTTTATGAGTTTGGAAGTTTAAGTATCATTGAATTGCAAGAAAGTAATATTTCATAGGAAACATAGTATTAACTTAAATATAATTTTAAACAAGAATGATGTAACATAAATACATGCTAAAAAATTATAAACATCTTTTAATTCTTTTTCATGATGGTTTTAATTTTAAATATATAGAAATGGAAATCTATTAAATATAAACTTTTTTCTATATATAGAAAAGGTAAACTATTAAATATAAACTTTTTTCTATCTTGAAAGCAAGATTTTTTTTTATTGAAAATGTCTTTTATTCTGTGTATTTAGTTAAAAATTGTTATTAGTTGTTCTATTAGGTTTAAGTTTTATAAAAACAATACTCAAATTAAATATGCTCACATAGCCTATAATATTCATTTTTATGACAAAATATTGAAATTATGATTGTTATAGTAAAAATTAACAAATTCCTTGACAAAGCTAAGATGGCATATCCTTTCACTCGTACTAAAATACAATCTGCATTTTTATGCTTTTAAATTATTTTGTTTTTAATTATAGATATAACAGATTATTTTTAACAATAACTAAAGTTACACGAGCATACTCGTACTTCGCATATGAAATATCTTTTCTCCCTGAGCTAAGTTATATTGGCAGCGTGTTTAAAATAATTTGCTGGAAAATGTTTTGTAGAATATTTGGAATGCTCATCGAATTTTTCGGATAATTGATTTTATGTTTACTATTATTTATTAAAATTTAAATTCTCCTCTTTAATGTGATGCTCCATTTTTAATTATATCTTATTTCGAAGTATTTATAATAATTTTTTGAAGTAAGCTAAATAGAAAGTATGTAAATTATGTTAAATAACTTCAAAGCATAATTTCTCAAAATGCTGTTTTTTCATGTTTGGAGACACAAAGCTTAAAATCTATTTGATATAAAGGCTTGCTAGTTTTATACATGTTTATCTAATATAAATACTTTAACAGTAGGAATAAATGATAGGCAGCATACTTTTTTTAATTAAAAAAACAATATGTCTAAAATTTAACCAATCTTTTTGAATATATTTTTAAAGAGTCACAAAATTTCGAATTTAAAGAAAATAATTAAAACCTTATTTTAGAGTATTAAAAAATATACAAAAATTATACTGTGAAGGTTTCAGAATGATAGAAAAATTGGTTATTAAATAAGATGCTCTCAAAGTTGTTGAATTTAACATGGGCTCCTAACTGGACTCCTTTAAAGTTAAAAAGCCCTACAAATTGTTTATAAAGTCACACTTATTTTTTATAAACTGGGTATATTACTTATTGTCGATTCCTACTAGAAATTTAGATATAAACAATATTGATTTTTCATAAGAGGTCCTCGTATCGCATTGGCTTGAAGCATAAAAGTTCCCTCAACTTATTTAACAGCAATTCACTTAGCGAAGCAACTGTCACTTTCATACGATGTTTGACAGTTTAAAAAGGAAGTTACAGAGTATTATGTTTCTAACAAAGATATAGTGGAATATATTTTGTAGTTTCACTTAAATAAATAAAAAGCTGCCGGAAGCTCTATATCAAACTTGGAAAGTGACAACATTTTACAGTGAAGGTTGAATTCTTGTAATGGAGAGCTAAAACAGGCTATAAATCATAGTAAAAACTTTTTTATTTTTTATTATAGGGAAAATTGAAAATTTAAATCTTTGTAGCTTAATGTAACAGTATTAAAAATTGGTAAACATATCAAGCAATAATATTAAATTTGGTATGAAAGATTATTAAAACAAAAGCTTGTTTATATTTTTCGGTATTTTACAGTTAAAACATTACAACATACAAGCATTTTTCATATAGTTATAACAACAGTTATATTTTTATTGGATTAAATATTTAAATTTTTAAACTTTAATTTTGCTTGAGCGAGGTACTACTAATTGTGGGATTACATTTATTTTTGTGATGCCACTCCCCCAGTTAAAAGATGTCATAATATATATTTAAAAAAAAAAAAATGTGTTTTGCGTGTATTTTTTGAAGAATTTATTTTGTTAGAGAGCATTCCAAAGATCCATGCAAGGAACTAAAGTAATTAACTATTGACCTAAATATACATTTACAATACTTGAAGAAATACTTAAAGTTTGAAAACATAGACTCTGATGTGAGACTAATTTAATCGGTTATTAATAGAGTATATAGTGCTGTTTTTAGACACATAATCATTGTATAGTTACTTTATAAGTATTAAAATGTTAAAATAAATGTTTGAATAGAATATGCCTCTTTTAGTCTTTTTTGTATTATCACATAACAATCTAAAATATAAATCTAAAACAATTGAAATTTAGTAGGAATTTAAAAATTTAAAAACCGTAAAAGATAATCTTAAATTGTTGTTAAATATTTAGCTCATTTCTAAGTGTTAAGGAGCTACTTATTAAAAATATTTTGCCTGGTGACCCTACTGTATTTTCGAAACAGTTACCTTATTCCTTTTTATTTTGCTTAATTTTAGTACCGATTATTTTTTTAAATGTGTAAAATAACCCAAAATTTGACCGTAAGAGTTTATTTTTTTCTAACGTCATGCATACAGATCTCAACCAATCTACAAAATCCTTACCAAGAATATTGTACGCGTTTTTGGTGCTTTTTTCAACTGTTTCTATTTTGTTTTACTACTGCTATTTTTTGCTTTCAATGTTTATTACTCGCAAACAATCAAATAATAATAATTATTGTTGTGTATTTATCTATATCGTTAAATCAAAAATTTTCTAAAAGTTACTTCCTACATAAAAATATCTTAAAACATTAGCGACATTAAATTCAAGTTTCTTAAATGACCATTTTTTAAAATTTTATTACTACCTCTTTAATTTTCAATTTTAGTTGCCTTCAAATTACAAAAAAAAAAAAAAAAAAAAAAAAAAAAAAAAAAACTATAATGTAACAACATGTTATTCACAACGAAACAAAAGAATTTCCATTGTCCAAATCTCGCTCAAATTACTCCCAGAAATCTCATTTATAGTAACGGTCCATTTAATCTTGGATGAGAAAGAATAGAAAAACGATCTATATTAGAGACCAAAACAAAATGAGACCGGAGTTTCACTTTGATAGCTGTGTTCATGAAGTGTTTTTCATGTCATTGGTAAGAATCTGGAAAATGAGAATTGTACCAGTGGGAAGATTTTGTATCGATTTCTCGTTGGTAATCGATACCACTTCAAAATAGCTCTTTGCAGCATTTAATGAATTTCTTCGAACTTGGTGCTGACTACTTGTTTCTAGAATTGATCTTGTTTTACGAAATTGTTAATAATTAAAGAGGTTATTTGTGTATGGGACTGCGAATATATTTTCTTGTAATCATGGTGTGGTTATTTTTATTAAAAATTTACCAAGCATTTAATTTCCACATTAGAAAGCACTTAGATTTCTTAAGAATGACTAAATGATTTTATTTATATTAAATACATTGAGAAGTGCTTAACTTTCTTGAAATTGGTATAAAGAGCATTTAGGAAAATGGTTAAATTATTTATTTTTAAAATTTTTAAATTTATATTTAAACCCCGCAATTGAAAAAGGCGAAGTGCTAAAACGTTTTTAAAAGCAAATCACATGAATACAAAATAATAGTTATCTTTTACTTTAAACAAAATAGAACACTTTAAATAACAACATTCATTTTAGAATGGTGTTGGGGTAAATTAGAAATAAAAATAATAAAACTGAAAATAAGTGTAACGAAATTGAGTGTTTAATGATGCACTATTAACTATACAACTAACTTAAAAAAAGTGATAATTCTTTTTGAATGAAAATGATTTTTTTCTAGGCATCTTTGAAATCTGACCATTCCATCATACCATAGAAAAAATGCAAATTTTAAAATAAATTACGTTTGAAAATCAGAGACTATGTTATTTTTGTTTACTTTATACTAAGCATCTTTTTAATTTTAAATTGAAATTTATTCCCTATCTCTCATAGTTACAAAAAAATCCATTAGAAACATTTTTGACATGTGTATGTAACTTAGACACATGCTTTTGCGTAAACTATGAAAGCAACAATAAACTTTCAACATTTAAAACAAAAAATTGAGTATTCATTATATATATATTAAAAGCATTTTGGAGTAAGTAATTTTTGAAACATTTGCACTAAAATCTTTAACTTTCGCAGTCGCAAGATAGCTTTCTCATCTTTTCTTTAAACTATAATATTTTTCTCAACTTGTTTCATAAGTTTTTTTGTTGAATAGTAAGTAAAAGAATTTGGAAAGCTATCAATTATAATTTAATTTATAAAAAATATGACCATTCAACTTTATCAACAAGTTATTCCACAAAAATGAATATATTTAAATTAAATAATAGTTTTTACACAGAAAGATTTGAGTATTGGTCATTTTATCAGGACAGCGCCAAATCAAAAACACTGGTCATGGGATGGTTTTTAAATTAGGGAAAATACAATATACAATTTTCCTATATAGAACACGCAACGTGAGATTGAGGATCCTCTTTGAATAACAGTTGCGTTAACGTCTAGTGCTATACAATAGTTCTTTTTTAAATATACCCGTTTGAAAACATATATATCATTATCGTGTCAAGTTTAAAGAATATGATACGAATACCCAAAATATATTACTGTTCATAACATTCTATGATGAAAGGTGCTATATCACATGGAGACAGTGCAATAATTGAATTCATACTCTTGAAATGCACATTTATGCTAACAGTGCAATACTGGTTTTATCATGCAGAGATATGTTCTGCAAAATAAACGATTAAATTCACATATATTTGGAATTCAGTCTGATTCGTCATTACAAAGCTAAATAAATAAAAATTATACAGTCATCAGATTTTACTTTTTTTTGTTGTTGTTAGGAAGTGTCTTTGAAGAAAGTTTCTTAAGGGGACTTGGCGCTCCTTGTTTTAACAAAAAATTATAAAAAAAATTATATTTTCTATTTTTTGAGTGTTTGTAAACTTTGAAACTTTATCCTTATTCTGGCAAGGTTTTGAGCTTATCCTAGAACTGTGCTTGCTTAAACATTTTTTTTTGTAGAATTTATCATAGCTGACATAGTTCCTTCGATGTTTCGAATGCACTTTTCTCATTTCATGTTTTTTGGAATTCCCACCCTACTCAAAATGCTAAGACTCCTAAAACTCCGGCAAATATGATTAAAATGACTTGAATTTTTTTGTGATATTCTAAAGATCTATTTGAAAAAAAAAATCGGTATGGATTTTGGAATAAAATATGAACTTTTTTTTTACAAATTTAAATGTTGAAAAATATACTTCTTTTACGATTTTTTACATATGGGTGTAGTTTTTATTGTTTTTCGTCAAAACTAATTAACTTATTCAGATGCTTAATCAAAAAATCAAAATCGGATGCTTAAAAGTTTAAAGTTCATTACTAAGAGATTTTTTTTTAAAATTTGTAAAACATATTGAAAAATAAAAAAGAAGATACAATATGATATTCGTTTATTTTTTTATTTTTTTTTTATTTTTTTTAAAATTTCAAAAATTTAGAGCACAATGTGAACTTTTTTTTAGTAAAATTTAGTTATTGCCCGGTAATACACTCAAGTGGGCAAAAATTATAATTTTAAAGGCTTAATTTAAAAAAAAAAATAGTTTTAAGGGTATCAAGTCCCCTTAAGAAAGTTTTAAAAACAGAGGTGTCATGAATGGAGATTGCATCTGGAAATTATAGACTATTACATCCATGAAGTGTGCGAGTGATATCAATGATGAGGGGCTTGACACTTCACAGAGTCTGTTTTTAAAGTAATAGTCTGGTAACTTGCACGTTTTTTTACGTCTTTATCGGGAATTTTTTTTATCGAAAAATAAAATTCAATGATTTTGTTTTTTAGTATGTTAATATTGACATCTAATGGATATATATATAAAAAAAAAAAAAAAAAAAAAAAATGTTTTTGACTTAATTGTACAACTTATTATTATTATTATTATTAGTGATTAAAATAGACTCTTAAAAGAAAGTACGTGGATGACTCGGGTGATTTAGGCTCTTAAAGATAACTGAAATAAAAAATCGAATTATTAATCTATAGAATTGCCGTTTTTGTTGGAGTTAGGATTATTAAATTTTATTAAAATATAACAAAATGCTGGACTTCGAAAAATAAAAGATATTTTTTTCAGGCACAATTTGGACTAAAAAATGGAAAGTTAGGGATGAAAAAAAAAAAAAAAAAAAAGAAAAAAAAAAAAAAAAAGATCCTAGTCCCGACTAGAACTACTGATGTGTAAAATAACGTGTACAAAATTCAGAGCAACCGGTCAGATAGAATTTTTTTTACAACCGGGCCAACTGGAAAAACTTTCAAGAAAAACGTGTTTCAAGTTTCAAGAACAGATGCTCAACAACAATGAGACGCTCTCAAATATTCATTATAACTTCATTAATATTTTGAATTTCGGTCTAAAATTTTTACTCGTATGTATTTTACTTTCGAAATAAGTAAGGGGGGAAAAAATGATTTTTTCAACCCAAGTTACCAGACTGCTACCTTAAAGTGAGTATATACGATAGCGATTGGAATAGATGGTATCATGTCGGTTTTTGGGCTGCGAGGTGAAATTTTTCTAGGTTTTAGAGGATTTGAGCTAGAAGTACGGGACGCACACTGGGGTATTTGCATCGAAAAGTTGGCCAAATCTATTTTCGCCAGAATAGTGTTTAAATGCGATAATACATTAATTTATTGAATAAACTAGTAAATTTTCTTCTTTAGATTAAAAAAAAAAAAAAAAAAAAAAAATTATTAAAAATATACGGTGTTTTTTTTTTTTTTTTTTTTTTTTTTATAATTATTATACTAATATCATTATCATTGGATAATATTAATGGGTAATTTTATGCTAAACCATTCTGTACTTGACTTATCATTAATTTATGATTTATCGCTATATATGTTCAATGTTAAAAAAATATATCATTGCATTTTCAAAATGTTCATTGAATTCATTATTAATCCAATAATTATTTGGTATTTTAATATTGCTAGTTTTACACCAAATAGCTTATCTTGGCTCTTCATCGGGTGATTTATTCGAAGATTTTATTCAGATACTAGTCTGGTTTTATTTGGTTTTGGTAGCCAGTGTATTCTTATGAAAGACTTTACTCTTTTTAGGGTACAATACATATCATATTTATTATGAGCGGATCAGAGCTCAATAGTAGTCTATTCCGCACATCTGTATTCCATTATTTTCTCGAATTTTTTGAAAAACTATTTTAAGCTATATACATTAAATGTGTATTCCTTACCTCCACAATTTCTTATTTTAGCCTCCCAATCAGCAATAAGGCATTTTTTACAACTATGAGATCATATAACGGCGTTTTATGCAGTGTTAAATTCATAGGATGCCGAGGGTATGGCTGTACATAGAGTTTGTCTGTATCCATCGTGGTGTTAGAAAATTTCTTCGTATCAGTTCTATAACTACTAGATAATATTTTTAAAATTATCTTCAATCAGGGAATCAAATTGACATTATATCTCGTGGTTTCAGCAGCCAAACCATATTGTTAGAAAATCTTCTACTTGTATTGTATTCATTACTTTTTCCAAATCTGGGTTTTGGTACTTCAATAATGAAAACCAAACTTGCTTCCGAACTCTTGGATTATTTCAGTTTTATTTCTTAACTCTATTTTTATTTTCTGGTGTTTGAAGTTGCTACTTTTAACAGGCCAGTTTGCGCTTTAAATGGGGTATGCTATAAAACAAGCGAATACGCCCATGCAAAATAGATCATCTGAATTGGAGGGCCTTTTCATCAATCTCATGTGTTTTTGTTAAATCGTTTTAGTTTTTGGATGTTGCACTGCATATGTAACACTTTATGGTTGGTTTTGTGTTAGTAACAACATGGAACCAACCATAGCAAAAGATGTTTAACTTCTACACCTCCCTCATCGTTTGTGTTTTTTAGTGAACTAATTTTTGTTTGGATGTGATCTACCCCGTTTTTTGTTATATTTATGGTACCCTTAGTGAATTGCAATCTGATTGTTCGAAAATACCGAGGCGATGAGTTGTGAGGTTTTTAAAACTGAATTTTTCTCCGTTTTTCTCTAAAGAAATCGTAAAGGCACCAGAGAACTTTGAAAAATATTGACGTCTGCTCTTTAGAATTTTGAACTGTTTGTTTGTATTTCGTTGATTGGGATCTGTCATAACTACATTTCGTTAGTAATTCTAAGGACGTCTTCTCATAAAATTATAATTGTTTCTATAACTTTCTGCAAATAATTAAGTATAAGTGTATTCGCGCGATCTAATTGACCCTGCATATTTATTCAGTCAAAGCATCTGCAACGGTGTTCCCAGAGGAGAAGGGTAAAATTCAATTTTTACCAATATATTTTTTTCTTATCTTTTTAAGAATTCAAACTCTTTATAAGTGAACTTACTTTAAATGTATCATTTGATTCTCATTATGAGCTTAATTTCATTACTATCTTAACTTTCCTTGCAGGTTTTTCAGTGGTAAACAAAAAACTATCTAAAATATTCTGTATATTTAAACTTTTTCATCAAATTAGTTATTTTACGATTTTATATGGTATTATTCAAATAGCGTACTTAATTTACATTAAAAATTATCATAAATAGTGATAAATAGGAAGAATAAGTGAAGTTTCTGCGAGTACGTCAAAATGACGTCATCAACGCTTGTAATATCCGCATCCTCAAAAATCCAAAAAATGTTTTTAAGGTTTAAGGAACTAGAATATGTGGTCTTTAAAATGGTATAAAAATCACTACTCAATAAGACTCAATCGTATAACAAAAACACTTGTGAAAATAAAATATTGTAAGAAAAATTAGTTGAGTTTTGTGACTGAACAAAATTTAATTTGCTCATTGAATTTAGATAAATTTAAATTTTAAGTGGTAAAATCTTTAATTATAGACCTTAAGGAGACACATATATCCTGTTGAAATTAAAATTGAAACAAAAAGTTTAAAATTTGGCTTGTTAAAATATTGTGCTTGCATTGGTCATAGAAAAGAGAAATGCACACTTCCTGCAAACGTTAACTTTCGGTTAATCGATAAGACATTTGGGATCTCAGTTTAAAAAAAAATTTATACGGGGTAAGGTTCTACATTTAATAAAGTACATATGTGCAAAAATTCAAGTGTCTAGGAGGAATTTTGAAAAATCGACTTTTGGCCAGCTTTTAGAGGCAAATACCCCAGTGTGGGACGATCAGTTAAAACAACAAAAGTAACAAGGGAGGAAACAATATGCGTGAAACTATTATTGGAAGAAAATATCTTGCTGTAATGATGCTCTTGTACAGTGTAATCTGCGTGTAGCTCTTTTATGAGAAAATATATAATCCAGCGTTTCTCAACCTTTCAGTATTCGTGGCCAAGTTGCCGACCAAACGGTACAGTGGTTAGCGTACTAGCTTCTAGACCGCGAGGTTGCGGATTCGAGTCCCGTGTTAGGCATGGGTGTTTGTAAATGTATGTTGGATTGTCTAATGACGAATGTTTCGGCGCATTATAGCCCTCGTGTTGCTGACGGTGCCAGATAATCTGAAAACAACCAACCAACCAACCAACCAACCAACCAACCGTGGCCAAGTTTTCAATCATAATTTTCATCTTGCCTCCGCTTACAATAAAATGTATACAACAATAATGTATATTGAGTATTTTGGATTCTGTTTTTAAATTATTTTTAACTAACTGCCAAAACAAGAGTAAAATTTAGCCAAAGTTGGCGAGAAACCACATCTGGCATTTTGCCAAGCAGGCGGTAAACACGACCAATGCCGTCTTGACATGCGCAGAGCAAATGATTTCTCATAGGAAGAAGGAAAATGCTCGATAACACAAGTTTAAATTCCAGCCAGTCTCATTCGAGTCGATCCTTCTATCACTATCGAATCTATCGTGAATGTGCATGTAATATATGTTTTCGTGTTAATTGCAATTCATCATGTTAAATATTCACGGCAGCAGATTTACGCAGACTCATGGATAAATTTTTAAGCGGGAATAAGCGAGCATTAGACTATAGTCAAGCATCAACAAGTACACAGACGAGCGTGGTTCCGAAAATAAAATCAAGAATACTTAAATTTTGGGTTTACCAGCATTGATGTAAATGAAGAAGAAAGGCCCCCTGTGTATCATTTGCTTAAAAATATTGGCAGCAGATAACATGAAACCTAATAAACTTAAACGACATTTGGAAACGCTTTATAGTGAGTAGGCCAACAAACCCAGAGAATTCTTAGAATTAAAATTAAAATCGTATAAAAAGCAAAAATCCTTTTTTAAAGAAACTATGTATGTGAATAAAAAAAGCTTTAATTGCATCTTACAAAGTTTCATATAAAATAACCAGTTGTAAAAAACCTCATATCATTAGTAAAGAACTTATTTTGCCAGCAGCAATTGAGATTGTAGAAACTATGCTTGGAGATAATTTTTCAAAACCATTGCAGTCCATACCTCTTTCAAATGATACTGTTGCTCGTCAAATTGGTGATATAGCTGAAGATGTACAGTGTCAGCTTTTCTCGAAGTTTCGTGTCAAATTGTTTTCAATACAGCTTAATGAAGCAACAGATAGTAATAAAGATGCTCATTTAATTGTCTATGTTCGGTTTTGTGATAATATGTCAGCAGTAGAAGAACTACTTTTTTTGCAAACCAATAGAACTCGCATTATTTGCTATTTTAAATGATTTTATGAACGAGGCAAACACAAAATGGAAAAATTGCGTCGGAATATGCATAGATGGTGCTCGTTCAATGTCCGGAAGATTCCAAGGTATACAAGCACTTGTAAAACAAAAATCGCCTCAATACGTCTGGACACATTGCAGGATCCACAGAGAAGCTTTGACTTCGAAAGAAATGAGTCCTGGTCTGAATATTGTGTTAACTACGGTTGCAATCGTACTAAATGATATAAAAATGAGACTCCTGAAATTGAGAATCTTTTTCGCACTTTGTAAAGACATGGGTTCAGTACATTTAGCGTTACTATTTTATTGCGAGACAAGATGGTTATCAAAAACGGATGGAAAAATCAAAAACTAAGTATTGCATTCTGAAAAAGAATGTATATAAAATGGAAAAAAAATAAAAAAATATGTAAATTATGTTTAATACTTCCAGAGATATTTGTGTTCATTTTTTAATGTTGTCACTATAATATAAATTTTAGAATTCAGCCTTATACTTCGTGTAAATATTACCCTTTTATGCAAAATAAGATATTTTAAAATTTTATTAACGAAATATGTAAGTTTTGTAAATTACTTCGGAAAAAATGTTTTTGGATTATTTATTAATCAGTAGAAATGTGTGGAAAAAAGATACAACAGAATTTTGTTACTAGAATATTGCTTATTTAGTAGTTATTCTAATTACATAAAATTGTAACACTTTTACGTAAACTTTAACAAAGTATTTATGTTACATAATTTTCTTTATACATTTATCAACATAAATATGATACATTAACAACGATTGTTATTTTCAGAACAAAGGAAGACACCAATTATTCTTTGAAACAAATTCTGAAGTGATTTGTCAAACTTGGTTAATTTTAACAAATGAGTGTGCAATTAAAACAATTATAAGAGTAGAGAAATACGCAACATATTATTAAGTAAAATTATATAATTTTTGTTAAATTGATGGGATAATCATGCAATAACCTCGTTTGTCGAGTTTTGAAAAAGAAAATGTGTAATCAAATAGATTAATTTCGATAAGTAGTTTAGCATGAATACACAATAATTGAGCAATTAAACAGTTTTTGTTGTAGAAACGTGTTAGAAAGCCTTTTCAAGCAGTTAAAAATCAATAAATTTATTTTTATTAAAATATATTTTAAAAAGTTGTATGGGAGCAAAATCACTTTATAGAGTCCAAATCGAAAGAAAACTAGATAAATTTATTTAAATATTTTATATTACATTAAGTTCTTGCTTCAATTCGTGATGGATTTATTTTTCACATTAAATGCATATTTAAGGTTTTCTTTTTAATAAAAGCATGGCCTTGTGCATTATATTTGTTTATGAATACTATATGTTTTAAATTATTTTATTTTACTGAATTTTAAGTTATATATGTCTGATTTTAAGAAATATTTTGAAATATTGCCGATTTTATTTTCATCTAAGTATTCATGGGTTAACATCTACCATCTCAAATGGTAAGGTAATTTTTGTACTTTTAACAAATTTCAATTTCTCAATTTTTTTTTTACCTAAATCACTCAAAATGAAAAGTTTCGCAAAAGACGCTATTTTGGCAGTCTTGATTTCTATTTGAGCTTAATATATAATCCATATAAAATTTTCAATTGAATTTGCTCTAAAATTTTGTTTATAGATTAAAATGTGTCCATAATCATTTCATCATTTACTTTTAAAAGAAACATTTATCATTGAAAGAATATTCTGATCGCAGATTTTATTGCTTTTCAATCAAAAATCGGAAAATTTCACATGTAATATTCAAATTTCTTCTATTTAGCAATTCCATAGTTTTTTTCTCATGTGCATGTTACTCCTATACAATCTTTCTTATGAGAAATAAAGATTTTTGAAAAATACTGTTTCTAAAAAAAATAACTGAATATTAGACCTTTTGCTTATAATTTTTCATTGAAATAGCTTAGACATTTGATATTCATACTCGTTTCTTACAGGAATGTATTCAATAACATCAGAAAGATTAATCATATACGAATTTTAAAAAGTCGGGAACACAATAAAATCTAGAACATTTCAATAGAATGCATTTTTGGTGGTAAAAGATACACATTCTTGAGTTATAATATATTGATTTTCTGTGCTGGGTTATTCATGGTACATTAGCAAATCTTATCCCACAATTGCTATGGATTAAAAAATATGTACATCTCTCGTACATGCACTTTTGATTCAAATTTCCATAAACCATGTGTGGAACCTTTCGCAAGAAATGCCTTGTGACACCCTTTCTTTCATTAATTTTCCATCATTTAAAAATAGCACTCTTAAGGTGAAATCGGTAATTTTACCACAAGAGCCTGTAACGAATCTTATTTCAATTAGGAGACTACAGTGCAATGTAAAGACATCTTTTTGAAAAGAATTTAATGTATCCAAGTCCTTCCATTGAAAATTAATTAGCGGAAAATTTATAGTTCTTTCATTTTCCCCGTCGGTGTATATATTTCTATTAGATGATAAAGTTTGTATTTCCACCTTGTTACATTGATTTTGACATTTATTTATACCACCTTATTTGGAAAATGTTTCAAAGGCGTTTGTAACAATTGTTACTGGAAAATATGAAAAAGTATGAAATGAATCAAATATGGAATATTTCTTTAGAAAGTATTGAAATACAAGTTTTGGATGTATATGTAGAGATTGTTATTAATCCTATAATTTTTAATGAGTTCGTTATTTTGAAGTTGAATTTGGTTCATTAACGAATGCGGTTACAGTAATGGAAATCGAAGTTGCTGTAGTTTCACTGGTAAAGAAATACTCATTATTTCTATATTCTTTATAATTTGTCTTAAAAATCGTTAAATTATAGGAAATAGTATGGTAATTAAACGAATCTGTTTCAGACTGGAATATATTTTACGTTGATTAAAAACTACCTTGGGGAATAAAGAGACAGACGATTGAAAGCGGGACCTTTAATTGCATCAGATGACTCATCTTTTAATTAAAAATGTTCGATAATAATTTGAAGATTAAAATTTTCTACAACGAAAAATTTCATAAAACTTAAACAAATAGTTTTCATTGTTTTTCACATATGATATTTAGATCAACTATTTAATTAAATTTTTAAATTAATTTCCTGAAATGTAATATAGAATTTAAATTTAATTTTCATTTTGATTTTTTTAATGTTGCCTTAAAATGTTTTGTAATTAATGCATTATTAAAAACATAGAGTTTTGTAAAAAATCCTCCTTCTAGCTTTATGAATGAAATGTGCTATTTTTTAATGCTTTTTTTTTAAATTTGGTTACCGTCAAACGGACTGATTTAGTATTTAGCAGGGTAATATTGCGTAAAGCTTTTTTGAGAAATAAGTGTCACCTGTCTGTTTGATCACCAATTATCGAGTATATAGAAAATTCCTCATCAGACTTAAATTTAAACGATATTATTAACTAATTAACAGTTATAAACTAAATTAAACAGTGCCTATGGTTGCCATGAAAACTTACGATGAGATTTTTTCTGTGATTGCGTGTATTTGGTATAATTTTGAGAGTTCATGTAAATATTTGTGTCTTAAGCAACTGTAAACATTTCGAGAACACGTGGTTATTACACTTGAGGAGTACAACTTTTGTGAAATTCGGTTTACTCTGAGTACAGTAGTAAGGCTTTTTCAAGCCTGCCTTGTCACCAAAAATAATAAGTATTGTGCAAGCTTGGAAAATCATCTACTGAGTGTTGAAAAGCAACTTTATTGTTCATGGTGTTGAATCGCTAATAAAATTCTGTGTTTAAATGTTTGAAAATAGTTAGAAGAGGACGTAGATAAAACAGATAAATGACGAAAAATTCTAGAAGTGAGACCTACATGCAATCCTAGCCTTACTGTGATAATCCATTATGCAGCTCTAACTGAAACAAACTTTACAAAAGTTGGGTTGAGTAATTAATCATTCTATTTACTAAGTACATAAACTGATTTAACAGATAAAATCAAAGGTCTCAATAATAATGTTCCCAGTGATTTGAAAATATTTACTAAATACATAAACTGATTTGAAAATAAATTAAAAAGATAAAGTAAATAATAATATAATAATAAATGTGATGAATAATAATAATAAATACATATACAAAATAATACAATATGTATAATAATAAATATAAAATAATAAATGATGATAAATAAAAATTAAGAAACATTTTTTAATCATCCAACGTATTGGAAATAATTGGTTTGTGATAATGGTTGCAACTTTGGTTAGGATATGCATATGAACTATTTATAGTACTTTTTATGGGAGGTTTGGAATAAAGTTAGTTAATATGTTAGTCGAAAATTTAAATAGAACTGCAAAGATTTAAATTGTACTGTCATAATACATTTAATATTCTCAAAACATACACTATTAAAATTTCTGCTTTTAAAATATCAGAAATGGCTTGTCAGCAAATGTTCATACGATTGAAAGAACAATTATAAGTGATGTAATTTAATTATTAAAAACTGTTTTGTAATCCAGCTGGATACTTTGTTTTGATGCATAGAATTTATTTATTTGAAATGTTTCAGCTGCACAAAAGTTAATATGCTGTATTAAATTAATTAAAAATTCTGGTTCGACATATAATGTCTTTGTGACGTGTTTTTTAACTTCGTAAATTTTTAATATAAAGGACTTTGACTTATTCTGAATAATTCTCTTATTTTTAGAACTGCATTTTATAGATATTAATGAAAAATTCTTCTGTTTAAGTAATTATACACTTTCGAATCTGTTAAAATTTTAAAACATCGTGAAGTTTAGTATATTTTAGTTTCTGTGAGAGCGTGGAAATAATAACTAAACGCAGTTATAAATATGTATAATGTATAACATATTACTAACATCTAATTTTTATATGAACAAGAAAGGTAAATTTTCATTTTTGATTCTTGTATTTTGATATGTAATCCAATTTGAAATTTAAATAGAAGAATAATTTGAACAAAATAAATTTAGACTGTTTTCATTTAGAGTATGATATTTTCATAAATGAATAATATCATTAGAATCTGTAACATCCGAAAATAGTTTAAGCTATATCTGTATTGCAATGTGAACAATTTTTAATATGCCAGAGAATTATTTAGACGATTACAAGAGGATTAAAAACAAAAGGATTAATCCTAATATCACTGGTTTTGGAGGTTTTCTAGACAAATTTCTGTCAGTTTTACATCAAAGGTAATTAAAACTGATTGAAAAAATATGTATTTCAGATATATACTGAACCAAGTTTACAGTTAAATCTAGAGGTTGGAAATATCGATCAAAATAAATATGGATACTATATCGTTGCATAGAAAAAATATCGATACATCGATACATGATTTTTTTTTATTATTTTTTTTTTTTATTTGATTTTCAATTTTGCCAGAAATGAAGTTTTTCGGGGCAAATTTCTACTTTTCATGAATTCCTGCCAAAATTGTTTTAATAAATAAATATAAAAACTGTTTTAATAAATAAATTATAAAAACTGTTTTAATAAATAAATTATACTATCAATCAGAATAAATAAAATACATTTGGATGTCAATGCCTAAATTCACATTTATATTTAAAGAAGAAATTTTGAAAAGTAGTTTACTGCATATTTTGCTGATAGAAATGTTTTTATATGCAAATTCCAGGCACATGTTGGCAACAGAAAAAGCACTATGTTAATGACTACTAATAAATGATCTTATCTTTCCATTTCATTATGTTTTCTTTTTGGTAAGGGTGCCATTTTAACTGTTTCTCAGCCAAGTCCAAACTTTAGTTTTGAAATTTTTGAAAAAAGAATAAAGAAAATCGGGGGGGGGGGGGGGAAACATGAAACAACAAAACGATCATAAAAAAAAAAAAAAATGTTTGAAAATATCGATATATCGCTAATTTATATCCATATTTTTACTATTGATATTTCAAAAAAAATATCGATAAAAATATTGTCGTATCGATATATCACCGACCTCTAGTTAAAAAATTCATTCCCTATATTTTTTGTCGTGTGCAACATACAGAAAGAGATTGATTGGCAAGAGGGAAAAAGTACCAATAGATTTTTATTGAGAAACACGATGAAGGTTGTCAAGGAAAAATTTCTTGGTTATTGGTAAAGTATGCAAGGTTTTGCTAATGGTTGTATTTCAATTAACTTTCCCAGAACTCCACGTTGCCCTCTCCCTCAACAATCCCGGCAGACATTCAAGGCTTTTTTCGTTAAATGTTTATATTTACATGGTCAAAATATCAATTAAATTAAAAGATTTTGTCGTTTGCTTTCATACTACCACAGAAGCTAATGTATTCGAAATAACAGTCTTATAATAATTTCGTGTAACTGCTACCATATAATAACAATCTGAAACTTTTTCATTTAGCTGTTACCATATAATAACAATCTGAAACTTTTTCATTTAGCTGTTACCATATAATAACAGTTGTATATTAACTGTTATTATCAATTTAATCACCTAGAATAAAATTTCATAAAACAGGTTCCTTTTGAATCTAAATCAAGTTTATATCAACAATAAACATGATATCGAGGGTGAGGCTTCATATGTTAAACAATGTATACATAATACATCAGAGACTGTTCGTCACATAAAGGCATTTACTAGCGTTCTCATGAAAAATTCATAGATTGTCAAAGAAAGAATATTAAGTGAGTTTGATTTGTATGTTCAAAATAACAATCACATGCACATTAACGTCTTAACAGGTCAGGAACTCCATATTAAGGTGAAACCCAATTAGCTATCAAGCCTATTCAGTATCTGAAACCATCATCTTTATAAAAAAAAATTAAAAAAATTCATTGTTAGTATTGATGTGGTCAGGAATCAATACAGATTGCTTGTAATTTGCCGCCTTAGAACAAAGCTATGGCAATTTAGCAAACGTAAACAATCCATGAACAATGAGATTAAATGATTGACTGCAAAACGTATGAGGAATATTTGATTTAGAAACGGCAGAAGTTTTAAAAGAAAAAAATCTGAACGAAGAGGTGAGTATCAGGAAAATAATTGTAATAGAAAAAGATCACAAATAAGCTTTATGTCAGTGAACTGAAAAGAAACGTATAATAAATGTTATCCCCAGTGATGTAGAGGGCGCTGCTAATGTAATCCCCTAGCGGCGACTTCGTCGCCAGAGAGAGAGTATGATCGGAGGAGTGGAGGTGAACGGACGTGGAAGTTGCCTCTCCTAGTTTGGGTTTAAGAACCTATTTCTATCTAATGCACGAATAAACCTGCTGTCCATTTAATTGGCCTCTTTCACTTTTACCCCTTCATCATACAACATGGGGGCTCGCCGTGCTTTTTACCCGCGACCATACAACATGGGGTCTCGCCGTGCTTTTTACCCGCGATCATACAACATTTAAAAAACTGCACTTCCACGCATCCAGAGGTCAAACCAAAATCCTCTTCACGAAAAAAAAACCTTTACTTCCACGCATACAGAGGTCAAACCAAAATCCTCTTCACGAAAATTTTTTTTACTTCTACGCATCCAGAGGTCAAACCAAAATCCTCTTCACGAATTACCGCAGCAGTCAGCGACCACCAGTGGAATCTACAAATAAAAGGAAAACTCATCAACCAGCGTCGTCATTATACAACTGCATAACACTCGCTTCGCCGAACAAGTCCCACTTCAGCCGTCAAGCAGAAGTTCAACGAAGCTAACATCATTATTCCACATAGCCAGCAAGAATACAGAATCCTGAGCCAACTCGAACCTGCAACCACAACACTGTCGCTTCGCCGAACAAGTCCCACTTCAGCCGTCAAGCAGAAGTTCAACGAAGCTAGCATCGTTATTCCACATAGCCAGCAAGAATCCAGAATCCTGAGCCAAATCGAACCTACAACTACAACACTGTCGCTTCGCCGAACAAGTCCCACTTCAGCCGTCAAGCAGAAGTTCAACGAAGCTAACATCGTTATTCCACATAGCCAGCAAGAATACAGAATCCTGAGCCAACTCGAACCTGCAACCACAACACTGTCGCTTCGCCGAACAAGTCCCACTTCAGCCGTCAAGCAGAAGTTCAACGAAGTCAGCAAAGTTATTCCACATCGACCAACTACTACGAACCAGAAACCAGAAGCAACGAGTACTCTTCGAAAGAGCAACGACATAAAACGGATACAGCTCCAAAAGCGAAGTAAAATCAAGAAACGCAGGTAGGATCCATCTTATTATTAATTATGTTTAAAAATATCAGAAAGCAAGATCTCGTATTTGTCGCCGCTGAGTTAGATATCGTTGTACCGGATGGTACCACAATTCTAAAATTAAAAGACTTAATCGAAAAAAGTGAAGCTTTCGTTAAAGATCCAGATTTCGTTCAAGATTTAATAACAACAGTTGTAGAGGATAGAAAAACCCAAGAGGCTAATGAAAAAATTAAGAATGAAATCGAAAAAATTAAACTTGCACAGTTAGATGCTAAAATTAAACTAGCTCATTTAGAGAACAAAATCCAAATTCCAGTAACTGCAGAACCCTCTGATATTATTTGTGCTAACTCAATAACACCACCTAATGTAAACGAAAGCATAAAAACACAAGATCCACTTCCGATTGGAAACCCATTCGAAATCCACACGGAAAAAAAATGCTATGTTGCTTTAAAAAAGGAGGAATATATCACTTTTCCAGCTGAAAGAAATAACGAAATTTTAAATACTTCGCAAATCCTTCCGATTCCTGAAACGCAAAATGACACGTGTCAAGGTCATACAAAGGATAACTCAACGGAAAAAATAAGTTCTTCGTTGATGGGGGCGGGGCTTAATGTCCCCATGAGAAAAGATGAACGATCATTGGAAGATCTCGATGAAGTGTGTGTTGTAACAGAAGACGGAGGAAAAGGCTCGAAACCAGAAGCTCATGGTCGAGAATGTAAACAAACAGCACACGTTGACTGTTTACCTTTTCTGTTTACGATTGGGGATAGCGTGAGTTTAAACGAAGCTTATTTCTTGCACATTAACGACGATAATTTACGGAATACTGTTATGAATATGGTCAAGATTTACAAACCAAAGAAAATGGAAAGTACAAATTTTCAAATGAAGCTTTTCCTACCAGTTGAAACTCCAATCTTCAAGCCAAAATACATCGATGGAATAATTTCCGAAAGTACTTATGACTTATGCAACTCACCGTCTGCTATTCAAAGATTTATGCAGATTGTTTTTCGTGAACTTTTAGTAGCTAAAATATTAATCTTTATGATGAAGTGCTGGGAAGATACTTAAGTTTCTTCAATTTTCTTTTACAAGAACTTTTTACAGAAGAGACTTTTTTTTCTTCTTTTTATGAACTTTTGAATGAAGAGACTTTTTTTTCTTTTTATGAACTTTTGAAAGGAGAGACTTTTTTTTTCCATCACACAAACTTTTTAAAGAAGATACTTTTTTTTTCTTTTTATGGACTTTTGAAAGAAGATTTTTTTTTCTTTCACACAAACTTTTTAAAGAGAGACCTTTTTTTTCCCTTTCTACAAACTTTTCATTGTGCAAGAACTTTTTGCACAGACTTTAAATTTTTAAGAACTACACATTGTGATCTTCAAGACATTAATGTTGTTTAAATTTTATTATTGTGCTGTATTTTTCAATATCTTTATTTACATGTTTAGTATATATCAATGAGTCGGCGGTCCTCCTCAATCAGGATGGCGGAGTGTTATCCCCAGTGATGTAGAGGGCGCTGCTAATGTAATCCCCTAGCGGCGACTTCGTCGCCAGAGAGAGAGTATGATCGGAGGAGTGGAGGTGAACGGACGTGGAAGTTGCCTCTCCTAGTTTGGGTTTAAGAACCTATTTCTATCTAATGCACGAATAAACCTGCTGTCCATTTAATTGGCCTCTTTCACTTTTACCCCTTCATCAAATGAATTTTATTAAAGATTAGAAATTGCGGTTAAATGATATAGCTCTAAACTGTATAAAATAAACAATTATCTAGAAATGAATGACACATTTACTTGATATTATTATATGGATTTAGATGTTTAACTTTTCCTTATTTCTCTATGGAAATTACCATTTTGTAAAAATTTCGACTTTAAATTAAGAGCACTGTTATATAACTTATTGACACTCGAACATTATTACACAATAATAATAATAAAAAAAATCACTAAAATATTCAAGTTATCACATATATTGATGCCTACTTTAGAGTTCTGAGATGTATATACAAATTCTTAATTTTGTTAAATTACAATTTAGAAACTTAGAAGGATAATAATCATCAACTAACTACTTAAAGTTTTCTCAAAGAATGGATAATGACTTATTAAAATTAAATACTGGAGTAGATGAAGGATCTCAAATATATTCAACAAACTCATTGAAACTGCTAATGCATCTGAGATTATAGAACATTATTTTCTCGAATGAATTAGAAATATGCGTCATTAAATGAACTAGTAATTATATGCACTGATCAGCCTCACATATCGATATCATATGCATTTATTGTAGTTATTGAACCGCTTTACAAAACTTGAATAGTGCAAATATAAATTGATGTTTGTTCATGGAGTAGAAACACTGGATGAATTGAAATGAATGTCAAATGACATTCTAAAATATAATAAAATCTTAAATTCTTTAAAATTCAAACATGTTAATCCTAATTTTTAGCAATAGATAACTACCGTGAATTGGTTCATCAAAATTAAATTCTGCTACCACAATACAAAGGTTTTTATTGGAAATCATTATTTAAATTTCTTTGATCAAGAATATAATTGGTGATTAAACAAATATTTCTTTGGAATATTTTTTTATTAATAAGATCTTTAAAGATTCAAATGTATTTTTTTTGTGAAGGAATATTTTTCATCACTTTATTATAAAATCTTTCTTAAATATTCACTATTTCGTAGCATTTTAATTAATAAAAACTATTAATTAGAATAAAAAAAATAACATTTTATCAGATATGAATGAAAAATTAAACATATTTAGATTAAGATTTACAATAGGGTGTCGGATGAATTGGCAATGGAAATTTGCCGATTTAGTGCCAAATGAATTGTTGACTTTGTTTCACGGCAACCCTAGTGGCCGTTTGGATTAGGCAACACAGCACCATTTTGGATTTGGAGACACAGCTTTTTGATATCATTTTCAATTTTAAAATCCGCCATCCGACACCTTACAGTAAATCTTAACCCATTTTTAGTTAAGGTTATAAAAGTTCTACTGTTTTAGCACTCATAAATATAGTAAAAATCAATAAATTTAAATATAACTAATTGATTTTAAATCCGGAGATTTTGGTACAAATGAAACAACGTTAAAATGATATTCAAAAGTTGTATATTAGATTCTTTGATGAAGTGACATTTGTAACGAAGGAAGAAAAATAACCTTAACTCCTATTATTTTTAAATAATTAATAGATATTACAAAATAAATGATGATATAATTACTTTAAATATAATTGTTTTACTGAACTTTGATGATTTTGATGGAAACAAATTATTCAAATCCATGGAAAAATAATATTGGAAATACTTAAATTTTTCTGATCTAAATATTTAGTTTATTTAACTTTAAATCTAATTCTAAATTTCTAGTTTTCATAATCATTTGTAGTTACAATGACACTTCATTTAACCGTTCTACCCTATGTAGGTATTCGGCTCAATAAAAGAGAAAACAACCCTTTCACAAATCTTAAGTTCCTTTCAATTACCTGGAAATTAAGAAGGGATTTAAAGTATTCCCATTAGGATAAGAACTATTTCAGGAAAACTCCTTAAATGAGAATCTTTAACCTTTACCATTCGCCTAAAGGTACCTACATCTAAAAGAATTATATTTTTACAAAACAATAGTTCTTCCTCTTTAGTATTAAGGAACTTTGAATGTCATTAAATGCTAAATTAATTTGGTGGAATGCAACAAACACAATTAAACGATATTAAAATGTGTGGAAATAATGATAAGTAATTGCACTTCTTTATATTCATTCAAAGTGTGATTAAATTATTCGAATTCCCAACAGTTTTATGCTTATTATTTATAATTTAAAGCAGACCAATGTCATGAAATGTATAAGGGATAAATTTGAAGCAAGGTATGAAATATAAGTTTAATCTACTTTATGTCTGGTAAACTGTAATAAAAATCTATTCTAAAAAATATTACAAACTACTATAAAACAGTTTTATTGTAAAGATATAAAAATATCAGTTTTGAGAAAATATTGTCAAGAAGAAAATTCTTGCAAAACCCTCAAAACATTTTTTAATATTGAAAAGTGATTTGAAGTTCTAGTTTTTGTGGCTATTCAAAGCAAATTTTTCTGGTTTGAAAGTATTCGTATATCTGACAAGTTTCTGAAGAGATGTGCTTGTTATTTCGGAAATAAGGTCTTGGGTTTGCTCCCAAGTTGTTCCGATCAAGATTTTGTAAGTAATTGCGCACAATGCAAATATTTTGTAGATTATATTTTCCATAACTATTCAACAATTGCTTTTATTTATAACTTGCTATTAATTAAAAAAAAATTGTAAATAAGAATGAAAATACAAAGTCCCAAATCAATGGTTAGGGTATTTTAATTCTTTGGGAAATTTGTGGATGTTTAGCCAACCCATGAATTAATCGATCATTTCAGTTCAATTGGTCAATGTTATGTGACTGATCTTCAACGGGATTAAGGTTCTAGTTTTTAGATCAGCATGAAGCTTGTGTTTCCGTATCTTTCGAGTCAGTAGCCGACCAAGCGGTATAGTAGTTAGCGTGCTAGCTTCTAGACCACGAGGTTGCGGGTTCAAGTCCCGTGTTAGGCATGGGTGTTTGTAAATGTATGTTGGCTTGTCTAATGACGAATGTTTCGGCGCACTATAGCCCTCGTGTCGCTGACGGTGCTATATAATCTGAAACAACCAACCAACTTTCGAGTCAGTGCGATTGAAGCTCTAAGTCTGATCTTGTTCGAGAATTGCTTCTGATATGTCTCTTGGAGAAGAATGAAAAAATCTACTGTTTTTAATAATCAAGAATCCATTCGTAACAATATGGCTCCCTACTGACAGTTTTTAAAATCTTAAAAGTCCTAACTCCTGGTGAAGATACTACTGTACACTGCCTAATTTAATTTTTTTTTTAGCTTTATACCATTCAATACACAAATGCATGTAATTTCTCTGTGATAGAACTCCTGTAAGATGCTATTCAGACTTTTTTTGTATTTCACATGTTGCTTTGGCTTCAACTTTAGTAAGTTCAATCCAACTGCTCAAATTTTAAATTCTGCAGAAATTTTTATTTCTCATTACAAGGTATTTAATATTGTACGAACCTTGTGCCAGGAAAATCTATTAAATCTAATATACTAGGTTTCAAACCAAACGTTGTTTTGCGAATTGCAGGGATAAATAGTTTTAGATGTTCAAGTAATTAATATGTATTTATTGAATATATTTAGAAACTTTACTAGTAGTTGAATGTTGAATGGAGTAGAGTAGATTTTCAAGTCCGTTTTATTCTAGATTTTACACGAATGAACATTGTTCAAGTTCTTAGGAATTTTTGTAGCAAAGTGAAACTGAATATAGCATTAATGACAATTTTTTTATTAATAGCACTATCTTATTGAATATATTAAATAGATGCTATATCTTGTCAGTAATTTCAGATATATATTACAATGAAACGAAGCAATTGGTTTTATATAGTTTATTATACGTCATCAAAAAGCTAAATTATGAAATATGTAATGAACATTTTTTTTGGAGAAATAAATTCTATTAACTTCGTTATTTTGTTTTCGGTCAAACTAGTCGTTTGCCTCTTACAAAAAGCATTTTAACAAGGCAATTTAAAAAGATTGAAAGAAAGAATAAAACTTTATTTACGCTTCTGAATAAAAAGTGGCTCGAAGTTTTGTCAGACTTTGCATCTTTCGCATTTGACTGCACATATAAAACATACCTACTTCAGCACAATGACCCATTATCCAAAAGATACCCAACCTCGGGTCATTTTATAAGGTCACATGAGCAGTTCCAGAAGTGTAAGCCTTCATCTCAGGGGTTATAAAGGCTGTTTAGCTCTATAGAATACATTTCCGAAAATCCACCCTAAAACTTTTTTCGTAACAAACTCAATCTCACAATGCACTATTGGTAGGAACTCATGCATATTTCATTAGTTCTGAAACGGCACTAAAGTAAAATGGGCACGTCGCATTTGGAATATTTTTTGCCTGAAGCATTTTATTGGAAAGAAAATAATTTCATCCGTTTCTTTTAGGATATTTAGTTAAGGATATTAAAAATTTCATTCTTTTCATGTTCGGTTCCTATAATATTTCAAAGTGAATTAATTTATGAGCACTTATGTGATATTTTATTTCTTAAGTATTGATATAGTTATTGTTTAATGGTTTAATGGCCCGATTTTGCTTTGGCTGTTAGTTATATTCTGACACATTAGATCAAGTGTAAAGTTGTAAAATTATTTATGTACCCTTTCCCCACTTGCATATTAAATTCATACTAGTGTTGAGTAAAAGCAAAAGTAGAGGCAATATGGCCCTAGTGAAGCCCTTGCGCCATAAAACCTCAATCTCAGCAATAATAGGGGCAGATTAAACAGATTTTTTAATACATATTTTGCTGTACTATCAGAAGCATTGCTGATTTTGAATTAGGTATAATATGTGAATCTTTCTTTTTTCTGCAAATGTGTTTGAGTAGAGAGTATTCCATAATGATAATTTGCACGAAATTTTTTACTAATTAACTCTTTAATAAAGTTGGTGCATTTGGAAGGGTTTGTTGTAACACGTGCAACAATGATTCAATAGAAGAATTGTTTGAATATGTATACAAACCTATCTGGTAAGTTACTGCATTTGGCATTTGCTATTTTCATTTATATGTGGAGTCATTAGAATCCCAATTCTGGTTCACAAGTAGAGAATTTCCAAGAGTACAAACTTCTCATGTGCTTATGTTAAGCAGTTGTTATACTTAAAACCAATTCTTCCTGTCTTCCTTTTCGAATACATACACTTGATGCCTAATTTCGCCTACTTTTGAACAACTATTTTCATGTTGTTCTACAGTAGTAACATATTAGATATGTAACTATTAATTTCTTTACAAGTGAACGCAAACGCCCTACTCGATTTAAAAATACTATACCAAGAATATTTTTTTGTTAATCCTATTTTACATGTAATATGATGCCGGACATATTGAAAAAGTCCTTTGAATTGATATGTTAGTTTTATTATTAATTTTAATAACCTTTATTGTAAGCGCCAAAATTCTAAATGTTCAAAAAACTTACTTCGTCTTACAACTTACTTCGCCAAAAACCAATACAGTTCAAGGTTTATCATCCATGACTGCGAATGAGGATTCTAGTGATATCTAGTGATTTCAAGGAGAATCATTCGTTTTGTTTCTTTAACATGTCATTTTAACATAGTTACAACATTGTTACTTTAAACATCATTATCCTCTACAATCTCAAATGAAATGTATTTCAAATATATTCCGATACTAAATAAGTATTCCCTAATACATTACATAGTTATTTGTTCGATGAAGACATGTTCATAGAATACATAACTTATAAATGGATAATTTATTGCAATGATAATATACAAGACATTGGTTTTTATATGTGTTTCTTCTACACAATTTATGAGATGTTTGGAATGGATTTTACTTTTCTGAGAATATCCAGAATTTCGTTTTTCCATTTTTTACGTTAACATAGTATCAGTACAAAACTGAACCAAAGCTATAACGTTTCTGAAGAAATAGCTTTACTAATTTGTTAAATTATAAATTCTTACACTGCTATTCTCGCTAGACAAAATAAGCTTCTCAAATCATTCTTAGGCAATTATTTTGTTAATAGTACCTAAAAAGAAATTTCCATTAAAAAGATATAATTTTAAATATTCTTTCGGTTATTTTTTCAATAGATAACTTCTAATATTCAGAAAATATCAAAAATTTAAGACAACATTATTTTAATAACAAACAGAGTTAGATTTTCCGTTATAATATCTAAAACCATTGAATGTTTTTTTTACATAAAAATTAATACGATATATATTGTATATAATACTGAATATAATACTATATGTAATGTTAAATATAATATATAATGGTAACATAGTTTATAAATTATATACATATTCAGTGTTGAATATGTATTTAATATAACGTAGTTTATGAATTCAGTGTTTATAGTACAGGTATAAAACACATTGTAGAACTTTAGTGCTTTATTAAAATGTACTGAATGGAACAGTTCTAGTATTAATAAAATACAAGGTATAAAAATAACTGACAATTTGTTACAATAGTCCTTCGAAACTTTATTTTAATTTCTAGCATCCTTATAAGCAATTCTCTTGTCAATAAATAGGTCATGCAACAGCAGCTGGAAGACTTTAACTATGAATATTAATCACTTCTGTTCCCTTATGGGATACACGTGATAAATCGATTAGCAATTAAATTCCTTGGAGATTAAGCTACAAAATTAATGCCAAAGTACTGACTACTAAATGGCTTGGGATTATAGATTTCAACATTTGTTAGATAAATAGTTTCAAAACCTATAAAATTAATATTACAGAGTACATATAACTGACTTTCATGATATCAAAGAAACCAGTTGTATTAAATCGTAGGCAAAACGGTGGCAATAATTTCCTTAGAAAATTTATTAAGCTCAATCACTTTAAAACATAATATAAGTATCTCTCGAGAGTTTTAGAAATAGCAACTTGATGATTTCGTATAATTTTTTTTAATATAATGAGTGGTCGGTTTTCTGAAGTAGACGTCATCCTAAAAAAGTTAATTAAATGTAGTCGTTAAGACTTCATTTTGAATTTGAATAAAAAAAGGTAAACACAAAATAAACAAAGTTATCAAAGAAACAGGCAACTGAAATATATTTGTATTTAGTTGTAGTTTCGGTAATAAAAAAGATTTAAAAGCAAAAAGACGCTAACTATAAAAAGATACTTCATTGTGTTTTTGACATATTTGTTTAGAAAATGTTGTTTAAAACACGGAATAGCTCTCATATAAGAAGAAACTGTTATTGCTTTTATTCAAATCTGCCACTCTCCAGACTTAGCTTGTTTAATTTTTATATTTTATTCTTATGATGTCAATTAAAAAAATTGATAAAAAACCTGGTTGTTTTTTCATTTTAAATTTCTTTTTAAATATTTTTAAATTGGATTATATTTAAATTAAAAAGGGCGAGAAATGTATAATTTTTTTTGAAAATATTGTGTTGGTTAATACCGATTGATTACAAGTTGAAACATAATATTAAATTTTTTAATAGATTTTAAATTCGCATTCATACTTTCTATTTCTTAACTTTTTTTTTTATGTGATATCTTTTATCAAAATTAAAAAAATCCTTTAAAATAAAAAAATTTCTTTAATGCTATGCATTTGATTTGTGGTTTTGAGTATTTTAGAACTGAAAAACAATTAATATTTTGATAAACTTGGAAATTTTTTAATTTACAATTTCATGGGATGAAATTGTAAATGCCATCAAGACAAAATATATTTTTAATGCCAAATTTTAAAGAGACCATGTCCTGAATATCATTTTATTTGAAATAATTCTAGCTACTTGAGAACATATTTTGTGAATATGAAGCAATCAGAGAAAAATTCAATACATGATTCTCTCTAACAGATATTTTTTAAAAAAGTTTTCATTACGATTTTAAAGTTACACATGCATTATATCATATTTTTCATCTCTGTCTATGAACATAGTTTCAACAAACGTTAATTTTAAAACATTTCATCAATTTCAAAATAAAAAACAAAACAAATACAATTATATCTCATTCACAATTAATATTTCAGAGCTTAGAAGTGTTTAATTTTTAAAGTACGGTGGCATAACATAAAATTCTGGGAAAAAAAAGGAGGGGGGGGGGGAATGAAAAAAAAATGGATATAAAGCATTGTATGAATTAATTTTTGGTAGGAGGTGAGGCAGGGTGGAGGTAAGGTGTATTGATTTAAAAAAAAATATATTTAAATTTTTCTTCTTAGCACACACATTTTGTTATTACAAGTTTTAGCATGGTTAGTTACAATAGAATTAAAATATCTTCCAACAAACGAAAAATCATAACTTTTCGTATTTTTAAATTAAGTAAATAAAAATTGTATTGAAAACACATGAGAAGCTTCAAATGAAGCAACACTGAAAAGAAAAAATATAAAAACTTTTTATATTTAGTTGATTTTATTCATGCTGTTCATTAATAATACAACATATTGAATAATGTCGGATTTTATTAATTATTATTTACTTACTTTTTATCTGTAACTTAGAAAAAATGTGTAAGAATTGTCATTTAGGTTTTGGAAGTATTATTTATTCGTTTTAATGCACTATAATTTTAAAGTCAAATTTTTACTTTAACTTTGATGTCGCAGAATTTAAAGGGTTTTTTTTTTTTTTTTTTTTTTTTTTTTTTTTTTTTTTTTTAATCTTTACATTCACATTCGTCTTGTAAAGGAAATTTCTTTTTCTTCAAATTTACCATCCAAAGATTCATGAATTCACATGCTTGTGTTTTAATTTTTGGCTCATTTCTCAGGCTTCATTATCTTTAGACCTATTTTTGTCTTATTTTCCAATCTTTAAAGGGTTATTTTCTCAGATGATTAATTCATATTTCTTAGTTCTATTAATATTTACATAATTGCTATGTAATGAAAGAAAGCCAATTATAGAGGATCATATAATAGATCTAACAACTGAAGAATACTATGTTTATGTATTAAAAGATAAGGCTATGAATAGGATATCTTTTTTTAATTTAAATTTTGGCTATAATTATGAAGGCATATCACTTAGATTCATATTAATTTACTATACTTACTGATATGAGTAAGTTATATATCAATGCATATATTTTTTTAGAAAAGGAATCCCAGAATTTGATAACATATATGTAATATGTTAAAAAAAATTGTTAGAAACTCAAATTTCGTCCTTATTGAAAGCCTGCTACTGCTGAATAAAGTTATTTATATCTATATATTTAATAGGCAATACGTTTTTTGGGGTTAGTCCGTCTGCCTAAACTGCTCAACCAATTTCAATGATCAAGGTGTCATTTTAAAGGAAATAAGCTGTAGATTTGCCAAAACGTGCCAAAATAATTTATTAACACTTTATTAATTAGTTAAATTTCAATCATCTTAAGCTGCTACAAAGCCTGAATGATTTTGAATATATGAATGGCAACATCCTTACGTATATAAAGAACAAACCCGTTGCTAATTTTAAAGCTCTTTTTAAACTCTTCGTTTCAAAGTTGATTTTTTCTGTTTTTCTGAAGCATTTTTGTATTAGAGTAATTATTATTTTGAAGTATTTCTATCCAGAAAATGCCTCGCGTTGGACGTCGTTCTCTAACGGGGCGACTTATCAGAATAAATAAAAGATATTGGGACTTCAATGTAAGGGCATAGCTAATGAAGTTTTAAGTCAGAATGTTGGCGGATAGTATATTTAACTTTCTATTATAAAACTTGCAATTTGGGTGTTTTCTCTATTAGGCCTTACATTAAATTTATAAAAATTTGGTTACATTTTTTATGGCTGGCAAACCTATTCGAGCGCAGCAAGATGTTTTAACCACAAATTCGAGCTGCAAAGCCGCTCAATCCAAGCCCACCAAGGCGTTTGGGGGTGGGCGAGCGTTAGCGAGCAGGGGGCGAAGCCCCCTAGTAAACATATATTGTATTAATATATGTACCGCGTACAATTTACATGCAGTGCTACAGCTATATATGAACAACAGTATTGAATTCTGCCTGTGTACATTAAAGTAAAAATGTCCCCCCTCGTTGAAAAAAAAAAAAAAAAGAGTTCTAAGATGTTAATAGTGCATTTATATGATAAATCGTTTAACTAATTAGATGACTAAATTCAACTTTTCTCAACGTTCCTCACGTTATAAAATTAAGTGGTGAAAATGAAATCTAGTTTTCCCTTTTGCGGTTAAAAATAGAATTCATTGCATAAAAAAATACTTGTATCATAAGATATTTAAGGACCATATTATCAACTGTTTATTGAGTTTGAAATTTCAGCACTCATCTGTTTGCTAATAAAATAAGCGTTCCATTGGAGAGAAATCCCAACTGATTAAATGTGTCCCAAGTTAAAATGTATCTCTATCTATTCAATTTTTTTTATTTAAAACACATAATAGATTCTTTTAAAATTAAAAAAAAATTATACTTTTTTATAAAGAAATTCTGGAAGACAAATGTGTCCAGATAATAAAAGAAGTTTCTTAACAAAATTGTTTCAATGGATAATGGGATTTTTTTTTTTTTTTTTTTTTTTAAGAACTTTTTTCATATACATTAATTTTTTTTATTTGTAATCTATCTATGATTACATTGTTTGATACAATTCAATAAGAGAACATAGAAGTCTGATTTTTATCATAATTTTATTTTTTATATAATTAAATTAGTCTCTATGCTTAAGAAGACAGTAAAGTAAATCATACAAATTAATTGTTGGATAATGCCTTCAATTAAATGTGTTAAATATGTATTGAACGTAATGTTGTATTTTTTAGACTTCTTTCTGTATTACCTAATTGAACTTAATATTTTTATACCTGCGTATCCATTAAAAGTTGATATCTTTATACATTAGTAAAGGCTTTATTTAATGCATATACTATTAACATATGTAAATGAGGTTATAACACAGACATAGATTGTGGATGAGAAACTAATTCTGAAAATATTTCCTTAAGTCACTGGTTTAAAAAAATTGGAAAATAATCCGTTATAAAATTATTTGTTGCAATGCTTCTAATATTATATAAAATTTTCTAAACATTTAAATTATTTTCTGACCTTGTATTGTTATCTAATAATGTAAAAAATTATTACACTCCGAGTGTCCCGTTTTATACTGTTTTTATTAAAATTTTGGTGAAATTTTTCAAATTTATACATTAGAGGAAGATCACTGTTTACCAGAGATTTTTAAAAACCACCCCATTCACATTTCAAACCGCTAAAAGGATATAATTATTACTTGAAATCTACTGAACCTATTTGAACTGTGTTATATCGAACAACGTTGGACTCCAGGTAGATGAGTCCTTTCAAAGCCGTGTATTTTAACTAGTACTATCTATAGCATAATATGTATACTATAGCGTAGGTCAATTAAAATGAATTTCTTGTAATGAGTATTGAAAAGTGTTTACTGCTTTTCACTTGAATAACTTTCAAACCTCAATACTTTATTATTTTTTATGGTATTTATTTTATTTTCTCTTTTTTTCTCCGAAGAAAAGATTATAATTTGTTTATTTTTAAAGAGAGCTGTGCGAATTCATGTTCAATGCGGCAGAATATTAAATACAAATTTAAAACAATCTAACTTTATTTTAGGGTCTCTATTCACTTGCTTACTTTGTACCTCAGACAAAATAATAAACTGAAATAGTAATATTAAGTTCGATGTTTGTTTTTTGTTGATTTATATAATTTTGAATTAATAAATATTGTAAAAGTATGGAGGAAAGAGAAAATATATCGGAATGAATTGATGGTTGTGAGTTTCAATAAGAAATCTCTTATCAGAAAACAACAATTTATTTTCATTTGTGCAAGAGAAAACTGTTTTGTTTTTGCAAATCCCTTGTTAATTGAAGGAATTAGTCCCTTGACTGACTTAGAATCTGTTTATTTACTTACACTAATGCTATTGTGTTAGAGTTCGGTAAATAAGAAAATATACTGCAAATCCAATTACCCAGTTGTCTTGCTGTAAGACGTGCAGAGAAATTGGGAACAGAAAGTTACACTTAGTCCGACTGCATTGTAGAAAGCGTATTTTAAGAGAAATGTACTGCATTTATAAAATACTAACCTTATAAATAAGATACTAAATTTCAGAAGCTTTGCCAACTGTTAAAAACAACGTGGTTACAGAAATGAAAATACTTTTAATATTAAAATTTGAGTAAATGGTCTTTATTTAAATGTACTTTGATTTTGTGAAGAAAATGGATGAAAGAAAGTTACTAATGTTTACGTTCAAAAAGCATGGTACGAAATCGAACAATTTTCTATAATTGCTAGAGTAAACTACATTTAAAATCTATTCAATAAAGAAACAATATGGTGAAATTTTCACCACAATTTCGTTATTGACTTTAATTATTGAAAATTAGGTTCAAATTTTCAGGAAACATAAATTTAATTAAAAAATTTATGTGTGCAATGATTTTGCAGCATATAATTATTTTAGTGTAGAATATATACATTACCCCCCCCCCCTCTCCCCTCCCCCCAAAAAAATACATAGAACATGGAAAATATACTTTAATTTACCAAGAGACTATCATTTGGTAATAATTTTATAGTATCGTTAACAGAAGATTTAACAAAAGATTATTGTACTAAAATTAAAATAAATTTTTAAAATAATAGCTTAAACTTTTTTTTTAAATACTAATACATAAAATAAAAATGCTGATGATACATTTACATTCATTAGAAACAATATTTTTCATTTAAAATAACGCGACACAAAATATCCAATGACGTATTTTTACGGAATAAGAATAGCGCAGAAAAATTCGTCAATTGGTTTTACAAAATGAACCGATATTAATACTTTTATGTATTCCACAAATTTATTCAACTGAAATGGAAAAGTGTTACTATGACTGATCAAAAATCGATACTTAACTGATACAACTTGTGAGTTCCAACTGGAAATAGCAGCAATCGTGGGCTAAAAACACCTCCACTCCTTCGGGGCTCAAAATAAATAAACTCAATTACTTATGTCACCTATGCGCTTTCTATCAGTCTTGAGGCAAACTCGGAGGAGTTATGGAACTGGAAATTGATACTTTCGTAGGAACGTCGAAATTAGATTCCAACTCTTTTCTATTAAAAGTGGAAATACCTGTAATGACTTTATTTTGTTAACTCTTGAATTATAATGTGGGAGGGAAAAATTAGGCTGAAAAGGTGATGCTATTGGAAAGAAGTTAAAAATGGAAATATTTGGTATGTTTTATTTATTCGTTCTGAATTTTTCCTGATATAAATTGGCTCTTGAGTTTTAACTGGAGAATATTCCTGATGATATTAACTACGTAGAATTAAAAAAATAAGAAATATGTGCATTTGCAACGGATAATTTTGTTGTATACGAACTGTCTACAAAAATTCATTCGTGTTAATGATGTTTATATAAAAAAGAGAGTATAAATTCGGCGTAGTACTTATTTTATTTCCTTTAAAAAATTTCAAAATTCTGTTATATGTATTTATGTAACTTAATGTTAATTTTACATCCTTTAAAAGAATGTTCAAAGAAACACTTTATTTTTGGATATTACTGAATTATAATATATATTGGTGCAATAGATTTATTAAAATATTTTCTTTTTTAGCAGACATTTTTAACGCAATTTTTTTTTTTATTTTATACTCTTGTGTATTAAAATAAGTCTAGAATTGAATCAAGCAAAAAAGAAATCTCGTTCGTTAATGCTCAAAATTGCTAATTTTATGAATCGTCTTTATTTTGTGAATAGTATTTAAATAAACTGTAAAAAAAAAAAAAAAAAAAAAAAAAAAAAAAAAAAAATAATTTTTTAAATCATATATTTTAAAGAAATTGCGTACTAGTAGTCAGATAAATTTTTCTAATTTGTTAGAAATAAAGTAAATATCAAATTAAATTTGTTTAAGTAGTATGCAAAAAAATAGCAAATTGCTAAGAGGAGAGGAAATATATTTTGGAGTAAACACTCAGTTTAGAAGTTTTGCCTAAGTTCACAATATCTGACACCAGCTGCTGTTTTGAATAACAACTCGTAAAACCTAGTTACGGGGACTTTTGACATTAATGTGATTTTGAACTTATAAGATCTTTGTAAACGAGGATACTTTTTGGATATACGCATCTGGTTCCCACCGGTTATATATACAATTTTAGGTTTTATGGATTTCTGTTATGTAACTTAACAAAGAGTTTCTGGTCTGATTTTGCGGGACATTTTATCTGCTGGACAGAGGAATGTTTCTCAGGATTTACTTGGGAACATCTGCGATTTTGAGGTCATAGCTCGGCCAGCTGCCTCAAACAGAATGGAAAATTCTGGACCAATAATGTATATGGTAAACACGTAGGAGGACCATGAGATAGCGAGTTAAAAATGATCTTGATATATTGAAGGCGGACCCAAATCTGCTATTCGAGAAAAGGTAAATTGAATAGATTTTAGTAAAGTTTAAAACGTGGGTACACAAGAAAATATACACATTCAGATTTGATATTGCTTAACATTCAGACAGACGTTTTAGAGGTTCACGTTCATAGAATAGTAACCCGTCAAAATGTAGTGAAAACTACAGGAGTTTTTCTCCTGTCCCGTCAACTTGTTGGATGCTGAACAGGAGCCTTGATTATTGGTGCCAAAATCCAACGATATCATCAACAACAAAAGTATCATCGATTCAGTGTATGTGTGACTGCTATAAGTGCTGTTTATTGTTTCATCAAAGATATAATGTGCGGTCAGCGAGTTTTCACGCTAATGATTGGATTATTTCGAAAGTCGTGATATCTTTGGAGTCGGGGTGAGTCAATAAATTAACCTATTATTCAGAGTGGAGCATTTTCTAATTTTCATAAGAATTTAATTTAATTAATGAATTTGTTAAATATTGAATATTCACATTGATTTAAAGATGATAACTAGAATTTTGTTTATTACTAAATCCTATTTAACTTGTTTACAAGCCTTAATATTCCATTGTTACAATTATTATGAGTGTTTGAATAAATATGTTTTTATGGTACCAATTATTGTCTTCTATCTCAGAGTTCAGTCATGCTTGGGTTGTATTGCGGATATAAGTTATTTATGGCAAACGTAATGTACTACCAATATATAAGATACAGTTAATTATCAATTACATTTACTTTACACGAAAAGAAGCACCCCAGCAAAATGTAATTCCAAACGCTATTTTATTTGCAATATAAAGCATATGCAATTCAATAATGTTGCACAAATTGTCTGTATATATTGTAAATAGTGAAGTATTATTTCAAAATTCTATTGTAATTTATTTTTATCTTATTTTATTTATTAATTAATAGCTATTATACAAGTTAGAAAAAGGTGGCAACACTTAAAGCAATCGAGAAGTTTCGATATATTTCTTTTCTATGAATTGGCTAGAAATTTCGATAATGTCTCACGCGCTTGTATATAAAAGACTGGAGAACGGGAAAGTTTTCAGATTGACTTCGGACTTCGATGAAAGCTGATCGCTTTGTTTACCTACTAGAGTGAACTTGTATAATCGCTGTATTCGAAGTTGTTTTCATCGGAGCTTGTATGGAAGCTTGTTAGTGACTGTTCTTTGAATAAATTTTGTGAGTTTTCTGAAGAGAGAGTAAATATTTTTTATACCGTAAAAACTGTGCCATCATTGCCTCAGTGGAAAAATTCATAACAATATGCTGGACAAAAGAAGAACTTTTTTAAACTTTCATTGTACTGTATTTTTCGATACACGGTTAAATTATATAAATTGACAAGAGTGATAAGCGTAGTAAATCATCCAGAATTATTTTATTTAATTGCTTTCGTATTCTATCCACCTATCTAATTCTTGAACTCCTTTATAATTAAATTAAAGTAAACTCAGTGGCGTAACAGTCCCATGAGGTGGGGCTGCTGTGCTCAATCCAGCTTACTTGGCCATGGGCCCCGGGATGCCATAATGCAATATCCAGATCGTCAGTCTGACGCGGAACCTCCAGTGTTTAGTTCCCAAGCACGATTGGTTCTCATTTAATCGACCCACGTAAGGGATAAAAGTCTGAGTCAACCTTTTCCAGCCCGGAGATTGAACCTCGGACCAATGGCGTGGCAGCGCAATGTGCGTCCACTGTGCCACTGGTGGTAAAACGCTATTAAGTGCAATTCATTAATCAGTATATTTAAATGGCTAGTAAAATAAATTTCAAAGGTAAAAAGTTTTATAGCTTTACTTTTACACCTAAAATTTGTATGAAATGAAAAAGACAATTAATTAAAGTATAATACTTCTATTATTTTGTATGTAACAATATATATTTTTAAAATTGTATTACGGTATCTTTCCATACAAAAAACTGTTGGTTTGAAATTTTTAGCATGCATTGAGGGGACAATTTATTTCAACAAGCTACTGAAAATAAAGTTAAAAATTACTGACATCTATAACTTTTTTGATTCCATCTCTGGAAGCGCATCAGCACACATACTATGAAAACCTGTCGATTTTTATTGTTATAGTTTTGCGCTTCACACGATCATAGTAAGACGCTGTTCTAGATAATACAACAAAATAACAAATGTAATATGTGGTAAAGTATATAAATGTTGCTTGATGAGTATTGTGATTCTATTATATTTTTTTTGTTATATGTTATATGTTTTTTTGTTTTATATAAAATACGATCAATTGTTACTGTCTTTATTACGGTCGAAGTGTAAAAAACTTAATTTGCAGTTCATTAGAATAAAATAGATATATTTTGTAGATATTTATTAACGATTTTTTAATATTCATCATTTGGAAATTCATTGAAAGGTAAAAACATCGAAAAGGTCTGGAAGCCAAATAAGAAATTCTATATTCTCCAAGAAATATGGAATAAGACAGATATACAAGTAGGAAAAAAATTCTTTCTACATTACATATTTGAATGCATAGGAATGAATATTTACACAACCATTATTGAAGAAGTATTTTTATTTATATCAATCTATCTTTCAGTAACTGCTTAAGTAAACAGTTAGTTTTCCTCCACAAAAAATGTATCTTGTGAACGGGAATGTGTATTACTTTTTGCATGTAATATTTGCGAGTTCTGTCTCTTATATCAGCTATTCAATATTATATTAACGTGAATCGAAGTGTTTTTATGGAACTGAAATTTCGTTTGTAAACATAAAGAATGATAAAATAAGATGTAGAATATTGAATGTTAGGAAATATGAAACGATAATAAGATTTAGTTGAAAAATAGATCACATATTTATTTTTCCCGGAGCAGGCTTGATAATATTTGTATGTATCAAAATGTTTTTTTATAATCATTATAAGTATGGATTTATTTATATGCATTTAGTATAGCCAATTTGTTCACCAAATATTTTCTAATAAAATTCGTGAAAGTGTATTTAAAATTTAAATCATGTAGATTAATGTTTGTTTAACCTGGTAAATTTTTATACAGTTCTGTGCTCCTAGTTCTCTAATTTCAGGTAGATAGAACAAAACTTAAAATTTTATTTATTATATATTTCCAGTTTAATTTTGTTTCTTCGATTAATCATTATATTTTGTTTTCAAATAAAACTAAATTTGTAGAATTACATTTATTTGAAAACAAAACTGTTATGTTTGGAACTTTTTAGTTTATTGCAACAACAGTTCTATCCCAATTAAGTCGTTTAAAATGTTACTTATTTGCCCCTATCAGTTACATTTTTAGATAACTAATGACTGTTGCCAAAGATGTAGAACATTCTGTTAATAACTTTTTAAAATCTAAAATGTTATAGGAGTTTCTTCAGATGCGCTTATCTGAATATTTTAGGGAAATACTTGTGGAATATATAGACAAATTATTTTAATGCGAATGCGCACTTTGAGGATTTAAAGCAATATTACCTATCACACATTTTTAATTTAAACATGAACACTTTGAAATGGCGCAAGAGATTTTATTTTTGAATAATTCTTGAACTTAATTATATTTCAGGTTCTCACTTTAGTTCAACTATATTTACAAAGGTAAGAAAAAGTAAAAATATAAAAAGTTTCTGTAAATAGGTATTAACAATTTGTTTTATAAAATATATTTACTTTCTTAAATAATTTAATTTTAAAGTATTTTGTATTCATAAATGCCTTTTTGCCTTTTTCTCAAATAGTAATTTATAAATAAGGTAGTAGCTTTAAAACTCAATTCACCAAACAGTACCACTCTTTAAAATAATTTATATTAAAGTTGCTGACTATTCAATTTATTCAAAATAAACTTCGAATTGAAAAGAAATAAGAAATCACATTAAATCACATTCCTTTATAACTCATGATTTATTTTTATTTATACATTATTTACATTTAGCATGATAAATTCAACAGCAAAAAAATAAGAAGATAAATAAAAAATAATGATGTTAAAAGCAACGCCAAGACAGCATGTTTCCTTCGAGCACTTATTATTCAAAGCCACAACTTCTCTAACTTGCTGTGAAATCTTTCCTGTGTAAAAACTGCCCTAGAATATTATTGCATTCTTTATTCAAAGCATATGTGAAAGTTTATTTATGAATCCCCTCTGATGAATGATGTGCTACTGGGGATAAGGGATTGAAAGAATCTATGGAAATATCCCTTTTGTGACATTTTTAGAAACTGCACTTGACGGTGAAGTTGCTTCGAGACAATCAATCAAATTTATGAATGAAAAAGCATCCGTCGGAAAGCATAGAATGCAAGTTTCTATTCCTTTTAGTGTGCATAGTACTCACTCGAAAGTTTTTTTTTTTTTTTTTAAGAATTATACAGTTTAAGTGACATTCAAATTGTTGTGGTGTTTTTTTTTTCTAGAAGAAGTTTAGTAGTTAATTTTTCAAAAAGAAAAGAAAAAAGAAAAAAAAAAAAAAGGAAGAAAAAGAAAAAAACTGTGGATGATAAAAATTTTATTTGATATTTGGATATAATTTCGTAACTGTTTAGGTTAAAATCATAAATATTCGACCATAAAGAATTTTAAAATGCTTTATATGAATATTATTACAGTAATAAAAAATTAAACTATATAGAAATATGTGTGAAATAAAAAGTTGAATCTAACAAAATCTTGTGAATTTTTATTTGTAATTAATAAGAATATATAATATTGTCAATGTATTTCTGTAAATTACTCCATTGTATTCTATATTCCTATAACTTTTGTATTCTGTATTCTCATAATTCCATTGTATTATATATGTAAATGATGCAATATGTATACCCCTTTTTCGAATAAATATTTTAAAATTTCGTACAGTACGGTAATACAACTACTGTGTGCATTTCTTGATATTCATTTTATATTATGGGCATTATAAACATTCATTTTTAAAGTGAGTTATACAATTATAAACTTATGAGTTCTGGATAAAAGTAAAAAGTGTTTTATTTATATTCTAAATGGATTATTTTGAAATCTCTTCTAATTGCTTTTTTTATTATTTATTTGAAAGAAATATATTGGTAAATATGATTAATATTTCAAACATTCTCATTATTGAATAGTGACTGATTAAGCCAATATGATGAAATGAATATCAGCAAGTTATAACTGTGAAGAGTACAAGAAAGCTGATAAGAACTCAAATGTAAGTGAGCGTTTATTATATAAAGCAAGTGCTTAGAGTAATTATCAAGAAAAAATAATCAGTCAAACAAAATAATACTGTACCATCTGTCGCTTTAAAAATATTACGAAGCTTTTCTTTTTTTACTGTTCGAGATAGAAAATCAGTATAAAAAAATACCAGTAATAATAATAATACTAATAATAATAATAAATAAAAGTTTCCTAATAATGTAAAAAATTATGTTACTTTTCTTGGTAATAGATTTTATAAGTAAATTTATGTTTTATGCACACTATGTAGTGGCAAAAGGTTAGTTCTAAAGTGTTATTAGTGTTCAATCAATTTTTCTTGTACAAAATCATACTTAGTATTGTTACGATTTTTTTCCTCAGAGAAATTGAGACAACCCTGGATTACGAAAACAAATCCTTTTATTCTTCACCAAGAGCATGCAATTTTTAAAACAGAAGCATCAAAACGCATTTAAGCTCAAACCAAAGCTTCTAATCGTTCCGAATAAACAAAAGCGAAAACACAATATTCCTGCCAATCGACAAAACTCAGAGCTCAATTCCAAAAACATCAACTGACGGAACTGGTCTGACTGTCCCTCTTTACTTCTATTTCTCACTCAAGCGTTTTATCGGTTGGCGACATTCTCCAAAACTATCGAAATATCCAGATAAATCTAACCATTGCCACTACTTAAAAGCTTATATTTCCGATACTATTTATAATTTTTACATTAAAAGAAGATACAATTAAGAGTGATTGTAGAACTATTAGTGAATTAGAATTTACCAAACATTTATATTATGTGTACTTATTTGCAAATTCTCGATCATAACTGTAATATTCGCAAATAAACAGTTCAGAAACTGTGTTAGCCTAATTTTTTTAAAGGTAAAAACGTTGGGATTATAATGTTATTTTGAAGCTTACTGAGAAATTAAGAAAATCTTTTACTGTATCCAAATGAATTTTTAAATGAGTACACAAATGCCTTTTGCTAAACTATATAATTTTGTCAATTTTCACTAATTCTTCACAAGAAACTATTTTTTTTACTCTATAGATATGAATAAAAAAAATTTAAAATCATTTTTAATTTATATATTATTGATATAATATATAAAGATATGTTTAAAATATTCCATCACAAAATTTACGAAACATTTTATTAAACATTAACCAGTACTAACATAAGTGAAAGTAATACACTGAAGGGGCAAGAAAACTGGAAGCGACAAAAAACTAAAACTTGCTTTTTAGATGTCTCTATAAAACCTAAATCGTGATAGGTATCTTAAGCAGCCCTTAAATAGATTTATATAGCTAATCTATATGGTATGCTTAAATATGTATGCATTAAATATATTATTTAATCTAGACCTTCAGTGTTATAGACTTATTGCGAAAACTTGATTCTTGCAAGCTTTAGCTTGTTCACATTTCTCATCTTTCAATAGCTATCTCTAAATCCATATTTCTCATATATCTATGAGATATTATTATGCTTTCTTGATTTATGCAAGCTTTCGTATGGCTTCCGAGTATTTTAAAAGCATATCCCATGACCTTAGCTAGTATTTAATTACGATGAAAAGATTTCCTGCTCATCTAAATGCATAAACTTTTCCTTCTTAAGAAGCAAACATGGGAGGAAGAGGCAATCCGAGAGTTATTACCGGTCTTATAATTAGTTTCCGGAAGAGGTAGTCCTAGTTACATCGTGATTGATCTAACGCAAATAATTATACTAGCTGGAGTCATTACTTCAATTGTTACTGTATTGCAGTGAGCTATAAAACATACCAGGATTCCTGGTGGGTGTGCTCTGGTAAGGATGACTTCCGTCGTCCCATTAATCAATCCAATGGGTTTGTTTACCTAAGCCCATTTTAAGAAATAGTTCGGGCCATTTTACTGTTATTTATTGAGTGTTTTGTATTTTAGAAGCGTTATTGTATGAAGTGAAATTCCTATTTATTGCTTTAGCTAAATTGTGAAGATATTTTAATCATAACATTTTATTAAATATATTGTTTATTAAATACCGGAAGGTTTTAATTTAACTTTGAAAAATCTGTAAATAAATAGCTACTGCTTATATAAACGTTGCTATGCTAAGTTGCTATGTTAAACGTTATTGTAAGAAGTGAAGCTCCTATTTATTTATATTTTTTACTAATTTGCGATGTTTTTTTTTTGTTTTTTTTTTAATCATAATTTTATTTTTAAATACATTATTTATTAAATACTGGATGATAATGATCTAAAATTTGAACTAAAAAAAAAAAAAAGAGGAAAATGTTATGGTATAAGAAAAAATACAGTTCGAATTTTTTTCCTTTTATTATTGAAGATATTTTTTTTCATCATAAAAACTTCTGAAATGCATTATTTATTAAACACTGGATGATTATAATTTAACTTTCAAAAAGTTGTAAATAAAGAAGCACGGCTTATAATGACCTAAAATTTGATATAAAAAAAGAGAGAAATTGTATGGTATAAAGAAAAGAAAAAACTATTTCGAGCAATATTTTTTCCTTTTACCATACCAATTCTCACTTCTACGAGGATATTCCTGTCAAATTTCAAGTCATTCTGACCTGTGGTTCCTTATAGCTTTTTAAAAGTTGAACTTTAATTATAATTATACTGTTTATAAAATATGAGTTACAATACTACTTAAGTATTTTAAGTTTAAATTTATTTTAATGCAATTTTATTTGCAAATTCCATAAATAAATCGACGAGGAAATTTTTTCCAATGGAGTAAATTCGGAAAATAAGTTAATAACTTTGAGTTGCCAAAGGAATAAATCTCAATAGGATTTAAGAAATTTATGTTTGTTTTAAAGTTTAAATTGAGAAGTTTTTATGAATAAAATGTGTTAAACTAGTTAGAAATTCGTATTTTATATTTGTACAAATTTAACTTCTGAGATTTGTGTAAAAAGTATTTGTTTACAAAACACTTTTTAAACTGTTGTACAATAATATTGTTAAAATGCTTTTTGATAACAAACTGTATCAATGAAGAAACAAATATTAAATTAGACTGAATGGAAAATAAGCATTTTGGTAAAATCTGAACTTTACATTTGCATACATTTCTCTTTCTTATATCTTTATTTGTAACCATTTTGATACTTAGAATATTAATTTGTATACGACTACACGCTTAGAATTCAAATAAGACTAACTGAAATATTACTTTTTTTATATATTAATGTAAAAAAGGGGCATGTCTAATTGAAAACCTATTGTCATGTTCCTTTTTTATATTTAGCGATTCATATATGAAGACAACTTTAACCTATGGTTAATGTCAATACTATTCCAATAGGAACGCAACCTAAAAGGGGAAGGCAAGAAGTAGAGATAAGATTCAATTACACCTGTTCCTGTATATGTTAGTAGTCACAAAACGATATACTAGGATTATAAGTTCAATTTGGTTGGGATATTCAAATAATATGTTTCCTTCTTCTATAATATAGTAAATTTGAGTTGCCGGAAAAAGTTTTACTTATACAGTCTACCACTTCAATGCTTATTAGGTGTAGGTAATTAAAAAAAGCTTATACCCACAGTCCGTAGATTGATTTTTGATCGACCAACATTGAATACTGATATGCAGTCTTGTACATATATAACGTAAAATGACTCTTGCTAATCTAACTCCCACAGCCATTTTTGGTCCTACTGCTGACACAAGTAAAAGAATTTGTTAGACTTTTAGTAGTTACATATCTAGTGATAGTACTGAAAATCCGAACTTCTAATTTATCTGCAAAATTATGTCTCCTGAGGATTTTAACGTTTTAACTATTGCAATCTATTAAATTGATTTAAATTCTTATACATAGACATTACAATTTAGGAAACATGTATAGATCTTTCTTCAGCGGTCTACTACTTCATATGTGCAGGTGACGCAAATGACAACATATTAGCTATAGTACGTTTTTTGCATAAGCTCATGTCTACCACTTTTTTGTGTGTTTGTTTGTTTTTGTTTTTTGGCAATAATCTCTATAGGTGAAAATAGTATATGACAGTATTTAAGAAGGAGTACAAAATTTCTTTAGCAAAAAGATAAAGTCTCAAATTTTTTCTTCACCGAAATGTTATAATGGTCATAATTTCCTTCAATCTTGATGTTTTATTTATAATAATAAAAATATATATATATATATATATATATATATATATATATATATATATATATATATATATATATATATATATATATATATATATATATATATATATATATATATATATATATTTCAAAATCATTGGGAACTTAAAATATAAATCTATTTTATACCAATTATAAACATAGGCAATACTTTTTAAACTTCAACTTGCTTTCTCTTTTAGATAGATGACTAATCTTTCATTGGTGGATCCATCGAGGGGCTGGGGGGGGGGGATTCATGGACCCCTCACGTTTTAACGTGCACTGCTCTCAGGCTTTGGATGAAATCGATCAAGATTTGACGAATTCGCACAGAACATTTTTAAAATGAATATTCTCATCTCAAAAAATGGGAATGAAAAGGCCGAGGACGAAGCAAGACAACAAGGCAAATTATAGTATGAAAATGTTCAATGTGTGTATGTATTCGTTGTTAGATTTTTCTGTCTATCATACTTAACAATAATTTATCCTGAATCAAATAGTTGTAGACAACTTTAATTTATTGTTGTAAAATCACACGTAGCCATCCATTGTGTCGCCTTTATGTTATTGAGACTTTTTACCTCTTTGTAACGTATTCTGTGGAATCAAAGTTAAGTTATCCCATGGTAAAGTAATATAACTTAAGAGCAACAAATTTACCTAAGCTATTCAACAGTCACCGCCTCCTCGGTAATAAAACTCTGGATCCGCCCTAGTATCTTCCGATAACAAAAATTGCAATTTTTTAATTTCGCGCCAAATTATTTTGGCAAAAGAGCCTAAATTACATTTTCTAATTTTAGCATTTAAGTAATATCTTTACAATTTTAGGAGAAGAAAAGAAAAAAAAAAAGAAAAAAAAAAAAAAAGAAGGGAAAAAAAACACCCCACACTTATAACTTAAACCCTGCTATTTGATGCATACTTAACATTTCTTCAATAGAAATGTCGAAGTCACATGCTATAATAAATCATGTCGAAAAATTTTCACTGATTGATTGAGATAAGGATAAAAATTAAACGCATGAAACCATAATTCATCAAAGTAAAAAGAATCATAAATAATTTTTAGATACTAAAACACCTTTTATTTAATAATTTAAATTTATTTGTTTAATTCTTTATTTAATTATAAAAAAAATAAACTAAGTGAGTTTGGTGATATTACACTAGCTATACAGAAATATATAATTAAACTAAAAATAATAATACAGAAATTAAAAGCATGGACTCGATCACACCAAGAAGAACGCTTCGAGTTCATAAGAAATCCCATATTTCAAACACTGGTGAATAAATTTTGAAAATTTATGAAAATATTATGCTTCAGAATATTTATTCCAAGCATATTGGTAACTGAAGTAATTCATTTTATTTTGTCTAGTAAGTGGTATCAAGCATTGTCATTTTCAATTTGTATTTAAATCAAAGGGCTATATATATCGAAGCTTTAGGATATTGTTTAAGTTTTCAATTATTATTCGAGAATTTTCATGATTTTCATTTGCATATTCATTAAAATTAAAACATTTATATTACGTATTCAAGAAATTAAATGAAATTGAAGTAGATATTTTCAAACTCAAAAAGTAATTCAAAGTAGTATTCCTTTTGCACATCAAACCTTTGAGAAAATTCTTAATTATGATTATTCTCTAAACCATATATATGTTTGGAATAAATATATAAATATCAATTTAAATGTTAGAAAATGATCTTTAACAATTCATCAGAGAATAAATAAAATTATTTTGTATGCACTTCATATGAAAATTATTCACTGAAAGGTAAGTTACATCGGTTAACAATTTTCTATTTTGTTACACTAATTGCAATTTTGACATTCAGAAAATTTTAATTTACTCTGTATTGAAGGGATAATAAACATTTAAACTACTATTAAACTTCAAACACACCACCCAAATAATTAATTGTAACTTACGCCTTTTACCTCATTACCAAACATCTTTAAAGATTTTAAAGAATTCAACCAAATTACTTCAATGAGTTCTAAATTAGATAGAAGTGCTCAGTTCACTTGCAAGTGAAAAATGCAACAACCGAATTTCAAAACCTTACATTTGAGAAACGATTTAATTGTCGCAACATTTAAAATACACTCATTAATAGAAATTTTATATAATTTTCATTGTTATGTTTAAATATACATCAATAGTTATTTACTAGTAATTGAAGTTGTTTCGAGTATCTATGAAAATGATTGTACACACAAGATGTGAAAAAGGATTTGAGCTTTGATATCCATAGATGTAAAAATAAATGTTACGAATAATTTTGTGAATTTAAATACTCAAATGCATCGTCATATATGCTTGTTATTAAGTTTATTGAAGCAAATATTAATTAGATACTTCTCGATTTTCACCCACTCATAGATAAATTCCCAAATGTCTCATTATTAATTAAAACACTATTGTTGTTTTCTTACGTATATCGGGAACATTCTTCAGAAATCGAGTAAATGTAAGGAATAGTTTTTAATGTAGTTATAAATTATTATACGTTATTGTTAGGGTAATTAAAATCGCTTGAGTATCATTTTATAGTCCCTCCTTTATATAGTTACCCATTGCTGTATCAGGAAAAACTGCTTACGTTTTACCACACCAACATATTTAATTTATATTTGAGGTCCGCCTTTTTTTTTTATGAAATAGATACATACCCTCACAGAGTCTAATTTTTATGCATCATAAAACCGACATTAAGGAAGAAATAAAGCTTTTACGAATTCATTTATTAATAAAGTAGGTATAAAATGGATACATATTTCTTATTTTTAATGACATTAAATAAGCTAAATGTTTATCACAAACTTTTTTTAAAAACTATAATATATATGATACGTACGTCAAAAACATTAAATTAAATGTAAATTAATTAATTTTATTTAAACATTAAATTAAATGTAAATTAATCATTAAATTTTTAGGTTATAATTAATTAAAAAATTAGATTGTTATTGAAAATTTTCACAGATTAACTGTACCAATGCTGAAGAGTTAGGGACATTTATAAACTTGGGTTGAGTACATTCTAACGTTGAACTGGTCTTCAATAGTAGTTTCTTAACACAAAACCAACTGCCATTATTCTGACAAAATTCTTCGACTTAATTTAATTAATTCCCTTACTTCCTCTCACTAAATAACTTTTATTTAATGGTGTAAGTAATGTTTTACAATGCGTTTTTATGGTCAATTTTGAAGTGTTAATGTATTTGAGTTAAAAGTATTTAACTCCAAGAACACTTTTAAATAGCCTTTTTCATCTTCACAGGCAGCATAAAAATTTAAATTCTGTAACTTTTGAAATCACCAATAAAAACCTCACTATCTTTTTATAACGTTATACTTTGGTTTTGAGTATTTTTGGAATTTTACACTGATTCTCTATCAGTTTTACTATGAGGAATTTGTATTTGTACACGTACAATATGAAAAACTACTGAGGGAACAATATAGACAGATTTCTCTGAAAGTGATGTCCCTATTCCTGCAGGACATATGGCTTTTTTTTTTTTTTAATCTATTCATTAAAAACATACTAAATATTGATTTATTGCTATTTCCAGCTTTAATTTCAAAATTCTCGTTCTTAAAATTATTTAAAAATTATTTCAATTTTACAAAATCTTGAAAATATTCCTATTAAAATAGATAAATGTACATATATATTTATTTAGAAACATTATTTGTTAGATACGTATGAAATTTCCTTCGTTATTTTTATGACAAATTAATATAATTTACCATTGACAAAAAACTTGTATAATAAAAGAAAATGTATTTATAAAAGTTCCAATTATCGATGACACAAAATCTTTTAATAAATTTAATAGGACTTAAATTACTTTATGTTGTTAATTACTAATTACACTTTTACTTTTAGTGTATGTGAATGTATGTGAATGTATATAATTTCTTTTTATATTAGATAAATTTAGGATAGCTTAAAAAGTAAACCCACATTAGCAGAGAGTAAAGAAAATGAAATATATAATTTATAATCTGAATACTTTTGCATTTTTTATATTCTTCATAGCTTTTACTAAAAGATTAATCATAAGTTACTTCAAATTATTACAATCAAAATGTCCCACAAAAGAATTTATTTTCCTTCAATCCAGCAAAAAATTATTTTTCTTTCTGTAATATTAAAATTCATTTTCCTTCAATCGAGAAAAAAATTATTTCTCTTTCTGTAATATTAACCACATAAGTTCGTTTAAACAAAAACGCTGAGTCAACAATTCATTTCGCAAAACAACAAAAAGTAGTTGAATAAAAAATACATTTTTACTTTAAAAGGGAATAACATCCAATAAAAAGAATAAAGTAATTTAATAAAACTCAAGTGCGACTTTTCGTGCTTTAAAAAATCACAACGCTTCTCACAATCAAAATATATATATAAGTTAATTTTTTCTTTTGGCTTGAAAACAGAAATAAGCACCCTAAACAAACTTCATTAGATTTTGTTCTGTTGGAAGAATTGTCTTCGATATAAATAGTATATTTGCTGAACAAACACATAGCAGAGGAAAGATAAATACATAGCGTGTTCCTTATAGTTAAGAAGAAAATGGCTGATTCTAGAAAACTGAAGCCGAGTAAATTTAGGAAAGCTAAAATAGATCCCTATAGATATAGACGACAATATATATTTGATTTCATATTTAAACACTTTGTGTTGAGACGACTAGTAATAAAATGTCTAGAGTAATCTTACTGCAGAGTTAAAGTAAAAGCTAATACTCTATATTTTTTTTATACAGGGTGAACAGAAATGAGTTGGACAATAAAAGTTGCAATGCAGCTTTTTAACTCAATATAACTACGTATAATAAAGTACAGTGTTTTTGCATACATAATGGAATGTCAGACATACATTAGTTGGGCAAAAAGAAGGTATTGTTATGAATAAGTTACAAAGCATTTTTCGGCTTCAGCGGCAGTTCTTCGTACAGCTAATTTTTCTCCACCTGATAAAAGGCATTATAGTAGTTTTTAGAAGATACACGAATTATTTATATCAGTGACATTATTTATGTTAATATATTTTGAAAAATGGTAATTAAAATATAGCCAATATAACAGGTTAGTTAACGATCTATTGCATACTACGGTTAATAAGTTTTGTTTTAAGTTATTTACTGCCGCTGTTTTCTAACAATATTAATTATTGTAACGATCTCAATTTAACAGTAAAACAAAGTACAATTTTCAATGTTTATTGAAATGGTTTCTCTTGGTTTAGCTTTAGAAATTATTTAGTAATGAAACAAAACAAATAATGAATTAAAAAAAAATCAATAGATATTAAATAGATGTTATATTAATAATAAAGTAAAAGACAAAATTTTACTAAATTTATGTTTAGCATTTTGTAAATAGCCATACTAACATAAAACAAGTGACTTACAAAATTCAAAAGATAGTGTGTATTTCATGGGTAATTTATTTTAAAACTTACATAATTTTTATTTTTGCTCTACCACGATGGAATAAAAAAAAATAATTACAAAAGTTCTTCAGATATCAAATCCCATTAATCTAAAAACAAAACACGTACTCCATTGTTCATTAAATTGGTCAAAATCCAATGCATTCTAAAACAAGACTTACAACGTCTCAGAAGATTTATATACCAAGGGAAATTAGAACCTATAAAGCAATCAAATTGATTATTTTATTTCACACATTCAGGGTATATTTCAAATATTAGGAATTATATAGTGATTTAAGAAGGTACGTATAAAAACAAAGTTATATTTTACCCGCAAGCATGCACGCTAGTGTGTGTCTATCTGAATATTTATTACGACTGGGTCTTTAAGACATAGCGCGCATGGGCGCCCGCAATAATATTTGCAGGGGGTGCAAGACTAGATTTTTATCAAAATCATTAATTTTTTAGAAATTTTAATTAATAGTTGTGCATTTTAAATTATACTCTTTGAGAATAGTTTTAAAAAATTCATGATATATGTTTTTGAAAGTTCAACCTTGTTAAAAAGAAAAAAATAGTAAAAATATTTAAAATATATATATTTTTAACGATTTTTTAATCATCCAACTAGATCTCACGGCATTCAAGAGAAAGTGTTTAGAACAGAGGAACACGAAGATGCAAAAATACAGAAGAGTAACATTATATTTCTTCCAAGTTTTGGAGATAATTTTTTTAAAAAATTCAAAATGAAATACAAAGGCAATATTGGATATGTTTAATTGAATTCTAAAAATAGATTTCATATATCTGATGACTTAAAAAGCAAAATATTTTTTCTAGAATTTTGAGAACTACACAGAAAATGATTATACATTAAAAGAAATAAATACTTCAACTCAGCCTCCAGTAATACTAGACAATAGGCACCGTTAGCTATAAAAAACGATATAGAAAAGAAACAAAAGACTATAATAATCGACAAACAAATGCTTATTGTAGCATAAAAACCGAAACGGCATATGAGCTTTTCTTTTACCTTGGAATTTACACTTTTCCCCTCATATATATATATTTTTTTAATTTACAAGAGCTAGGGGAGTGCAAGTTAGGAGTGTGCACCTCCTTGCACCCTCCTGGGGGCGCCCATGAGAGCGCGTAGGTTATTAGAAGGTTTTAATTAACGTTTAAAGCAGATTCCATCAGTGCAGATTACCTAAATATTTATCAGAAACTTATTATAATTAACTTTTCTAAAGAAAAATAAGACACACTAAATTTTAATTAGTTTTAATTCAGTTAGTTTTAGAGATAGATATTTTTTAAAACATGTTATTTATCCTAAGGAATCCCTTTGTAATTTAGATGATTAATCAAAAAACGATGTAACCCGTAAATTATTTTTCCCATCAAAATCACAGGATCTCTTTCCTTATTATAGGTATTTTAGCAATTTGCATTGATGCCCTATCTCTAATAATTAAAGAAATAAACTACCTAAAATCTTTTTGGTTACCAAGTACATGGGCACATTAAGGAATGTTAATCTACTTTCATATTAATATTTTTTAATTATATGCTGATTAAATATTCTGATAATAAAAATAAATTATCAAAGACTCTTATCAAAAATAATTTCTAACTGTTTTAATGAGAAAAATATTTTTACCCCGCACATAATGCCATTTACGTTTAACAAATAATAAAAAACACCAACATTTTTATTTCCACAAAAGTGTCCTGATGAATAACTTAACCTATATTTAAAAACATTTTGCAGATACTAATTAATCATGTCTTTCACTCACTATAATCAAAATCTCATATTCTGACTTCTGAGATATTTTTAGCTCCATAACAAAACAAACTAAATTATAAACACCTCATTAAGAATCTTCCGGTCATCATTCACGGTCACCTAATTATGGTCAAAACTAAAAATGTCCACTTTTGTCTGAAGTTTATCTCCGTGTAATGAACGACCAGAGATTTCTGCTCTTGACGATCCCTTTTGAATTGCATGCTTATCAGAGTAAACACAAAGAAAGATGAAAGGTGCTCGTATATATTAATCGACGGTTATTGTTCTGCACTTTCACGGATGAGCTATTGTGATGTTTGCAAGATAAAGACAAGAGACTTTGTAAAATTATATGGTTGAGAAATACGATGTTGACCCATTAACGACGATTGACAAGAAAACTTGCCTATCGAAATTTTAGTTTTTTTTTTTTTTTCTTCTTTTCTAATAAATGGCGATTGTGGTTCCACTTAGTGTTTTTTAAAAACCATAAAAAAAGTGATTTTCCAAAACATCTGAAAAATTCAAAATATACCTTAAATGATATAAATAAACAAGGTAAAAGTTAAAAACAATGACCATTTATTTCAAAGTCATCTTTAATCGATTGAGATAGGTTTATGTCGATAGATATAAATATAAGAGGATCTGTAAAAATAATACCATATTTTAAAGAAAAAAATCTATAATTCATGAACGTTTGAGAGTAGAACGAAACGGTTTACTCGGAAATTCTCAGGAAAAAATCCTTCATTTTCACTTAAAAAATTATCATCAGATGGCACTTTGCATGCATATCTTAATGATTATCTGCCTACAAATTGCTTTGATTATACTAAACAGTTGCTCACAAATACCTACACTGCCATCGGTGGAAGGAAAAATTAAGTTTAATCCTTGTGAGGAATCACTATTTTTTTCTTAGCTGTTTTGAAGGACGATGTAGTAGTCATAGAAATGTTCATAGAAATGTTCAAGAAAAATCGGACTGTTGTACCCCAAAAGAAAAATAGTTAGATTTTTCAGCAACAGATAGCAACATATTTTTTAGATACCATAGATATCTGTGAGCAACATCCTATGTTAATTAAATAGGTAATAGTCTGCCAATCATCAAGATTTTGATGATAATTGCTATCTGTTGATAAGGAGCCTATATTTTTAAATTTTCTTTTGGAAAGCATCGATTTATATTAACATTTCTGTGAAAACCATGAAGTCTTACTCTCAAATATTCATGAATTCTCAATTTGTCAAATTTCCTGTTACTTTTGGATCCCCTGTTTATTTTATTGTAGATATTTTTGCATACTTTTGATAGTTTATTTTTTAGGAGAATGCATATATGTATTGGAAAGACTAAAATTTTCAACTATATCCTTGTGTTTTGAAAAATAAATAAATAAAAGAGCAGATGAAAAATGAGGTATGCATGGAAAGTTTTTAAAAAAATAAAATAAAATAAATGAACGGAAAGAAAAATATAATTATTAAATGGATTTTCGTCAATAATAAAATGATACATTCTTCCCTATATATGCTAATTAACATGCATATGCAAAAAATGTTTTGTCAAAATAATTTTAGGAACATCCTCCGAAAAGTATTTAAGGATTTATGAAATGGTACATTTAAAATCTGTCATTAATCAATGACCAATAATCATCATATACTCGTAAATCCTGTCGGTCTGTTTAGAAAATTTTTAATAAGTAAAAAAAAAAAAAAAATACTAATGATAATAATAATAATAATAAATACCGAAAAACTATGTAAAGCGCAAACTATCAATGCATTTCTTTAATATATTCCGGTATTACAATTTCGACAGACGAGCAATCCATTCACATGTGGGTTTCTTGGTGGATGTGTCGGGAAACATTTCAACCATTATGTACGAAGAGCATTTGTTTTATTGATCAAGAGCATAATCAAAACGGAATGCTGACACTCTTTGGCGACAGCTTGGCGGAAAGCAAGAAAGTGTGGTCGTAACATTACCTCTACCTAAATGACAAGGAAATCACTTGGTTTCCTAACTCTTGAATGTATTTTCCGATTTCATTCATTCAGTTCTTCATCTCAGTCGAGGCATCTTCGAGATTTCTATTCACCATGCAAATACTGGTTGTTCGCCTTAAGAGACATGCCGGAAGCATATTGCCAAACCCTACTCACTTAGAACACAAAAAGGAACATTTTCATTTTTACTTAGTACAATTCGGGGGAGGGGAGATTTATGGCTGTTGCATCCTATTGATTTCGCAATCCTCTTTGATTGACTTGTTGCTAGATGCTATGAAATTGAATAGAATCACCATACTTCAAATTCTTCTTATGAATAAGAAAAACATGTAAGACTCAATAGAAGAAGAAAATGAGCACAATTTATTAAAAAAAATATTTAAATATTTATTTTCTAAAACTGAAGCAAGAATGAATGCCCCAGAAGATTATTTTTGAATTTTTGACTTCCAATTGCTTCCCTGTAATGCATAGGTGAAAACTGACATGTAAGTATTTTGCGGTATTGCTATCGATATACAACAATTTTTCTTTCAATACTTTTATGACTTATTTTTTTTTAAGTCTGCAAAATAAATCTAATAAGACAAATCTAATAAACGAAATAATCTAAGCTAAGTAACTAATGAAAGTGTTATTTTTTCACATGTGTGTTCTAAGCGAGTAGGGTTTGGTAATATCCGTCTCGGGATGCATTATCTTTTGAAATTGTAACAATCTTTCGTCGCTGCATAGTCCAGAGTAGATCTTGCATTAAGCAAAATCCAGTACAATCAACCAATTATAAATTTATTTTTTGACTAATTTTTTCATTGATTAATAGTTTGAAGTTTAGTTATTTAATCAAAGCATTTTGATAATAATTATAGCTTTAGATTACAAAAATATATATGGGGGATATAATCGGACGCGATTGCATGTTTAGGTATCTATAGAATATCATTCTAAATTTTGTATAAGCTTGTAGAGAAATAAATGCTGGTAGATCATGTTTGATAAATGCTAGTCTACCGATAGCCAAGTATGTCATAATTTGCAAATAAAGGGAATTCTTCTTTTTCTTCTCTTTTTTCTTTACTTTTTTAAAGTAAAATAAAGTGTAAGGGTACACATAATTTCACTGCTGTTGCGCCAAATACAGCATACTTTAAAAGTGAGGCAAGATTACCATGTATATTTTGCCATTGATGACGTACTATTTATAACAAAATTGTATTCGACAAAGACAAAAAAAAAAACTCAGAGTGATGCTCACCTCTCAGCCATATATACCTCAGTCTCATAATTTTGTCCCCAAATTTTATGCTCAAAGAAATTAAGGAGAAAACAAAATAGGTTATGCGGAAAGTAAGTTTATAACAGCATTGCGAAGTTACTAATATATAACTTTTTCCTGAAATATCGCAACACAAATACTTCATTAAATACAGAATGTCAGGAAAAACAATAAATGGTACATATATATAGGTATACATGGAATGTTATCTTTTCGTCAAAAATAGCATAAGCTAGCCTGATATCCTTATGACAATGACACTTAAATTGTTTATAGACACTTATGTTTTTCCAGTAGTAAAGAATAAACATAAAATAAAATATAGGACCGCCTTTCATTCATAAAATGCCATTGCTCTCTATCACCAAATGGCTTCTTTTACTAGAAAGTGCTTTTCTATTTTAGTATCCCACAAATGCCTTTAGCTAAGTACGTAAATGCAATTTTAGGATAACATAAATAAAAACGCTGTTTTTACAGACATTGATTGCTCTGTGACTAATTTCTTTGTTTACTGAAAGAAATTATGTGATACGGGGAAAACGTAGCTTTTCTTCTTGAGACAGGTTATACCTTAGTATTGAGGCTCTAGTATTTCACGTTGTAAAGGATACTAATTGACTTTTTTGTGATGATTTCTTTTGCTGTATTTGTTCCCGATTGTTGACCAAAATGTATCATCTAAAAGATAAAACTGCTGATATACGAAACTAGTTTTTTCCCCCTTAGTAATGTTATGCCCTTTCAATTACTGGCATTTTCTTCTTAGTTTTATTCTGCAAAAATTGTTTGATATCTAATAATGTCTCATCAGAAGTATAATAATTCTATAAAAAAAAAATTAATTTCCTTCTATCGAATCTTATCTGATGCTGAAAAGATGATAAAATGATGTAAAAATAAATATAAATCGTTAGAATGATTAAGCTTAGGGATATCTAATTATTCAAACAAATATTTTGAGATAAAGTTAAGGAACAGTTTTGTGAGGAAATTATCTTTAAAGCTCATATAGGAACATATTTTAACTCTCTATATGACCTGTTTATCGTTCATTGTGGATTAAAAAAAATTCTTTTATGGATTAAAAAAATGATTTGTACGAGTTAGATGATCATCATAAAAAAATGTAAAATTGCAGATAATCAACATAAAATTGTATTTTTTTTTTAAAGTAGAACTATCTAAATGTTTAATTTAAATGTTCTTTTTTTTTCTTCTTCAAATAATAACATATATTTAGATGAGTAATTAGATAGTATTTAAATGACTTCAAATGATTCTTTATTGTGATATATAAAGATATTTTCGGAAATGAATTTTATATAGCGTTGTAAACCAATTAATTTTCTGAAGACAAAATCTTATTCGTGCAGAATGTCTTAAAATAAACCTGGAAATAAGCTAAGCTGGAACTTGAGGACAATACCTCATTCCAAATCAAGTAATTAATTAAAATATTGACGAGTAATCAAAGCATTCACTCATTTGTTAATTCCAAATGCCAGATTTCAGAAAGCATCCCGAAACAATGTACAGATAAATGTAATTACAATACGTTTCATCTTCTTTATTAGATAAAGGATGAAAGCTGAGTTGATATATTGAATTATAATTCCCTGGCGTGTAATAATGAATGCATCAGTCTTCGTTTGATAGAAACAAAATCTATTTTGCATCTTCAGAGAAGTTCTAAAGTTATAATGTAAATCCAATTGTACCTTCACAGGAATAACTTAATGGTTAACACAATAGGAGGTATAGGATTTTGAAGACTAAGTCAACATCTTAAATTGTCAAGGAGTGGTAAAGTGAGGAAGTCATAATTTATATTTAAATGTGTACCTTGAAAGAAGTATAACTAATATAAAATAAATTGTTAATGTTATGCATGTGCATGGTTATAAATTGCTGAACTTAATAGCTTAAAATTCGAATTTATCCAAGCATTGTTTAAAATATATTTAGATTTTCTTAAATAATTAAACATTTCGAATTTTGTTAATTATTTAGCATTTTGTAAGTTACTTATATCTTAAGATAATAATATTGATATTTTTTAACGAATTGTTTATGATATTTGGACATAAAAATACTTCAAATTAGTACATATCTATGCTATAAAAAGATGTTACCCTCCCGTTTTGTCTATCTAAAAATATTATTTTCATTTTCACATTCTGAGATTCACCGTCAAGAATAGTTACTTTTTTTATTTACTTATTTTAGATCTTTGTTTTAAGCGTTAAATAACTCTTACATTTAACTCAAAATATGTAAGCATTTTAATCCGATCACTGACAAAAATCTTTACTGATGCCAATTACAATTTCGAAACTAAATATCCTATTTAATGAAAAAAATCTTTAAAAAAAATCTCTTACATTTAAGCTTAATTTAGAATATTGACGAAAATAATGTATAAAAACCTCTCCTTTGCACAGTGCAGTGTGATTTTCTGTCTATTTTTAGACCTGCTACATTTTTTGTACAAAGGGAAATTAATCAAAAGTAACGGATTACTATTTTCCTTTGTGTGCATGTAAAAGAACATTAAAAATACTATAAATGCATAAAAAAAGATTATTTTAGTTATTTTCTTATTTCTATATTGTTTCCTTTTTTCTTCTTTTCTCTCGCTTTTATATTTCAGTATTTTTTATTTATTTTTTTCTTCCTTTTTTTTTTTTTTTTTTTCCTTTCTTATTATTTTTAGACTTTCGAGATTCATGTTCATTTTGATATATGATCTTTCTGTCAACAAGCCTGAAATTTTGGATTTTTTCTGCTATTGTTAAACGAGGCACTGGAACAATGTCCTTTGTCACTGAATTGTCAATTGATTATAAACCATCTGTTAAAAAACTGCTTTTATCTATGGCATGGTGATAATCCTAAAAAAAAATTAATACTCGGCAGGAAAAGTAGTCAAAAGTCACCACTAGCCGAACCACTTTGCCTATAATGAAACTTTGACACATAAGTCCTTCTACTTTAAAAATTCAATGGAACTATGAAGTGAACAAAGTGCTATTTTTTTTTAACGTACCAACTTTGAAAAAAATTAGTTTAAAAATTGCAAGTCCCTTGGTTTCATCAGAAGGATAAAAAAAAAATTGAATTATCAATGTAACTGAGAAGTCTAAGAGGAACAATTTAAGGTGTTCCTTGCGTAGTAACAGTATCTCATGATCCTCGTAAAACTTCCAGCCATTTTACCTGCCATGACTCCTTTATCCATCATGGCTACTTTTCCTGGCTTTCTCTCAATTTAAAAAGTAATCTGTTGATAGCGTTTTTAAATAATAGAATAGTTTAGCTACAAGTATATTTATTAGTAATATAAGTATTAGTAAATGTATTAGTATATATTGTCTCAGGATACATTCATCAATAATAGTCAGCATTTTGATGCTTATTCAATAACCATACGCAATTTTCATAATTGATAATTTGGTGAACTTTGAGAGACAAACAACATAGCTTGGCAAATACAAAATAAACGGTAAAGGAAAATGTTTGACTAGAATAGATCTACGTGACCATACTGCGCAGTACACACTAATAAAATTAAATTGTGTATTAAAAAACTTCACATATTTAAATAGAATTTACAAGCACTCATGTTCAATCTTCCTGTTGAAATAGAAGAAGTATTTTATGTATAACCTACAAAAAGGATATTTTTACTCTTAAATAAAAGAGCTCTTAAATATGATCGTAAATTGCGATACATATACACCAAGAATATTTTTGCTTGTTGTTATAACAAAAGTTATTTTTAACTCTTGCCTGACATGCTAAATAATAGTCTAACATAAATATCTCAACGAAAGTTAAATACTCTTTGGACCAACTTCCCTTCCCCATTAATCAACCTCCAAATCACCTGTCAGCAATGTCTTCACAACCCATGAGACCAGTAATGCCAAATCAACCAGGAATGATTCTTAAGCGATATATTAGTCTGATTCCTATCCTAAACAAATGAGTAAACTATGAAGATTGATTAGTTGCGAATACATCCATCATTCACAGTGAAGTGTGTGTTCCACCAACAGTACACAGATGTAAGAGACATATACAAGAACACTTTCAACAGAAAACCTCCATATATTGGCTTTTGACTAGTCAATACGGAGACGCCATGTTACCTGGAAGTCAGTCTAGTATATTGATTCTATGCCTAAACTTCTGTCTGTGTTTGGTGTCGATTGAGGTTTTCGCGGAGAGTTTTGTAAAGTGTGAAAGATCGGCTTATATTTTATGCCTTTTATATAAATTTTTAATGAAAAAGGTATAAATTTTGTTGTTTTATTGACTTTTAGTCAATGTTATAGATTTCATACAAATATACAAACTTGTTTATTTCGTAAAGTATTGATTTATTTATTATAAGAGGAGAATTTATTATAAGAATTTATAAATTCAAAACTTTAAAATAGGTAATACTATGAAGAAAATTGCTTTATTTCTTCACATGTACTTTCATTGTAAGCAGATTCTAGGACTCGTTTGACTAAAGCATTAGTCGAAGGAAAGAAAGCATTTTTAAAATACATTAATTTTACCAAACACTTCAAGGTCAAGCAAACTATTTTTCTATTTTATTACGTTTTGGAACGGATATGTATATTATTAATGAGCTTCGCGTGGAATGACAAGTATTCTTTGAGTGAAATATTGGGTCTTGGACCCTTTCGTTCGCTACAATTAATTGTTGTTACTATTAAAGTTTTCTCAACTGAATTGCTTTCGGACATATTAAGTTTGGGATTTATTAATATTAATGGTAAATAAATTTTGGTGGGAAATTATTTTCAACCCTGCATATTGGAAATAAAACCCTTGAAGCAATATTTAATGGATTGCATTGAACTTTATATTTAGAACGTACTAAATTTTTACTTTGCAGTTAAATTCATAGAACACTTTACAAATCATTCGCCAAATGATCAAATAATTGATTATCTACCAATGAATATTCATCAAAAAATTAACTTATCTAAATTTTTATTCTTAAAAAAATTATTTGTTAAAAGTATGCTAGTATACATTGTTAAAAGCATTCTAATATATATTGTTAAAAGCCTTTTAATACAATTTAGCAAGCATAGATTTCCTTTTGATACGTTTTCCCATGTTCTAATAACATTACCAATTAATGATTGATTTAAATTTCTCCCCACCTTAAATTATAGTGTTAATATTTCCCACTGCGTAATCACACGACGATCAATATAATACCAACATTTAATAGAAGCCGAAAAGTTTATTTTTTAAATAACTTTAATGATACGTCTTTATAATAAAAAAATTTCATTTGGATATTCAAATGATAACTCGAAATATAAGTTCTAAACTTTTAATTCAAAACACATTCTAAAAAAAACTTACAATGTTTTAAATTTATAAGACTATTTTTAAAAAATCACCATGAGTTATTTATAATAAACGATTCATTTGTGGCATTTTTCACATAATGTTTTCATTTCGTTGTAATATTTTTATTTTAATATCTCAATCTTTGTAAGAGGAATAATAGTAAATTCACAGAATTTGCTTCCATCTACGTATACTATCTCAATTTCTTAAATTTTTCTGTTTTGTCCCTTTGATTTTCAAACAAGTAACACAATGTGAAATTTCAAATAAACTATTCATCAGCCGCTAGTCTTGGCCTTTACATTTTTAAATAATTGATCAGTTTAGTAAATATAAAGAAAGAAAAATGGATCGTCATGATGAACCACTGACTAGAAATAATGTATAAGGTTTGGAGATCATGCTGATGAATGTGAAAACCCAGATTTGTTAATAATACGAAACTTAATGGAGAAAGCAGCCTAGAATTTCACCTAATGGAAAGAAATCTAAAGGCTAAAATTTATATTTAACATATTATGTGAAGTTAGAAATTTTTTTTACTGTGCTTCAGCCAGACTTAACTAGCCGTGATTCAGAAAGCAAGAAGATATTATATATGTTATGCATGATTGTATGTTTATAATAATTCTTACTCATTTGACATTTAAAATGTATAAGAGTATTTTAATGATAAATATCCTTCCATTCATAAAAAATCTCATAAGTTTCAATCACGTAACTGTATAATAATACATCCATAAGTTTAAGAATAGATCCTTTTTGAAAAATACTTGTATAGGTAAAGGTGATTGTCTAACTAAACATGGTAAGATAGCGCAAACTGTACTAGTATGAGAATCACAACGTAGTGTTTCTCTCTTGATCTCTTTTAAATTCTGAAACTTTTAGCCTTACACGTGATGAAAAATATTCATAGACTTATATCGTGTTATAAGACTTATATAAGTTTTATATCGTGTGTAAATAATTTGATGAATACGGAAGATCTAAAGTAAAAATTAGCGAGCAGTAAAAGATTTTATAATTTGGCAGGCATTAATCAAATTCTCATTTATCTACTGATATGCGATTTAAGATTAAAATCGCCTAAAAAACAGGATGCCGCATGAGGATGATAGAGACTCTTATTACAAAGTTCAGGACATCAAAGAAAGTCACAGTTCCAAACTTTCAGCTCAATGAAAAATAAAATTGCTAAATTATACCCTAATATAAATGGGTTACACGGGAAACCTTTAATATAACATATATTAAATTAAAACTACACTAACTTAATAAATGTTACGTTTTCGTAAAAATTAAAAAAAATAAATAAATTATAAGCCATATTGATTTAGAAAGTTAAAGTTAAAGGCTATCTAACCAGTTTTAATATTGCCATGTATAGTTTGATCTAACTATATTTAGGTTAGTAAAATCTTCTACAACGTTAGACGTTTAATATTGATTGAAGGAATAGGAAGAATAAAATTACTAATATAAATAAAGTTACTACAACATTTCACTAAAGTAAAATTCTGTTTGCCAGTCGTGTTAAATTAAACAAAGTGTGCTAGAAGTAAATGAAAAAGTCTTTTATTGCTGGAGGAAGCATTTTCCATTCTAACGCCTACCAATTTAATGGATAAGAGCTATAAGAACAATTTCTTTTTGATGAAGAAAACGATATGATCCCTTTGTGAGGTGAACTATTGAATTTTTTCTTCAGATAATATAAGAGGTACGTTTATTATTATTTTTTATGGGGGGGGGGGGGAGTTAGTTGAAGTAATGATGTCGACCATATCCCTTTTATATGAAAGTAAATTCCTATTTTCGATAGATAATGAATATATAAAATGCCTTAATAAAAGATTGAAACTTTTTAAAAATATCTCTAAAATATAAAAGCCCTAAATTAGTTAATTAATTTCCGATAAAAATGAAATCAATGCTTATCTTAAAATTTAAATTGTATCAAGCTTCATCAAAGTTCATCCTTTCATGATTTTTTTTTATGAAAGCCCAACTTTAAACTAATTAGGTGAAATTTTTATTTGTATAAAAGATTGTTTTAGATTTATTCTCTACAAACTGTTGATCTGGAATAATTCCGGGTCAGTGAATTGAAAAGGGAGACTTTGGTAATTAATTTTTCCAAGACAAACACGTATGAAAAATATGAAAAGGTTATGCATCCCTCTATTTTATGAATCAAATTAAAAGTTTCTTTTAAATGTTAAAAAAAAAAACCTACTTTTTTAATGTTTCAAAATATTATCTGCACAAGATTAGCTCATTAATCATATCGTGCATGAATAAAATGTTTTTTTTTTTTTTTTAATGTATATATTTCAGAATATTATCAACAAGTAGGTGTTATTTAATGCATTCTATAACTCTACATTAATAGTCAGTGTTTCAAATATAATATTTTTATTATAAAAAGTAACTTTGACTTGCCTATTACTTTATTAATTTAGTAATAAAGGGGTAAAAGAGAAAATGTCTTATGCATAATTACTTTTGAAAATGAAATCAAATACTTAAAACCAGAGAAGATTATTATCTATTAGAATTCAATATAATATAAGATATTATAAAAGTGTTTAAAATAGTTTATTTTCCTTTTAGTAAATTATCTTGAATAAATACTGTGAAAATTGAATATTACTTTTAAAGATATATTAAAGAAATATGTAAACTTTTGGTTTATAAGAACTCCCTGATAAAAAAAAAAAAATAGTCCATGAAATTTTAGCAAATACATTGTTAATTATTCATCAATGCTATTCACTCTATACTCCTTTTCAAATATTTCATTTTTCTTTTTATTAAGATCCGAGATAACTTTTATGATTGAATTCGAAGAAAATAAACATAATTTGTTTACAGCAGTAATTATCTATCATGCTCCGATTTTAATTGCTAACTTTTTAATAAATATAATAGTGGTAGAAGGTATAATCATTGTTAGATTAGTATTCAAGTATTTAAAAATCAGTTACGTTTAGAAATCTTGTAGGAAATATGAAATAAATATAACTATGTAATACAAAACAGTATCAGAATACCATTAAATATCCTCAGATAACCAAATAATGTAAATAACTTTTATATACTAAGTACTTTGAATAAACTTATTTCATGTTCAAAATTTATAGCAACGTCTAGAAGTACAGTATTGAAAATTGACTCAATCTAAAACATTTATTTTAATATCCATGAATAGATGCATTGTAACTTGAGAGGGTATTAGAAACGTTTTCGTGTACTCAAAGCAAAACTAATTTAAATGTGTGTTAAAATATTAAACTTTGACGCTGTTATATCTCTCAAAGAGTTTCTTAAATAGACTCTTTACAGAATCACTAATAATGTTTATTCGTCGTCGTCTTAAATCTTTATCAACACACAGCTAAATTTATTTAAAATGTTTAAATATTTGAGTTCACTATTCACATATATTAGGATTATTAATACTTATGAAAAATAATTCTTATTAAGTAATTTTAAAATAAAAAGACTAGCTTAGAAATAAAACAGAAAACATGATTTCATTTTAAACATCTTTATTAAAGTAGGTAATATTTAATTACTGATTTAATTACTGTTTATCTGATATATAAAATAAGTTTACTTATATAAACATATTTTGAATTCATATAACAGTGTTAATACACTTACATTTTTAAATAATTTTATTTAAAAAGTAAATAAATTATAGTACGAGAAATCGGTTCTGGAAATAACATGGTTTGGTTGTAACAAACTAAATAATTTTTATTATAATCAGTATACGCCGTCAGAATCCATATTATCATTGGTCCGTATAATGTTTATAAAATCAGCAAAACAATGGGAGCAAATATTGAAAGCAGCTTAAAATTCGGAACTGTGTTGTTTTTTGGCGAGGTAACTAGCTTTTCGATTTGTGCAGAACTTTAGAATTTGTATGTAGATTACTACAATTAATTACACAAACAAAACACTATTTTAAAAGACTGTTTTCAAATATGGAATGCAAAGTATTAGAAGAAAAATAGGATTAAAGAAATTCGTGATATAGCGTTTTCAAAATAAAGGTAGCTTTTGGATTAAGTTGTAATCAAAATTTTGGGTAGAGTTGTAACATTTTACAACTAGAAGATGGAAGAAAGGCTCAAAAGCACATCAAAACAACTTTGAATCTGAAGTGGAAGAAATGTGTATCATTCTATACGATCTTTTTTTGAAGAGTAAACCAAATAAAAAGGGAATTAAGTACACAATTGAGAAGAATGGGCAAAAGAAGCCTGCACTTGTGAAGAATCACTATTTATGTGTCCGAATTGAGATTCTGGTAACTCGATATAGGTGAGGATATTAAATAAGCATAGTTGCCTACTCAAGTAACTAAATAAAGAAATTTCTTCTCATTTCGGGTTCGCTCACTTTAATCAAGTGGTAAACATGCCTCCTCGATAACTGTTAAAACTTGCCTTGTAAGCATGGTTAGCTGTAAAAATTTTCTTATATCATAAAAGCATTTTTCCAGAAAAATTTTAACCATCGAAAATTATACTCACATATATAAGTAAAAAAGATTAGAAATCACTTGCCATCTTAGAATTTAAATCATACCTAAATCTACTACGCTTCAGAAGCTACAGTTACATATTTAAAAAGGTTTATTTATAGATCTGTTCTCACCTATTAGAATATTGCTAACGATTTAAAACCCCTTTCATTAATTTACATGCATGACAAAATAGCAAAACAGCAATTAGCTTTCATCAAAAACATTATAATTTTCTAATTGTTTTAAAATGTAAATTAAATACTGATCATCATTTTATAATTAGTTATAGTTGTAATCTCTATTCAGTAATTTTAAATTTACACATTTTCAAAACTGTTGTTACAAATATTTGAAAACATTTCAAACAAATTAACCTAAAGGGACTGTTAAGTCAAAAATAAAAATTCTTCAATTTTTGTCCAAAATTTATTAAATTTTTTGTGCTGTTCAATAGCAATTAGATAAAACATAACCCAAAATTTCAAAAATTTATATTGATTTTTTTTTTCAAGAAATTAAATTTTTGTTGAAAAATTTTGCGTTTTTTCCGTAATTTTAAAAACGCTCCTTGCGATTCAATTTTTTTGCAATCTGTCTCAATTTTTTTTGTACAAGCTAATCGAATATATATTGACATAATTGTGCATGGATTTTGAATTTGACTCATTGGTTAATTATTTAAAAGTAAAACTTTGGTACAACGGCGAAAAAATTTAAACTTTTTAAATAGAAGCATTACGAAAATTGCTGTAAAACAATAAAAAAATACCATATTCCAAAATCCATGCACAATTGTGTTCAAAATAGTATAATAGTAAACAATATCTCCAAATTTAAAAGAAATACATCAACTTTTGAATCGCAAGGAACAAATCGAATACCCTAAAAATCTTAAAATACACATGAGGAGAAAAATGCAATTTAAGAAAATGAAAAACAGACAATTTCTTATATGCGCGCTTGCAAAAACTCAAATAATATTCTTAATTCTTCTCGGATCAGCAAAAGTAAGGTATGTACTGAAAGCTAGAATTTCAGGCTATATTTTTCCACAAAATATAAAAATTGAAAATTTTGAAATTTTTGCCTTAACAATAATATATGACTGTTACAGGTAAATATAGATAAATGTAATATTTTATTTCTTCTTTATTATTACTAATTTCTACTTCATTATATGTTGTTGATTTGTGATTCTAAAAATCAAAAATATTCTTCCAAATTCAATATTGCAATCAAGAGAATATTTCATGATTAATATAATAAGAAATTATTAAGAAACAAATTCCACAGAATATTATTAAATTAAATTACGAAGCTTTGATTTTTTTAAAAAAATCGAAATGCAGTAATGTACAACATACATAATACAACAAAATTTCTTACAAAATCTTAAAAATAGGAATCATTCAAAAAAGTGTATTGTTACTAATACATATTACTTTTTTAAAAGAAAAATGTTTTGAACCACTTTAGTAAAAAATAAATGTATATTGAAGGCGATACGCAATGTCGTTATTTAAATGAAGTAAATACTTACCATTATATTAAAAATATTCGAATGATGAGGATTTCATCATGTTAGTAATACTATATATTTAGCATCAGTCTTTACCAGTTAAACTTTTTTTTTTATTTTTTCTAAAGTGTAAGGGAATGGGTGTTTTATTTTATAAGACACAATAACTATTTTATTTAAGCAATAAAATTAGGTAAAATGACGATTTTTATTTCAATTTGCAAATTGATATAAAAAGAAACAAGAATTAACTCGAAAAGTTTATTCATATTGACATTTGAACAAATACAAACACCAGAGAAAAACAGTCGAAGGAGAAATTTCTGTAGCTTTGCAGCATTAAAAATAAAGGTATTTTCCAAGCAAATATTTTCTTCAATTCAATGATATTACACTTTTTATAAACTTAGCAGTTATGCTGTTTTTACACATTCGAGGATTTTAAAATAGAGAAATTTTACAAAAAAATTTATATTGAGAGATTTATATTGAAATTTATATTAGAGTCAAAAACTAAAAACTTTTTCACAAATGCAAAAGTTAACCTCCTGATACAAAATAATCAGGTTTACTTTATTGAAATACACAAAATAAATGGATATTAAGGATTAAGTGTTAGTTTTATTTTCTTTTGTAGAATAATAACAGTAAATAAGATTTTACTATTGTTCTGTAAATGGACTTCTTACTAAAAATTGGTTATCCGGGATGAAATTGGGAAATACGGGAGATGTAAAAATAGTTATATGTGTAAAATAACTTTTTTGAGGTAAAATTAAACAAAAGACCTATAAATCTATGATTGTTACCTGTACCATACCCTTGCATTAGTTTTTATTTAAGTTAACCGTATAATTACAATTTTTTAAAGATAAACATATATAAAATAATTTCGATTTTTCTGAAAACTTTAAATACTTGATACATTTTTAACCTAAAACATTTTGAGTCAGTAGTACATGAAATAAATTGTATATCAAACACTTCTCATTTAACACAGTTTTTTAATTTATTATCAAATCATATTGCAGAAACTACAAGTTTTCATTTTGTTACTTAATATCAATTTAATTTTAAGGTATAAATTTTTGAAGCACTAGAAACTTTATAATGTAAACATTTTAGTTTACTTATTCTTTTGTAACATAAAAAAAGTCTTAAAATATTTTGTTATTATATCAGAATCTAAAAGTTTTACTTTTTATTTTTTATTTTTGCAGCAATATATAAATATGTATAATAAACCTTTTTAGGAACATTTTAAAACACTCCGTTTGAATCATATTGGAAATGCATTATAAATTTATGAAAAAGTTATTCTACGATATATTAGATAGAAAACTTACCTTCCAAAAGACTGTTATTGTAACTTGCGCATTCGTCTTCTGATAACATATTGCTTTCTTTCACAAATACTTTGTTTGGTTCTAAGATATTTTTTTGAGTCTGTATCAAGTAATAAGTAGAGTTATCATCGTCCATAACTTCAGTTGAATTCATTGAAAATACTCTTGCTTTTTTTGTAAGTTTAGTAAAATTTCTTTAATAGATTTTTACTTGTTTTATATAAATTTATTGTAAACTAGAAAAAATTCTGAAGACACCATCACATAAAAACTAATACTGGAGTTAAACTATTACAAAATGATAGTATATATGTAATAACTTTTTATAAGGTTAAGTAAATTATAAAAAAATTTCTGAAGCTTTCAAATTCAGGTGAAAAAGTTCCACTATTTTTTAAAATAGTTTTTATAAATATTTCATAAAGCAGGCCATATCCGGGATATATAGAAATATATATTTATGAATAGACAGAATTTTAAATTATGTTATTTTTTCTAAATGTAAAAAAAACAAACAAAAATATTGCACGAATTAAAAAATGTGAATTTTCATTTTATTTATTAAGTATTTATTCTTTTATAAAAAATTATCAAAACAAATGAAATATATAAATTTATTCTCTTAATATATTTAAAAAATAATAAACTCTTTTCATCAAAATGAAATAATTTTTCTTTAACACTAAATTCCACGAGTTAACCTCCTTCGCACTACACGAAAACTAAAAAAGGTCTTGTTGCAAAAGTTTGTCAAAGATCACTGAAAGAATCTCCATAGAATTGGAGTCAGCCACATACTGTGGAATATTCCGTTTCATTCAACGAAAACTTATGGTTTGGATCAATAATTTTACTTTTCCTCCATTCTGATTGGTTCTCAGAAGCTCATCTCCCCCTACCGGCAAGAAGTGAAGTTCTGTAATTGATGGATGAGCTTGGAGGAATGTAAATTCCAAAGTGTCTCGTAGTTAGGGAAGTTTAAATTATTTGATTCTTTAGTTTTTAGATGTCATCATAAATACAATATATATCAAAATTGATGGGGAACTTGAGAAAAAAAAAAAGAAAAAAAAGTTCTTTAAAATTAAAGAAAAGGGTTTTCAAAACAATGATATTCATACTTTTAATTTATAAGAGATAATAAAATTTAACTTGATGCGCATTTTATTCCTTTAAAAATACACAAAAAGTTATTTTGGAAATAGAATTGTCTCAAATGGGGGAGCTGAAAATAATTTCTCAAATAATATAGGATGTAAAGAAATTTTAGAGCAGTTTTTTTTTTTCTTAAAAAAGGTGAATGCTTTCATATAATTGATTTTCATTGATTATTTTAGGATTTTTTAAAAATTTATTTATATTTTTTATTATATTTATATATTTATTTATATTTATATTTTATATTTTTATATTGGACACAGGGAAACATACAAAACGAGTAACCCAATAATAATTTAAAATTTAAAATAATTTCGATAAATTAGTTATTCTTAAAATTACTAAATCAAAATTAATTTTTATTTTGCTAATACATCTTCAAAACATTCGAGTGTATAGAACAAATGACTTATTTTCTTAGTGGGAACTTGTTGCTGTTTAAAGGATAGTTTTGAAGAAAAGGGTATTAATGAAAAGTATTGCAGTTTAAAATTCCACATGGATCCATGTTAGAATTGATATATTACTTGCCGATAAATTGTCTGAATTTCACTAAAGCAGATAACATGCCCAAAAAGATTATTTGTGCATTTACAATAAATTTCAGTTTATTATTACAGGAATTCCGAATACACAAGAGAGGAACATTTTAAAAATACACACCGCAGTAAGTATAATTCCAATTGGTTCTCTAGCTTTCACAAGAAATTTTTTATGATTCTGCAGACAAATCAAAAGGCCAACTTTATTATTTACTCATGTACTGTACACTAGAACAAAGTACATTTTTTTTTTTACAAATATATATCGGGGCAACGAAATATCAATGAATTTTAGGCTGTATATCCAGCTTTAGGAGATAGTTTACAAAAAATAGGGATTTAAGTAATTAATTCAGTGATTATCCGTAGAAACATTCTTTCCCAGTGAGTTTTCCTTGGATACATTCTTTCATCAATTTGATGAAAGAATGTATCCACGCAATTATCTTGTATATTGTTCTTTGGATATAAAATGAATACCATGATGGGAGCTGTTATATCTCACCCGAGCGAGTGATGAGAGAAATATGTTGCATTGTCAACTCTCAATTTATAACATCTATATAAACCTTAATACCCCATTTTTTTTTAGTCAAAAGTAGTTTCTAGTTCATAAAACAGCAGTTATTTCTCTGTTATAAAATGAATTCAGGATTATATTTCTAGAAGGGTTTTCATATTAACTCTTTTTTTTCCTTCTTGTAAACAAAGTTAATATGGAAACAATTCTCAATTTAAATAAGATATATATATATAACCGATTTAGACGTTTTTGAAAAGCTCTATGTTCCATCGTAACAAAAGAGAAAAGATCGTAACTGTAACATTCATTTGGCTCTCCTATAAAATTTGCTTTTTGTGAAATAGTGCACTTTCCGTCCGGTTTACAGATTTATAAAACAGTAATGTGGGATTCGATAAAAACTACTACAGTAAACTAAAGTTGACGTGTTAAGCTTGACAATGGAAACATCGTTCAAAACTGTTTGGACACAGATATTTCATAAACCTTTTATTATTCAATTTATCTTTCAAACATAATTTTATTGCATATTATATACATTAATAATTTTTTTTATAATTTTAAATAAGATAATTTTATAGTAAATTATAATATATTTTATAAAATAAGTAGTTTAATTACACTTCTATGTAGAGGCTTTAACATTTTCCTTTTGTTCAGTTGTCTCTTAAATATGTAAATATTTAAGTTATTTTATGTTGCATATATTTATTCATTTAAAACAGTGATACACTTTCCAGTTAAAATTGACTATTAAATACTTCCAAATTACATTTAAATTAAATCTGATTTTAAAGACATTGAAGTGATTTCTAAGAGGTTCAATGTTTTCAATACATTTTTTAGTAATTATTATTAGTATTTGGTAGTAATTAGTATAGCACTGGGCGGTCTGGGCGAAGTACTTCATGAGTTTACTCCTGGTATGGCCACCCTAGGTGTGAAGGCCAGACCATTATGCTCAGCTAATGCTAGCAGGCATGGAGCCTAGTCAGACTTCTACCCTCGAGTGCTCCTCCAAACAGAAGCTGCAAGCACTTCTCCTTCCATGAGTAGTTTCACAACAGTAATTATTATTTTATATTTCCAATATATTTAAAAGCTCTAATTTTAAAACTAAACAATCTCTACTCACTTCAAATTCGTTTATAACCAATTTTTCCATTTTATTCTCAATGATCTTAAAACTTCCAAGAAAGCTTCTTGAAACGTAAACTAAATAAAGAAATGTTATATAATCAAGTATAAACTGTAAAGTAATGAAATTTAACAGAATAATTTAGTTATTTTATTCTTTGTCCTTCTTTAAAATTGTTTAACTGACATTGTTTGGGGGAAAGTGTCTATGTTGTTAAGTAAAATAAAACTTATTAAGTGTTTTTTAAGAAAATACATTGCACATTTAAATAAAATATAATATATTAAGTTCATTCTAAAGTACTTATTCAAAATTATTTGTTCAAAAATAAATCTCATTAATTCAAGAGACTATTTTATTCTAAAGTAAGTATTTAAAGACAAAAAGCTGGCAGCTAAGTTAAAACTATTTTAAAAGTTATTGTATTGTAAACTTAAAATAAATATTTGAACAATTATACAAAACTTTTGTAACAATAGATAGACTAATTAATGAATAGTTTTGTAATTATATAAAAAATTCAGATATACCAAGTATATTGATATAAATATATAATCAAAATACGGAATCAATAACAATCAATAAATAAAAAAAATAAAAATATGTAATTAAATCTCTCACAGTGATATGATATTGTGACTTATAATGTTTTTGGTACAATTTAAAACTACTGCATACATAAAAGGAGGAATGTGAAAAATAAGTACTTATTACAATATGCAACTTATTCCTAAAAATTTATTGAGGATATATTAGTGGACCCGTGACAGGCTTTCCATTTCCGATTGTTTGGAGGAATTTAAATTTTTTTTTAAGTTCATGAGTTATTGTTTTTATTTCTGAGTAATATAGAATTCCATGCGTTCCCTCAAAGTGCTTAAATTCCTATTTTCTCTTTTCTACAGTGCTGTCATTTATTGTATACCATCACAGCTTCATTACATTTTTGGATTATTTCTGAATTTGTTTACTTCGCCTTTCAAACATATACCACAATATGCTATTGTAAGTAAACTATTCATCAGAAGCGGAGCTCACAACCTTTTAATTGGCATATTTTCTCTTTTCTACAGTGCTGTCATTTATTGTATACCATCACAGCTTCATTACATTTTTGGATTATTTTTTCTGAATTTGTTTACTTCGCCTTTCAAACATATACCACAATATGCTATTGCAAGTAAACTATTCATCAGAAGCGGAGCTCACAACCTTTAAATTTGCACTTTAATTTGGCATTATAAATTTTAGTTTTGCAAAAGGGAACAAAAAAGGACCTTCACAAAAAGAAAATCTCTCGCCTGAAATAATCTATAAGGTTATAACCTCACAAAATGTTGTCTGAATATAAAAAGACTATCGACGTAATATACTGCTTTTGAACATGGAATACGAAATTCTGCATGAGACCCAAATCAAATTGGAAATGAAGTTTACAGGCAATGATCCGTATGTGCAAAAAAAAAAAGGGAATGTTTGTTATTTTAGAGGGGGTGCAAGAGAAAATAATGCGGGAGTAGGAATTTCCTCTAAAATTGAAAACCATCGAAAAACAATGCATTTCCCTTTTTCATGATATAATCCGATACTTTTATTTATCACCTTTTTCAGGCATTGTCGCGAGTAGAAATTGAGGTTATATCTCGTTTACTTGATACATTCTATCGAATATGTTTATTTCTGAAACTTACTTTTTTTTTAGACTGGTAAATGGATTTAGTATAATAAATTTGACTTGTATTATTTTCGTTTTTGCACTTAATGAGATTATATACTTTTTATTTGCTAGGCATGAAATTATTTTCCACATTGTTAAAATAAGAATAAATTTGTGAGGAGAATATTTTTGAAAAAAGTATTGTCACTGAATGACAATTCAAGTGTTTCATATTATAAATGATTTGTTTCATGATACAACAAACTTCTTCTATCCAAGGCTTTTTATAAAATCTAATTTGGTTTAATTAATTAAATTATATATTATAAGCATCCAGGGAAGATTGATCAAGTTAAAATTTGAGAGATTAAAGTCATATGAGTGAGTAATTGTCCAAATCTTTTGGTCTGTGACAGAAAAAAAGCACCGAGTCAATGGGAAATTGTTTCTCTTTTCAACAACTCAAGATGGTTTTGGTATAGCAAAAAAGTTTAGGAAATACGGTGTCAAATACGAATATCTTAGTTTTATTCTGTCCTTCATATTTGCTAAGTTTTAATTTATATTATTTATAGTTTATTTTACTTATTTTAATAATTGTTAATTTTACAAAAAGAATTTCCATTTTAACTTTACGGTTAAATTTCTGTTTGTCAATATGTGTCTTTAGATATCAATATTGCTTTTGAAGAGGCATTATGCTACATAAATATACCCTCTTTGAGGTAATTTTGTGGGCATGAGTGGTAAAGTTTATTTCCTATAATTTTACCACACTTATATCATATTTATAAGAATTTATCGTATTTATGATACGATGTGTATAATGACATCTAATGATTTACACGCTCAATAAGGTTCACTTTACCACAGGGCAAAACTAAAAATCTGATATACCATTTCATTTTTACTTTTACTTTCTTCAGCCAACTTCGAATGTCCGAAAGCTATATTCAGTGTTTCACTCTTACTGTGTTAAAACTGCAATCAGTATCCGTTTATATTCCAACATTTAAATATTACATCTCTTTTAATATAAATTTCATAAAATTTGAAATATTTTGTACTTTTTAACCACTTCATTAAAATTAAAGTATTGAACAATTCCAACCAAAATTCAAACTTTTGATACTAATAAATTTAATGTAATCAATTTTAGGTAAAGAAATTGGAATCATTTCAGTTTTTTAAAATTAAAGTAGTATAATTTTAAATAGTTTATAATTAATTTTAATTCTAAAATAGTGTATTTTTGCACAGTTCAATTACTTTTAGCTATATCAGTTTCCTTTGTAAGCCTATGATATAAATACTGTCACCATAATTTACGATTAATACATTCAAAGTTAGACTCTTAAGTTTCGTACTTTAATGAAAACGCTTGTTTGCATTTGTAATAAAAGTTCTAAAACTAAGAGAAGTGGCTTTGATCGTAAGTAATAAATAAAACCTTTACAAATTACGGATATTATCTTAAAATATTCTTCACTGCTTACAAAACTGTGTTATTTCTGTGGATAAAAATTATCTTTATTTGCATGCTAGTTTATTGTCTCATGTGTTAAAAATGTGTGCTCTCTCTCTTATGCTAGTTCATAATTTGAATTGGAATATACTACTTTAAAACCGCACTAAAATACTTTACAAGCGAGCTAAAAAGCAATTAAGTATATATTAGGTGCCTAGGAAGGATGAATAAAAATGTTTATCCTTTTATCCTACAGAAAAAGTAAAATCTCTATTTTAGTTCTCTTTGAAGATGATTGCAGTATTAATTAAGGACAGAAATAGTTATTAGTAATCAAACTTTAATGAAAATATCTCAAAGAATTTTTTTTAATACTTTTCCTATCATATAATATATAGAATTTCAATAATAGGTATAATATTTTTTTAAACTTAACAAAATCATTTTTTACAGTATATTTCTCTTTAAAATCATTTATTAATACTTGGGACTCACGCAATAAATTGCAAAGTCGTTCAAACTCTTTCCAAAAAGAAAAAAAATGCATACATGTTATTTTGTTAAGAAGTAATTGCACGAAAGAATAGGTGCATCTTTTCTTCCGACCGATTCCGAAAATTGCAATTAAAAAAAAAATAATAAAAAAATAATACTGATAATGGTGATGGCAATACAATGGCTTACGCAATACGCATTTATTACTTACTGAGTTTAGGCTTCTTAACATATCTAAAGAATTTTCTTGGTTAAAAAATCACAGAAACAATTTGCTAGCAGATAACTGATATGGCCAAGAACGGTGCTGCAAATTTTGTTTTTTGCGTGAAAAAAGAAATTTCGCCAGCATTAACAAAATAATACCTTAGTGATTGACTTCAAAATTTAAACTTATATTTTCCAAGAAATTCAACTCATATAAGAATAGATTTCAAAGAATTCTGCTTGAAGGGTATATCCAATTTCAATGAAGTTAAAATTGCGGTCCCCAATGCGATAGAATATGAGGTCTTACATGGTAATGGACAGTTACTGACTGGAATTATTTGCAAGCAAACCCCTTCCTGATATCAGAGCTCAGTTAAAGAAAGAAATTTTTGATAAGTTCAAAAAGTAAAGGACTCATACTGATTTTGGTCTTAAATACCTATAGAAACGGCCTTTGTGAATTACCAAGTTACAAAATCTAAATAACAAACTCTTTTGTAGCAAAAAGCCTCTTCAACCACTTTTTGAGACAACGGACATCAATAAACGTGACAAGAAGCATACAAATTCTTCATATTAAATTTGGGTGCTCGTGTAAATTTTTATTTTATTAAATTTATTTATCAATAGCGATAATACAGGTTAGAGAAAAAAGTTGGCAACTCGCAAGCAGATTATTCTACGTGTTCAGATTGCAAAATCATTTACACTTGATTTTTCAGGAAAGTTTGCCACCAAGTACAAGAACGTCGCCAATTCGTGGGATGAGCTAGTTGGATATTGAGCGTTATTGTAAAAAAGCTCAGCGCTTGTTTACTATTGCTGTGGCTGAATAATCTCTATGCTTGAAATTGGTATGCACTGAAGCTGTTGCTAAAGCTTGATAACGAGATTACTGTTATTTAAAGAAGTTTGGTGATACCTCTAAAAAAACATAAAACTTTATTTCATAACTGAATATATTTGTTTTATTTTCTAACCTAACTAAAAATAATTTTTTTTTAAATTATTTATTATGCAGAAAGGCCAAAGAAAAGTAAGTTATACATTATTTAGGATCCTTTGTGTATTAATTGCTAATTATAATTATGAGCAAATATTTGCTTCCTATAGTTTACCATTTTAGGAACCAATAGTTTAAAATATATGAAGGTTTTATGTACATAGAAATTCAAATTCAAATTCAATGAAATTCAATTCAATTCAACAATTTTCAAAACGAAAATCAATTTAATAATTATATATATGATTAAAGAAGCTAAAGAGGACAAATTTATTTAACGAATAAGAATAAAAACGTTTTTGGTAAAGAAAAAAGTCTTCTCAAGTGTTAAAACGTGTTTGGAATACAAATATATTCGCAAGAAATTCTTATGAAAAATATCCGTAGGAAATAAAAGAAATATTTGTTTTAGAGACCATTTGATTTTCGTCTTTTTGTTTTAGGAATTATCCCAAACTTCACCTCAAATTCAAATGTTAATTTTTCAATGTAAAAAATGAGGTTATTTTAAAAGAATTAAGAAATTATTTTTATGATTCACGCTTTTATTAAAACATATTTATTTACAAAGTTAAAGCTGGATAAATATATTTATGTTTTATTAAAAACAAATTGAACTTAAATTTAAGTTAAGAGCTGTTAAGGTCAAGAGACTACAATTCTTTAAATAACGCTATGGAAATGAATTTTCAGCAACATATTGAAGATTCTGAGAGCTAACCATATATCTTAATTCTGCGAAAAGTTACGAAATATTTCTAATTGAAAATTAAAAATTTCTGAAGTCTCAAATAAGCAGAAATCTCCACACACACACACACACAAAAAAAAGCATATTGATAAGTTTATTTATGTTACTTATACATACATATTTCTATGTATGTTTGACTTATTGAATGTTACTTATGTTTATGTTCAATTATAAAATACATTTTTGGGTTTGCAGAAAAATACCTTTTTGTATTTTTGATCTTTAAAAATCTAATTCACTTCTATAAAGAAAAAACAATTGTATTTTATATTAAAATGTGTGTTTTATAACTTAACCTATGTTTTCTTAATCAATAAGCATTTGTGTGGGTCGAAAAAAATAAATTTATTTTTGAAATGCTTGTACGGAAATCTTGGCTCTAGTGTGTGGGTTAGGGTCTCTTGGCACTAGTGAAAAGCAAACAAAATAATTTTATTTATTTACATTTAGCGGTATCAACCTAAAGTTTGGAAATATCTACTTTTTTCATAATTTTTCTAATGAATGAGGAAAAAATCAAATAATTTCTATAACAAGTAGTTATATAGGCATGTTTTGTATAAAAATCAAATTTATAGGAAAGATAAATAAATTTAAGAAAAAATAACACATTTAACAATTTATTTGTGGTCCGTATTACTGATTAAAAAACAATTTATTTTTATGAAAATTGACAAATTTCCATTGCAACGAAAACTCTTCTGATTGTTTAAAATTTCGTAAGCGTCATAGTTCGAAAAACGACCCTAGAGTAGATTATTAAATGTAAAATTAAAAATAACTTTTTATGGATTCCTCTGCATGTAAGTTCCAAATAACATTAAACTACATCTGCTGAAAGATCACTGACACTGAGTTTTATGAATGTCCTGTGTCTGGTAACTGTGAAAAATCAAAAAAGATGCCTGTCATTGAAATAAAGTTCTTGCCTAGTTTGTACACAAAATGACGACTAATAAGGCCTGGACCTACAGCTTAATGAGGATTCTGAACCATAACAAACATCCATGCGTAACTCGAGATTTGAACCCGCCACCTTTGGCATGTGAGGCTAAACCGCTAACCTCAGAGCCATCAGGTTGGTCCAAAATACTTGTACTTTAAAAGAAAGCAAGACAAATAAAATCAGAACTGTTTACGTAAATAAAACAAAAAAAAAAAATTACCCAAAGACATAAAATAAAACTAATTAAACATAAAAGATCTCAATCCATTGCTGATTTATCATCATGCACCATCATTATGTACCATCTTTGTCAGGTATGCAGATACAGAAACCACAACAACTCTCTTGGCAAAAGAAATGGACTGTTGCTCTTCTACAAACATACTTAACGATGGTTGACGTTGATATATTATCTGCTAATCCAAAGCAATCATTGTTGCCATCTTCACTCTTTTCAGGTGAACAACAGCCCATTTATTTTTCCAGGAGAGTTGTTGTGGTTTTTGTATCTGCATGTCTGACAAAGATGGCTGTGATGATAAATCAGTAATGGATTGAGATCTTTTAGTTTAATTATTATGCCTTTGGGTAATTTTTTTTTGTTTTAGTACGATGGGACGTTTTAAACAAGACACCATATGTAGGAAATGTCATAAAAACGAGGAAAAGGTACATCATGTTATATACGAATGTGAGGCTCTTGCCCTCACTGGACCGACTACTTTAGGCGTTACCAATATTAAAGAGTTACATCTTAGTTCTATCAAGGGTTTGTCTGACTTCATTACCAAAGTGGGTGACCCAAACAAATGCAGCTAAGAAACATGTTTGGAGACTGGAACAAAATGCTACTCTAAAGCAGAGGTGCCGCATATCTGTCTAACCTAAATCTAAAGAGGGAAAAGAAGGAAGGTGTCATAACTGATGCAGACTACACTCATATTGTTGACACAAATTAACTTCGAATGGATAAAAGTGTTCACCGCCCACAACTTCAAATCCAGAACAAGGACAAGCATGACCCACGGTCACTTTAAGGGAGGAAGAGAAAAGTGAACTCAAAGGAATTGAGAAAAACCATAAAAGATGAAAATTACTCAATTTTACAAGAACCAGATTCTGTGTTCATTAATCATATTTTCGTCTCTTTTGGGTCAACTCAAAATATTATCAATATAAATCCTTTTTATTTTACTGAAGCTGGAGTGTCTGACCACATGCGCTGGACGTAATTGGATGTGATGACATGGTTACAAATACAGAGTGGAGAACGGGTGTTGTTTAAAAAAAATTGGAAAACAAGTTAATAGATCACTACAGAGGGTTGCGGTGTGTGGCTCTTACGTTTTTACGAATTGCTATTCAGCATTTGTTTCAAATTTTAGATGGTGAAACTACTGTGTCAAAATTGTTTAGTGGCCCAGTTAGCACACGGCTCAATAAGTGTGAGAAACCCCAGTGGTAATTATTGAGTTTTAAGTGTGGTATTCCAGGAATTTACAAGAACATTTTAGGCTAAAGCAATAGTACTTCTTTCATTCTAAAATCATAAATGCCTGTATCTCTAAATATCAATAAAATACTTTACAAATGCAACAGAACAGGTACTTGAATTTATAAAATCGTCAAGGTATCTGCGAGACAACTTGTTAAGAGTCATTGACGCAGTATAATTAAGGGAAACGCATTCTTACTCATCCAAAAACTTATTTTTGAGCATGGTAGTAAATAAAAGAAGTTTTATAAAAGAATTGGGTTTCAAAAGTAAAATAAAGGCTAGGAACTTAACTTTTTAAACAACTGTCAACCACGAGTTTCCAACCTCCTAAAATCAATTTCCTAGCTACAGGCATTAAAATGATTTTCTTTAACACTGCTACTCTTTCACCGTCACTTTTTCTGCAAAGATTCACCGATGAAGAGATTTGATCTAAGGTCCAATCAGGTGGAACAACGGCTGAGTGGAGCTTTGACAAATTCTCAAGTCACACTCAATTCTAGAGATGGTTTTATCAGAACTACACTTCTTTAAAGATCTTTAAGGCCAAATTTTTCAGGCATATCTTATTTCAAACTACCAAAAGGAACTAAAGACTCGTAAAGGATTATATTTCATTACAAGCTAAAATTTTACGTAAGAAGAAAAATTTTTTTGTTTCAATGGAAAAGTATTTTTTAAGTGTAATACGGGTAACTAATAAATTGTAAAATTTTGTCGTTTTTATTTTATTTATCCTTCTTATACCTTTTCTCCCAAAAATTTGCCTGGAGCAATTTGTTATAAAAGCTTTCTTTTTCGATGTATTATACAAATTATGAAAATCATATATTTTCTCATAGTTTAGATTTTTTTTCTCATAGTCAGCAGATGTTAAGAATTATTATTATTATTATTATTATTATTATTATTATTAGTAGTAGTAGTAGCAGTAGCAGTAGTAGTAGTAGTAGTAGTAGTAGTAGTAGTAGTAGTAGTAGTAGTAGTAGTAGTAGTAGTAGTAGTAGTAGTAGTAGTAGTAGTACTACTACTAAAATTTGTATTTGTATTTGTAATAGTAGTAGTAGTAGTAGTACTACTACTACTACTACTACTACTACTACTACTACTACTACTACTACTACTACTACTACTACAAATACAAATTTTAAGACCAACAACAGGCTCAAGGGTTGGTCGATTAATAAAAATATATAAACCCGAATATATATAGAAATAGAGTTTGCATACAATAATTACAGGATCATACATACAATATGCAATAGTTACAGGATCATACATACAATAGTTACAGGATCATACATACAATATACCAAAGTTACATAATTATACAGAATAATAGTAACACAATATACAAAGTTGACGCAGCGTTTGACAATACATAATGCAAGCTGACAAATTTTATAAAATCCAACCATTACTACACTCATCATCATTATTATTATGCTTTTCATTTATGTACCCTAAAGTCAAGTTTTCCACACTATAACATTTTTAAGATAAAAAAAATTCGGCCAACCCTAATAAATGTAATAACTTGTTTCCAAGATTTGGTACATTATTAAAAATGTAATGAAAGTTATTCATTTAATCCTGAAAAAAATAAAACTGGATTCTCACGTTAAATAGCTAATAAACAAGCTTATAAACAAGTTAATAAAATTGATCATTATACTATAATAATTTTTTTTGGTTCAAATCCCATAAAATATTTTGTTACGTATAATTTCATCTATTCTTATTTTATTTATCTCATTTTTCTCAGTGAAACTGTACCTTCCATAATGTACACTCTCTTTTTCTCACATCTGTCCAGAACACTTCGATTTAAATTCTATTGGACATTTAATAATACAATTTCATATTCCTTGCTCATCGAACTCTATATACATTCTAAATCTGCCATATCCCACTAGTTCAACATAAAGTGAATAGAACATGGAGATCAGCAAGAAAAAAAAATCCGGCGAGTTACGGAAGAAATGGTTTTAGTCGGTACAACAAAAGTAGTTTTTAAACTCAATTTATAAATTTATCACACTACTAAGAACATATAAATTAATTTGTTTCAATTGAACAATCTATGATTTAAAAACGATATATTTATAACCATGTGTATGTGATAGTCTTCTGATGATATGTTTAAAAAAGATTGTAATAAGGAGCATGCTGATGTTAACTCAATGATAGTCATCAAATAATTAAATTTGGAGTGTACTTACAAAATTCAAAAACTTCATTATCAAATATTTGATAGATGAAAGGGTTCCTATTTTTGCAGGCATTAATAATTGGAGAGAAAAGGTAATTGTTTTAAGTTGAAACTGAAAGTTTTTTTATCGAGAATTTTAAAATTATGATTTTCAAATCGAATCGATTGAAATTATTTTTTGCAATTACACCAGAAACAAAATATTTATTGCCATGCCATTTTACTCTCATTGTAATTAACTAATGGATTACAAACTAAGTGGTTAATGTGACAGTATATGTTAAAAATTGCGAAATTTGTTGAAAACTGACATTTTTGCCTTTTATTACTTTAGAGTATTCTGAAACTCAGTAGTTTAAAAATAATACAATGATTTGCAAAGCCATCAACCTACATTTTAAATTACATGTTTATTTTAGAAAACAAATGTTTATTCAAAATGCTTTCATGTTTATTTTAGAATACACATGTTTATACAAAATACATTCATGTTTATTTTGAAATACAAATGTTTATTCTAAATGCTTTCATATTTACTTTAGAATACACATGTTTATACAAAATACATTCGTGTTTATTTTAGTATAGATATACACTGTTTACTGATTACTATAAAAAACTTTATACTTAATCTTAATCTGTGAATAACTTTTTTTTTGTAAGAGATAGAGAACTACTTTAGTTTGAAGCAAATAACTAAAAATAAATGCAATCAAAAATTATAATTCCGGATAGGAAGCCTACTAGGTTTAAATATATCAGTAAAATAATTTATTTTAAACTTAATTTTAAATTTCGCTTAAATTTTTTTTATAAAATGTGAATGAAAACAAATAATTGTCATTTCATAAATCAAATAATTTACATATGCCTGTGTTTGATATAGGTGCCTGAATGTTCTTCTTTTTTCTTTTTGTAATGTGTTTTTCAAGCTTGTATATAAATTGTCTTGTTTTGATTTTTCATTATAAATTTATGTGGCATATTAGTATGTTTTCTGAATGTGTACCTTGACATATAATAAAAAATAATGTTTGGTAAAGCTCTTGCTCTTATTAAAATGCGAGTGTTTTTTTTTTTTTTTTTTTTTTTTTAATATTATCAAAATAAAATAAAAAAGCTTTTTAAACTATATTTGGTTTTCTGCAGTAAGTTTGTTTATTTTGTAATAAAAATTTAGTTATAACAGGAGCCTTAGGATCTTAATTAGAAACATAAATTTCAATTAATTAAATACTAACATATGAAGGCAATTTTTGTGCATATTCTTTTGGATTTGTAACTTATTAGGTTTGAAAAAAATAACCTACTTCCAAATAAAAAAAAAATTATTCCAATGTATATTGGTAACTTGGTAACTTAATTCAATCAACCAACTCATGTATGAGTGATATTCGAATAATGCTTCCAGGATAAAAATGTGCTCTGTATTCCTTCAAACACATGACTTTCTGAGAAATGAAACACCTTTCAAATAAGTGTCTTGACAAATCTCCTTCTCTCATTTAAAAATTTAAATATATATATAATTGTGAAATTTAATTAATATATATATATATATATATATATATATATATATATATTTAATTAAATTTCACAATTATATGATAAAATTTAGAAGATAGCATTCTTTTAATTTTTTTTTTTTTAATAAGCAAACATATCCTTCCTAACCATAACTTAAAGTATATGTATTACATTTAAGTAGTTAATTTTTACTTTTTAAAATACCCTCATAACATTAATCTTTTTAAACTTAAATCCATGGTTTCTACAGAAAATCAGCAATTTAATCTATAGATTACCTCTGTAGACGATGTCTCATTTTTTTTCAGTGACCACTTTTATAAAACCTTTTTTAGCTTCCAGTTACTGTAAGTCACCATTCAATGAAATCCAAAGATTAAAAAGTGATGATATAATATACGATTTTTTAAGAGATTAAATATACCGCAGTTGAATCTTGAATCTTCATTCACGATAAGCTTTTTGAAATTTTATATTACGATAAAATTATTCTGGCTCCTTTGAATGGTATAATAAAAGGGATTATCGTAAGTGAATAAATATTTGGCGATTATAATGATTATTTACAAATAATATGCAGAGAAAAGTGTACAAATGAATGTTGAGGAATAAACTTTAAATCCTGTTTTGAATTACCCGTTTGGAAATCTAAATACAATGAGATATAGTCATTCTAAGCTCTTTAATACACTATAGTTTTAACAATACTTTGTTATATTAAACTTAACTTGAGCAAGTGTACTTATTAAGGTCATGCTAGACTTTGCAAATGTATTTATTTTGCTATTAGCATTCTGGTTCAATATTTCATGAATGATTATAATTTTTATTCAAATGCATTACAAAATTTTTAACAAATTTCTAATAATATTAGAATAGGAAAATTATAAAATTTCACACGAGATGGTCTTAGACAATTGTTTAGCAAAATTAAGAAGAAACGTATACTCTAATATATTACTAAGCTTTTATATATCCAACGATATGTAAAGACTTGCGAAAGGCTTTAAATATTCCAATTATTTCATTAATATAATTTTTTAAACAAACTTTTAGATAATTAAAAACAACTTGGTATAAATTTGAATACTTAATATGATTACAAAATTTTCCATGTGACATGAGGTTATGGTTGAATTTTGATACGGTTACTGTAATGGTACATGATAATTTAAAACGAAGGAACAAATTCGTAAATTGTGATAAATGCTCTTAATTTGCATATTCCTGTAAGGAGTTATGCCAAATTGTAAAAATTACTATTAAAAAAAAACGTTATACGTATCTGGATTTTAAATTTTTTTAAACTAAATACTTAAAGCATAATATTCGCAAGTAAATAAAACTTTGAATGAAAAAAAAATTGGTACATAGTTAATTTTTTCATTTTATTGTGATGAACAATGAAACTTCAAATCTCTTTATGTCGCCAGTATTTCAATAAAACAAAAGAAAGCATTTTTTGTTTTTATCTTGTTGATAAATGTCGACATTATTATGCCCCAAAGATAAAACTAATTTCCTTAAGAATAAAATCTTTTCTTGGATGAGTTACCTTAAGATAATAAATAACTACTATGGGGCCCTTGAGAAGCCTGTATTAGGATGGTTAAAAAAATCTATTTTTTTATTAAAAGTTGTTACATATCTTGATAAGAAAAACTGTAAAAAAAAATTTTAAAGAAAAAAATATATCTTCCGATTGCGCATTCACCTCAAAGTTTGGAGAAAATACAAAAAACAACTATTTTTCCTAAATTTTTTTTAATTTCTAAACGTTACATATTTGAACGACAATAGTTTGAAATGTGTAGTGAAAGAGTGGTATAACACAGGAAAACACTGTTCTGTGCTTTTTTAAAAACATATATTAATAATCATTAAAAATAATATTTTTCTGTAAAATGGGTACTAACGTTATTTCTTACATTAAAAAAAAATGCTTTTATTCATTTGGTTCACTTTTTTCTCGAGCTTTCTATCCCAGTGATGCACTTTGAAGGAAACTTTTGTAGAAAAGTCAGGCATTTTGAATCTTAAAAAAAAAAAAAAAATGTTGTACTAACGTCTTTGGGGTCGGCGCCACACACTTTTTGTGTTGTTTCTACACAAGCATTCCACAGTAGTGAGTGACAAGGAAATGAGTTGAAGTATGATTTCAGTGGTCCCCAGTAGAAGAGAAATGCTGGCAAATTTCGCCAGACAAAGGCCAATATCGATATGGAACTTTGTGAATAGGTGGTTGGAAACAATGTTGACCAACTTCGCCCAATTGTGGATAAAATATAGATGAGGTTTTTAAATGTCGATGTACTGTCTTAAAATTGGTATATTGTATTTATGAGGAAGGAAGGAGAATAAAAATATATGGTAGTTTTGATATGTTTATTTATTTAAAAAAAATGTGTATTTCGGAACTCTGTTCCACCAGAATTGGTCAATCTTCAGTTTTCCCCTGTTTCCTCCAATACAACCGTACTATCTCGGGTGCACCAGTCTTTTCTAATAAATATTCGTTTGTTACTTTCCTTAACAAAGGAAGAGTCCTATTACAAGCATTCCAATTAATTATGTCCACGTAATCAGTGGCAGTAAAGTTAAGTTTGGTTGCCTTGAAATGCATGATTGTCTTTCTCTAGGAAAGTTCTCGAGATTTCAGCACCTGACGCTCCAGTTCTCTCACATCTCTCCATTTGCCCAAAACCAAATTTTTTGGGTGAGGGAAGGAAGCATTTCAATCAATAACCGAGTTTAAAACTTCCATTAAATATTCAGGGAGCAATCGAGACAATAGAATTGACTCATATATGATCTTAGGTCCTTCAGAAAATTAACTTTTATTTTTAAATTTTAAATCAATGTGGTATGTAACAATTTCAAATACAGAATACCACTTGCTTAAGCTCATCCAATGGTTTACATTCACTCACATATAGTCTAAGTACTGTGTTTTCTGTTGTTAGCCATCTGGAGTGTGAAAGTGGGGGAGTGAGATCCAATCGTTGCAAAAATATCAAGAAGATATAACTTATCTGTGGTCAGTACTTTCATCTCAACTTGAGGAGTTGAACATTTAATACGTAAAAAATCAGCCAGTGGAAAATTTTCACAGTTCTTCAATTTTTTATCAATGTTCCCACTAAAAGATGTTGGTCCTGTTGTAGTACTATCTACATGTTTAAATAGGCGTCTAAATGTTAGTTCATTGGAGTATAGGAGGCAAATAACCCAAGGCAGGAATCTCTCAACGTGCAATTTGATCTGTCAGATTATTTCCAGCCAATATTAACGGCAGCAATAATCACAGTCATGTGCGCCAATCAGTTCCAATCACAGCCATGTGATTATCCGCTATGATCCAATGAATAAGCATGTAAGTTTATGAGCTTCAAAGGAAGATAAGGCGCCTCGAGAAAGGCCACTCAGGTTGAAACCGGTCAAAAGTTTTTATCAATGTTTCAAAGGTTATTCTCGAACGATTTTTATTGAATAATTACTAATTTGATTTTTTTTCTAAGTTCTATCTACTTCATTCCACACAATACAAACTAATGTACCTCAACAATTTAGTGATTGGTATATTCTACAAATTGATGGTAAAAATATATTTTTTGTATTTATTCAAAACTTCGAAGTAAATGTTTGAAGTAATTAAAACAATTTTAACAAAAAAATGTAAGAAATAATGTTAGTAACCATTTTATAGAAAAATCCTTTTTTTAATAAACAAATTTATTTTTGAATATTTTTAATTATTAATATATGTTTTAAAAATGCAAGGAATATTGTTTTCCTTTGTTGCACCATCATTTCACTACACATGGCAAACTATTGCCTTTGAAATATATAACGTAAAGAAATTTTTAAAAAATTTAGAAAAAATAGTCATTTTTTTTAGTATTTTATCCAAACTTTGAGGTGAATGGCGATCGGAAGATATAATTATTTTTTTTTTCACAGTTTTTCTTATCAAGATATGTAACATCATTTTCCACCTAATGCGTTTCAAAAATAAAAAAAATTGTTTTATTTTCGAACCAGCCTAGCCTGCATATTTATGAAAAATTAGAGGAGTTATTTTCTAGAAATTTCATCAGAGTTGGATATTGTTTTCTACTGCTGAGAGATATAAAATTCCTAAGGTTTCCTCTACGTACTTAAATTGAAATTTTTTCGTTTCGATAGTGCTGTCATCTACTATACACTATCACAACTTCCCAAATTTTTGAATTATTTCCGATTTTATTAACTTCTGTTTTTAAATAAGCAACACCAACTGCATTTATAAATAAACTATTGGTTCAAAAAGAAAGACTTAGTCTTTAAATTGGTATATTATTTTCGGAGCTGGTGAACAAAACCGGAAAATCACTACTTTGAAGAGTTTAGCGGCCTTTGTGATTGAAAGGGGGTTTGGGATTGAAAGGAGGAGTCTTAGAAAAGGATTGATTTCAAAATAAAGTAACGGTGAGTTTGACAAAGCTGGATAAAATTTGCCGGTGTAAATTTGGTTTTGATAAATGTTTGCACATTTATCAATTTTGATTTTGTATAAAAGGATAAAAAAGGATCATCACAAAAATATACAGTTCAGAACAAATATATAAGATTCTGACGTCATTAGTTAAAAGGTCCTAAATCTAAAACAATTCAATTACATTTCAATTGCAATTTTTCCAAACGTATTAAATGTAAAAAATGTGTATAATTTACTTATATTGCGATTGAGTGACGAAATAAGATACATCTCGCAGGTTTATCTAAAAAATATCTCTTTGTTTCAACTTACAGAATTTTTTTGATATAAAGATTTGATATAATTAATTTATTATAAAGTTGTTCAATTTTGAGTATTATAATTCTGTATCCTTCTAATCTATATCTTGCATTTTGTGACACTTTCTGATTAGTCCATAGAAAATAATCTTTTTATTTCATTGAATGGCTCAAGTTCTTAGGTCATACAAACCTACAAAATAATATATATATTATATATATATATATATATTGTAGGTATATATTAGAATGCAGGACTATTTAGACTGCAGGATTAGGAAAGTTGTTCTTTCATTGAATTCTTTTCATTTTATTATCTTTGTGAGTGAAAAAGCATAGTGTTTGCTCAAAAATGCAAGAATTTGTCACTGAAACAATAACTATTAAAAAAAAATCACCACTTAAAGGATCTATTCCTTCTTGAAAGTCCAAAATATTGAATATAGAGCACAACAGGTACCATAAAAAAATTAGCTCCTTTGTCGGAAAGATTTTTATTCTAAACTCCTACAGAGACTCTTTATAAAACGTTTTCCATTTATTCCGCGACGGCTTAAGTCTTGAGACAGTTTCAGGAGATCAGATTTTCAGGACTTATTTTCTTCTGTTTTCCTTTTTAGGAAACAGAGGAGGGAGGCGACCAATTTTTCACTAAAGGATTCCTTCATATTTTCCTCTCCCTACCATTTTAAATCCCTGAAGTTTTTTGCGTCTTTTGACGTTTCCATTTCCTTTCGAAGAAATTCAAATCAGGGGAAACTTTATTTCGCAAGGACAGGGTTTCTAGTCGAGAACCAATACACAAAGGATAGGAAATGTTTTGGAACTAAGTTAAAGCGGATTTTAGTTTGAGGGTTTTGTATTTTCACGTTTATTGAGACATTTTTGCACTATACGCTTCTGTGTGTCGATAGGAATTGAATTCCATTTCGCATGAACTATGCATTTTCTGATGGGTTCAATCGGAAATAGCAAATGAATTATTTATACAACAGATTCACGAAAAATATTCAACCAAAAACTGCATTTATATGTAAGTATGCCTCAGAAAGAATAAGTCTCCTTTTAAATCCTTTAAATTAACTTCTATTTTGTGTGTTATTGGAGGGGAAATCTGCGGAGGCCTAATTAACCCCCTTGCTGTCATCCAATCGGGCTGAAATTTGGCAGATAGATTCGATGTCATTGACAATGCATTCTGTCAATTTTTGGAGCAGTAGCTGTCACTAAAAGGTCGCTTTTACAGAATACTAATAAACCAACTTTCCGTTATCCAATCGCGCTAAAATAGCCTTTTACTGACCATTGAAAGAACTCTTTCTTGTTGCCAAATTTTGTTTTAATAAATAAATAAATAAATATTAAATTTTTTTAATCTGAATAAATCAATGATATTTGGACGTTGTTTACAGAATCGTCACTAGGTTAACGAATACAAAAGTTGACAATGCATACAAAGGATGTATATTAAAAATATTGTTTTTATGGGTTATATTATTATTACTTTATTAGCTATTTACTATTTATTAATTTTAATAACCTCTTTCATGTTGTAATGAATTACCTACGATAAGCGTTATTAAACACTGGTCTTTATTTATAAAACAACAGTAATTTTTCTAGTAAAAAAAAAAAAATTATGCACACTTTTACCCTCAATTAAAATTTCAACCAATCACTTACAGCATTTCGTTGGAATCAATGATAGTCTGGCACCTCCATTGTTAAATTCAACAACATTGGGAGCATCTCATTTAATAACCGATTCTTCAATCATTCTGAAACTTTCACAGTATAATATTTGGATACTTTTGAATAATTTAACAAAAGGTTTTTTTTATTATTTTTTAAAAATTCAATTTTGTATACTAAATAGATTTCAAACTATGTGCCCCTAAACAAGAAAAAACAGCATTTCGAGAAATTTGGCTTTGAAGTTTTAAAAAATGATTTACAGACATACATGACATACCTTCTGTTTACTTCAATAATTATTAAAAAATACTTCAAAATAAGATATAATTACAAATGAGGCATTATTTTAAAAGAAGAAACCTAAATTTTAATAAACAATAATAAACTCAAAATCAATAATCTGAAAAATTTTCATGGGTCAAATCCCCTTAAAGTTTGTCGAACTATAATGATAATTTTATTGTTTGCCAAATTTATCACAATAACTTTTGTTTTAATATCGATTTACATTTTCAGGTATTATTTTTATTTTAATTCTAATTTAAGAATAGAATAAAATAAATCAGATGATTATTAAACATTTATTCTATTATTGCTTGTTTAACTTGTCCTTTAACGCAAGTGATTAAATTTAATTCATCCAATTCTAACTTAATTGCATTTCCCCATGCTCTAACGAAAGTTTATTTGAAGTTTAAAATAATTTTTATCACATATAATGATTACGTCACATATTTATGCATCTTTGAGATTGCAACGGTCGCAGCAATTGCTTTTTGCACTATGGCTGAGGGAAAATTTAATTATTAATTTCTAAACTTAGTTTATTTTAACTGAAAAGTTTCTAAGTTACTTAAAACTTTTATCTTGAAAGAATATTCAATATGGAAACAATGAATTTTTTTATGTAAGAGATATTGATTGGTAAAAGACAAAATTTCCATTGAAAATACAGTCGACAAAGTATGCATTTCCAGTTAAATTCTCAAGTTATATTTCCATATTAATAATCACTCACCATCTCGTTACATCAAAACTTTTTCTGGAAATACAATTTATGAGTTTATCTATAAATTACCGAGCTCCTGTTAAAGAAATTGCTTTGGCAAATTTTTAATTATTAATTTATTAAATAAATTGATAAACCAATTTCCAGTTAATATATTTAAAAAAACTTTATGTTGCTCGATAAGGGTGAGCAAATTTTTATTCAAAATCATTATCTCCTTTCATGGGGAGAAGGGGGGGGGGGGTGACATAGTAACAACCTTGTTTTCTCCTGGTAAACACAATTACATATTATTGTAGAATACTGCAATTCCATGATATTAGCTTCTACATATTTTTATAGTCTAAAAAATATGTAAAAATACCTTTTGACTCAGTAATACAGCCATATATCTTCTAACATCAAAATTTGTATAATATATAAATTGAGAAAAAATTATCTGAACAATCTTTAATTGAATGGAGAAAACACGTCCTTATTTGAAAATGCAGTCAAAACCCGTTTATACGAAGTCGATGGGGCCACCGAAATTCTTCGTGTTAACCGAATTTCATGTTAAATGAATGAATTAACTTCAAGTTTTAAGTACGGAGAATGGCTTTTATTTCGCGCAAAACGGGATTTATTGTTAAGAGATTTCGCTTAAACGGGGTTTGACTGTACTTCATTTTCTATCAACTAATTTGAATTTTCCTGACAATTCATTTCTGTATCTCTCGGTATTATATATACCAAACTGTTTAAAATCATATAAGTACCACTAAAAAGAGCAAGTAAAATCCTGTAAAGTTTATCCAGTGTGCTTGTTTTTACATTGCGACAGGCATCTCCTATTGGGGAAATGTATTATCTCATATTTATCTTAACCATACTGACAATTTTCATTCGTACAAAAACTGAGAATAAAGTATTTTGACGATTAATACTTGATTTTTCTCTTCTACCTTGAAAACGCAAAAACAAAATAAACGTGCAGCTAAAAACTAAGCAGGAAATATATCAAATAAGTTTTTGTTATTTTAAGTTCATTTATAACAAAGTGAAACAGACCATATTTTATAATTTATTAAACTTCTCCAGTAACAAAAGAAATTAATGGTTCATTTCTAGAGGCAAAATTAGGGTATCGCGTTGGAATTTGAAAGTTACTGCGTTAAACTTTTGTCTAGAAGCGTCATAAAAATCGTTGAATAGTTTTGATACTAAATATTTTTGATATTAAAAATTTGACAGTTTTGATACTAAATATTCCCAAACTAGCCAAAAAGTCATATTTTTTTGTTTTATTTCGTTAACATCCCTTGTAGCATATCATCTGCTAATTAACAAGTTCTCACAAAGGAAAACTCTACACATTAATATTTAAAAATTTCGTATTAAAAGTGAAGAGTTTGTAGATACGACCTTTTGTGTCTGTGACTATAATAAGATAGTTTGTTCAGAATTGCATAGAAATTAATCAAATGTTAGGAAATATGTCTTTTGGGACAATCTTTTTTAAAATTCAATATTTTTCATACAAATCATACTTTTTATTCAACATACGTATTTTTCGATTTCATCAAGTTCAAATAATGTCTTTATTTTTATAGACAATGTATTTTTTTGGATTGACATCTATCATCCTAATATCTATTAATAAAATACTTTGAAAAAATTTATTTTTTCCGTGTTAAGTGTATCTAGGATTTAGGCCTATAGATTAGAACTATCTCATGCAATGCTAAAAGAATAAACACATCATCAATGCAAAAGTAAAAAGTGGAATGCTTTTTATAAACATTTAAATTCCTCTATAATTTATTTTTTTAGTATAAGGTCTACACAACTTCAGTTATTTTTTTAATTTTTTTTTTGTCTCCAATAGAGGTTTGTAATCTGTGTCAACTACACGAAAAATTCAATTTACTTTTTAAGTCTACATACGGCTACCAAATCCTTAGTTAGCCGAGGTTAATGAATCAAAATTGGTTAAATATTAAAATTAGCTTGATTACAAAATAGTGATTTTTATGATTGAAAATGAAGTCATAAGATAACGTCACAGCTATGTTTTACGGACATCATCAACCGTAAAATGCCGCCCGCGTATGGATTAGATGTGATTTCAAATACTTGATACTTTGTTTAGAGAAGGTTCTATTTTTTCTTTGTAAAGATAAGAATATAATTCAAAAACAGTTGGCTTTTATTCTAAATAATGCGTACTTGAAATTTCATGAAATTCTTCTTTACTTCAAACTAAAGTTTTTCATTTTATTTTAAATTAAAGCTAATTTTAGTAATACATATTATTTCAATTTCATAAGAGCAAAAAAATTCAAAGTATAATTTGGGATTAAATAATTTTATCCTACAGAAAGTTAACAAAATCAGCACAAATTTAATCTTCGTTACAAAAATACCATACTTTTCCAACATTTTTTTTTTTTTTTTTAATTAAAGTAATTTTCTATTAAAAACAATTTTCCATTTTTTGTATTATTAGTACTAAAAAATTCGATTATTTAAATTAACACATAAAAAGAATTTATTTCAATTAAAAACAAGTACCCATTTTTAATTAAATATTCATATCCACGCATAAGCACTGAAAGAATTACCAGTGGAACTTGATTTATCTTACCAATTTAAAATAGTTTTTTCTTCGAAAATAATTTACAGTGAAAACAGCCTTTAAAATTAATCTTGGATTTGAAATACATTACGAAAACCTTCAAGTGAAAAACTTCGATAGAAGACTTTGTTTAGTTTCGAAGAAAAGAAGAAGAATATTCCATGATAAAGAAAACAAAACGTGGATCTTTTTTACTATAGTAAAATACATTCTTTAAATTTTTTCACTACGGGAATGGCATGTAAAATACTTTGCTTGTATTTTCGCTTATTTAAAGCAACGATTTCATTTTTGGAATAATATATCATAAGATTTTTTTTCTTCTAATTCCAAGAAAAAGTGGGGGGGGGGAATAAATAAGCATTTAGTAGTAATAAAAATAATTAAATTTGTGCTACAAATGCACTTCAGAATTTGTGAATATATCAAATTAAGAAAAGTTTTTTTGCGCATACTTCAACTGAACAGGCTATTTTGATGGTATGTTTAGTAAGATAATGAATTCAATAACACAAATTCATAATAACATGAACAAGAATTTTAGATTGCATTACAAGTACATCCCCGTTTTTATTTATTTAAAATTGTAATGAAACTAACAAATTTGCCAATGGAATCTTTCTTAGCAATATCGATAGCCTTGGAGTTTGGAAATTAAATATAAATAAAATTCGATAAGAAGCAAAGAACCAACTTTAAACATTTATTTTCCAGTATAATAGAAAGTAAAGTGAATAGTAGTCCAGCATGTAAAAAAATTATTTGGCAAAACTAATGAAAAAACCAGTCCTTTATCAAGATCACTACTCTTTCTTCTTTTCTTTCAAACTTCATAAACTTTTATCAAGAGGAAAATAAGAGTAATGTGTTTAACCTTATGTTTGTGTTTAATGCTGGTCAATTTTTTAGCTGATAATAAACAGTACGAATATTATGTAGCAATACCTACATGAAATCGATAAACTAAGTTGTACTCCGTTGTACTAAGCCTATTTATGATACCCTTAATACCATAATTTCTTCAATTAAAAGTGTCCTTATTCTTTGTAAACGCAAGAAATATCTTTAAACATATTTATTATTCATTATTATCTAAAATATTCAAATTATCAGGTATTTGTGATAAGCTCTTCTGTATAAGTAATACTGCTTAGATTTCACATACAAACATTTATATAAAAATACACATTTTAAACAGCCCACTTATGATTAACGTCAACAATGATAATGTGTTTTTACCTGTGATATGCTCTTTTATTTGATATGTATGGGGCTTAATCTTAAAACTTTTGGATTACTTAAGTAATTAAGTGCACCATGCTTAAAACATTTCTTAAGGCAATGAATTTGTCTGTATCATCAAAATGTTAATAATTTTTCTAATTTGTAATTTTTTAACGAAACTATTTCTATAATAGCAATTAGAATCTAATTTACTCGCAAACAAAGTTAATAATGAAAGCTTTTATTTTTAATTGGAAAAAAGGTTTTAGTCATTTATCTGCTAAATTGCAATTTAAATAATTATCTCTTTTTTTATATAAATATACCCCAAGGTAATTGAAGGCATCTTGATAAATTAATATCTTCCTTATATCAGCTTTGCGTTCTTATTTTCAGAAACAAAATTAGGTTATACTACGTATACATAAAATGATATATTCTTATAAACCAATTTTTAATGCCTTTTCATTATTTATCACTTTAACGTTACTTGCTTTATTATTTGTTTACTTACTTGCTTCACTGCTAATTTAACACTTATGATTCATTAAAAAAACATTTCTTAAACATATTTATTTAAGAGGCTACTAAAAGTGTATCTTTTAATGACTAGAGTATTACTACTTTTTGCTATTTCTAATTGTATAGTTACTTTTTTTTAATTATTTTTTTTTCTATCGAAACAATTTTTTTCAATTAAATTTTCCTTACTGAAACTTTACAGCGTAATTAATATGCGTTGGAAATTTAACGTCCTTTATTATACATCCAATATAAGTTCAGATAAACTAACTGCGCAATAATTTAAGTTAATTTTTAACGAAATAAAATGAAAAGTTGAAGATTTAAAACATATAATAATTAAAGCATTTTAATGAAATATCTTTGAATTCTCTTTGATACATTAATATATATTTTTTGTTAATGTTATCCATTCCTATATATTTATTCTGTCTAATTTAACACTTATGATAAAATCTCAAATATTTCTAAAAGAATAGTTAATTTTTTTTCGAACAGTTGTTATCTGGAAAAGCGGAAGCCTTTTTTCCAACATAATTCACATCTAAATAATAAAACCATACATAAACTAAAATTTATAATTGTCAAATTCCGCCATCCTGTGAATACCGCTGTGTGCATACATATGATTGTGACTTATGAATGGGGTGACTCTACCGAGTACCAGCACCCCGACTAAAAGTCTATTGTACTGAAACCCCCGACGTCATCTAAAAAGACTGATTTCAGTATAAACCTAATTGGAACATTAGACAGTTCACATAGATCGATGCAGTGGTATCTCAGATGTTCAAAGTGTTGGGCAGAGTAGTAGTCACATTCACACAAAACATGCATAGAGTTCTCCTCCTTTTTAGGGCAGTGATCATGAGGTCAGTTACTGTGTTCTGGAATTTACTTCTTACTACCAGTGTTATGTCCTCAGCATAACCTAGACAGTGCAGGCCCAAAAAATTGATCCTGTTCAAGAAGAGATCGTCAACCACTAGACAACATAATAATGGGAACAGCACTCCTCCCTGTTGACATCCATTGAGTGTGTCTCTTAACAGGGAGGCTTGAGTCATTCTGGTTTCAAACATATTTTTTATCCATGTACAAATAGCTGAATTAACTTTTCTTTTGAGAAGGACATCATTGATTACATTCGTTGGAACTCTACAAAAAAAAAAAAAATCTAGAAAGGCTGTCAAAGCAATTTCCTTCACCTTAACCGCTCCATTTAGTATCGTAACAAGGTCATATAGGGCAGTTTATGTAGATTTTCCAGGTTGGTATGCATGTTGAAATCTCGATTGGGGTTCAGTTTTTAAAACCTCGTCTCTGATATACCTGTCGATCATTTTCTCCAGAGTTTTTAAGAGGAAAGATATCAGAATAATAGGTCTGAAAGCAATGACTTCCTTCTAGCATGCCTTGCCAGGTTTTGGCATAAAAATAACTCTACAGGTTCTTCGTGCATGTGTACTCTACAGGATCTGTAAATTTTGCACAGATGTGTTATAATATCTTTGCCATGTTGAAGTAAAACTGGTATAATGTAATCTACACCAAGTGATTTGAAAGGCTTAAATGAGTTAATAGCCCATGTAATTTTATTTGGAGGAATTATACTCCTTGCCAGTTCCCAGTCCTACTACGTGATAGGGTAATATTGGGAACGGTAGATGTGTCATTCGAATTTGTGAGTATGGAGTCAGGAAAGTGTACTCTTAGCATTTCTGCTAGTGTATTTTTGCCATCTTCCGTATATGTAACGTCATCCTTCCTGATGGAACCCAATTGGCACTGATTATCGTTTGTCAAGATTTTGGTCAGTCTATCTGCACTGGACATATTGTCCGCCTGTCTACAGAAGTCCCTCCAAGATTCTTATTTACTCTTTCGTATAGCATTGTTACAACTGGAGAGTGCACCCGTATACTTTGACCACCCACCTATTTTTTTTTTATTTTTTTTTTGGCTCTGTTAAAGAGCTTTATGTAGTTTTTACGTTACATACTGAGGTCTCTATTCCACCAAGGAAATCGCCCTGGTAGCTCAGTTGTAACCGCTTTACAGTTTAACTGACAGGATAGGAGGATGCACAGAGTCAACCGCCAGCTCAATGGCGACTCGTACACTATAGCCAGTGCAGCCGGGCTGTATCTAATTTTATAAGTTCAAAAATATTTTACATCTTTTTATAAGGAAGATCCAATTTCTATGGTAAGTGTACAAAAATCCGATAAACAGCAAACTTCTAGCCTCAAAACTCAATTCATGAATGAAAAATAAAACGCCGTTTCCAATCAAACGCTTCCTCCAAACGACAGCCATCTGTTCTTGAAACGCATTTCGGCTGCCACGTTGCCATGGTAACCATTGGAATCCAATAAAGCCTTCCGTCTACGTAATGTGTAGCTTGGTAGTCAGATCAGCGAATCTTCCGACTTCGGCTGCCCTTGAGAATCTCTGCTTTAAAATATTCTCTAGATGAAATTTTTTGCAAGATAATGGTACCATCTGAAGGCTAGAGAGTTAGTTTATTAGTTTGAAGTATACTATTTTGTTCTGAAATTAAATTGGAATATTTTGAACTCATTATCTAAGAAAACGTGTTTTTGGCACTTGAGACTTCATTTAAACAATGATAACTGGAGTTTGGTATAATCTTTTTGAAAAATGATTTATTTCAAATCTACATTAACTATAACTAGTTAATTCAAATCTGTATTAACTATTATATGTTTTGAACTTCAGTCAAATTGATTAGAAAATAAAATAAATTTTGCTAGATTTTTAAATGCAAAAGTTTTTAGAAAATTGCGATTGTTTCTACTTTCAGTGTTAAAAAAATTCTATTAAAAAAACTATTGTAGAAATTAGATATAACTTCATAACATTGAGAATAATATTGCGAACAATTTCCAATCATAACTTCTTTTCTTGGCCCTATAAAACTCGAGTAATCACTGTTCTAAAATATGCTAATTATAACGAGTTAAATGTTAATTAATTTTTTAATTAAACTGAATTTTTTTTCATTTAAACATCATTACTAATTGTTTACTTTTAAGTGCAAAAATATCCAATTTTTAAAATGATAATTTAAAGTTTAAGTGTGATGATTGTGAAACATGATTGTGTGTGTACATGATTGTGAAAGTGTGTATGTGATTGGGGGGGGGGTGTTGAGAAATCATATGTTTCCGGCTGCACTAAAATTTTCGCCCACTGACCATCACTGGGCCAGCTCCAAGTCCACCAGTGAGGAAAAGTACAAATTCTTACCTTCTAGGAGAAACTGAAGGTCCTCCCGATAGGAATCCCAGTTAGTATGTCTGGGATTCCTTCTTTCCTGCTGAATGTTTATTGCAGGGCCTTTAATAGATATTTGGATTAATTTATGGTCTGATAGTGTAATGCAATTAGGAACATGCCAATCTTGTATGCAGTTAACTGCTTTAGTATTATTGAAGGTTATATCAATAACCTCCTTTCTATTACTGGTAACAAGTGTCGGTGTATTACCAATATTGAGGATATAGAGATTGTTGCGAAAGAAAAATTCAACCTTAATGGCCGGCCCCTGTTGGGAAGATTCCTTCTCAATTGGTCTGTGCCCTCCTTAGTGGGAGAGACAGACACTAGTTATCCTAGAAAGAGACGGTTTCTCTTAGAACTCCGCTCCAATACTTACTGATGGGGCTGTTTTCCCAGGATCTGGTTTCACGACCTCCATGACTTCCGAACTTGACGCTTTGGAAGTTACACATTCGTCCTCCTCCGTCAGTGCGAATGATTCCACCGTGACATCACCCGATTCGAGTTTTGTGACCACATCACTGACTCTGCATGTGATTTTATTATGGCGGTCTGTTGGACGACATCGCTGGATTACGCCAGTGGTTTACCCACAGCAGCAGAAGGAGGCGACTCAAGGGGAACATTAGGGTCATTAATGATCTTGAAGAGGCCTTTTCCGAAGATCCCCATGAAGACCTCGAAATTTTTCCGCCGGATGTACTGGGCAGACCTCTGATCCATTTCGATTATCCCCATGACGTTGGCACGATTATCGATGGGCTTCCTCTCCGAGATTTTTCACTCATCTGTGTTGAGGGCTGGGTTCAAACAGGCAATCCGCTTGAGCAGGACCTCCCCCTCTGTGGTGAGTATATCGCGGGGATTGAGAGCCATTTTCACGGAACTTGACAGGTCCGTCTCTCTCTTCACCTAGACCTTAATGCCATTTACTTCCTTGCCATTGAAGTTATCGGAAATCCAAGTGATTGTACATTCATTGTCACAGTGAATCATCAAAGAAATTCAGCACACTCGAAATTATAAACTGCGGGGACTCCCGGGTGACATCCACCGTGTCAATTTCTGTGTTGATGTCACCCTGAATAGTCAGGACATAAGCAGAGGATAGTCTTTCTTCCGGGAAGTTCATCGTAGTACTTGAAACACCTTGGCTATACGGTGGAGAATCAATTGTTCTTGATCGCTTAGCCTATGCTACGATAGTTGGGGAAGGGATGGCATCACCGGTTCTTCCTTTTTCCCCTCTGGAATTGTACTCTGTTGTTGTGTGGCCCTTCTTTCAACAATTTCAGAGTAAAGACGCTGGGCCATTTGTCTCCGACGCTTGTTCTTTTGGGAACTAGGTATTGTTTCCCAGCGAGGTAGAAAATTCGGATTACTTCCAGCTGAGTTTGTCACGGGTCTCGAAGGGCTACGATCGACCGGTGGCTGAGTGTCTGTTACAACTTTGCCCCATATCTTAGTGGCAGGTTCAGAAGAACCAGATCCACTTTGGACGGATTTGGATTGCTTCAGACATTGTGTAGTGCGGTTTGACCGGCCGGTGTTTTACTTTTTGTGTTTACCCATAGAGTAAGGAAAACTAGGGGTAAGTATGAGTCGCCACCTGTATGGACCCTCAGTGCAGGAAGAAGGCTAAATACAACGTGATTCGCTACTTCCTTAGGTGAACCGTTAGCGACAACCTTTAACCCCGGTTGCCAGTCACTCTCTTAAGCACGGTATCCACACCTTAGACTTAGGTTGCCCTTCATCTGCTTCTCCCATCTTATCCACATGGATCTTGCAACCACCAGCAGATCGTCAAGGTTACACAGACTATGCCAAGGCCAACTTTAGGCACTCTCCTTCTTTTTTAACCGGACTTGGGACCGTCTTAGGCTGCATACATGATTAGACGAAAATGTTAATGGTTAGACTAGATTAATTTTTAATCGTACAATGCTAGAAATGCGGAATAGGGCCTACATTGGTGATTCTGGGAAGTTGTCAAAATATTTTTAAGAAATATAAGAGAAATAAACAACAACAATTTAGTTATAAAAGTGTAGGATGTCTTTGGATTTGTATGAAATTGGGTTTCATATGTAAAACAAAATTAATTAGAAGATTTAAAAAGTAAAAATGGTGACATCCAAACTCTTAACTTCGATATCAATCGCTGGGCAGCAATTTTTTATTAAAACAAGAAGCCATATTATAAAGTTTGAAAAGAAGTCGATATCATTTTAAGGCTAATGCAGAAAAAAAGTCTAGTGGATCAAATAGAATTTAACTACGATTTAATCAATTTTAATCTCACGGTACATTTCTGACACTGAAATTGTCCAAAAAAAGACAACAACATAAATTAATTACATTTTCGGGAAACAATCTTTGGGATAAATTATTTGCTTAGAATAGCAAGGAAAAACTGCATAAAATTTCAATATATATTCCCAAGAAATGTAAATATTGTTAATATATTTAGTCCTACGATAACTAGCTATGACTATAGAAAAATTTTAAGAAATATCTCAAATAATGAAATAGTTTTAGTATAAAACTTTTTAATAAACCAGTAAAAAATTTCAATAAGTCTAAGAAAATTGTCTTAAATTTCTAGTCATAATCTTCTAACTAAAAATACTTAAAGTTAATTTAAAATTATTAAAAGAGAGAAAACAGTTTACTACAAATTTTAAATTTTAAACACAGAAATCTAGAAATTAAAAAATATTTCAATTAATATGTGGGTGATACTTTATAATTGTAGTCTCTTCTTTTAAAATTTTGGTATTTCTTTTTTTGCTTGAATCTTAAACCTTAAGTATCCGCGTTTTGCAACATTACCACAGAGATTTGTTGTAGTTCCAGATAAAAGTTGAAGCAAATCTCGACCGAAAGCATATGACAATGAAAACCCCTAAAAGTTGTTGACATAAGCTTTTCTGTTTCCATACATGATTTAGCATTTCATAACACAATTACATTGCATGAAAAAAAAATTTCAGTAATAGTGTCGTTTCTCGATTTGATTACAAAATGACTTCCAAGCGGATTTCAGAAAGCTTGAAAATCTGTTTCATTTTAGTTAACTTTTTCTTTATTCTCTGACTTACCCTTACTACCTATTCCTGGATATGGCACCAAGTTCCCAGTCTAATTATATTATATTATATTATATTATATTATATTATATTATATTATATTATATTTGATTATATTATATTATATTATATTATATTATATTATATTATATTATATTATATTATATTATATTATATTATATTATATTATATTATATTATATTATATTATATTATATTATATTATATTATATTATATTATATTATATTATATTATATTATATTATATTATATTATATTATATTATATTATACTATATTATATTATATTATATTATATTATATTATATTATATTATATCATATCATATATCATATTATATTATAAGTAAAATATCCGTTGTTTTCTAAAATACTGTCGATATTCTGCTTTACTTGACCAAGGAACTGTCTTCAGAATGTACTATTGCCAAATATGAAGATGTTTTTAATGCTTTTTTCATCTGTTGTATCGATCAAAGTTTCCTGTTCATGTACTTGGCTTTTCCTTGTTATCGTAATGTTTCAGTAACTGTCGTATCCGAAACAATTTATCTATACATTTTTCGTTGTAATCGGCCCACACAAAATAAATAAAAGTTTCATGATTATGCAAAATTTAGACGAAAGTCTAAAACTTCAATTAGGAGATAAAAAAAGTTCATTTTGAGCCATAAAAAAGTTCATTTTGAGCCACAAAAAAGTTGCAAAATCAGAAATAGGTCTCTCCAAATTACATCTTCTTCTGAATTGACAATGCTTAGTTTTAGAAACAACTTTTCTTGATGGCATTTTTTTACACTTGTCACTTCTTCCTCCAAAATAATACCAACCTATAAATTCAATTTTGGGAGATTTATGTCGTCATAGAAATATCAAACATTACGAACCATAAAATTACTTTTTTCACTTTTCATTTACTTTGGTCATTTACACTAGAAATTTCAGGAAATCAGGAAATATAGTGATCAAAAAATTATCCTATTGCTGTGTAATCCTAACAATGATTTTATTAAATATAAATTACCTGATTACCTACTGAGCCCATGTTTTGTGTTAACAACTTAGAGGTTGAATTTTGTACCCTCAACGTTTTAATTATAATTTCTGACGTAGTTTTACTTTCTATAACTCAGAGTGTTGTAATAAACAAATAACATTAATCTTACTTCAAAAAGCATACGCATAAGTTCAATTGAAATAACTTATTAATAATGCCATCCTGAATGGGCTCATTTAAGTTGACATTTTATGCTTGATTTTAAATTGAAATTCTGAATTTATTAAATTAGATCCATTTTATATACAATTTATTTACTTGTAATAATAAATGGGTTCTCGAAAAAATCGATAGAAAAAAAACTGTAAAGCACTTATTTTATGATCTCTGATGTTCGGTAATTTTCTAGTTTACGTGATAGATTGGTACTATTTTGAAAAGTTAGTCACAACACTAAAACGTTGTTGACGTCAAGTCGAGGTGGCGGCAAAGTCAAAAGCCACAAGATAGCGGTTAATTCAAAACGGCTATTAAAACCAAACTACAACTAAAAACATAATGAATATGCAAATAAATAATAAAACTAGTTAACCACAAAAATACTGATAAAAAAAGGAGCGTGTTCAAGGTGTAATTTTAATATTAGGTTTACAGTAAATTAGGATTAGCATAAAACTAATTTTGCGTATGAGGGTCAAGAAGTATGTTGCTTTAATGGAAACATTATCACCCATTAATTGGAATCAAATTCACTTGGTGACTTTGACCCGTTTACTAAGAATAGGCCTTATGATCTACAACTTGACTATAAACTTTCCATCCCAAGTCCATACAATTAAACAAAGTAATTGTACGAAAATATTTCAACTGCGCAATAATAGTATGACAAATTTGCTTTTAAATATGGGTGAAAATATTTGCCTCAATTTAAAAGCTATCAAATGCATTCATGCGTTAATTTTAAAACATTAATCTACTTGAACGTAAATTTATTGATATTAACTATATTTAATAGAATCAAAGATCCAATGAAGCGTATGCGCTGTGCATTTAATTTAATTTAAATACGAATATAAACTAGCACACACACACATTTATTTGAATTAGATAAAATAAACTATATTTATTGGTTTTGTGTTCGTTGCTATAAAATCAAATTTAAATTAAAGTTTGATCAATCGTAAATGCCTAAATAAGTAATTTAAAAGCAAATATTTAACAGCGACCATCATTAAAAGTGATGGTAGCCCCTATTTGAACAGACCGAATGCGTTACTTAGAAAATGATAAATTTGATGTGAGTGAGTGTATTTTTAAAAAAAAAAAATGATTTTGAAGAAGAAAAACTTTTCGAGTTTAATGGGATGTGGGTATACAGTGTAGTATGTTAGTTACGAATTTAAGAGTGGAAATTGGACGTCAAAAAACAGGTATGAGAATTTAGAGCTATAATACTTTTGACTTAAATAAATAAAGAATGATTATAAATAGCGAAATATTTTGAATTGTAATCCACTACAAACTTTTAAAAATGAATAAGAATATGATGCAGAATATTTTTAGGAAAAATACATCTGTGAGTAAACAAAAAAATTTTATACGTATTAAACTCTGTAAAGTGGAAGTTAATTTAAGAGTAAACTTCAATTTCATAAAGAAATGCAAGTTATTGGGGTTTTCCCTACAATATATTTTGAAAATCATTTACATAATTTTGTAGACGCTCAATGAGATAAAATATCTTTTATTTTGAAATCTAAAATATATTTAATCAAGTACATCTGCAATAATAAAACTAGGAGTGTGTGGGTTTGTTGCTCTATATTTGTGGCTTTATAGAAAATTACTGTTTCAAAAGGGATTCTGAAGAGAGAGATGATGTATAAAAGTATTAAAATTCCCGGTGGTGTGGGGATGGGGGTTGTGTTAATGATTTTTTTTTTCTGACAGGAAAGGAAGTTCTAATAATGATGGCTTATGTAGAAATGAACTTTTCAGCGAGTGAAACGAGCCAATACTTGCATACTAATGCACCTTTCTGCGAGCGAAACAAGCCTTTGCTCGCCTGGTAATTAAACGTTTAGCTAGCGAAAATAGCTGTGTTTTGTGTGGCAATGAACCTTTTAGCATTTGAAAGGATCCTAGTTCATGAAGTTACAAAAGCTGGGACCTCTACATGTACACCAGCGTTTGCCACTAACTTTTAGAGACTGGCCGTATAACTTATGTTGAAACTTTTAGTGTAGTGGCTAACGTTGATGCAAACAATGACAGATCTTTGCAACGCGGAGCCACACAGCTAGGTTTTTTTTTTATTATAATTTCATGAACACCCATGAAATAACTTAAATTAAGAAACCCAATTATTTTTCAAATTTCAATACCATTTGTTTTAAAAGTCTTTTTTAGCATAAGAGAATGAGAAAAAGAAACGATGTACAAAAAACATTAAAATATTTGCATTCATAATATTATAGCTATTAAAATGAAACAGCTATTATAGAAGTTAAATGAGGTTAAAAATAGACAATAAAATCATATATCGCTTGAAATTTTAAATATATTGCATTAAATTTTAACTCTATCGTATGGAATTTAAAAAAAAAAAAAAACGTATGATTTGAATACGTTCTTATATTTCTTGTCTTACAATTAAAGGGAATGAGAATGGGAAAGTTTAAAAAATACTCGAAATTGAGTTTTGCCTTTTATTTCGTTATAAACTGAATGTACTACTGTAATAAAACGTGCACCAAAACTACCTAGTGTAGCATATAGAAAGAGATATCATACAATAAAGTCATAAGCCTCTTGCAAACAAACGGGTAATAAATTTTAAAAGTTGAGTGTGAAACAGAAAATCTTTCCTACCTATCATCAATACTTATAATTCATATTTATATAATAATATTATTTGGCTTAAAATATGGAATTAATAAAATATTATAGAATAAATGTCAGTATAAAATGTCCTTTCTAATGACAAAGTTAATTTCTTTGATGAATTAGCAGAATCATTAAATATGGCACAAGTTATTATTAATAATGCGCATACACCTTTTATATCAGATACTTCACATGCATTTTTAAAACTACGAAGGACTAGAACAGTATCAAATATTTCACTTTAATAGTATTCCATGACACAATTCTAGGTTTCACATTAATGGCGCCCAACGAAAATATTCCAAATCGGGTTAAAATAAACTTCTATTTGGGTAAATTTAATTAAGTTCACTTTGAGTTCAGTTAATATATGTCCTTCATTCTCAACACGGTATACTATTTCGACGCAACATATTACATATTTTTAAATGGTTGAAATAGAAGGAAACTTTGTCCAATTGTCGTGCATAAAATTATAAAATATGTATTTATGGTAAATGACAGGAAACTCTCATTAATCGAAAGTAGGAAGCATTCAACGCTTCTCGAGAGTTTCTAACTTTCTAGCTAATTCTCTTTTATTAGCAATTATCTTTCTACTTCTATACGTTCAAACTGGGTGGTACTTTAATTTCATGCTTAACTGGAAATGTCACGTTGAAAACAGTACTTTACAGAATTACGAACATTACGAAAACCACTAACATATGTTAAAGTGTTCGACTTCCTTCACAGTTTATCTTTGTCTCTCTTTTAATTAATATTTTCCTTCAAAATGTTTTTTTCCTTTATAATAACAAGTGTATATACAACTGCTTTTTTCTACTGTTTTTATTCATTTTTTTTTTTTTTTTTTTTTTTTTTTTAGTTTGAATAAAACTAATAAAAGAACCTCTATAGATAAGTATACTGATATAGATTGAAAATTTCCAAATGGAACCTAGATAACTTGAAAAAAAAAAAACATATAAAAATGTTTTTTGATATAGCACAAAGATATATCATATTGAATATCATAGTGAAACCTTTCCAACATTGGTATCTGAATATTTCGATATGCACTTTTTTAAGCTTAAAAAAGATATTTAATTTCAAAATGTTTAATTTCTAAGATATTTAATTTCAAAGTATCACAAGATAATAAATTTATATTAATAATATTAACAAAAAATTATGCTAATTCATTGGAAGAAGAATTTCATTCAAGATATACTATTTCATTTTTAAAAAATTTATAATTCCGATCGACTTCTTTAACAATATATAATCAAATAAATTTCATCAGATATATTATATTACACAAACGAAACACTTCCTTTCTTGTTTATTGACAAATACTCGACTACACTTTATATGTAATTACAATATCATATAAACATTTATCTATTGTATTTAATAACTATTGAGAGAATTATCAAAAAGTACAATTTATAAACAAATAACAATTTTGTTTAGATAAAAACTATAATCCCTTTTTTATTTACCTAGAAAACTTTTTCCCTGCGTTATATTGTAAGATATACATGAGGCTGATAAATCGCTATTGTTGTTTCCTATAAACATTGGATGAATTGTATTTCAGAAACATCGGAAACCAATAAGGCATATAATACGCTAGTTTCGTAGTAACGTATCATTTGTCAAATGAAACTTTCAAAAGCAATCTTTTCGCATTCAAAATTGTAGGAATGAATTTTAGGCAAATCAACTATATTGGAATTCAAAATTTTCAATGAAAGCTTTAACAATACTCATGCATTCATATGTAAAACCTTTACACCAATATTACTCTTAGAAACATGTCATTGGAATTTGTATCAATCAATAATACCAAAACCTCTTTAAATTAGTATGAGCCGTTACCAAAATAAATATATTTATAAAAAAATAAAATAACTTTTTTTTAATTAAATGGGAGAACCCGACGCTTTTATGTCTATTCAGACAGAGCTGTAATTCAAAATATAAAGTTTTAAAAAAAGAGCAAAAGAGGCTTTTTTTATGTTTTCAGTGAAAAAAGTGTTTATTTATTTATTTATTTATTTATTTATTTATTTATTTATTTATTTATTTATTTATTTATTTATTTATTTATTTATTTATTTATTTATTTATTTATTTATTTATTTATTTATTTATTTATTTATTTATTTATTTATTTATTTATTTATTTATTTATTTATTTATTTATTTATTTATTTTCTACTTTCTAGTTTCACATTTTTGTAATTCAATTTTGTTCTCAAACTATTGATGCTCAATTACCGACTGTTAAGTGTGTGCTAATTTATTAATTGATTTAAAGTTTTAAGTAGTCAAATTTGATGGTGTACAAATTCTGAAGAGTGGAATATGTGTTTTGTATATACTTCCACTCATATATTATTAAAAAAGTGTAAATGGAATATACATGATATTTGTACTAAAGTTGTTTACTTCTCCTACCCTTTTAACTTTTATGTACTGAATAGTCATAAAAATTTCATAAAGCTATAGTAAAGTGGTCATGCGCCATCATTAAGTGTTTCATAATTGATAGTTTGATTATTAAATAAGTATTACTAAATTAATATTATCCCTTATCATCCACGACAACAGATTGGTGCAATAATCTTAATTGAGTTGAGATCTCTAACAGACATAATCTAAGTTAATCTTCACCCTCCAATTAAATTCCTCTCATCAGTCAAGCATAAATGGACCTACATTGTTTGGCAGAGCAATAAGGGGGTTTAAAATTAGAGTACTCAATGTAATTTAGTTAAATCTTTTCTTAATTCAATAGGATTGAGCTTACAGATTATCTAGTAGTAGTTTGTTCTTAGTATATAGTTTGCTTGGTTTAACTTAAACTACTGTTCTAGTAAAGATTATTTTACATGTATACCAGACTAGTGGAAAGATACGAGGTTGCCCGAATTGGCATAATAATAGGGATGTCATATGTAGTTTAGATTATAAATAAAGTTGCTATTGGAGAAACATCTTCTTCAAGGTAGTAGTGTTTAATATATTGTAGATTTATGTTTACTATTTAAGATGCAAGTTTGGAATAGTTTGTTCATTGATAGAAACATTTTAAAAGTGGATTTTTGGAATCATATCGGTCATTTTTGCTCATTCATAATCTACTAGCATTTCTCTACATTATACAAAATATAACTCAGCAAAGTCATTTTATAATACAATAATCGGTTTTGGGACGATGTACAGTTTACCTTGGGTCTTAAGTTTAAGCCCATTACAAAGTTGTTGTTTTATCTGAGTTTTATAAAGCATAGAAACATTAATACAACTGAACGACTTCACAATACACTTATTCTTATACGAGCAGGAGGAGCAAGCGCATGTTTACACAATGCCTTACCTGCACATGCCCAAATATTAAGTGGGATATATATATATAAGCCCAATTGGATGGGACCACAGTTGTGAAAAATTGAGGCCCAGAAGTATCTAAACCTATCATAAACAAATTAGAACCCAATAAATATTCTCTTACAATAATTATCAAATTCAAAAGATGAATGCTGTGAAACAAGTTCAATATTTGGTAAGAATGCGAATCTAAGTGCTACACACGAATACAATAAAATTCCTCGGTGATTCTGCAGTGGAGATCAGTATTTGACAGAAACCCAAAGGTTAGTTTTTCCAATTCCTCAAAAATTATTCATATAATTGGACGGGATTAGTTAAAAGTAGCAAGCAATTTTAATACTTTTTTTTATGTAAGTAACCGATTTTTCCGAAAAAACTTAGGATATAGATTCGAATAGCGTGGGATATAGCACACAGAAAACAATTTTAATTTTTTTAAAGTTAGAATGATATCTAATTGCTACGGTTATTGCACACAGGATGATAGGAATTGTTTGATAAGAAGTATCCAATGGCCAGTGTGTGTTGAAAGATCAACCTTTTTTAGTAATTTTCGGTTGCTTTAGAATTATAATAATATTTAAAAGAATAGTGATTTCAGAAATACTGGACATCACATACTTATATATTTCTGTCAAAGCATAAATGTGAAAATGATTTAGCACCTTTTATTTTGCAACCTCAGCTAAAAACCTTCAGAAAAAGCTTATTTCAGTGGATAGATGACAATTAATCTTCCAATAAATGAAATATTCATGAAAACCTTTGAAGTAAAGACTAATGGTGTTGTTTTAACTGTAGAGTGTTTCTTAAAACATAGATTATCTTATTCATGCCTTGATTTGATTTTTATTCTATGGAACTTTTAGCGCGCGAGAAATATTTAAATATTTTTGAAACTTCCTTCCTTCACTGCATTTAATTGAAAATAGTATCAAGGAGCCATCTATTAGAGATTAAGATAACTATTTTGTTTTTGTAATTCATTTTAAAAATGCGTATTAGTTTTCAACGCCCTCATTATACATAACTCTCCTTTTTATGTTAAAAAATATCATTGTTCAAAATTTTACTTCAATTTTTCAAATTGTTTCATTGAATAAATAATAGACAAAGAAATAATCCAACAAACCTCCACCATTACATATAAAAAAAATCTTTGTGTAAAGTAGGAAATAATTGTATTCATGAAACATTATACACAAATTTTAAATTGATATATTTGGTTAATTCAAAGATCTGCAGAACAGCTATAGATCTTTCCTTTAATGTATACATCATAAAACCATGTAAGGAAGTGCGGAGGAGAATTTGATTGTTGAATGGCAAATGATAATGAAAATGCTTGTAAGGATCATTTTTACTTTATTCAATCAAGGAAAAATCTAAAGAAAGTTATTTTATTAATTATCTTTTAAGTTGATGGCTGTTTCAAAGAGACAGGATGTTTCATTGGGACCTATCAATTAGAAATAATGAAATGTAATTCCTAAAATTTTAAATCATTTGTTGTACAAAAATAACTTTGATTAATATTAATTTTTTGCGAGACTGAATTATTTCAATGCTTCCCAGAAAATTATTCTAAAAGCCAAAAATTAAAAAACAAAATGAGTTCAACCTGTTCTTTTGCTTCTCCTTCACCCAAAAAAATGCTTACATTTACTAAAAAATCAATGTTTGTACTTTTGATAAAATAAAAAAATAACAAATGAAAGCTAACCCGGCCCCGGTAGTATTTCAGCCCACAGAAAATTATTATTGTTAACAAGAACTATTTACTTTCTTTCCAGTTAGAAACTTCTTAATCCTCCTTTAAATTTTGATACGAATCCTATTCTTTCTAATTCGCAAATCATTGCCTCGGGTTGGGAACATTATTAGATTCCTTCTGGAAATCAATATCAAGAGATCTAAGTAGCTAAGATGGCCTAATTCTTTACTAACATGATCGTAAAACTTCAAACGATTAGTTGTGTAAGCTTTCCCTTTTTTTTTTTTCAACCCAAACTCTGCATCCTACAGAAAACTTTCAATCTCAGGAAAGTAAACTATTCTTCCAGTGATTCATGCTTCAGAAGTCATACATATAATAAATGTTAGATTAAACTGTCAGAATTTTTTTTAAATCTAAGACCCATTTTGAAAAGTGGCGCTTCAATGGAATAAAAATACTCATAAAAATATTATTTTATTGTAAATCCCTCAAATGCATTATCAAATTTTTTATGGTTGGTTGGTTGTTTTCAAATTATCTGACGCCGTCAGCAACACGAGGGATATAATGCGCCGAAACATACGTCATTAAACAAGCCAACATACATTTACAAATACCCATGCCTAACACGGGACTCGAACCCGCAACCTCGCGTTCTAGATGCTAGCACGCTAACCACTATACCATTTGGTCGGCCAAATTTTGTATGTGCAATTGTAACATATTTAAACAATTTTGAGCTCAGATAGCGTTTGAATAATGTTTGACCTCTACGAAAGAAACATATATTTCCTTTTATTGACTAACTTTGTTTTACCTTTCTAAAGTTTATAGAATGCATTGTCTCTAACGAGGTTATCTGCTAAGTTTCAACTCGATTAGGAAACGCCAAATGGATGAATAAGCCATTCGAAGATTTTGTTCATCTCATCAACACAAGCAAACAGAATAGAAGTAAATATACAGGATTTAAAAAATGAATAATTATACTCATAAACATTTGATGAATAACTTGTATGCTTTGTATTAAAAATAAAAACTCACAAAAATTAATACTTATACAACTAATTGATATTAATATTATGTTAGTATGATTGAAGTTGATTTCCACAGTTTGATTTGTTCTTTTTTTTTTTTTTCTTCTTGTTTCAGTGGAACTAATAATATCTATGATTATGGATATATATTTGAAAAAGTGGGCATATGTTACACGAATTACTACTCAAACAGAATAAATTATATTACGAATTTGGTATCTTTTAATTCATGATATCATCAAAACTGCTTCAATCATTTTTCGAAAGTAAATTTGTTGTTGTTTGTTCACTTATCATTTGTTGTTCGTAGTTCGTTTACTTAGCCATTTATTTGATCATTATTCGTTTGATCATAGTTATTTCAAAGAAGTTTTACCTTAGCCATCTATATAGATTACTTAAATAAATGTCTTTTAAAAACTATACTCTGCTTTTTAATGGATAAAGATAAGACACATGCAAATTGAAAGTTATCAACTCATTTATAAATGTGTCACTAAAATTGTAGAAAATGCCAAATTCACTGAATTCATTTAATGCAGTTAAACTTCATACCATTATTACTTTTAAAATCATTTTTCATAATGCTTTTAATAGCTTTTACGATAACAAAAATTAAGTATACAACCTCAAAAGACAAACCTTTCTTGGAGGATATAACTTAATTGCATAAGTTTCGTCAGAAGTAATAAATTTATTTTTCCTCCGATAGAAACAATCGATCTTTGTGTTTGAAACAGAAGCTGGAAGGATGCAAGAAGAAAGTTTCTCTAAAAATTTAATTTATAGTTCATGTTATTTTATTTCCAAAAAATTTAACAACCTCGGCAAAACTATATGTTTTTAGTAAATTTTTAGAATATAAAAAAAACTGAAAAATGTCTTATAAAAAGTTTGAAAAACCTCGATTCTTCAAAAGCAACATAAAAATAAATTTAATAAATTTATCACCAAGAAATATTCTTGCATTTATTAATTTGCAAAGATATGTTTGAATAATATGACAGTCACTTGTGGTGTTAAAATTATTTTCGTTTCTGTTCTCTAAAAGAGAAAAAAATATTTAATTAAAAAGTTGGTGACTTTTATTAACCAACCACCTTAATTTATTTAAAATTAGAATAAATTCATGATTAAGGCTAACTTAATAAAACCAGTCCTCAAATTCATGAAACAAAACAAACTTTTTATTGATTAATGAACTAAGATGTGTATTTGTTGTCCTTTCTTCCCTAAAATAAAAATAATAATAAAATGGTTTAAATAAATGCTTTGTCTTTCACCTAAGAAGATGTTAGAATTTAAATTCAGTATGGAAATCTTTCTTTGGCGCAAATTGAAAAGAAACTAAAAAAAAAAAATTAAAAAAAAAAAATTCTGCTGATAAACAGATGTTGAGAAAATAGCGTTGACACTTAATGAACTTTTTAAAGATGGTTCCTTTATACTTAAAGGTTCTGGATATTCGATCCATTGCTCTGAGTGCGACTGGAAGCTTTTCTTGTTTTCCATGTCAGTAAGTGGGTCACGGTATTGTGGCGGCGACTCGCTTATGAATTTAAACACTTAAAAAAATGATGTGAAAGAGATTTATGTATTTAATGAAGAAATATTGTCTGATGTTGGAAAGCGTTTGCCAAATAAGTATACGTTGCAATAGTGACGAAGTTGAGTTAACTCAATTTGGATGAGATTTAAAACATTTTTAGTCTGATTCATTACAGTGCAATTTTTCGGATTAAAAATTGTGGATGAATCATTTATGATTGATGCGAGGCACTTTTTTAGCTTCCAGAAATGAAACAACATATTTTTCAATTGCTAAATGTTCTTCTAGTTCTTTATTTAAGGCTTGATTGAACTATTTTAATGTTATAAGTATATATTATCAACTGATCTTTGTATTAGACCTAACCAAAAAGCATTTCATATTAGTACATTGGTAAATACATTGGTACTCTTCCTTTAAACGGGTACCAGATAAAAACCGCCAATTTGCAGCGATAACTCATCCAAACTAACATCCTTCAATTCATTTATAATTTGTATAACAAACCATTATAGTGTTGCAATAACAACTCTATAACATACCGTTTATTATTTAGGTTTGGTAGTATATTTACGCATCATGTAAACATATAAACGTTTAAGCTTGTTTACAACTGCGCAAACTCATATAGCAAACAAATTACTAATATGAATACATTATATTATAAAATACCTTTCTAAACGGTTCAACTATGAATAAATTTATAAATCTGAATTTTAAGAAAAAGTTTATTTTTACCTTAAATATTTATAACATAAACTACAAATATAATTTTATAGTATTCTACAAAGTGTTATAAAAGTTATATAAGAGTTGAGTCTAACCCAACTCCAAAACTAAATTATTACAGGAAAAAGTGCACATCCGTACCCTTTCAGATTTAAACAGACTTTTTTGTACTCTTATACACTTAAATCATGTATAATCTTATGATGGAAGGAAGAATTCCATATCTGGATGCGAGGGCATTGTTAGAATAATAACTATTAATAATTACCCACATCAGAGGTACATTTAGTTTTTAAAAAATTACTATTAAGTATCCTCTTTAGCTTAGTTTAGTTTGCTCGGTTCCGGTTGCCAATTTCTGCCCCTATGAAGTGCTTATCACATCCAAATACACCACATAATTTTGAAATACGTTAACATTACCATATCCTTTTATATCATACTGCTTTATTAATATGAAGAAATATCGATTTTGAAACAATTGGTGTAAATGGTACTTAACAGCTAACGTACACAATGAGTGCAAAATGTTAGTGACTATGATTTTATTTGAATGTTTTAAGAAATTTAATAAATAAATTGTTGTAGCTTCGCTATAATTGTTCGTGACTAAATTAGATACTAAATTGGATATAGGTCTATCGTAAATAAATTTTTAATAAAGCAATTAAATTTAATCATATTTAATACTGCAGATGTATTTGTAGCAACTGCTCTAGCTATAAATGTTACTTGGAGTTTCAAATTGGTATTAAGTTTTATTAACTAATAATGCAAATTGGATTGTTAGAAGGTGTTCATTGAAATAGTTCAATCCATTTTGTCCATTAATTGCTTTGATAACCATTGCTTTATTCTAACCAAATTAAAATGCATTTATAGAAATCTGCACTTTTATATTTTAGTGAAATATTATGCTGCATATTTTTGGAGTTAACATAAACATATTAAAGACATTCAAAAATATCTATAAAATCAAAACAAATCATGTAAAAAATAAAATATTGAATTAAAAGGGTGAAAAAAATATTCCCGGTGTTATGTTCAGTGATACAAAATTGTGCTGAACCAAAACATAAATAATAGAAGTCGCCTTAAAAGATATTCAAAGTTAAACAGAATGCTAATATCTCAGTAGCACTACAACTTTGGCCAATATCGACTGAAATTTGAACCCGGTGTGAAACATCATAAATCGGCAGTTGAATATAATTGAATATAATGATAAAATATATTGGAATTTTTAAAATGCTGATGCACAGTATTAAAAAATAAATATTTTTTAATCAGAAAAGAAGGCACAAATAGATTTTGTGATGTTTTTACATCTTTTTTTTTTTTTTTTTTTTTTTTTTTTTTTTATTATTATTATTATTATTGTGCATTTTTTAACGATGCTTGAGTTTTGGCCAGAATTAGGCAGAACATCTGTTTCCGGCATTGTCCAATACTTCTGTATCATAAGGATAACGACCTTTGAAGTATCAACACACATACTTTTAAACCTCAGAGTTATTTGAGAAATTACCCTTTAAGATAAAGAATGTTTTATATCGAGCAAAAAAAGGATTCAATACCCAAAACTAATATTTATAACAATTTTTTTTTTTTATTTTTTTTTTTTATTTTTTTTTTTTTCTAAAAGACTGACTCAAAATTATTGAACTGTTTTCTAGCGTCATCTTAATTTAATTTTAACTTTTCTGAACTCAACTTTTTATGTCTCTTTATACTAAAAAGAGGTAAGGATTAAAATTCTGTGAAAGCTGTTTCAGAATTTTTCCGCCTCGCTAGTTCTCTGTCTTACAGAGCAGAAACTATTGGATTTAAAATTATAAAATTTTACACAATTATAGAAAAACTATTGGGAAATATGCTGATGAGAAAAAATCAGAGATGCAAACTTTAATTTTTGAGTTATTATATATAAAAAAATGAAAGATTTTTTCCGTCCTCTCCAAAGAAAACTAACCACTGTAGAAATCCGATTTTTTGCGGGCACTGATATATGTATATCTTACTAAAATTTTATCATTTCTTTTCTTTTTTTTAATTTTGATGTAGTTCTTGAGTTATTAAGTTTCTAAATTTCAGACAAAGCACTTTTATGTATGCGTGATTGATGTTTGTTTCTTTATAAACAGGAGAAAAATATCGGGGAAAAATGAATTTCTTTTCATAAATTATACCACGACATCGACCAGATTATCAGGATTCAATTTAAAAAGTCAAAACTCAGATTGCTAAAATAGAAACAGGGTATCTGACTACTGTACGGTGGTTAAAATGGTCTTTTTTTATTTCGCATTTTAATGTCATCATGTTTAATAATAAAAAATAAAAAAAAATAAAAAAAAAAATAATCAAATGTAGTATTTTGAATACTACGTTAGCATAATTATTTTAATAAGAATATGAGGGTTAAGCCACTGCAATTCGTGAGTACTTATTATTATTATTATTCATAAATTTCACAAGATATTTTATTAATATTTTTGTTTGATAGTAGTATAGAAAAACCAACTAGAGTTGGCTTGCAGTTAGGTTCGAAGTCGATTTAAATGCTATTGGGTCATTCCATGTCAAATCAACACGGCTCCCAACCCGACCCCTTTAGAATTTCATAAAATTTGGTTTACTTATTAGATTCATAGAGAAAAGAAAAAATGTCAAATATTAGGTTTGAATCTCATTTGGTTTCCAAAATATATAGTTTCAAAAATGGAACAAAAGTGCAAAATTTCGTATTTCTTGCTTTATATATTTGGGTATAATTTTTTCCCTAATTATCATAAAATATTTATTTTGGTGTCAAAAGAAAGAAAAAGATTTGATCTTTCTAATGATTTATTATTTACGTGCATTTTTTTAAATTTTCCTTTTAAGGTCAAACAATTTGACCTTTGACCTTGAATATCTCAAAAAAGGGTATTTTTATTTTTTTCAAAAAAATATATATTATTCTTACATCAATTCTCTACACAAATATATTAGTCTTATTTTGGGACCGCAATGGGATGCCAAGTTATAAATTTCAATCCTAACTGTAGTCCCACTCTTATCCTACAAAAACTGTTTATATGTAAATAGCTTTTCCATTTAGAATCTCTTTATATACATGTAATGCAAATAAAACATTAGCCTTAGTTATTAGCTAAAAATTATAATTATTTATCTTTGATTTGTTATAACTTTTTAACTTTAAGAGCAAAAACTAATTGTTTACTTATAAATTGAAAAAATTGCATTTTTCAGCATTGCATTAAGTATGCAAATATCGTTTGCTGTAAAATTAAAAAACATGACATAGATAATTGGTAATAATGAGCTTTTGATATAATTATTTAAAAGGAATGTTGCATGCATTCAGAAACATTTGTTTTTATCAGATGCATAAGTAACTTCCTTTCATATGTAACTTCTACTAATTATTGTGATTCTTTTTTCACTTGATTCATTGCATATGTAACTATAGATTTTATAATTTCTTTGTTTGACTTTTTTTTTTTTTTTTTTTTTTTTTTTTTTTTGACCATGGAATTAGCATACATTTTGCACAGAAGTTGGTTGATAGAAATGGGTCTGAATGCATGAAATTTTTGAGTACCTGGAATAGTTCGGGCGATTAAGAATCGTTTCTGAAGGAAGATTTTTTCTCTTTCATACTGTAAGAAAGTTACGTATGCAAACTGCATTCCTTCAATATTGGCAGTTGCCCATTCAAATAACTGTCGAGAAGTCATTATCTGATCTTTATATATTCGTTGCAAACTTACATGAGCGGCTAGCCTTTTTATGGTATCTCTAATGCCATCTGAAACTCCTTTACCATGGGCAGTGGCAAAAAAAATTCATTCTGCTTGAATTTCAAAATCTTTTTTTTTATGGAAACACAGGTTTATAAATTTTTTTCGATTTTTGTAGTGAGAAGCTACACCATCAGAAAAGTACAAAAGTTTGTTAGGTTTCACATTGAATTTTTTTCCGTTGAATTCGATCAAATGCCTTTGGAATAAGTGAATTGCTGTTGTGTCATGGTGGAGACAGTCAGAAACTACTACGAAATTAAAGTTGTCTACGACTTGGTCAATGTCTCTTCTATAATAAACCACAAATCGATGTATAGTCGCATGCGAATTATTCCAATGGAATCCTTGAATTGCATTTTGAAGAATAAAGGAGTAATTTTCAGAAAAATCACAAACAACTACATATTCACCTGATTTCAGATTTTGTTTACAAGCACTAAAAAAAGACGATTGTTCCTTAGCAATGAATGAATGCCGTATAAGTTTGGTAAGTTTATCCAGAAACGAATCAATTAAGTCATCACAAGGACTCGACAAAGTTTCAAGAATAGATCTGTCAACATTAATCCACTGCTTGTACGTAATTCTTGTAATCCCATATTCATCAAAAAGGTCTTCAATGCACCTCCTAAATTCTTCGAACTTCGGGCAATTGCTGCACTCTCCCAAATAACATATTGTTTGGGGAGGATTACAAACAATTTTTGATATACAGGTTTTATAGGAATCTAATGGAGTTTCAATTTCTTTACTTAATTCCTTCAAAAGAGATCCGATTAGTATTAGTTTCACATTTTCATGGATATGACAAACACAGACGGTATGTGTTCCGCTTGCTCCGGCCAAAACACAGTTTTTTGGTCGCATCTCAGCAAACTTAGAAAATCCAATTTTATAATGTGGAAACTCATCCTTGAACTGTTTAAACGCTTCTTTGAGATTACACAACACCAGCCTTTTCTGTACATGTTTCCTTATCCCATCAATTTTCATTGATACGAAGTCTTTTTTTACCTGGCATAATCCTACTTATATGATCACTATTATAAAAGGATTTAATATATTTTGCTGTTTCAGGATGTAACGTCTTCCCTGGTCAGGGATTAGGGGATGCAAAAATACCTTTTTCTTTAACAAGTAGTTTTGTTTTTCTTACCAAGTAGTTGGATGATCCAAATTCTTTTTCTACTTTTTTGATTGACCAGTTCTTCGGTAAAACCGTTAGTGTTTGTACACTTTTATCCTTGGTGCTATGGAATTTTTCCTTCAATTGATTTATAATATCCAATTCAGCCGAGTTGGAAGACGTGTCACTATACAAAATTTTCATTACTTTGTTTTTCAAAGCGGTACTTATTTTATAGAATTTAATTTTTGAATACTTCGTTTCGGAAAGCCTTTTCTTTTTTATTGAAGTTTCTCCAATAGTTTCTAAAGTAAGATTTAAGTTTGACACACCTGCTTCTATTTCAAAAGGACTTTGAGGATGACGATTATTGCGTGAAATTAAGGACAAGAGTTTACATTTGAATTTAAATTTTTATCATCCCATTGCGGTCCCATTATGAAACTAACGTATTTATGTAGAGAATTAACGTAAGAATAACATATATTTTTTTGAAAAAAATAAAAATACCCTTTTTTGAGATATTCAAGGTCAAAGGTCAAATCGTTTAACCTTAAAATGAAAATTTAAAAAAATATCCATAAATAATACATTATTAGAAAGATCAAATCTTTGCCTTTTTTTTTACACCAAATCAATGTTTTATGATAATTAGGGACAGAATTATAACGAGATATATAAAGCAAGAATTGCAAAATTTTGACCTTTTCGCCCATTTTTGAAGCTCCGTATTTCAGAAACCAAACCATATTCAAACCTAATATAGGCCATTTTTTCTTTTATGTATAAACCCAACAAGTGAGCAAAATTTTATTAAATTCTGAAGGGGTCGGGTTGAAAATGTCACTTTTTTGTGTTGATTTGACACGGAATGACACTATTGTTTGCTTAGATTTTTCTTGATATTTTATAGATAAGAATTCATAATTCATTGATTTCCAGGATCACGTATCAAAGCTTTCATATACGGGTGTTTTTTATTTATTATGTATTTTTATTAACAAACCCAAACGTTACCGAATAAGCGACTTTATTACGAAGAAATTCCCGGGAGAGGGGGGAGTATGATACTGAACAAAGAGCAGTTTTTAAATAATTACTAGAAGGTTAATAGAAAGATTTCAATTACACGATTATTTTTTACCTTTGTAAGAATGTGTCCCCATCTACATATTACAATTTAGTACAGGTAAAATAGGACATAAAATTAAAAAAAAATTTAAAAAAAAAACAAAAAAAAACAGGTATATTCATGAAACTTGGCGAAAACGTTTTATTTGTCATGAGAATAAAGAAACAAAAGAATCTATAAAAATATCGACCATAGAAGGGTATTTTTGAGAATGTGGTGGGGGAGGATTATTATTATTATTTTTTTTTTAACTGAAAATTATTTTTGGTAGAAACTAAGCATATGACACATGTGCGTGTAGTATTTTTTGACTCTGAATCGAATTAAAAAAAAGCAAGCACATATAACTATCCTATAAAAAGTAATAGTCTATTTTGTAGAAGAAAATACTTGCAATATAAAAGTACATGTAATGAACCAAAATTTAGTGGAAAAAATTAATAAACAATCAAAATTTAAAAGAAAAAGTCATAGTTAGTAATAAAATAAGTAAGTAGTAGTGAATAATTGAAATCTTCGCTTGGGAGTTAAAATGACAAAATATGGCACTGCACAACATTTTTAAGATAAAAGACAGTTAAATACACCCATTATTTAACATAATTATGGATCGTATTTATGCAACCTTAAAGAGACTTGTTTTTAGTATTGAGGAGTTGTTGAGTTTTATAATATTGATGACTTTCTTGCTCTTTGCCGAGTAGGCGAATCTCTACCTTAATGTAAAAAAAAAATAGATCTCCTTAACCTCAATTAGCAAAACAGTAAAATAAAAGACTGAACCAGTTATTTTTTCTTTTTTAATCTATTATTCATTTTAAGAAAAGTCAATAATTAAATACGTTTGCGAGCTAAAAAAAAATATATGAAGTAAGAAAGATAAATGTTTAACGATAAGTAATAAACTAAGAAAAAAACTGTAAATATATCATCTAGCTCAATTTTCCGCATAATCATTTTGAAACAAAAATAAATTAATCTCTTAGGCGTCTGAAATTGCAAAACCTACATTTCGTTTAAAACACAGGTAAGTATTGGGTTGTTCGGAAAGTAATTTCGTTTTTTTGGGGGAACATGAAAGACAATTTTCGTATAATGAATAAATATTTTATTAAATTATATATTGGCCATTCTGGTCCAACACCTTTTGCCATCTTTCTGGCAGTAACATGATTCCCCGCTCATAAAAGTTTTGGTCCTTGCTGGCAAAAAACTGATTCAGGTGGTTTTTGACTTCTTCATTTGAGGTAAAGGTTTTACCATCCAAAAAATTTTGCAGGGACCGGAACAAATAATAATCGGAAAGCGCCAGATCTGGAGAATATGGTGGGTGTTGCAGTATGTCTCATCCAAGCTGTAAAAGCTTTTGGCGAGTGACCAAACTTGTATGAGGCCTCGCGTTGTCTTGGTGGAACACTACACCCTTCCTTTTGGTTAATTCTGGCCTCTTCTGTTTAAGCGCATCATTCAATTTGTCCAGCTGATGACAATAGACTTCCGAATTAATAGTTGTATTGTCCGGTAAAAGCTAAAAAAAAAACGATTCCTTTGAAATCCCACCAAACGGACAGCATCACCTTTTTTTGGTGAATGTTGGCTTTTGAAATGCTTTGAGCCGGTTCATCTTTTCTGCTCCATGACCTCTTGCGTTTCACATTGTTTTATACGACCCATTTTTCGTCCCCAGTAATAATCCGCTTCAAAAATGGATCATTTTCCTGACGTTTGAGGAGCGAATCACACACGTCAAAGCGACGACACAAATTTCGCTCCGTAAGAACATGGGGCACCCACACATCGAGCTTCGAGGTTAAGCCCAGGCCTTTCAAGTGGCCATAAACAGTCGAATTCGACAAATTTAACCTCTCACTGATCTCTCGTGTGGTTATTCGCCGATTTGCATCAACTAATGCCTTTATCTCGTCTTTATCAGCTTCAAATGGCATTCCCGAACGTTGTGCATCTTCGACATCAAAATTGCCGGATTGAAACTTTGCAAACCAGTTCTGGCACTGGCGTACTGTTAACACGCCTTCTCCATACACATCCGTCAATTTTTTTCTCGCTTGGACAGCATTTTTACCTTTTCTATAGTAAAAAAGTAAAATATGACGAAAATGCTGCTTATTGCTCTCCATATTTAAAAGGGCACCAAGCAAAAACTACTGCTTAGAATTAATAGAACTTTTTCACACACAAGCGTTGCAATATCAGCTCTCAAGACATATAATGGTTATGCGGGTTAAGTGTGAAGTTGGTTTCGAAAAAATGTAAATAAGTCCTTTGACGGGAAAAAACGAAATTACTTTCCGAACAACCCAATATATATTGCTTCATTTTCTTTATAAAATATTTTGCAAACCTTTTTCGATAATAATTAATTATAAATTATATTGTGAGTTTAACAAGTTTTTAGAAGTTCCATGTTGCATTCATAGAACATATTAATGGTTTACGTAAAAATTAACCTGCAATAACATTTAGCTGCTAAATGTCGTCCATTAGAAGAGTTTTGACCTAGGTTGCTTTCTCCTAATATTCCTACAGAAGTAAGGATACAAGCATTAAGATGTAATGCAATCGTAAGGAGTTTGTTACCTATCTCTAACATAGACAGGAAATAGTAAATAAACCTTAATACGTTTGAGGATTTCCTCATGATTATCAGATAAAAAATTTTTACTAATTTGTCGCTTCTACTTCTGCCGTCAGTAGCCATCAGTGATTTTTTCCGTATTTACGTATTATACCGTTGACCGTTGGCGAAACAAAAAGTTCACCGAACTTGATTCTCATAGTCCACCAAAACGATCGCCCATGGCAGATGCCAGTTCACAACACAACTGAGGTAATCAGTGAAAAGGACCCGTCACTTATCCGAGACGAGCGGGTGGTGGGAGATTTTTGCTCGCCTTCTGGCTGCTTTATCTCCAAAAAGTATAATTTTCAGTTCATTTAAAGGCCACAAATAAAACAAAATAGGTCTACACATTATAAATTTAACACTACGTTCATAATATCAATAGATACATTTAAAAATTCCTCTGTTGAACCAACAATATAGTCATAAGAAATTGTATTTCAGAGATTGTAACAATTAAAAGCCTGAATATTATTTCATCATCTATTTTATCAGTTATGCATAGTTCTTCAGTTGAGGAATACACATTATCTGTATGAAGTTTTACTATTTTATTTAGAAAAGGATATCCCACTTGTCACAGCAGTGACTTCGTCAGCTGCTTGATTTAGGTGCAAAGGTAAGTGTCAATAGAATTATGTTTTTCAATCTATGTTTTTCTCTTTCAAATTGATATTTCAATTCAAATGCAATGGGAAACATAACTTATAAGGTGCGTATCAAACAGTGCCGTGAAGTTTTTATTCATACTCGTATTTTTTTTTTTTTTTTTTTTTTTATCATATATGCCTTTATTTCCAAGATAAGTTTGTTTATGCTGGCTGTAAGTTTACTGTTGCTCTGCCTATAAGTAAGGAAAGTCATAGAGGATAACAAAGCTATAGCTAAAAATATTATTCTACGAAAATTACCTGAACTGGTTTTGGTAGGAACTTCTATTGGTTTGTTTACTGAAAATATCTAGTTCATACTCAAATTTTCTCCAATGTGATTTCTTCGGATCCGATTGATAGCAATCACAATACATTTTATTTTCTAAGTTAAGATTACGGATATGGTTTTATTCTTAAATTTATTTTAAATAAACCAAGATAGAATTAATATAAAATGACATTTTTGAATTTATCCTTCAGTGTAGGAAGATTTCATCTCAATTTAATTCTTATCTCACTTTTATTCTGATCTCTAAATATTACATACCTATATTAAAACGTCGATACACTCCGTCCATAAATCAAGAATAATTCAGTCTTTCCCAAATAACTTCTTAGTGTAGCTGAATAGACACATGAAATTCTTATCAAGGAGACAACTTTATGTAACATATCTATAAGTAAGACAACTCAGTCTTAAATTGAAATGCAAAGTATACAGTGGAGACGTGTGCAAAAGAATGGAGTACCATTAATGTACAGTTGTACAGATGCATTTACATACATTAAGAATCACGCAACTCATGGGTTTGACTTTTAGTGTGAGATATGACTCGATTGGAGTTGACTTTAGTATCTATCCCCTGTCATCAGTGTTTACTTAGCACTGTATTCTCATACTTAACATTAGTTTTTTGATTAATTATATTGGTTAAATTGCTCACCTCACCTTTTGAACTGTTTGCAAGTGATGGAAAGTTCCCAATACATTAAATATATACACAATGCATATCGTAAAAGCGCTTCACTCATGATTGGGGAAATTTAGATTAGAGGAGTGATCTGGCTTACTCATAGGGGTAATATTCATATTTTTTCATCGTTTATCCAAGGCAAAAGTGAAATAAAGTTTGCTATAAATATCAATAAACACGATTTAGAAACCGATATTTCACCATGAAAGACTTATCTATATCAAGTTAACATAGTTACAGGGAAAAAGTCGAATTTAATTATCTTTTGCGCTCTTGAAGAGCTTATTAAACCAATTCAACATATTGTACCCAAAGACCAAATTTTTTTAGCATCAGATACTGTTTACTGAAAATAATTTTTTTTAGTCTCATGGGAATTTAGTCAAACAGGATATTGGACATCGGAAGATATGTAGAAAGGTAGGAACAGGATATTTCATAGTAAATACCAATGCAAGATAACGATTTGGTGGGAAAAGAGTTTTGGTCTTTAGGTTCAATACATTGAATTTGTTTAATAAGCTACTCAAGAACGCAAAAGAAAATTAAATTCTTTTTTTTCATTGTAATTATGTTAACTTGATCTAGAAAAGAAATATCAGTTCTAAATCGTGTTTATTGATACTTATAGCAAATTTTATCCCCCTTTTGCTTTGGCTAAACGATTAAAAATTATGAATATCGCCCCTATAAGTAAGCCAGATCACTCCTCTAATCCGAATTTCATCAAGCATGCGTGGGACGCTTCTACGATATGTATTGTGTAAAGATTTAATGTATTGAGAACTTTCCATCACTTGCAAACAGTTCAAAAGGTGTGACGAGCAATTTAGCCACCAGAATTCATCAAGAAACTCATGCTATGTATGAGAATACAGTACAAAGTAAATACTGATGACAGGGGCATTCTTTTGCATATGTTCCCCACTGTACACTTTGCATTTCAATTTTCGACTGATTTGGTTTACTTATAGATATGTTACATAAAGATGTCTCTTTAATGTGAATATCATGTGTCTCTGCTGATCCACTGAGAAGTTATTAGGGAAAAACTGAATTATCCTTAATTTATGGACATGAGTGTATATTGACTACTGATTTTTCAACATCGAATTAAATTCATTTTCGTAAATTAACAAAGTATTCTACTTTTGCTCTTTTATCATTTTTAACAACGGTGATTAGAAAGTTAATTAAAGCTAAATTTTCTTTTACCTCAATGCGAACAATGCAGTTTCGATCCAAGTGTCTTTTCATAATCGTTCTTTAAAATTTAAGCTGTGGGAAACTAGTAATTATTTTCTGCTCACTCTCTTAAGTATTAACAAATAGAAATTAGAAATAAGAAATTTATCATCGAAAAGTGGCGCAGTGCACATCTCCAAATCAAAGAGAAGGTGAGGTATACATTAAAGAACAATTCATTTAAAGAAAATGGGTATAAATCTTAATTACCCACTAATACTATTTCCAATAACATATATCAATTACCACTTTTTTAAGTTAAAAGATAGAGACAATTCATAACTGAAATTGGTTAAAGTATACATAGAAAATGAAACAGAATGCCATGTAATGCAATTTCTTATTGGGAAGTGGAGGAATGGAAAATTTCCCATCTTAAATCAAAAAGAAGGCAATATACACAACTACAGACAAAGCATTAAAAGAAAGGTAGCATGAATAATAATTTCACACTAATATGAGACTCTTCCAATAACATATATAAATTAATACTACTTTCCTCGCAGTTACAGGTATAGAAGCAACAGCAAGATGCCATGGAGAAATGTAATTTCTCATTGGAAAGCTGAAAAAATTCCACATCTTAAAATTAAAGAAAAGGTAAGGTATAAGTCAAAAGAAAAGCCATTACAGGAATGTGAGCCTTGAATAATGATTTCTCATAATTACTCTTTCCAATAACATATATCAAACAACTTATTTTTCTTTTCAGTTACCAATATAAAAACTGCAACAGAATGCTATGAATAAGTGCAATTTCTCATTGGAAAGTGGGAACAATGAGAAATTGCACATCTTCAAATCAAAGAGGTGGCGATATATACATCAAAAGGCAAGTCATTAGAGAAAAATGAGTAGGAATCATGACTATTAATTAACACATTTTCTAATAACAGCTATCAAATAATAGTTCTTTCTTTTCAGTTACAGATTTAGAAACTGCAGCAGGAGGCTATGGAGAAGTACAATTTCTCATTGGAAAGTGGGAACAATGAGAAATTGCACATTTTCAAATCAAAGATTTGGCGAGATATACATAAAAAAACAAGTCATTAAAAAAAGTGAGTAGGAATCATGACTACTAATTAACACATTTTCTAATAACAGCTATCAAATAAAAGTTTTTTCTTTTCAGTTACAGATTTAGAAACTGCAGCAGGAGGCTATGGAGAAGTGGAGAAGTGCAATTTCTCATTGGAAAGTGGGAACAATGAGAAATTGCACATCTTCAAATCAAAGAGGTGGCGAGATATACATCAAAAGACAAGTCATTAAAAAAGTAAGTAGGAATCATGACTACTAATTAACCCATTTTCTAATAACAGCTATCAAATAAAAGTTCTTTCTTTTCAGTTACAGATTTAGAAACTGCAGCAGGAGGCTATGGAGAAGTGCAATTTCTCATTGGAAAGTGGGAACAATGAGAAGTTGCACATCTTCAAATCAAAGAGGTGGCGAGATATACATCAAAAGACAAGTCATTAAAAAAAGAAAGTAGGAATCATGATTACTAACTAACACATTTTCTAATAACAACTATCATATAATAGTTCTTTCTTTTCAGTTACCTGCTTAGAAACTGCAGCAGGATGCTATGGAAAAGTGCAATTTCTCATTGGAAATGGAGACAATGAAAAATTGCACACCTTCAAATCAAAATGAAGATAATGTACATCAGTACACAAGTCAGTAAAAAAGTGAGCATGAATCATTATGACATGTTTACTCTGCTTCCAAAAACATGTAGTTCCTCCTTCTTTTTTCAATAACATATCTAAAAACTACAGCAAGTAGAAATAGAAATTTTGTGAATGTGCGTCCTTTTTGTATTCTATTTATATATTTCGATTTCCAAAGCATATCTTTGCGTCCTCTGTAGCCTAAACACTATCTGAATTCAAAATTACAGTGTTTAAGTTTCTTAAGTGTGTGTGTTTTTTTTTTTTTTTAAACTTCTTTTTAGTTCTTTTATGGTGGGGCAAAGGTATTTACATACCTATGATTAACTTAAGCAACGTCGTTTTCTAATTTCAACTTTCTACGTCTTCTGAGCTTTTAAAATAGAAATATTGGGAACACGCGTTCTTTTTCCATTCCCAAGAGCATCATCTTCCAGAATATTTCGATATTTTTGAAACACTGAACTGTTCCTGGTATTTTGTTGATAACGTTCAGTCAGCATAATTTTTTTAATAAATTAAAATGGCATAACATCATTTAAATGGCAATATTAGACGATATCATTGAAGCCTTCTAGTCAGAAAACTGCCAGAATTCCGATTCTTCTGGTATTTTAAAAAGCAAATTGAGAGAACTCAAGTTTCTTAAGATTTCCATGGCGATCCATATGTATTTCATATTCCAAAATATTTCCATGTATCCTTGTGACCTGTAGACTATCAAAGTCTCATGATAAGTTTCCTCTTCCCAAATATAATTATTATTTCATTTCGGTAATATGCTATTTGAATTCTAAATTTCAGCCTTCGAAGCCATTTTTAATGGAACAGAGAAGAGAATACAGACACTTCTAAGAAAATATGATGGAGGGAAGTTTTCATTACCACTTTCCAAAATGTAACACCTAATTACTGTTCAAAGACTCATTTTTAAAAAATTTAAATTCTTATCAGCTAAGCATACGATATTCGAGTTGGTTTTTTTGATGAAAAAAAATTAGATGGTAAAATTCCTAAAGATTGTTGTTTTAAGTTCTCAAGAGAGCGTAAAACTTTCAACAGTTAACGAATGATTAATGAGACTTTACTATCGTATTCTATACACACATTTTTTCCGTATTTCGAAAGAGCAAATAAGTCCTTGTTTTCGATATTCGTTTTGGAAAGAAAAATAATTAATCACGCAAATAGCAAAGTTAAGAAGTATTTATATATATATGATTTGGATAGTTAATTACTATCTTGGTGATTCTAGTTGCATTCGCAATTTTGAAGAAAATGTATTCAATAGACGAAAAACAGTTATAACAAATGACTTTCCTTTGAAAATTATTGATAAATAATTAATTAACAAGCATTTTTAAAAAATTGTGAAGATATTGTATGCTTCCAATGTTTATTTTTAAAATACTTGATTTTACTAAATAGTATTCAAAAATGCCCAATCAGTTCAATTTTTTAAAAAATATGGCATAACTTCATTGAAATAGCAACACTAGACAGTATCACTGGGTGGCAGTTGGAACTTTTTATGCAAAGAAAAAAATCTATAAAGACTTTCTATTTTAAAATATTACATGAAAAAAAGCTTTTGAAACTTGTCGTATTTTGCATAAAAAGTTCTCGATTTCAGTCTTGAAAGAAATAAAACTACTTTCTCCTTTATGGGGGAAATTCCTTTTGAAGATACAGTTTGGGGATACTAGTTTGTATACAATGGAACATGACAGTGAACATTTTTTTTTTTTTTTTTTTTTTTTTTTTTTCAGACTCAATATTGAGTCTTTGAAGACGGTCACATTTTATTCAAAATGATTAAAAAAGAACTAAAAGAATATTTCAACTGTAAAATCGAAAAGACCTAAATACTTTAGATTTTATAGAATAGCCCCATAAGTTTCAAACAAGTTTAATCATTTTTGAAGAAATATCGAATTATAAAAAAGTGATGAATAAAGAATGCGCAGTAAAAGTAGAAATGTATTGTTGCGAATTTTATAAATGAATCTTATATATGGATACGTCACAGTCAACTGTCATGTTCACGAGGAAAGGAAATTTGTAATTGTTAAAAGGAATCTGTAAAATTGAATTTGTTTTAAATAAGTGTTTGAGTTGTTGTCATAAACATATGAAAAGATGAAACAACACTCAAAATAACTTCTTGTATGAGGGCCGAACTTCTGAATAATAATACAAACAAAAAAACACACCACACAAAAACACAACTAAAAAAAATATTGTATTTTAATGTATTGTATAAAAACAGTTTTAATTCCACACAAATTTTTTTTATTAATAATGCACATTTATCACATAAGCATTTGAAATATAATAATCATTTACATAAATTAACAGTATACTAAGGTGCTTCCCAGTTTACGCAGCAGTTTTGACCAATGTTGGAAACGGGAGTTCTGAAAAATTGACCAATTCTGGCAGAAACTTGAGCATAGTTTCAAAATACACAATTTTTTTTTTAAATAAGCATTTCAAAAACATCACAAAACATATTTTTACCGTCCATTCTTATAAATAAAATACTTTAATTTTGAAACTGTACATCACTATTTTAAAATGGTCAGTATTTTTTATCCAGAATTTGGCGTTATTGACCAAATATCTGTAACAACGGTCGTTTTACAACGTTCCTAATCGGGATTGGACAATTTCGAGCAATATTAGTGTTGTTGTGCTACTGGAATGAACGGCTAAGTATACCTTCAATTCAATTTTCCTCAAACTCAGAAATGCAAACTAGTGACTAAATTCTCTCTTTTGAGAACATGTAATAAAATAATTCCATTCAAAATAGATGTTTTTTATAAACGAAAATCTCCAAGTAGACGAGTTTGGGGCAAATTGGCGAGAAAACTTCTCACCGAATATTCAAGTTGTAATCTGTTCTATATATTTACAGTCATTATGTGAACTTATCATAAAGTTTCTATGGAATAATTATTGTTTTCACTAGATCTTAAAGCACTTTCTGCCATAATATCCAATTGAAATTTGAAATGAGAACTCATCTTGACATGTGAGACGTGTCTACAGAATTCGTTGTGTCTCAGGTAAAAGTGACCTTTAACAACGGATGCATAATTATACCACATAATTAAGACTAAATAATTACGCATTTAAAATATCAACAAAATCTTGTATCATTCGACTGTAGATTTGTAGCTCAAAGATTAGTATAATATACAAACAAGTTGCATTGGGAAACTTTCACTGAAAATTCATTTCTACTTCAGTTTCTTATGAAGTACTTCAGAACCAAATTGAAAACATATAAATTTTGGCGACGTTTAATGATTAACTTTCTCTATTAAGGTTGGCTGCATACGATAACAAAACATTTTCTATACGATTACTTCACCACGTTAGCAAATTTCATCACAAATTTGGCGAGAAAACTTTTCCCCTAATAGCTAAGTTCTAATTTGATATCAATAATCACAGCCAAGCTGTGTACTTCCCATTAGTTATTATGAAAATACTCTTCTGCTCGAATTCAAATCATTGCCAAATAAACTTCCAGCTAAATCATGGTATGAAAACTCCTCTGGACGAAATCTTTCATTTGGCATACACACAATTGTCTGTAACATTATCTGTAACACTCTTTCTAATAATAGCTATCAAATAAAATTTCTTTCTTTTCAGTTACCGATTTAGACACTGCAGCAGGAGGCTATTGAGCAGTGCAATTTCTCATTGGAAAGTGGGAACAATGACAAATTGCACTTCTTCAACTCAAAGAAGTGTCGAGATATACATAAAAAGACAAGTCACTAAAAAAAAGTTAGTAGGAATCACACATTTGGCGAGAAAACTTGTCCCCTAATATCTAAGTTCTAATCCGATATCAATAATCACAGCCAAGCTGTGTACTTCCCATTAGTTATTATGAAAATACTCTTCTGCTCGAATTCAAATCATTGCCAAATAAATTTCCAGCTAAATTATGGTATGTTGATTTGTCTTTGAATGTCAACCTCAGATGAACGTACTAGCTAATGTAGTGTAGTGTAGTGTAGTGTAATGCAGTATATTGTAGAGTAGTGAAGAATGTAAAAATTGCAAATACGAAATTTGTTAATTTAGCTTGGATAAAGCAAGATCTTTTAACAAAGGGTTTTTCATTCGAGGAAGAATTTATTACTATAATAAAACACATTGAACGTAAATATTAGTGACAAACAAATCCCATTCGGACACATCATGGTCTTTTTTAAATTTAAATCACCACTTTATTTTATCATAGAATGTGTTGTTGAGTAAATTTGTAAACATAAACCTACAAAAAAATTTTAAACGGCTATTTGGGAATAAAAATTCATTTATTTCTGTTTTTAATTCTAACTATATTTGAAGATAAAAGTGATAACGTAACAAGGTAACGAAAAGTTGCCATCGAAAGACAAATTTATAACAACAAAATAATAGAAAGGAATGTGGGGTTAAATTTGATAAACTCTGTCAAAATCACGAAACACCGTTCCCTCTTTTCTGAATAATAAAATAAGTCTCGATTTCCGCATTCCTTAAGTTTATTTTAAATATTTAATATGAACCAAAATATTAAAATTTATGATTTTTAAGACAAAACAACTCCTAAATGGAAATATATTATTTTTTGGCACTCTAAATGGTTCTCTTAACTATAAATTAATGAATTTAAGAATTCTATCTCAAATTTGTTTAACTTCCAAATACCATAGTTGTTTGGAATGACCCTTAAGCAAGAAAAGGAAATTTAATTAAAGACAAAATCCTCGCTTTCGTCAAATAAAATGAAAGCAAATATAAATTAGTTTGTAACATTTATTTAATTATTTCTCGTTTCAAACAGTCTCATTTACAAAGAAAAAAAATAATGTATGATAGCATGCCAGGAACAAAATGCAAGCTAAAGGATTTTGTTAAAGTCGGAAATTAAGAATCTTAAATAAAAACAATTATATTTGGATACGCATAAGAAATGCTGCACAAAAAACATAAGATATGGACTGCCTTAATTTACAAAGAATTTATTTTCATATCAACTCTTAGTAGGTATTCGAAGTATATGTTGAATCTGCAATTTTTTTGGTTTTTGCTACTAGGTAAATCTATGGGGAGTTTTAACCTATATTTCTAATTAGAATTTTAATGTTTTAACTATATTTTATTATTTTAACATTTTCATTTCAAATAAAAGAAAAAAAACTTCTCATTTTAAAGTAGAATGAATCATAGTTTTTACATAATTTATTGAAAACATTTAAGTATCTATTCTCCTCCTCTCTCCTAAAAAAAAAAAAAAATTACTAATGAATATTAATACTTTCCAATAAAAGATTATTTAACAATTCTATATATTTTTTAATTACCTGAAGTCAACAAACTGTTGCATTGGACGGGTTCGAAAGATTTGAAGCCAAAGCAGATCAACACTTGCAGAAATTTATTACAAAATACTCTTCACAGATTCCTTTACAACTCCAGAACTTCTCGTTCTAGTAGACTCAATACAGCTCTTTTCTCAACAGTAGAGCACAAAACAACAGTTAAAAAACACTGCTAAATCACCGCAAAAGACAATGCAATACAGTTCGCTTTCGGAACTCTCTGAACGCTCACTGAGACTCAGTAATTCCAGTCAACTAATGGACTCAACTAACAGCTAACTCCATCACCCGCTCTCTTTTGCTATTATAGGGGAGGCGAACATACGTGAATCTTTTAGAGGTAGATATTTGGAGAACGTTCCAGATCGTAGTCGAAAAGTCCTATACATGTACATGGGGACAGAAAATGTCGCCAAATGGTCGCCAAGTTTGGCGACATTAGGCGATTTCTCGCCAAATTTGGTGACAAATATTAGTCACCAAAATCGTCTCCAACTTGGCTCTATCTCGCCAAATTGGCGAGATTGCCATTACCATAATGTTAAATGCCCTGCTCCTTGTAACACTCGCTTCCCAGCGTTACCTCTGTAAAACCCGTTATCAAGCATCAAGATACACATTGCAGGGAAGCAAACGAACTATTGCACTGCCTTATGCGAAATGTACAATTTTTACAAATATTTTATAACGTTAAATGAATAAAAATATTGCCACGCATTTTAGAAATTTATTGAATGAGAAGTGAGGTAGAAGAAATATTATTCAAAATCCACACAAATCAATTAAAAGTAACGAAACATTTTACCCAAGATATGGAGTTATTGATTGTATAAATACAATTTTCTACACATCTACGTATTATTTGCCTAGAAAGCATTGAAAATCTATAAAATATTAAAACATATAATACCCATAAAAAAATATTTAATCATAATTATAAAACACCGCTCTTTGATGTCTGATAGTTTTGAGATAAAAATAAAGTTTTGCGAAGAATACCATGATTTATTAATAAAAGAAACCATATACTTTATTTTTCTGAAAAAATGAATAGCGCAGTTTGGTCAATTTGAAATACCATCTGCTTCTAAATAGAATTCAACCAGACAACGAGGAAAAATGAATTATTAATTAATAGTATAAGGACTTATTAAAAGCAAAAAAAGTTTGTAAACACCTTAAAGTTAGAATATGTATTGAGCATTTTAAACTTGAAAATAAGAAAAAAAAAATAATAATTGATTACTTGAATAATTGAAAACGAAATATTAAAACAAGATGCTGTACCAGGACCATTTGTATTCCTACCAAAAATCTGGATTTTTGTGTGTAAAAAGCTAAAGATGAAATTAGAAGCAGTGTTATAAGCATTACTAAATCTAATGTGGTATTGACACAAAAACGAGTGACAAATTTAAAAAATCACTGTACTGTTTTTTAAATACTTTTTAAAAGAAAGTCTCTATATTTTTAAAAATGAAAAATTTTAAATGTTAATAAAATTGATCTAAGTAGTTAGAAAATGCCGATCCTGAGCCATAAGGCGGGATGCGGGATGGGACGAGGGACGATGAAGTCACCGGAAGTGGGCGTGAACGGATATGACGTCACAGGAAGTGTCGTCACCGGAAGTCACATGACCGAAAGTGGAGTTGTGTTGTTCCCCTCCTGCTGCTATTTTAGCTTCGGTTTCGTTATAAGCTGTTTGTGTATGACGTCACAGTGGGAATGACGTCATAATATGTTTTATATCAAAGTTTTGAGAGGTGGCAACACTTTTTAGTTTCGGTTTATCTTTAAGATGGAGTTGAGTTGTTCTAGGACTGCTTCTTAGCGAATAAGTTAGAGTGATAGGCTTTTATTGCGTGACGTCACAGTGAGTATGACGTCATAACTTGTTTTATATCAAAGTTTTGAGCGGTGGCAACACTTTCTAGTTTCGATTTACCTTTTAGGTGGAGTTGAGTTATTCGAGGGCTGCTTCTTAGCGAATAAGTTAGAGTGATAGGCTTTTTGACTAGTGACGTCACAATGGGTATGACGTCATAATTTGTTTTATATCAAAGTTTTGAGCGGTGGCAACACTTTTTAGTTTCAGTTTACCTTTCAGGTGGAGTTGAGTTGTTCTAGGACTGCTTCTAAGTGAATAAATTAGAGTTATAGGCATTTTGACTAGTGACGTCACAGTGGGTATGACGTCATTCATGATTTTACAAAATTTACCTTTAAGACGATGGCAGCAGTAGGAATATGCTAAGTTTTAGGCGGGATGGAGTTGAGTTGTTCTAGGGCTACTTTTAAGTGAATAACTTAGAGTGATAGGCTGTTTTACCAGTGACGTCACAGTGTTAATGTAGTTGGGGATGACGTCACGATTTGCTTTATATCAAAGTTTAAGGAATGGCAACATTTTGTATCCTGATATAACTAAGTCTCCTTTGATTGGTTGAAATAAAAGCTTGCTTCTGATTGGTTAGAATATGTCACGTGATTTCAAATACTCTTCTCATTGACTATGCAGTTTAGTAAGACAGTTTTCTACTAAGTTTAATGTAATTGCGGCGCCATCTAGTGGTAGGAAGGAATATAAATTACACAGTTTATAAGTTTTCATGCTTCACCATTAAAAACTTCAAATACATGCAAAGATAATATATTAACACAAATGCGTAAAGTTTCGGATTGAGGTGATTTTTTTTTCTATAATTACTTAACACATTTAAACTAATGTTGAGAGATATAATCGCAAGACACTTTTAAGGAAACAGGTTTAATCAATGTTAGACACATAAAGTCTCATTATTTTCTCAATAACAGTATGAAATGTAAATATAAATTAAAATTAATGAGATAAAAAAATTTAAACTTTGCAATCTTAACGTGGAAATTTCTTTTACAGAGCTTAACATATCATTAAAAAGTGTTTTTTCTTTTTTCTTTTATTGTCATAGTTTTTGAGGGATTGAATACACAACAAAAGAACTTAGACTAGAATTAATTTTTAATATTCAGCAACTGAAACCCATTATGGAAGTTAAAGCAATGATTTTACAATTATTTTTTAGTTTGAGTTAGTCTAACCCTGTTGAAGGAATTAGTAGTTGTAATGTGTTCACACGTGAGTTTGCAATACAATATTAGTAATATACATTTCCAAAAACGAAATATTTATCACTTTGAATAGAAAAATGACGATTTTTATTTATGTAAGTATTTTTCTCAATTTTGTAAATTAAATGCATTATCCATATTTTATTGAGGAATCTATAATTTTTTTTTTTTTCTTCTTCTTTCAGAATGGTTTAGGAAAAACATTTCATTTTAGTCAGAACAATGTTTTCAAAGAGATGGAAATACATAACTTTTCGATATATCAACCTTCAAATACTTTGAAATTAATTCTATTTGTTACATCCGGTTGTAATTTAAAGCTATACAGTACTATGCGAGCGATATTATATATCTTAGCTACTTACTGTCTATGTTAAAATTTATATTACCAATAAACTTGTTAGAAATTAATATGTCTATGTTAGTTATATTAATCAAGATAGTTTTTATTGTACAATGATACTTACTTAAGCTGATGAATGGCAACACAGAACTAGCTGCTAATGCTGAATAGAGATGTGATAACTGATTTTGGATACTCTAATGTTTAAATAAGAGAGAAAAAGTAACATACTTAAACATCTTACAAAAGAATTCAAAAGTGAACATGAAAATTTACTTTACGAATAAAAATCATGTCTTTAAAATGTGTACGAATGTCACTAAATAAGAGAAAAAAGTAACATACTTAAACTCTTTACGACAAATAACTTTAACATTAACGAAAAAAATTTACTTTACACATAAAAATCACTTTAAAATGTGTAAAAATATCGCTAAATAAGAGAAAAAAAGTAACTTACTTAAAATATCTAAGATAAATATTTAACCTTTACGCGAAAATTCCCTTCATATATAAAAATCAAGACTTTAAAATATAACATGCAAGAGAAAAGTAACGTACTTAAACTTTCTACGACAAATAACTTTTAACGTAAAATTTTACTTTACACATAAAAATCCCGACTTTAAAATATGTAGAAATATCGCTAAATAAAAGGAAAAAAAAGTAACATACTTAAACTTTGTACGACAAATTACTTGAACATTAACGTAAAAATTTACTTCACATATAAAAATCACGACATTAAAATGTGACATGTAAGAAGAATTAGGATACTTAAAATTTCTACAATAAATAATTTTAACCTTTGCGTGAAAATTTACTACATATATAAAAATCTTGTCTTTAAAATATCTCTAAATAAAAGAAAAAAGTAACATACTTAAACTTTCTACGACAAATAACTTTAACATTAACGTAAAATTTACTTTACACATAAAAATCACGACTTTAAATTTAACATGTAGGAGAAAAGTATTACATACCTATAATTTCTACGACAAAGAATTCAAACATTGCCATTCATGTCTTTAAAATGTATAATGAAAACTCTTAACTTTTAGAGAAAAAAAAAGAAACACTAAAAATTTACAAGGCAAAGAATTTAAAATTGAACGTGAAAATTAACTTTACATGTACAATCATACTCTTATATCAACGATAAATAAGATTAAAAAAGAAGCTCTAAAAATGTATAAGACAAAGAATTTAAATAATACGCGAAAATTTACCTCACATATAAAAATTATGTCTTTCAAATGTGTAAGAATAACGCTAAATTAGAGACAAAGAAATATTAAAAATTTATAAGGTAAGGAATTGAAACAATACGCGACATTTTTTTTTCACACATAACATTTTTATCTTTAAAATGTGTAAGAATAATGCTAAATTAGAGAAGAAAAAAAAATAACATACTTAAACTTTCTTCGACAAAAATTTAAACAATACGCGAAATTTTCATACACAATTATTTTCTTAGGTAAATGTTAAATAATGGGAAATTTAACAGAATACAAATTTCAAAGATAAAGAATTTTAACCTTTACACGAAAATTTACTTCACATATATATATCATGTCTTTAAACTTTAACGTGACAATTTACTTCTCATATACAATTAAACTCTTAGGTTAATGTTAAATAAAAGAAAAAGTAACATACTTAAAAATTTCTAAGATAAGCATAACGTAAAAATTTCGCATCATGTGTTTAAAATGTAATATATAAGAGAAAAAAAAACTAACATACTTGAACTTTCTATAGCAAAGAATTTAAGCGTTAGCGTAAAAATTTACTTTACATATAAAATTCACGTCCTTAAACGGGATGATAAGCATGTGACGGTAATTAGCCAATCAGGTTAGCGGTAGGTGATACGCCACTTGCCGGCATTTTTAGACCGGAGGATGAGTCACGCTAAAACTTGTTCAAACAGGTCGGGAGACTTGTACAGCAAGAACAGCAGCATCGACGCGCAAGCAGCGGGTGATGCTGTGGTGTGTCAGCAGGTCTTTGAGATTATCGTTTTCCTACTTTGCCTTTTTTCATAATGAAATGTTTGTGAAAACTTGGAATGAATGAAGTGGATTTCAAAGACACATTAGTAAGTGAAGGTAGAATTCGCATGGACTTTCTTCCAAAAAGTATGATTCACTTGGAGAATTTAAGATCATTTCTACTTGAGAACTTTTCTATTATCTAAAACATTGAATATTGTTCAAACTCAGTGGGATTATATGCTACAATACGGGTAAAACTTAACAAAATTGTTACATAGAAGAAAAATAGTAAGAGATTTAAAATAAATACTAGTTATAGATACTCCAAAGAAAAAATTTCACCTCTACTTTTCAATCGGAAAATCAATACAAGTTGGAAATTTATGTTACTTCAAGAAAGACAATTTACTTTGTAATAATATACGTTAAGGTGTCGTATTAACTCGTGCAATGCATGCTGACTAAGATTTATTTTACTTATCAATCTAAGAAAGGTGAATTGGGGGGAAATATTAAATAAATTGTAGATATTAAATACATTGTAGATATGCATTCAAGTTTTGAAAATCGCCTGCAAAACTTTTAAAACATCTTAAGATAATTTGAAAGAAACTTGCGAATTATATGTAAACTACATAACTTTTTATACTCTGAAAGGAAATCACAAGTAATTTAGTTAACTTTTTTCATGGTAACACTCATATTCAATGACATGTTTTTAAAATTTAACCTTCTTTACAGGATAATAGTTATACATTTTTTCAATTTCAGATGAGATATACTATTATTTCTAACATATATGTTACGAATTGTGTAAAGTTTTTAAAAGAGTATATACAAATCACCAATCAGAAACATAAAAATCTAACATCATTCAAGCAAACTAAAATAATAAGATATTTTCCTTAGTGGAAATAGTTAACTACTCATGTGATGGAATATACTTAGAAAATTTAAATACTGAAAAAAAGTTTGCTAGGCAAACTTAAAGAATATTTTTTTTTTCTTGTGGAAAAACTAGCATAAATTTGAAAATGTAGAGTTTGTTACTACGTAAAATTGAACATCATCTGGACAAACTAAATTATACGTGAAATATTTTTTTATTTTTTTTTATTTGAGAGGTTCTGACAATATATCATTAATATAGAGATTTTTAACTTCCACCCATAATTTCTAAATAACTTATACATAAATTTCAGAAAAACTGAAACGGAATGTGTTTTACAAGACGCTTATTTTGTAAGATGAATATTCAATATTAATATAACTGAGCAAAGTTCATTCCGGAAAAAACTTGTAAAAGATACTTATATTTTGAAAATTGTTTGAAATAACCTTTTAAATTTATGAATACTCGCTTTCGAAAGACACAAATAAAACTGATATTACTCATGATAATTAACACATGCATAACAGTAGTTAAACAAAGTGAAATTTTTATTGCTTGTGACCGATTACTTTTCAGTGAGGCAGAACTTACATAGGAAATTTGTGCAAACTTTTTCAACTTTTAAACCAAGTATCATGTAAAATTATAAATTACGATAGGAAATAGCATACTTCAGAATCGGAACAAGTCTTGTAGTTAAGCTAAATTTATTTCTCAAGGAATTGAAAGAATACCAGAGAAGTCCTTATCATTTCGCATCTTTTCTCATGTTGCAAGAAGACATATTTTGTAAAAGATCGTCGTAACACTTAACAAAAATCAGTAAAAATAAATATATTTTCTATGGCAAAGATAAAATTTCACAACTTAATTACTGAAATTTAGCTAAGTTGCATATGGTTTATTCACATAACTCTCATATGCTTCGAATGTTGAAATATATTTGTCAGTTGAAATCAAACTCATCGAAAATAAATGCTATCTACATTTTCAAGTTGGAAATTACTATTAAATAAACTTTACATGTAAAACATTGTCATGTTTAAAAGAAAAATCTACAAAAATGTAAATGATAATTTTACTGTTGGTACATAAATGATGAATAATTTATGATTTTATTCTAGGCAAACGTTTTATTGTCTAACAGAGAACTTAAACTTTAGCAGAAAAACGAAAAAATACAATTTTTATATCCTATCATGCTTGTCGAAAATTGAATTTATTAGCTGTTGTAATAGATTTTTATTGTCCAAATTTCTATAGTTTTTCTTCCCAGTGCAATAAAATTAAGTTCATGTGTAATGAGTAGGTTTTTTTTTTGTTGTTGATGAATCTTATAAATTCAATGAAATTATTATGACCTAAGAGATTGAGAGAACTGAATAAATCAATGATATAAATTTAAACAGTGACTTAAACTGATACGTACTATAACTGTAAAGAAGTTTGACAAAGTGATAGATGAAGTGAAAATAGAAGTTGAGTGAAATGTGTTGAAAAAAGTTGAAGACGACAAGAAATTCTTAAATGAGAATTATCATTGACTTATATTAACTTCGTTTTTCTTGCTTATGACAAGAAAATACACTCTTTCTTATTAAGAACCAGCTTGATATCTTATCATAGAATGACAATGATGAAATATCTATACATAAAAAAAAAATACCAAACTTAGACATAGCAAATTTCTTGAAATTCATGTATAATGTGAGAAGTTTTACTGGAAATATAGAAGATACAACATTGAAAGATGTGAATGTTTCGAAGTACTTTATCAGAAATAAAAAAAAAGAATGCGCTGAGGTCCGCTATAAAAAATTTTAGGAGAAAGTTTAAACAAAATTTAAAATCAAACATGCTTTTAAGTGGGAACACATATATTAAAACTATAGCACATTAAACAATTTATATTATGTCATCTCAGTTGGTATCAAACTGAATAACATGAAAAACAACCACAAACTGAATAAACATGATAATTATCAATATATGTGGAAAAGTTTCCTTTTTTCACATATAAAAAAAATAACACATTGACATACGTTAACATCACGAAACATGCGTAATCATATACCGATAAGAGCAACCAATGTTGCGGGGAGATATTCACGTGATGGTCAATATCCCATGAATAAATTGATTGATTGAATTTCTAATGCTAATTCCAATAGTATTCCACGTAACTTCAACTTGATATGTTACACTATAGATATATTTATTTTTCAAATATATTGACTTTCGAAAAATCATCCTTCAATATAAGAATTATCATAGTAAGAATAAAAGAAAAGATACTAAGCATTGATTTAAAGTGTATTTATTTCGACTTAGCAACAAATCATATGCTTGAAACGAAAATTGCTTCGAACCAAAGTATAACTATCCAATTTCATTGATTCCTACAAGAAAATTTTTCTCATCTAGTAATTGAATTTTTTTTTTCTCATACACATTATAAGTGTTGTCCAATCAGGTGTAGAATAGTTGAAGATATCCGACCTCTTTCTAAATATTAATAAGTCACTGCTGAAAAACTTATAAAAATTTCAATTTACACTTAAAGTTTTTTATATATATATATATATATATATATATATATATATATTTCAAAGAATTTTTTTCAAATCAATATGTATATTTAAATACGGGAACTTATTCACTTCAATAAATGTATGTTTAAGTTATAAAACTTGTCGTATGTATTGAAAAATTGTAACTTTTCGTCTTCTTCGTATAAATCGATAACTTACACACTAGTTCTTCATCAATTAATCTACTAAGTAAATCTTTCAAAGGTAAAAATATACTTATAACTTTGCATTTGTAACAGGCTAAATTGTACATGTTTCCATGTGAAAGTTACAAAATTTTATATATTTTCATGGAAAACATATCAAATTTTAATTTCACGAGAAACATGTAAAATTTAGCCTGTTACAAAGACAAAGCTATAAGTATTGTTGCACAAATTGTCTGTATATATTGTAAATAGTGACGTATTATTTCAAAATTCTATTGTAATTTATTTTTATCCTATTTTATTTAGTAATTAATAGCGATTATACAAGTTAGAAAAAGGTGGCAACACCTAAAGTAATCGAGAAGTTTCGAGATATTTCGTTTCCGATAAATTGGCTGGAAATTTCGAGAATGTCTCACGCGCTTGTATATAAAGGACTGGAGAACGGGAAAGTTTTCAGATTGACTTCGGATTTCGTTGAAAGCTGATCGCTTTGTTTACCTATTGGAGTGAGCTTGTATAATCGCTGAATTCGAAGTTATTTTTGTTGAAGCTTGTGTTGAAGCTTGAGAGTAATTAGACTGTTGCCTGTGCATAAATTTTGTGAGTTTTCTGAAGAGAGAATAAATATTTTTAAACCGTGAAAACTGTGCCATCATTGCCTCAGTGGAAAAATTCGTAACAGTGGTGTCAGAAGTGGGATCAAGTCATCTTGAATGCCGACTACTAGAGGAATGATGGAAGACCAAATGAAGCAGTTGATGGAAATGCTTGCTGGAATGAAAGCCTGCCAAGAAACCGCCTCAGCCGAAATAAAAGAAATGAAAGCCTGCCAAGAAACCACCGCAGCCGAAATGAAAGCCTGCCAAGAAACCACCGCAGCCGAAATGAAAGCCTGCCAAGAAACCACCGCAGCAGAAATGAAAGCCTGCCAAGAAACCACCGCAGCAGAAATGAAAGCCGAACTTTTCGCTACAATATCCGCCGGCCAAGCCCGCCAAGAAACGACTAACGCTGAACTCGCCGCCGCAATCACCGCCAGCCAAGAAGCGACATCATCGGATATTAAAGCTTTAGCATCCAAGCAAGAATCATCTTCTGCGTCCGTTGATAGATTTATGGAGCGCACAGAGAGTGTTCTTCAATCAATGAAGGCGGATATTTTGGATGTCAGAGAAGATCTTAAGACAGTGAGAAATGAAGTTGAAGAAAAAGTTTCCACCGTGCAAGAAAAAGTTTCCACCGTGCAAGAAAAAGTTTCCACCATGCAAGAAAAAGTTTCCACCTTAAAGGAAGAGCAAGACAAATTCATTGACGTTGTAGAAGAAAGGCTGCAAAAAATGGAAACGCGTGAAGCTCTGGCCATAGCGTCACCTAATTGGGATAACGCTTCCATCCCCTTTATGGCGCCGCGCTCTAACATCAAAGTGGCTCCTTTTGATGGGAAGTCGTCTTGGCGCGTTTATCAAACGCAGTTTGAAATGATTGCTTCTGCGAATGGTTGGAACGATACTTCGAAAGCATTCCATCTCGCGGCATCTCTTCGAGGTGAAGCTGCTGACATTTTACAAACACTACCTGAAGAGAAGCGGGGAGAATTCGTGGCGCTGGCAAGTGCGTTGGAGTTAAGGTTTGGGGAGCAGCATCTAAAGGATTACAACAGACTGCAATTGAAAGTGAGACAGCAGAAGGCCAATGAAACTCTTCAAGAATTGGCGTCGGATATAGAAAGACTGTCGCTCCTCGCTTTCCCAGACTGTCCCCCGGATGTACGAGACGATCTTTCTCTGCAGTATTTCATCGACGCTATTCAAGATCCCGATGTGCAGCAGGCGGTAAGGTTATCCCAAAACAAAAACCTGAAGTCGGCCCTAGTGTACGCCATGAGAGTGGAAGCCGCGCAGCTAGCTTCTGGAAAAGACCGACGATATGTGCGTGGTGCATTAGCCGAGGATTCTTCTGACTTTGTCACCAGAAAGCTTCGAGAACTGGAAAGCAAAATTAATCGAATGATGAGAAGCTATCCCGGAGCCAGGGATCGAAGGACCAGAGTCATTTGCTGGCACTGCAAACGGGAAGGGCATCTACGACGTAACTGCCTTGATTTGAAAAAGAAAAGGGATAACACTACCACGGAATCTCAACAACTGAATCTAAGAAGATGCCATCTCGCAGGGCAGGAGCTGCAATGTAGAACAGGTGAAGCCCCGACCAGTCGTTTCCACGTTTCATCCCGACAAGGAGGAAACCAGGGTTTATTCGTGAAGGGGGAGATCGACGGAACTCCATGTCGTGTAATCGTCGATTCGGGAGCGAACGTAACGATCGTAAGGGCGGACGTGGCTCGTCGCCTGAACAGCCGACTCCTCTACACAGCGCCCTCTGTTTCGCTACAAACTGTGTCCGGTGGTAATATCTCTGTGCATGGGAAATTGGAAGTGGACATTGCCCTTGGATTTAGCACCTACAAGCACACCGTTTATGTTGCCGAAATCGTAGATCCGTGCATTCTCGGACTAGACTTTTTGAAGAAAAATGGAATTACGCTGAATTTTGAGAAAAGCAAGCTGCAAACATGGAGAGGCGAAGTTCCTTTGCACGATCTAGACATGAAAGAGCTGTGCGTATATAGGATTATGGCTCATGAAGACAATGTCATAGAGAATGCTGAAG